>JAEIGI010000018.1:699453-1398906 GCA_018903615.1 Drosophila neocordata
TCTTTTATATATATAGATTATATTGATATGATATGATATGATGAATCCAACAAATGAAGCAAAATATTCAGATAGATAAAATTGGAAAGGTTAACAAATTCCGAGTAAGTAAAATGTTATGAATATCTTACAGGATATCTGAAAGTCAACACTCTCATATGCTTACAGGATACTCTTTCATAGGCCATCTACATCAGACTAAACCCAATTCGTTGTGCGAGTGTGCGACGATGTCGGCGGCGGCATAAACTTTGCTACTTTGTGAAAATTTCATGTCTGTGGCACTCGATAGTGGCCACAAAAAAAAATATAGATAGAGCCTGGATCGCGTTTTAACTGTTGCCAACTTATTTAGAGCACTCGACCAGGAGTTTGGTTCTTGTTGTTGCAAACTTTATCCTTTGCCTTATATTATTTTTTTGGAATTTTATATGTATATGCAATATATATATATATATATATATCTAGATTTAATAAAATATTAAAGCTGTGATTGCTGCTGCTGGAAAAGTTCACTTTAACGCATTTACCAATGATATATGGAGGGAGGAGAGGGGCAGGAATAGAGATTTCACTCATTTCCATAAGTTTTTCTTGTTAAAACTAGCCTAATTAAGAGTGACATAGATGGCAAAGGGTTGCGGTTTATACTAATTAAATCTGACAAGCTTGATTTGATTTGACAAACATTGAAAATCCATTATGAGTAATGATTAGAGAACAAATGATAACCGCATATTTACAGAAGGATAATTGGATTGAAATGTGGCAAGGGATACAGTTATTAAATTTATTATTGGAAAAAAATGTTTAAAAAATAAATATAATATAAGGAACCAACAGGAGTTAGTTAGTAAATGAATGTACCCATTCAATGATTATCTTTTTCTTTCTGATGAATCCTTCATAATTCTGTCTTACATTTGTTTATAGATAATGGCCTAAATCGTAAAAGTTATCCTGCTTGTGTAAACGTATTCAAATATATACTGAAAGAGTTGGCAAAAGAGGATAACAAAGTATAAACAATGTCTGTTGCTACTCGCATATCCCTCTTAGCCCTCACTGTCGTTAAGATGTCACCATGGGTGTAGTTGAAAAAGAGTGTCCTAAACTCTTTACCAGAATTTCATTTAATTAATGTATCAAATTTGGAAATTTAGGATAAAAGTCTCTAATGAATCGATTAATATAGATTATGCGATCTACATTATCTATGCCAAAAAAGCAGATTTAAATTAGCTTTTATTTTCCAGGGGACATCAACAGGCAGTTAGTTATATTGTTAGATCATCTCGGTTAAAAAAAACAATTAATAAGAATATAATATCCTTGCAGTTTTAAAATAATAACCTACTTTTTCTTTCACATCGGTTTCCATGCAAAATTTTAAATAATTAAAATAATTAATAGAAAAGAGAAACTTATCAATACCTACCAAACCAATTCCGCTCATATGCCATCAATTCCACTTGTATTGTATTGTTCCAGCAAAAGAAGTTTAATTGCTATTTGTCTCTTTTACACACCACCTGTTAATATTTGTTGTATTTTTGGCGGTTAAAGTTAATTTACTATATCTTTTAGTTGTCCGATTTGACTGATATTTATACTTTCTCTCCGTGACGAATGATAGAGCTTATCTACCAAAATTCAACCACATGGCCTAAAATTTAAGGTCTATTTCATGCAAAGAAACAGACAGACAGACCAACATCTAACCAATTTTTTAATAACCTCTGCAAGGGTATAAACATTGTTAGAAATTAAAGCACAGTAACTAAGCAAAAGATTCTAAGGATACCAAAGGAAACAAAGTCAATCAAACTATTAGATAATGGATACAAATGGTTTCTATATCCTGTGAAAATATTAAGAAAAAAAACTTTTAATCTTGTTAATCTTCTATTATTAATTTAGTAAAGCTAAAACTCAAATTAAATTTTTTTTAAACAATTTACCAATTGAAATCAATTCAGTTTTCGTACTTTCATTTAAATGGAAAGGTGAAAAGGGACCCATTCCTGCCACACCCATGTGTGACATATACAACATGTGTCTCCTACACAACATAATCGAATTACTCGTGCATATCCTGTTGCACTTGCCACTACGAAAGGAAGTTGCTGCACCATGGTA
The DNA here is from genome assembly GCA_018903615.1 of Drosophila neocordata. Lineage (NCBI taxonomy): Eukaryota > Metazoa > Arthropoda > Insecta > Diptera > Drosophilidae > Drosophila > Drosophila neocordata. Next base: position 701,593 of record JAEIGI010000018.1, read on the forward strand.
CGGACAATAGTCGGTGGGAGGATTTTATGTATATGTCTGTGTGTGTGCATGTGTGAGAAAGTCGTTGAAACAAATATTGCTGTTATACTCGCGGCCATGGAATTTAATTACATGTGGTACACACACACTCACACACACAGGCATACACAATCGTCGTCTCACACACACTCGTCCTAATCCCATTACCCACAATTACATGAGCGTCGTTCAGAGTTGCGGTTACGTTTCGTGGTCTGGCTTTATATAGTCGTATATATTGGTATATATATATATATATATATATATACATATACATTTCTTTCATTTGTTATTTTTTGTAATTTTATGTTTTTTGTTTTTTGGCCAGCTCAAACAAAAAATTTAATTAAAAGCAAACCTGAAATTTTATATTTTGAGCTTGCAGAGCTCGATTAATTAAAATGTTTGTCCTTCATATAAAGTCAGCCATTGTGAAATAAAAATGTTTGCTTTTCCTTTTAGCCGCATATTGCGTGCACTGCCAAGAATCCGTCAAAATGAAATTATAACAACTAACTGGAAAAACGATTCATATTATATCTATATATCTTTCAGCTTTCAGGTCTAAAAATAAATTTGTTTAACTTAGCCACAATTGATGCATTCTTATTTACTGATAAACTTGTTTTGCAGATTGGTTAATACTAAGCTGACCTCTTGGATGTGTCCTAGTCAGCAGAGTAATGCAATTTACTCAAATATCTTTTATTCATATTTAATCCACTTTATGCCAATTCCACTGATGCCACTGATGCCACTAAGGCAAGGCATGGCATGGCATGGCATCTGCCTGAGGCATCGTTGTTCTTGTCATTCCTATCGTATTTCTTTGCCCTCTTGCCATGTAATTGGCATTCGAGTCAAGTGCAATTTTGCTGGCAAACTTGGCGTTGCACTTACCAACATCTTTTTTATCTTTCTTTCTCAGTCTCCTCCTACTCTTGCTCTCTCCCTCTCTCTCTCGCTCTCTCTACCTTTTTCCCTGTTGGTTCACGCCCTGCTGGGACTGCTACAGTTTATTGCGGTAATGGCAATGCAACAGGACAAGGACCTACTGACTGCCACAGCTAGTCACCTCGTTAAAGGTAATTTTGCACAAATAATGCTCATGACTCCATTCTCCAATTCTACTTTTTCCCTTTTCTTACCCTGTTTCGCGCTTGCGTTTCCGTTTCCGCTTAGAACTGGCCGCTTGTGAACTCTGAGCTGGCATTTTCAATTGTTGCCCTTTAAGCCAACTTTCTTGGCCACCATCCAGTAGAATAGCCATTGATTTTGCAATCAATGTTATCAAGTCTCGGCATGGGTATGGCCACAGGGACGGACACTTACCATTCGCCTGGTCATGCCTAATTTGCATAAGTGCCCAAGCTTACTCAGCAACTTGTCTTCTCGTATTTACCATTTTTGAGCAGTTCGTAATTCAATTACTTGGCCATTTGTCTTTTACTTTGCAATGGCATAAATCATTAGCAGCCAACCCTCACTTCAAGCGAATGCCAATTTATGGCTCTTACCTTGTTTTTTTCGGCGCTTTCGTTGATTGGGCGACGTGTTTTTCATTACTTAGTTACCAATTGATTGTATGCAAACACAAAAAACAAAAGAAGAAGCTATCGAATATGCCGAAGAGGATACAACCAGTTAACTAGGGAAGAAGAGTGAAAAAACGGGAAGGACTATAAAGGAACTAAAGACATAAAACTCCATTCGCTCTAGTTAAATTTCCCTACAACTAAAAGAATATATAAAATAAATATATCCCAATTGCTTTATATAATTGTCAATCTAGATCAGCAAATCAATCATTTATATATATGAGTCGCTTTAGATTTTTCCCCATTTGTTTTTCTTTTTATAAATGCTTTAAATATATGTACATTTTAATACCCTTGCAGAAAGTTATTTAAAATTGATCAGTATATAAAATATATATTGTATTTTTGATCAGCCGAGTCGATTAAGGCAAGTCCGTCCGTCTGACTGTTCATACATACGTCCGTATGAACACCGAGATCTCAGAGACTATAAAGAGATAGGGCCACCAATTGAACCTTTGCCAATTTAGAAAAAAATAAATAACTTGAGTTAACTTAAAGGTAGCGCATTAACACACCCAATAATATGGCCTAAAAGTATATCTTCTTGTATATATATAAAATTCTCGTGTCACAATGTTTGTCTTTGAACTCCTCCGAAACGGCTTTACCGATTTTAACCAAATTTTGCATGCATATTGAGTAGGTCTGAGAATCGGCTAACATCTATTTTTCATACCCCTAAGTGTTAAAGCTAACAAAAAATATTATTCACGCTGTAGCATTAAGAGACTGATATTGTTTGATTTTTTTAATAGTGTTACCGTTCTTATCGAATAATAATTTTTTGATAGTGTTACCGTTCTTATCGAATAATAATTTTTTGATAGTGTTACCGTTCTTATCGAATAATAATTTTTTGATAGTGTTACCGTTCTTATCGAATAATAATTTTTTGATATTGTTACCGTTCTTATCGAATAATAATATGTCTAATAAAGTATGTGGCTTAGATTTAAGCACGCCATAATTTTCACACGGACAATTATGCGTAGCATGCTCTCGAGTGGGTAAACCATCAAGTTTGTTTGTGTACCAAAAGGAGCGTAATAGGATTCGGACGCCAGAAACGCGTGCAGTTTGAGCGCGTCATTCAACTAATAATCGCGCAAGTTTAAACCGAGCTGCTTTCATTTACGATGTGTCAATTGACTACAGTAACTACCAATGTATTGTTTTTGGTTTTATGAACTCGAGTTGCTCACATTGTAGGGCAAAACCGATGGATTGTATTGCGCAAAGGGTAAAGTGAAATTGTTACCATTGGATCCACCACCACCAGAGCCATTGTACTCATTGGTTTTAGAAATAGAAACAGATTCCATACACTTATTGAACAATATCCAACAATATAAGATAATTGCTTTCAAATGACTTCATTTGGGGCAACAAACGTAGTTCGGGAAAATTTAATGGTACTTTCAAGGTATATCCTATAACAGTTAATCGGACCAAACTTTGATCTGAGAAATATATTCAACTTCGAGATGCAATTAATACTGATAGAAATGCATAGAATGTTGATCGGATGACGATTTTTCCAGCAACATACAACGGAAGACCATGTCGTATGTTCGCCATTATGTTACAGCAGATTTCTTCATCACATCTACATGCTATCCTCACTAGATAGAAATCAAGCAAAAACATAAAAAACATGGTGAATCATAATTATCAAGAAAAGTCACTATAAAATATTAAAAATCTTTTTGGCAGAACGAAGTCTGCCGGGTATGCTAGTATAGTATAAAAAGTCTCCTCATTTTGATTGATTTTAGTTTTTATATAGATGATTAAGAATAGGAAACATTTCAATGAAAACAAAATATTAGAACTACAGATATAAAGACGAATAAAAAAAGAAGAATTCTCGCAAACAATCGGCAGCTGAAAAAGAAAAGGAAGATCCAGGATACGCTTGCATGAAAGGACAAGGTTGAATATTATCTTAAATAGAAGGGAGAACACTTTGGAAAGTTTAAATAATAAAGAGTTAATTCAACAACAGGAACTAAGATGGAAGGAGGAAGTAAATCATACAGCTAGTAAGCAACATCGCCCTGGAACTAGAAGCAAGGAAAAGGAACAGACAGTCAGCCGCACTACTGATGGAATTGAAGGTAAGTATACAGACAAGAAATATATAATTAAGGAAGAATCAAATAATAAAAAATAAAGAAAAATAGTTATTGCCTCTAGAGAGCTCAACCAAGAAATGAGAAATTCTGCGAAAATTCCTTCTTTTTATACTTTTCGGATGGAAAGCCTACTGCATCACATTAACTATTATTTGGCTCTTAGTGATGATAATTTTTGTGCTTTATCTAAAAACTTGACTATCGATAATTAATAATAAAGAATGTTAATTATAAATATTAAGTGTATTACTTAAATATCGTTGGATTTTGTCCCCTGTTTAATTAAGACAACGCAACACAATTGCTATAAATGGCAAATTAACGGATCTGTGACAAATTGATTTGGTAGAGTAGTTGATAGAGAGAAATCTGAAGGAAGGCAGGATATATCTGTGAATTTAAAAATTGAATATATTTTTTTCCTTTCTTCTATTTTAATTTAATTTTTTTTTAAATTTTGCATTGAAACCGATCTGACGAAAACAAATTGACAATTCAATCAAAAATCAATTTTGAAAGAAATAAAATAATTCGGGAATGCTCGATTGATGGAAAGGTAGCCACTTCTTATACCGTTCGATGGTTGAACCAAGCTAAACTGTGTTTTGAAAAGAGTTCTCTCTTTGAATAATCAACAACAATGCTGTGACCAAGATAAACGAATCTTTTCTGACAAACCTGCATAGCAAGAAGAATACGAGCCATTAAGAATCAGATGACTATAAAGCACAAGGAATTCCCCATGAAGATAGCAGAGTTAGAGCAAAGCGAAATGCGCCGTAAAATGGTAATTTCGGAAGCTAATAATAAAGATGACTTAATGTAGATAACTCAGAATTATATTAAATCCATAGATATTCTAACAAATGATAAAGAAGCTACCAAATATTCAACTGAGTTTGTAAACTTCAAATTACGCCTAAGAAGCACCGTAGTTATCAGGCCTGGTTTGAATTCTCAATTCTCAAAGGTAATTTCAAAGGTGAGAAATTTCTCCTTTCGCAGAATTCGATCTTGCCAACCTTTCCGTCGTTTGAGTTTACTAGACTTCAATATCTAATCCGTCTTACATTCGCCATTTTCATTAACAAATCAAAAGGACAATTCTTAAAGTTTCTAGTCAGATTTTATCATGTTGCCGGTTTACGAGTCGGATGATCATCTGCGTTGATGAGTAATCTGGTTTTTTATAAATTTTTAGTGTATTAAATATTGAGCTTGAATAGTGGATAAAGTTCCAATTAGTCAAAATATAACTTTAGACTGTCCAAAAATTAAATTCTTGAAATTTAAAACGCATTTACTAACTATTGATAGTCCATTGTAACTGGTAAGTATCTCTGCCTAGGTTAACTAACAGTTTTTTCAGTTCAACCAAGTTAAGTTAGGTTATTAGCCAATTTTAAATATTTCCTTTTAGCACTTGGGAATCTGCCACTGCTGCAGCTGTTGTTGGTAATTGAGTCATTTCTATGCAGCTAAATGGCTTTTCTCTGCATTAATTATGTAACATTTTCTTATCAAGAAAATGCATATTTAATTTAAAGAATGGAAAAAAAGTTTTCAAGATCCTTTCGTATATTAATTAAGGCAAGGATGTTTGCTTATTTAATTGCACAATCGAAAATTTTGTACTTTAATTTTAATTTTGATTTTCTTACCTTTTTTTTTGTTTTCTGCTTTTGCCTTGGTGTTTGTCTTGACACAACGAGTTTAAAATATTAACAGTGTATGTATTTGTGTGTGTGGGTGTGTGTGTGGGTGTGAGTATGTGTGGGTGTGTTGTGGATGGTGCAAGAAAATTCAATTTCGTTAAGGCAAACAAGTTGACGTACATATACGGATAGTACAGTTTTCGGTTGCTGGTTCAGCACAGCTTCCACAGGATGACGACGATGATGGCAGCAAATTGCAGGCTGCATTTTATATGTCCCGAAATTACAGCCTCTGATGTTTGAGTATATGTATATAACAATATATATATATCTATATGCACATAAAAAATACATCAGAGATGTGAAGCAGACAGGCAAAAGGATGAGAAACAAGCTGAATGATGCGTTCTTCTTCTTGTTGCTGTGTCGTTGTCGCCGGCATCATTTTACGTCATTTATCACAATCATGACATGGCAACATGACAGGACAGCCTGCCTGCTGGCCAACCATTGAATGGACAGAGACAGGAACAGTAACAGAGACTGGAACAGAGGTAGAGAGCGGCAGGGAAGTGCTCTGATTGTGAGTACAGCTAACCCAATAAGCAGACCGTTCGAGCAATCGCTGATATTTTAATACATTTTTACAACTACCCACATATCGAGGTTGAGACGAGATGCAAGCGGATAGCTCTGTGTGGCAAGCAATCAGCGTCGTTAATAAAGAGGGAAATTGATTTTAAATTTGAAATTATTTTTCGTTTTCATAGTTGGATTAAACTGAAATTCTCTCTATATATATATTGTATTGGAACCCAAAGAAAATGTTTTCCGATTAAAGCATAATAAGTAAGTCAAAGCATAAATTGTAAGTTTGAATTTTAAGTTTACTCCATACGTTGCCTGCTATTTATATTTGGGAAATAGCAAATTAAAACCAAAAATTTTTAAATGAAAATATCTTTATTGTTTTTCAAAATATTTCTTCTGATGATCAATACACTTGAGCTGGATTTGAACTCTTCGGCGATCTTAAATCGCTGGCTACACAGATTTTTTATACCCTGTACCCATAGGGTAAAAGGGTATATTAAAGTCGCTAAAATGTATGTAACAGGCAGAAGGAAGCATTTCCGACCCCATAAAGTATATATATTCTTGATCAGCATCAACAGCCGAGTCGATTGAGACATGTCCGTCTGTCCGTCCGTCCGTCCGTCTGTCCGTCCGTCTGTCCGTCCGTCTGTCCGTCCGTCCGTATGAACACGTGGATCTCAGAGACTACAAGAGCTAGAGCAACCAAATTTGGTGTCAGCATTCGTGTAGTGTCTACGCAGATCAAGTTTGTTTCAAATTTTTGCCACGCCCACTTCCGCCCCCGCAATTTAGGAAAAACGAATAACAAGAGTTATATTAAAGGTAGCGTATTCTTATTTGGCACACCTAATAATATGGCCAAATGGTATCAGCTGACCAAATTTGGTTAAAATCGGACATTAAATATCGGAGATATTTCTATATACATTTTGTACTGAAATGCCCAGTGCGACATTGCGTAGTAAGTGTGAGCGAGATAGCATGCGTTCGTTGCTGCCGCTTGTGAGGAGAATTTTAGTTTGAATTAATGGCAAATTTTAAGGAGTTCGATTTAATACAGTTACTCTACTTGGTACAGGGTATACTCAAAGTCGGCAGGGACGACTTGCTTGCTTCATTTTATGTGAGAATAAAAATAATATGGGCCAAGTATGGCCTGTAAGGTCATCATTCACATGTTTTCTAAGATGTTGGATAGTTCGCATTGTCATGATGGAAAATAATTCGTTTTTGGCAGCTGGTTTTTCCAAATTCTTTAGGAATTCAAGTTTTTGCACTATCGGTTCACGCATACTATCGATATTTTGTGGCAGCAACCGATTTTGGGAACGGAATTAGTAAGCAACTGAACTTCGACTTCGATTAAATAAAGAATTAGTTTATCTACATAGTTTTACTGGGATAATTCATGTCGATAGTTGTAATCCAACGAAAACCTTCTAAAGACATTTCCATTATTCTACCAAATTGATTTTTTAATTTATTGGAAACAAAATAAAATGACAATGCTGAAAAACGACAGTTAGCGTTGCCATACTTTACGTATCGACATTAATATTATCAATACTAACCTAACTTTTGAGAAAGAGAATTATCTTTATCTGAGGAAGTAAAATTCATGAAAACCAAATGCATAAAAGCCAACCCAACTCAAAGCATTAGTAAGTTAATTAACTAAATTAAAGCAAAAACTGTGCTCGTGATTTATTTATTTATTCCATTTTGGAGTTCCTGAAAGTGTGCAACAAATAATTAAATGCGCAAGTAACTAAATAACCGTTAGGTTAACGGTGTTTTATATCCCATCTTAAAGGGAATTTCGGCCACCATCTTTCAGTTAACTTAAGTCAGCATTTAAGCAAAATGTGTACCTATATGGGAATGAATTACTTCTGACTAGTCCCTAATATGTACTAGAATCCACCATTCATAGGTACCTGAATCTCCACACAGTAAAGGATCAGATTGGAAGACATACAGATACAATGATAAACTGCGTAGATACCAAATGTGCCTTTCCTCTTTTTGAACCAATTTAAACAATTGGATTTTACGAAAATATTTGGCCAACTTTAAAGTCGTCCTACTTTATATATTAATGAGGATTCCTTAAGGAGCGATCATAAGTTATGGTAGTAGATTTATTTCGCTGGTAAACTTATAAATTAAATTCTCTCTCTCTCTCTGAAAAAGGCAAGGCAGTCAAGGCAAGTCAATGTAGTGTCTCTCCCTATTAGGCGCCGACTATGTAAATTTATATAAATTATAAAGAATCAACTGTATTCAATATAAAGTTGTATAAACCCAACTATGAGTAAGAAGGTTAAAGATAACAAATATTGAAAATATTTTTCTATTGAATGAAGCCGATTTTAAGTTTAACTTTGTGAATAACATCTAGGGTATTAACAAACTCGTACGGATCGCCATGTTGGCTTTTCTAGGTTTAAGTTGTTTTATATTATGAAAGATAAATAACAAATCTTTAGGTAGTTAGGACTTTATCAAATCATTCATTTAAAGATACTGTTTGGTTAAACTAGCTAAGTTCCCGTAGAATCTATCTATTCAAATTAGCCTACAAATAGCATCACTCAAATTCACTTGTTTGGTTTCAAACACGCCCATCCTAGATATTTGTACCCAGGTAAGAAAACACTTTTAGCCCCTACAGATATTTTTACTTAATAACCAAATATAATTAAGCGAAAAGAGCTAATGTAATGAATATTTGGTTTTTTATTCTTTAGAAAAGTAAATCATTATTAAGATGTTGACTAATAAAAAATATTTAACTTGTAAAATACTTTTCTTAGCAATTGCCATAATCTTATTTATTAAGAGTTGTATTAGTTTTAATTTTCTTAAGTAAGTTAGTGGATAGTTTGCTGAGTTGCAATTGTTGCTGTTTGATGTAATATTATTTTCCATATTCCCCCTGCGGACATTGTTGTTGTTTCTGTTGTTGACGTTGCAGTTGGAGTTCTGGTCTAACGAACTGCAGCAAAATAAAAAGGTCTCCCAACGCACACCACAAATAGAAAAGGGAGAAAGAACTACGGCAAGTTAATGGATATGCAAACAACTGGTAAAAAGAGACCGACCAACGCATATACAGTGCCTGCAAACAGCAACGAACCGTAATGCATCTAAATAAACACAAATACAAATAGAAGCATCTATGCACTTTTGGTTTATATATACATATTAACTTGTTGAGGGTATCACAATTTTGACAATAGCTTTGAAAAGCTTTCAAGATTAATAAAAAACCGCACTCTAAGACATTGCAAAAGTTTTGTAAAATTTCCTTAAATTACATAGGGAATTTGGAATTTTTAAAGCAATTGACAGCAGTTAGTCTAAACGAATTTTAAAATACGATGACTTAAATTAATATCTTAAGGCTTAAAAGAAACATTAGAACATTTTTGTTAATAAATTGTGATTATAAAAGATACAAAGAAATACATTATACTTAAACTTACTTAAAAACCATGAGAGAGGAAAGTGCAAACGCTTAACTTTGGTATTGTCTCCCTTTGTTGCTTCACTCAGTTGTAATTCTCAATTGGTTTAAGCGATAGAAGAGTGTACTGTGGAACTGCAATTCAATTGCTCTCTAATTCATGATTTTGTATTCATAACCTGAAACTAATGACTGTAAATCAACCCAGATATTGTATTGGATTAATTTATATTATTGTTACTTCTAATAATAATAATAGAGTATATAAAATTCGACTTAGCAGAATATAATTTTATTGAATTTTTGTTGTGTGGTCGTTACTGTTGATTTTGAAGGGCTCTCTGGGTTACATTTCATCTTTTTGTTTTATGCATTTGAAAAATTCTTAATATTTATATTTCATTCTATTTCAAAAAATTGCAGCATAGACAGAATGGCCAACAACAACAACAATAACCAAAACAAAACAATATGGCTAGGACAACAGGCATTTTAATTGTTGGTAATACAACCACAAATGGAAAATGGACATTTGTGTCTATGCATATATGTATATTAATGTGTGTGTGCGAGTGAGTGAGTGTGTGTGTGGTTATATTGTGAGCGACACCAATTTATTTTACTGTACTGCAGTTAGATGCCACCCCCTCCTAACTACCCCTAAGCAACGCCCTTTCTTTTGCTAGCAAAATGTTGTTGATGTTCCCCTGTGATATATTTTGTATATTTGTCTGTATTTGCCGTGTGTTGTTGCAATTTATTTAAATTTATTATACCACATATACAATTTGTTGCTAACTGGCATGCCATTTGTGTCATATTTACAAGACATTTTGATCCGGCCCAACATTTTATAATATAAATTAGTTTTTGAAGAATAGCCACAAAGACAAGATTAAATTTTGATTCCAACTTCATATATACATATATATATATTCTAGTCAGATTTCATTTGCATCTTTTATTAATTCAGTTAAATGATAAAAGGGAGAGAAAAAAAAAAACTTTTGCCATTTGTTAAAACTGTCTTAAATGCAAATTATGACATTTTGCATTGGCCATTTGAATGCCATTAATTTAGTTTATACCAAGTTGAAACTTTGTTGGAACTGTCTTGGAATTCTGTTTTTCGTTTTCTTTTAATAAAATTTACTTGTTGCATCTTTTCAATTCACCCACAATGCACCACAATGGAATTTACCATATATTTCTATACAAATGGTAAGCCACAAATTGAACAAATAGTCGAAAACATTGCCAGCAATTCTTTTAATTAATAACCAGGCTCGATACTAGGACTTGCACGCTGAGGGCAAGTACTAGACCAACCGTTGGTCATTCGACAAATGTCCTGGCTATGCAAATTGCCAGGGACTGGAAATGTATATATGAGAATATACAATCCTTGTGGCAGCTCCTGCTGCATTATCCATTTGGCAGGACACAGGCCAAAAGGGTAAACAAAATCTTGCAAAAAGCCACAGGCACAGGAATAGGCAATGGATGCAGTTTCGATTTTGGATGAAGAAAAAATTGCCTATACGAAATATGTGGATGTTGCATGTTGCATGTTGCATGTTGCATGCTTTGTGCTGTGTGTATTGATGATATTTTGGTATAAATTGGAGCTTAATTAAAGTTGCACTAAAGTAAGGGCAAAATGGTTACAGTAACTGAAACGGAGGGTACAGGGTTTGTCTTTTGTGGTCCTGCATTTTGTCTTCTTTGCTGCCTAACTGAGTTTTGCTTTGTGCAATTTCAGTCATTAAATGATGCCAGCCAGCCATTCAGCCAGTCAGTCAGCCAGTCCTTGGATCTACTCTCAAGTGTTGCCTCAATTCACACGCCCTGGTGTTGTCTATATAAATTTAGCCCAGGCTGTCGTCCCCAGCACAAATCTCTTCTTATAAGTCTCTCTATCTCGCTCCCTCGCTCGCCTGCTTACTCGCTCAGTGTGTGTGGTTGGGTGGTTGGGTTTGTGTGTGTTTGCTGCAGAGCTTTTTAATTTTAATGAGATCTCACAGGCAGGCTACGTGCCTGTCCTGTCCTGTCCTAGCCTGGCCTCTCCTTATACCCATTCCAATCCCATCCTACCATAAGGCAGGCTATGCCGTTGTTAGACACGCCTTGACACTAATTGAGGCGGCAAAAAATGTTTTGCGCTGACTTGGCTCTGGGCTCTTGGGCAGGGCAGTTTCTAATTACAAAAATATGCATATTTAAAGCGTTTTGTCCAAAGATCGTGGAAATGGCAAGGACAATGCCTGACAACTTTCAGTCATAAAGTGACAGAAGGAAATGTCATTAAGTTGAAATTAGAAATATATATATATATATAACTAGAGTCCTTCTAGCTATTAAAGGGATCCATCAGCTTAAAGCCATCTAACAATATGATGGTACATTCATGGCTATAATTGGTATTGAGTTCGTTGTTAGTTTCGCTTTATTAGTTGGTTTACATCAAGTCTGCAAATAATGGCTAATTTGATTTCCACTTTCAGCTAATAAAAGCATCGACCAATCATCCCACCCACCCAAATTTGACTGGGTAAAATAAACCACAAAACCGATTGATACATTTCATGTTCTAATTCAATGGATACACAATGCGGGAAGGCAAGCGGAGAGCCCGCACAGGTGTATATGTTGGTATATATATATATATATGTGTGTGTGTTGCCAACACCCCCAACACACACTCATTCAACTGGCTGGGTTGGTTTACTGATTGATTTGTTGCATTTGAAAATGCCAATACAAATTTCAACAAATTGGGTTTTTGCATTTCAATCAGCTAAAAAGCTTTCCATGATTTGTTGGCTACGTGTGTGTGTGTACCTAGAATTTGGAATCTGGCCAATATGTGCAGTTTAATTAATTTTTAAATATGTGGTTACAACACATGCTTCAAGCCATGGACCAAGTTAAAGCTAAAAGCATTTGCCCTGAGTTTCTAATTTGCATAATTCTTGTCTTCAAAGTAAAAGTAAATTAGAGAAGTCTGAAAAAAAAAGAAACTCACTCTGGACTCTGGCCGAAATCATGTCAACGGAAATGTTTTGCCAGAATGACAATAACAGTAGCCAAAAGCGGACGGAGATGGCGGCCAGGGACCAGTGACAATGGAGGACAATGGCGTTGCGTTTCCGTTTCCGTTATTCTGTTGCAGCAACAACTCAGCGCAGCACAGCTAAGCTCAACTCAACTCAACTGGCAGCAGGACATAAATGGCGCAAATGAAAACTATTTTTTTTTTCTTCTTCCTTTTTGTGCCAGCATCCGCTTTAGGTGCTTTCACTTTGCTTTTCATGACAATAGCAGAAAAAGCGTTGACATTCCGCGGACTGTCCAACAACAAGAACAAAAACAACAAGCCGCTTTTTCTCAATTCTCAAAGAAGGAAGAAACCAAAAAGTGACACTCCAATAAGACCATTAGAGCCATGATAACAACTACTGCAATACCAAATACTTGCACCTGTAATATGTCTAATTAAAAGAAAAAGAAGTACTCATTGTCTAAAATCTGCACGGGAAATTTTTTCTCTTTAAAGAGATGAAATTAAAATAAATCTAAAAATAAACTCCATTTTATGATTAAAGAAATTTCAATAATATATTGAAATTTTTGAAAAATTTCTTATAATTTTTGATTCATAGATTTTACCTTATCTTACCATCTTCTTAGACCATCTCTTTGTATCATCTAATATAATTTTAAAGTTTTTGGAAAGTTTAAAAGTTAGTTTAAATAGAAAACAATTTCTTTAATTTAAGATTTGATTTATAAGAAAAATGATTTAGAAGAGTTAAAGTTTAGATATTTTTCATTTCTAGTAGGTTAGTTTCTTAGGGGAATTGGATCTTTAATTGTAAGCTAATGCTTTTGGGTCGCAGTTAGAGAGATAGATTCATTGTAGTACAGTTGTGCTTGTGAGTAATTACTGTTATGTGCATGACTATGCATTTTTTTTGATGATTTATGATGAAAATTTCCGTGCAGACAAAATGGCACGTGCGTGGGGGGTTCTGCTTTTTTATGGAAGGTCCTGTGGAATGCAGGACGTGTCTGAGCCGCCGCAGCTGCATTTGCATAAATGGCCAAGGCATAGCGACAAAAAACTATGCCACAAAGAGTGGCATGACAAAAATTCAATTTGGATTTTCTGCCTTTTTATGCAACATGCCATTGTCGTAAGTTTTGTAGTCCCTGATGTGAAGGAGTTCGAAAGAGGGGGGTGAAAGTAGTACTAAGCCTGAAACATAAACAAAACTGAAAGCTGAGCTTTAGACGACCGCCTGCAGCACTGACTTTTACAACTTACGACAGTTTGTTTTTTTCTTTCTTTTTTTATATGGAAAGAGGCAATTTTTAGCGTTAAGTAAGCGTTTTTCTGCAGGCACTCCAAAAAAAGAGAAAAAAGTGTAGGAAAATAGATGAAAAAATGAAATGGCCAGGCCAAATTTAAAATGCTATAGCCATATAGATGGGTATAAATGTCGACATATGCAGGCAAGCTGCAAATGCATAGAGCCAGCTCTTGCACACAGGAAGCCCAAAGGAAAAGAGGGGAAGCACATGGGAGGAGCAGTAGGCACGCGGTTCATGGATAACGTTTACAGGAAGCAAAAGGCACAATGTGATAAGCGCTTGACAAAAATAAAAAAAAAGGGAGAAAAAGAAAGAGAGTGACGCTGCCATAGAGCAGGAAGTAGAGCCAAAGGGGGATGGAGAATGCGGGATACCAGATACGTTATGGGGGTATACGAGATGTGTGCTCCGGGTTATGGGCTAAGGGTTGCCATGTGTACGAATTGTGTTTCAGTAGCAAGTATTTTTATGACCTCTAGTTGTTAGGCTTTATTGGTGCGCAAAAGCAATTAAAGAAGGCATAAAAACAGGACTCGAAAAACTTCCTGACCAAGCACAAAAGTGCCCCAAAAAGTCCACAGAGTAAAGATATACATACATACATACATAAGTACGTATAAGGAATAAAGAAAGAAAATTTGCTATAAATCATTCTAGTCTATGTTTAAAGCGTCTGACACATTTAAATTTCTGCCACACATTGGCAACAACAGCAGCAGCAGCAGAAGTTGCCGTTGAAATGTTGAAAAGTTTTGTTGTGAAAGAAAACAAAATAATATCGATTATTAGCACCAACCCAGCGACGTTGGCTGCTGTTCCTGCTGCCGTTTTGCCTTTTTTTGGTTTAGAGCAAAAAGCCAAAGCGCCAGACAAGCAACAATAAACAAACAAAAGCCAAACGCCCCGGCAACGAGTCAGCGCGGCAAGTGAGGCGTGGTAACGCCAAATTTCGTTAGCCCAATTAAACGAATTTCGCCAGCTCAACCATAGTTAGTTGGCAGGGCAGGAGTGCCGTGGGTGGATTGCTGTCATAGAGAGGGGGGAGCATAAACCAAAACCATTTTGCCCGGATGCCATTCGGTTCACATTTGGCATTTCATTAACAAGCATTTCTTGCTTTCAGTCAAGCTCATTAGATATGCCAAGATAAATTGTAAGCAACTGCTATGATGACCATGTTAGTTTAGGGGATTACTGACGCCATGGCAACCCTAAGCGGCTTATAGCACTAAACAAGAGAAACTGGGACAGACAGGAGTAAAAACTAATACCTTCTTTATGAATCATTTTGCCTTTTACTTCTACTGCACCAATAATGAGTTTATATTAATTGACTTATACTGATTTATATCAAATATTAAATTAGTTTCTTCTTTAAATATGAAATAATGCTAAGAAAATTCCTTATTGCCTTAAAGTTATTATTATACCTTTGCATTTTAGGTATTTTAATTTGGTCCGTCTGTCGGTCTGTCTGTCTGTCCATCTGTCTGGATCATCGCAATCTCCTCCGAGACCTTTGAAGCTACAGAGCTGAAATTTTGCACCTAGGTTTCTTTTTTAGGTTTTGCTGCAGGCATTGTATATCTCGGAATCATTCAATTGGATGAATATATCATATAGATCCCATAGAAACGATCGGTCGTAAATAATCTTTAACCTCAATAACTTTGTTGTTTTTTTTGTACCTTGTCCAATTAGAAGTTTTCGCAAATTATTATCATTCTTTCTTCGCTTTAAAGATTATACAATACGAGATTACATTCTATATTATACCTTGTACCCATAGAATAAAGGGAGGAAGAAAGAAGCATTTCTGAGCCCATAAAGTATATATATTCTTGATCAGCATCAACAGGAAAATCGATTGAGACATGTCCATCAGTCTGCCTTTGTGACCGTTCATCGGTATGAACAGCTAGATCTCAGATTATGTAGATTTCCTTATTGTATTGTTTTTTGGTTTTCAATGTAAATCCGATTGTATAAATCATGCCGGTTGACACATACATATATGTATATATTTACCGCAAATTTACCTTCATTAGGTTTGGAAAATTGTCCTTCTGTAACTACTTAACCCTTTTTAACCTGTTTGTGACTTTAAGAAGGGATTGTCTTTCTTTACCTACTTAACATGTGGGCTTTTCCCTTATATACCTGTAAATCAACCCCAAGAAACCCAAAGCACTTTCGTGCGACAAAATTCCAAATTTTCAGAGATCAACCTCTCGATCCTACCTGCTGCCTATATAAAGTCTCCCATTTTCAAGCAAACATTATCATTACGATTTGTAAACTCAGCCGACATGGACATCACACAATCACCGCAAGAAATACCGATCTATCGCTCACCGATGGAAGTGGACAATGAAGTTCACATCTTCAACTCGTCCTTAGATTTCAAGGATCAGCAATTGATAGTCTATGAAGATGCTAGCATTTTAAACATTGTCAATGGTTTGTGTGGACAAGAGAGATCATTTTATAGTCAGCAACCCGCCTAACTTTAGAAATCCCACAAAGAGGAGTTTCCTAAACGAATGCATCATTCAGTTATATATAATCAAGGGACTGGCTTACATGGTGCACTGGGATCCAAACACATCACTGACATGCGCTGAACTATGCCAACAAGTGAATACCTACCTCCAACCGGAGCAAATGTCACCAATGCTTGCCAGCTTGAAACGAGTTGCAATGCAGGGCTTGTATCTGCGAAGAGAATTAACTAAGATTAACTAAGATGACTAAAAGTAGGCGGTAATTTTTTTTTGTTGCTTCGCTTTCTCTTTGAACATGGGAAAGTCCTCTTTTTTTTGGCAACGGGTTGAGTGAGAGTTTTTGGAAGGGGTCAGCTTCGTGTAAAAGAAAAAGCTAGAAGGCCGAACCCAAAAAGGAAGGGTGAAGGATGACCCTATAAGTAGAGGACCCATAGCCGCCATCATTCTTTTCTAAGTCGGTTGGGCCTAGCAACAGGCCGTGAAAAAATCAAGTTCTCAACGTGAAAAAAATAAAGTGTAACAAAACAAGCCGCGAAAGCGTTAGGAGTGCTGAAAGTAAAAACCCATTTGATTTGCGAAAAGAATAAAAAAATTTATCCACTAAAATTATTCCAAACAAAAAAAAAAAACTAAAAGCAAAGGGATTATTAACATTAATTATTTTGGCTAACAGTGGCCAAACCAACTAATTCAGTTTACACAAAAAAATAAAGAAAGGGGAAAGCTGAAACGGGCGATCGACGACGTCCACTTGACTTTCGTGACGTCACCCAGCAGCGGCGGGCTGCATTGCTTGAAAAGAAAAAAAGAGGGGAGCAACAGAGAGAAAAATCTTAGAGGTCAGTTATTGGCAAACGGGCGGCGAGCCAACTTTAAGTCGGAAGCGGCGCGGTGCAGAGTAATGCACGAGTAGGAAAAAGGCTTAAGTAGGCGTGGAAAAAAAATGTAAAGCTGTGAAAAAAACGTAACTCCAAAAAGATAAAAGTTCTCAGCGAATGTACAAAAAAAAATATTTAGGGAGCCTGTCCTAAAACGAAAAGGAAATCGGAATTAAACTAAATTTGTCTTAGAAAATAATTAACAGTATAAGGTAAAATTTAACATAAAGGGTGAACAAGTAAGAATATGTAATATTATAGAGGAAAAGGAGAAAAAAAATTGAAATAGTGAACCTGTAAAGTAGAGAAAAAAAAACCCAAATCAGTGTCTAAATTCAAAAAGGGAAAACGCATATAAAAGATGTCCGCCAAATTAGCGTCGATAAGATAGCAACGATCGGAACGAATGAGAAACGGAACGAAGTTTAATTTTTTATTTTTGAATTATTTGATTGTTTAAGGACTTTTTCGAACCAAATAAACTTTTAAATTGTTACCGTAAATGGCTGCATGAGCATATATATATGGATATATATATATGCAGGTCCGCATCGTCATCTTAACAACCTCTTTGTCCGTTGAAGTCTTCATGGCTTTTGAAATGAAAAACAGCGCGCAAGTTACCAAGTTTTATATATTATCGGTTGCCTGTATTTTTTTTATTGTCGCATTCAGTCCTTCCATAATATGAATTATTGACATGGCGCTGCTGTTGCCCCAATATTTTTGATCGTCGATTTCTTTCCATCCCTCAAAATGAACTTTTTTACATGGCGCTGCTGATCACTTTTGTTTTCTATATTATTGAAAATTTCAAATGCATTTTTCTCAAAATTCCTGCCAATGATTTTGATAAAATACACAGAATTTGATGCTTAATAATATGCATTACCGTGCATATTCATACATTCTTAAAAAATAGTTATTGTTTATTTGTTCATTTCCATGCATTTTCTTTATAACACTGGTACCAGCAGTGGTTCCAAGTCAATTCCAAACTGGTTCCAAAACTGGTTCCGGTCCTTATCAGTAAGAATTTTCCATCTGAGGCACCCACATACTTGGGGCATTTTCTCAAAAACTCCGCCAATGATTTCGATAAAACTATTCATACATATTCCTGACAATTGTAAGAATAAGATAATGCACCGTGCATTGCCCTACATTCTCTGTGAGGCCCGTTATATTGCCAGCAGTTGCAACTCAATTTTTTTGTTGCATTTTGTATGGGGGAAAGCCATAGGTTGGTGGACTGATAAGCGATTTTCTCGAAAATCCTGCCAATGATTTTTTTCAAATTTGGTGGAGTCATTAATGAATATGTGGAGCATAAACTGGAATAACGTGCATGTTCCTACATTCTCTGCGAAGGGAGCTATGGCTCCAAATGTGGAGACTCGATTTTTCAGGTGTAAATTTTTGGCACTTGGCATATGCATAGCCGAATAAAAGTTAATAAAAACAATAGATTTTTGATGTCTTAACAATTTAAAAGTTTATTTGGGTCGAAAAAGTCCTTATACAATGAAACAATTAAAAAATAAAAAATTAAATATCGTTCCGTTTCTCATTCGTTCCGAACGTTGCTATCTCATCGACGCTAATTTGACGGACATACATATGTATATAAAAGAAAAGAAAAAACCCAAAAAGTAACGTGAAGAAAAATTAAATGCCTCAAGTTTAACTGTTCCTTACTCATTGTTATCCCGTTAACTTAAATTCCCTTTCCTCGATCCTCTCCCTCTTCTCTCCCCTTCACAACAATCATATACCGCGAGAGGGAAGCGCTGATTTTAAGAGATGCTGCTTTCGGATGTGTGATCCGTTAGAAGAAGAGAAGGGAATAGGCAGACGAGAACAATCGTTCGTAAACTTGACCCAATTATTGAGTTTAAATTTTTTTTATGTGCCAAACCAGAATATAAAGAAACAAAAAAAAAAAAAAAACTTCCAACAAAATAATTTAAAGTAACAGCTGGCGGACATCGGAAGCACTTCATCGATGGACGTCGCAAACTAAAACTGTAAGTCAGATTTTTACCTTTTTTTATAAATATATTTTTGTCTCATACAAGTTGAGACCATTTCCATTGTAAATATTTGACTGCCATTTGGGGGAAAAAAATAATAAGAGAAAATTTAAAGACCCGAAAAGGAAAGAGAAAAAGGGCAATGGGTCTGCGTAATTAAAGAGAAGAAAAAAAAAAGAGAAAAAATTTTTGATCAACTGCAGCGGCCAGAAATTAAGAGTGGATTTACTTCCATGTCTAGGCCACCGCAGAGGCATTGGTAGCTAAAGAAGCTAAGGAAATTTTGTTTGCTGGGAAGAGTTAAATTTTTTTCTGTCAATTGATTGTATGTTACTCTATATGATAACAAGTGCATTTTAGCAGCCGAAAATTTCTCTCTCTCTCCTATCCCAAATTCCTAAGCACTTAAACACAGTGGGGCAAATGGAATAAAATTTGCTACAAAATTTTTTTTGTTTTCATGCAGAGAAGATTATTGTTATTTAATTGAAAATAGCTTAACATTTTCTTTATTTTCGTTATTAAATTTTTTTCTGGGATACACCATCCGATCTGCGATTTAGGTTCAGTTCAATTTTTTTTTCTCTCGTTTTTGTCTCTCCTAAAATGTAACTTGCAAAAGAAAACAACCAAAATAAACAAAATCATTAATTAAGCTAATTTGGAAATAATTACGTGTCAAGGGGGTTAGTATTGATAATGTACGTTAATTTTAATTTTATATTTAGGAAATAAATCTAAATTTATAATGTGCTAAAACCATAAAAGTTTGATCTCTCGCGGCAGGTCTCTCTAAGCGTCTTGTGTTTTAGGCCATGGAAGGGTGGGCTACTCCCTCCTCTCAACATCTGAGGAGTCTGACTCCCACAAATATCCAGATCTAGTACGGACGAACCTCTATATAGAAGAAAAAAAATATGTTCAACATTTTTCTGGCTACTACAGCACGCAACTTTTAAATAATAAATAATACTGTAGGTCACATATATGGCAAAAATAAAAACCCCCTCGTACCCGACGAGCCAGAAGCCGGACCAATAAAGCGTGCGTCATATATGAATAATTCCCTCTTGCCTACTTTGAGGTATTCGTTACCAGTTACAGAGTGAAACGACAACTCTTCCGCCAGGATAAAGGCGGACGAAAGAACCCTAACCATCTGCGTGTTAGTCCTTGGGGCACTCACTACTGCCATTTTAAGCCTATGCGTCGACAGATAGGACGCCGACAATTTCGACGTAACTATCTTCATTGTGCTCGACAAATGGTCATTCACCAATTCATCTACGAGAAGGTTCACTTGGAAATGATACACACTCCGACTGTATGCAAAACCATGATCAATGCCACCGAAAACATTGTCGACGTCAATGAAAGTGTGATTAACGACCTCTACAACTATCATCTTATTGACGAGCATGATCTACCAGCTGTCCGGATGGGCCTTATAGCTGCACGTCGTGCTGCCCAGGATCATCAACAAATATTAGAACATTCAGTGGGATCAATGTTCTTTACCAAGCAATTATTAAAGATTATTGATGATCGTGATGATCTACTCCGCAAGGAAAGGGAACTACATTTACGCAACGAAGTGATCTGATTATACAATTTATACATTAGATTTAATTATTATTTGATAACTATATATTCTCTACACATATACCTAAATGTAAATATAATAAATAATCATTTTATAAAATATATACGCATGTTGAAAACAATTTAATGGTGGTCATTTACATTTAACAACATGAACAAAAACATTTCCACTTGTCTTTGCGATTTCCAATCGTTTTAAATTCATACAATTCAAAATTCTTCTACCTCCTTTGCCTTCTTTGTAATTATTTGCTGCCGACTTTTAGGCAAACTTAAGTTTTCTTGTTTCTTTTGGAATATTAAGAATATATAAATAGACTGTGATCAAGAAAGAAATATCAAAGACGGAATAACTGTTCTTGTTATTGCGATAGTTCGAAATGTTTAAATGCCGAGTTTGAATTGGGATTTTTAATCTATTTACCTCGTCCAATTAGAAGTTTTCACAAATTATTATCAATTTTCCTTCGCTTTAAAGATTATACAATACGAGATTACATTCTATATTATACCTTGTACCCATAGAATAAAGGGAGGAAGAAAGAAGCATTTCTGAGCCCATAAAGTATATATATTCTTGATCAGCATCAACAGGCAAATCGATTGAGACATGTCCATCAGTCTGCCTTTGTGACCGTTCATCGGTATGAACAGCTAGATCTCAGATTATGTAGATTTCCTTATTGTATTGTTTTTTGGTTTTCAATGTAAATCCGATTGTATAAATCATGCCGGTTGACACATACATATATGTATATATTTACCGCAAATTTACCTTCATTAGGTTTGGAAAATTGTCCTTCTGTAACTACTTAACCCTTTTTAACCTGTTTGTGACTTTAAAAAGGGATTGTCTTTCTTTACCTACTTAACATGTGGGCTATTCCCTTATATACCTGTAAATCAACCCCAAGAATCCCAAAGCACTTTCGTGCGACAAAATTCAAAAATTTTCAGAGATCAACCTCTCGATCCTACCTGCTGCCTATATAAAGTCTCCCATTTTCAAGCAAACATTATCATTACGATTTGTAAACTCAGCCGACATGGACATCACACAATCACCGCAAGAAATACAGATCTATCGCTCACCGATGGAAGTGGACAATGAAGTTCATATCTTCAACTCGTTCGCTGATTTTAAGGATCAGCAATTGATAGTCTGTGAAGATCCTAGCATTTTAAACTGTGTCAATGGATTTTCTGTGGTCTACAAGGGAGATCATTTTATATACAGCAACCTACCTAACTATCAGAATCCCATAAAAAGAAGTTTCCTAAACGAATGCATCATACAGTTATATATAATCAAGGGACTGGCTTACATGGTGCACTGGGATCCAAACACATCACTGACAACTCGCGCTGAACTATGCCAACAAGTGAATGCCTACCTCCAACCGGAGCAAATGTCACCAATGCTTGCCAGCTTGGAACGAGTGAAGCGACAACTCTTCCGCCAGGATAAAGGCGGACGAAAGAACCCTAACCCTCTGCGTGTTAATCCTTGGGGCACTCACTACTGCCATTTTAAGCCTATGCGTCGACAGATAGGACGCCGACAATTTCGACGTAACTATCTTCATTGTGCTCGACAAAAGGTCATTCACCAATTCATCTACGAGAAGGTGCACTTGGAAATGATACACACTCCGACTGTATGCAAAACCATGATCAATGCCACCGAAAACATTGTCGACGCCAATGAAAGTGTGATTAACGACCTCTACAACTATCATCTTATTGACGAGCATGATCTACCAGCTGTCCGGATGGGCCTTATAGCTGCACGTCGTGCTGCCCAGGATCATCAACAAATATTAGAACATTCAGTGGGATCAATGTTCTTTACCAAGCAATTATTAAAGATTATTGAGGATCGTGAGGATCTATACCGCAAGGAAAGGGAACTACATTTACGCAACGAAGTGATCTGATTATACAATTTATACATTAGATTTAATTATTATTAGATATCTATATAATCTCTACACATATACCTAGATGCAAATATAATAAATAATCATTTTATAATTTAATGGTGGTCATTTACATTTAACAACATGAACAAAAACATTTCCACTTGTCTTGGCGATTTCCAATCGTTTTAAATTCATACAATTCAAAATTCTTCTACCTCCTTTGCCTTCTTTGTAATTATTTGTTGCTGACTTTTAGGCATATTTGTGGTATATTTACCTTCATTAGGTTTGGAAAATTGTCCTTCTGTAACTACTTAACCCTTTTTAACCTGTTTGTGACTTTAAAAAGGGATTGTCTTTCTTTACCTACTTAACATGTGGGCTTTTCCCTTATATACCTGTAAATCAACCCCAAGAAACCCAAAGCACTTTCGTGCGACAAAATTCAAAATTTTCAGAGATCAACCTCTCGATCCTACCTGCTGCCTATATAAAGTCTCCCATTTTCAAGCAAACATTATCATTACGATTTGTAAACTCAGCCGACATGGACATCACACAATCACCGCAAGAAATACAGATCTATCGCTCACCGATGGAAGTGGACAATGAAGTTCATATCTTCAACTCGTTCTTAGATTTTAAGGATCAGCAATTGATAGTCTGTGAAGATCCTAGCATTTTAAACTGTGTCAATGGATTTTCTGTGGTCTACAAGGGAGATCATTTTATATACAGCAACCTACCTAACTATCAGAATCCCATAAAAAGAAGTTTCCTAAACGAATGCATCATTCAGTTATATATAATCAAGGGACTGGCTTACATGGTGCACTGGGATCCAAACACATCACTGACAACTCGGGCTGAACTATGCCAACAAGTGAATGCCTACCTCCAACCGGAGCAAATGTCACCAATGCTTGCCAGCTTGGAACGAGTGAAGCGACAACTCTTCCGCCAGGATAAAGGCGGACGAAAGAACCCTAACCCTCTGCGTGTTAATCCTTGGGGCACTCACTACTGCCATTTTAAGCCTATGCGTCGACAGATAGGACGCCGACAATTTCGACTTAAATATCTTCATTGTGCTCGACAAAAGGTCATTCACCAATTCATCTACGAGAAGGTGCACTTGGAAATGATACACACTCCGACTGTATGCAAAACCATGATCAATGCCACCGAAAACATTGACGACGCCAATGAAAGTGTGATTAACGACCTCTACAACTATCATCTTATTGACGAGCATGATCTACCAGCTGTCCGGATGGGCCTTATAGCTGCACGTCGTGCTGCCCAGGATCATCAACAAATATTAGAACATTCAGTGGGATCAATGTTCTTTACCAAGCAATTATTAAAGATTATTGAGGATCGTGAGGATCTATACCGCAAGGAAAGGGAACTACATTTACGCAACGAAGTGATCTGATTATACAATTTATACATTAGATTTAATTATTATTTGATATCTATATAATCTCTACACATATACCTAGATGCAAATATAATAAATAATCATTTTATAAAATATATACGCATGTTGAAAACAATTTAATGGTGGTCATTTACATTTAACAACATGAACAAAAACATTTCCACTTGTCTTGGCGATTTCCAATCGTTTTAAATTCATACAATTCAAAATTCTTCTACCTCCTTTGCCTTCTTTGTAATTATTTGTTGCTGACTTTTAGGCATATTTGTGGTATATTTACCACAAATTTACCTTCATTAGGTTTGGAAAATTGTCCTTCTGTAACTACTTAACCCTTTTTAACCTGTTTGTGACTTTAAAAAGGGATTGTCTTTCTTTACCTACTTAACATGTGGGCTATTCCCTTATATACCTGTAAATCAACCCCAAGAATCCCAAAGCACTTTCGTGCGACAAAATTCAAAATTTTCAGAGATCAACCTCTCGATCCTACCTGCTGCCTATATAAAGTCTCCCATTTTCAAGCAAACATTATCATTACGATTTGTAAACTCAGCCGACATGGACATCACACAATCACCGCAAGAAATACAGATCTATCGCTCACCGATGGAAGTGGACAATGAAGTTCATATCTTCAACTCGTTCTTAGATTTTAAGGATCAGCAATTGATAGTCTGTGAAGATTCTAGCATTTTAAACTGTGTCAATGGATTTTCTGTGGTCTACAAGGGAGATCATTTTATATACAGCAACCTACCTAACTATCAGAATCCCATAAAAAGGAGTTTCCTAAACGAATGCATCATACAGTTATATATAATCAAGGGACTGGCTTACATGGTGCACTGGGATCCAAACACATCACTGACAACTCGCGCTGAACTATGCCAACAAGTGAATGCCTACCTCCAACCGGAGCAAATGTCACCAATGCTTGCCAGCTTGGAACGAGTGAAGCGACAACTCTTCCGCCAGGATAAAGGCGGACGAAAGAACCCTAACCCTCTGCGTGTTAATCCTTGGGGCACTCACTACTGCCATTTTAAGCCTATGCGTCGACAGATAGGACGCCGACAATTTCGACGTAACTATCTTCATTGTGCTCGACAAAAGGTCATTCACCAATTCATCTACGAGAAGGTGCACTTGGAAATGATACACACTCCGACTGTATGCAAAACCATGATCAATGCCACCGAAAACATTGTCGACGCCAATGAAAGTGTGATTAACGACCTCTACAACTATCATCTTATTGACGAGCATGATCTACCAGCTGTCCGGATGGGCCTTATAGCTGCACGTCGTGCTGCCCAGGATCATCAACAAATATTGGAACATTCAGTGGGATCAATGTTCTTTACCAAGCAATTATTAAAGATTATTGAGGATCGTGAGGATCTATACCGCAAGGAAAGGGAACTACATTTACGCAACGAAGTGATCTGATTATACAATTTATACATTAGATTTAATTATTATTTGATATCTATATAATCTCTACACATATACCTAGATGCAAATATAATAAATAATCATTTTATAAAATATATACGCATGTTGAAAACAATTTAATGGTGGTCATTTACATTTAACAACATGAACAAAAACATTTCCACTTGTCTTGGCGATTTCCAATCGTTTTAAATTCATACAATTCAAAATTCTTCTACCTCCTTTGCCTTCTTTGTAATTATTTGTTGCTGACTTTTAGGCATATTTGTGGTATATTTACCACAAATTTACCTTCATTAGGTTTGGAAAATTGTCCTTCTGTAACTACTTAACCCTTTTTAACCTGTTTGTGACTTTAAAAAGGGATTGTCTTTCTTTACCTATTTAACATGTGGGCTATTCCCTTATATACCTGTAAATCAACCCCAAGAATCCCAAAGCACTTTCGTGCGACAAAATTCAAAATTTTCAGAGATCAACCTCTCGATCCTACCTGCTGCCTATATAAAGTCTCCCATTTTCAAGCAAACATTATCATTACGATTTGTAAACTCAGCCGACATGGACATCACACAATCACCGCAAGAAATACAGATCTATCGCTCACCGATGGAAGTGGACAATGAAGTTCATATCTTCAACTCGTTCTTAGATTTTAAGGATCAGCAATTGATAGTCTGTGAAGATCCTAGCATTTTAAACTGTGTCAATGGATTTTCTGTGGTCTACAAGGGAGATCATTTTATATACAGCAACCTACCTAACTATCAGAATCCCATAAAAAGGAGTTTCCTAAACGAATGCATCATACAGTTATATATAATCAAAGGACTGGCTTACATGGTGCACTGGGATCCAAACACATCACTGACAACTCGCGCTGAACTATGCCAACAAGTGAATGCCTACCTCCAACCGGAGCAAATGTCACCAATGCTTGCCAGCTTGGAACGAGTGAAGCGACAACTCTTCCGCCAGGATAAAGGCGGACGAAAGAACCCTAACCCTCTGCGTGTTAATCCTTGGGGCACTCACTACTGCCATTTTAAGCCTATGCGTCGACAGATAGGACGCCGACAATTTCGACGTAACTATCTTCATTGTGCTCGACAAAAGGTCATTCACCAATTCATCTACGAGAAGGTGCACTTGGAAATGATACACACTCCGACTGTATGCAAAACCATGATCAATGCCACCGAAAACATTGTCGACGCCAATGAAAGTGTGATTAACGACCTCTACAACTATCATCTTATTGACGAGCATGATCTACCAGCTGTCCGGATGGGCCTTATAGCTGCACGTCGTGCTGCCCAGGATCATCAACAAATATTGGAACATTCAGTGGGATCAATGTTCTTTACCAAGCAAGTATTAAAGATTATTGAGGATCGTGAGGATCTATACCGCAAGGAAAGGGAACTACATTTACGCAACGAAGTGATCTGATTATACAATTTATACATTAGATTTAATTATTATTTGATATCTATATAATCTCTACACATATACCTAGATGCAAATATAATAAATAATCATTTTATAATTTAATGGTGGTCATTTACATTTAACAACATGAACAAAAACATTTCCACTTGTCTTGGCGATTTCCAATCGTTTTAAATTCATACAATTCAAAATTCTTCTACCTCCTTTGCCTTCTTTGTAATTATTTGTTGCTGACTTTTAGGCATATTTGTGGTATATTTACCTTCATTAGGTTTGGAAAATTGTCCTTCTGTAACTACTTAACCCTTTTTAACCTGTTTGTGACTTTAAAAAGGGATTGTCTTTCTTTACCTACTTAACATGTGGGCTTTTCCCTTATATACCTGTAAATGAACCCCAAGAAACCCACTTTCGTGCGACAAAATTCCAAATTATCAGAGATCAACCTACCTGCTGCCTATATAAAGTCTCCCATTTTCAAGCAAACGTTATCATTACGATTTGTAAACTCAGCCAACATGGACATCACACCGCAAGAAATACAAATCTATCGCTCACCGATGGAAGTGGACAATGAAGTTCATATCTTCAACTCGTTCTTAGATTTTAAGGATCAGCAATTGGTAGTCTGTGAAGATCCTAGCATTTTAAACTGTGTCAATGGATTTTCTGTGGTCTACAAGGGAGATCATTTTATATACAGTAGTGCTGCCCAGGATCATCAACAAATATTAGAACATTCAGTGGGATCAATGTTCTTTACCAAGCAATTATTAAAGATTATTGATGATCGTGATGATCTACTCCGCAAGGAAAGGGAACTACATTTACGCAACGAAGTGATCTGATTATACAATTTATACAATAGACTTATTTATTATTTGATAACTATATATTCTCTACACATATACCTAGATGTAAATATAATAAATAATCATTTTATAAAATATATACGCATGTTGAAAACAATTTAATGGTGGTCATTTACATTTAACAACATGAACAAAAACATTTCCACTTGTCTTGGCGATTTCCAATCGTTTTAAATTCATACAATTCAAAATTCTTCTACCTCCTTTGCCTTCTTTGTAATTATTTGTTGCCGACTTTTAGGCAAACTTAAGTTTTCTTGTTTCTTTTGGAATATTAAGAATATATAAATAGACTGGGATCAAGAAAGAAATATCAAGGACGGAATAACTGTTCTTGTTATTGCGATAGTTCGAAATGTTTAAATGCCGAGTTTGAGTTGTGAGTTTTTTAATCTATTTACCTCGTCCAATTAGAAGTTTTCACAAATTATTATCAATTTTCCTTATTACATTCTATATTATACCTTGTACCCATAGAATAAAGGGAGGAAGAAAGAAGCATTTCTGAGCCCATAAAGTATATATATTCTTGATCAGCATCAACAGGCAAATCGATTGAGACATGTCCATCAGTCTGCCTTTGTGACCGATCATCGGTATGAACAGCTAGATCTCAGATTATGTAGATTTCCTTATTGTATTGTTTTTTGGTTTTCAATGTAAATCCGATTGTATAAATCATGCCGGTTGACACATACACATATGTATATATTTACCTTCATTAGGTTTGGAAAATTGTCCTTCTGTAACTACTTAACCCTTTTTAACCTGTTTGTGACTTTAAAAAGGGATTGTCTTTCTTTACCTACTTAACATGTGGGCTTTTCCCTTATATACCTGTAAATGAACCCCAAGAAACCCACTTTCGTGCGACAAAATTCCAAATTATCAGAGATCAACCTACCTGCTGCCTATATAAAGTCTCCCATTTTCAAGCAAACGTTATCATTACGATTTGTAAACTCAGCCAACATGGACATCACACCGCAAGAAATACAAATCTATCGCTCACCGATGGAAGTGGACAATGAAGTTCATATCTTTAACTCGTTCTTAGATTTTAAGGATCAGCAATTGATAGTCTGTGAAGATCCTAGCATTTTAAACTGTGTCAATGGATTTTCTGTGGTCTACAAGGGAGATCATTTTATATACAGCAACCTACCTAACTATCAGAATCCCATAAAAAGGAGTTTCCTAAACGAATGCATCATTCAGTTATATATAATCAAGGGACTGGCTTACATGGTGCACTGGGATCCAAACACATCACTGACAACTCGCGCTGAACTATGCCAACAAGTGAATGCCTACCTCCAACCGGAGCAAATGTCACCAATGCTTGCCAGCTTGGAACGAGTGAAGCGACAACTCTTCCGCCAGGATAAAGGCGGACGAAAGAACCCTAACCCTCTGCGTGTTAATCCTTGGGGCACTCACTACTGCCATTTTAAGCCTATGCGTCGACAGATAGGACGCCAACAATTTCGACGTAACTATCTTCATTGTGCTCGACAAAAGGTCATTCACCAATTCATCTACGAGAAGGTGCACTTGGAAATGATACACACTCCGACTGTATGCAAAACCATGATCAATGCCACCGAAAACATTGTCGACGCCAATGAAAGTGTGATTAACGACCTCTACAACTATCATCTTATTGACGAGCATGATCTACCAGCTGTCCGGATGGGCCTTATAGCTGCACGTAGTGCTGCCCAGGATCATCAACAAATATTAGAACATTCAGTGGGATCAATGTTCTTTACCAAGCAATTATTAAAGATTATTGATGATCGTGATGATCTACTCCGCAAGGAAAGGGAACTACATTTACGCAACGAAGTGATCTGATTATACAATTTATACAATAGACTTATTTATTATTTGATAACTATATATTCTCTACACATATACCTAGATGTAAATATAATAAATAATCATTTTATAAAATATATACGCATGTTGAAAACAATTTAATGGTGGTCATTTATCTTTAACAACATGAACAAAAACATTTCCACTTGTCTTGGCGATTTCCAATCGTTTTAAATTCATACAATTCAAAATTCTTCTACCTCCTTTGCCTTCTTTGTAATTATTTGTTGCCGACTTTTAGGCAAACTTAAGTTTTCTTGTTTCTTTTGGAATATTAAGAATATATAAATAGACTGGGATCAAGAAAGAAATATCAAGGACGGAATAACTGTTCTTGTTATTGCGATAGTTCGAAATGTTTAAATGCCGAGTTTGAGTTGTGAGTTTTTTAATCTATTTACCTCGTCCAATTAGAAGTTTTCACAAATTATTATCAATTTTCCTTATTACATTCTATATTATACCTTGTACCCATAGAATAAAGGGAGGAAGAAAGAAGCATTTCTGAGCCCATAAAGTATATATATTCTTGATCAGCATCAACAGGCAAATCGATTGAGACATGTCCATCAGTCTGCCTTTGTGACCGATCATCGGTATGATGTAGATTTCCTTATTGTATTGTTTTTTGGTTTTCAATGTAAATCCGATTGTATAAATCATGCCGGTTGACACATACACATATGTATATATTTACCTTCATTAGGTTTGGAAAATTGTGCTTCTGTAACTACTTAACCCTTTTTAACCTGTTTGTGACTTTAAAAAGGGATTGTCTTTCTTTACCTACTTAACATGTGGGCTTTTCCCTTATATACCTGTAAATGAACCCCAAGAAACCCAAAGCACTTTCGTGCGACAAAATTCCAAATTTATTATTTGATAACTATATATTCTCTACACATATACCTAGATGTAAATATAATAAATAATCATTTTATAAAATATATACGCATGTTGAAAACAATTTAATGGTGGTCATTTACATTTAACAACATGAACAAAAACATTTCCACTTGTCTTGGCGATTTCTAATCGTTTTAAATTCATACAATTCAAAATTCTTCTACCTCCTTTGCCTTCTTTGTAATTATTTGTTGCCGACTTTTAGGCAAACTTAAGTTTTCTTGTTTCTTTTGGAATATTAAGAATATATAAATAGACTGGGATCAAGAAAGAAATATCAAGGACGGAATAACTGTTCTTGTTATTGCGATAGTTCGAAATGTTTAAATGCCGAGTTTGAGTTGTGAGTTTTTTAATCTATTTACCTCGTCCAATTAGAAGTTTTCACAAATTATTATCAATTTTCCTTATTACATTCTATATTATACCTTGTACCCATAGAATAAAGGGAGGAAGAAAGAAGCATTTCTGAGCCCATAAAGTATATATATTCTTGATCAGCATCAACAGGCAAATCGATTGAGACATGTCCATCAGTCTGCCTTTGTGACCGATCATCGGTATGATGTAGATTTCCTTATTGTATTGTTTTTTGGTTTTCAATGTAAATCCGATTGTATAAATCATGCCGGTTGACACATACACATATGTATATATTTACCTTCATTAGGTTTGGAAAATTGTGCTTCTGTAACTACTTAACCCTTTTTAACCTGTTTGTGACTTTAAAAAGGGATTGTCTTTCTTTACCTACTTAACATGTGGGCTTTTCCCTTATATACCTGTAAATGAACCCCAAGAAACCCAAAGCACTTTCGTGCGACAAAATTCCAAATTTATTATTTGATAACTATATATTCTCTACACATATACCTAGATGTAAATATAATAAATAATCATTTTATAAAATATATACGCATGTTGAAAACAATTTAATGGTGGTCATTTACATTTAACAACATGAACAAAAACATTTCCACTTGTCTTGGCGATTTCTAATCGTTTTAAATTCATACAATTCAAAATTCTTCTACCTCCTTTGCCTTCTTTGTAATTATTTGTTGCCGACTTTTAGGCAAACTTAAGTTTTCTTGTTTCTTTTGGAATATTAAGAATATATAAATAGACTGGGATCAAGAAAGAAATATCAAGGACGGAATAACTGTTCTTGTTATTGCGATAGTTCGAAATGTTTAAATGCCGAGTTTGAGTTGTGAGTTTTTTAATCTATTTACCTCGTCCAATTAGAAGTTTTCACAAATTTTTATCAATTTTCCTTATTACATTCTATATTATACCTTGTACCCATAGAATAAAGGGAGGAAGAAAGAAGCATTTCTGAGCCCATAAAGTATATATATTCTTGATCAGCATCAACAGGCAAATCGATTGAGACATGTCCATCAGTCTGCCTTTGTGACCGATCATCGGTATGAACAGCTAGATCTCAGATTATGTAGATTTCCTTATTGTATTGTTTTTTGGTTTTCAATGTAAATCCGATTGTATAAATCATGCCGGTTGACACATACACATATGTATATATTTACCTTCATTAGGTTTGGAAAATTGTCCTTCTGTAACTACTTAACCCTTTTTAACCTGTTTGTGACTTTAAAAAGGGATTGTCTTTCTTTACCTACTTAACATGTGGGCTTTTCCCTTATATACCTGTAAATCAACCCCAAGAAACCCAAAACACTTTCGTGCGACAAAATTCCAAATTATCAGAGATCAACCTCTCGATCCTACCTGCTGCCTATATAAAGTCTCCCATTTTCAAGCAAACGTTATCATTACGATTTGTAAACTCAGCCAACATGGACATCACACCGCAAGAAATACAAATCTATCGCTCACCGATGGAAGTGGACAATGAAGTTCATATCTTTAACTCGTTCTTAGATTTTAAGGATCAGCAATTGATAGTCTGTGAAGATCCTAGCATTTTAAACTGTGTCAATGGATTTTCTGTGGTCTACAAGGGAGATCATTTTATATACAGCAACCTACCTAACTATCAGAATCCCATAAAAAGGAGTTTCCTAAACGAATGCATCATTCAGTTATATATAATCAAGGGACTGGCTTACATGGTGCACTGGGATCCAAACACATCACTGACAACTCGCGCTGAACTATGCCAACAAGTGAATGCCTACCTCCAACCGGAGCAAATGTCACCAATGCTTGCCAGCTTGGAACGAGTGAAGCGACAACTCTTTCACCAGAATAAAGGCGGACGAAAGAACCCTAACCCTCTGCGTGTTAATCCTTGGGGCACTCACTACTGCCATTTTAAGCCTATGCGTCGACAGATAGGACGCCGACAATTTCGACGTAACTATCTTCATTGTGCTCGACAAAAGGTCATTCACCAATTCATCTACGAGAAGGTGCACTTGGAAATGATACACACTCCGACTGTATGCAAAACCATGATCAATGCCACCGAAAACATTGTCGACGCCAATGAAAGTGTGATTAACGACCTCTACAACTATCATCTTATTGACGAGCATGATCTACCAGCTGTCCGGATGGGCCTTATAGCTGCACGTCGTGCTGCCCAGGATCATCAACAAATATTAGAACATTCAGTGGGATCAATGTTCTTTACCAAGCAATTATTAAAGATTATTGATGATCGTGATGATCTACTCCGCAAGGAAAGGCAACTACATTTACGCAACGAAGTGATCTGATTATACAATTTATACAATAGACTTATTTATTATTTGATAACTATATATTCTCTACACATATACCTAGATGTAAATATAATAAATAATCATTTTATAAAATATATACGCATGTTGAAAACAATTTAATGGTGGTCATTTACATTTAACAACAACAAAAACATTTCCACTTGTCTTGGCGATTTCCAATCGTTTTAAATTCATACAATTCAAAATTCTTCTACCTCCTTTGCCTTCTTTGTAATTATTTGTTGCCGACTTTTAGGCAAACTTAAGTTTTCTTGTTTCTTTTGGAATATTAAGAATATATAAATAGACTGTGATCAAGAAAGAAATATCAAGGACGGAATAACTGTTCTTGTTATTGCGATAGTTCGAAATGTTTAAATGCCGAGTTTGAATTGGGATTTTTAATCTATTTACCTCGTCCAATTAGAAGTTTTCACAAATTATTATCAATTTTCCTTCGCTTTAAAGATTATACAATACGAGATTACATTCTATATTATACCTTGTACCCATAGAATAAAGGGAGGAAGAAAGAAGCATTTCTGAGCCCATAAAGTATATATATTCTTGATCAGCATCAACAGGCAAATCGATTGAGACATGTCCATCAGTCTGCCTTTGTGACCGTTCATCGGTATGAACAGCTAGATGTCAGATTATGTAGATCTCCTTATTGTATTGTTTTTTGGTTTTCAATGTAAATCTAAACTCCAAAAAGATAAAAGTTCTCAGCGAATGTACAAAAAAAATTATTTAGGGAGCCTGTCCTAAAACGAAAAGGAAATCGGAATTAAACTAAATTTGTCTTAGAAAATAATTAACAGTATAAGGTAAAATTTAACCTAAAGGGGGAACAAGTAAGAATATGTAATCTTATAGAGAAAAAGGAGAGAAAAAAAATTGAAATAGTGAACCTGTAAAGTAGAGAAAAAAAAACCAAATCAGTGTCTAAATTCAAAGAGGGAAAAGGCATATAAAAGATGTCCATCAAATTAGCGTCGATGAGATAGCAACGATCGGATCAAATGAAAAACGGAACGATATTTAATTTTTTATTTTTGAATTATTTCATTGTTTAAGGACTTTTTCGAAGAATGCAATTATCTATTGTTTTTATTAACTTTTATTCAGCTATGCATATCCCAAGTGTTAAAAATTTACAACTGAAAAATCGAGTCTCCAGATATAATATAATCTATATATATATCCGATATATATAATCTCCGGATATGTGATCCGTTAGAAGAAGAGAAGGGAATAGGCAGACGAGAACAAACGTTCGTAAACTTGACCCAATTATTGAGTTTAAATTTTTTTTATGTGCCGAACCAGAATAAAAAGAAACAAAAAAAAAAAAAACTTCCAACAAAATAATTTAAAGTTGCAGCTGGCGGACATCGGAAGCGCTTCATCGATGGACGTCGCAAATTAAAACTGTAAGTCAGATTTTTACCTTTTTTTATAAATATATTTTTGTCTCATACAAGTTGAGACCATTTCCATTGTAAATATTTGACTGCCATTTGGGGAAAAAAAAATAATAAGAGAAAATTTAAAGACCCGAAAAGAAAAGAGAAAAAGGGCAATGGGTCTGTGTAATTAAAGAGAAGGAAAAAAAAAAAATTTGATCAACTCCAGCGGCCAGAAATTAAGAGTGGATTTACTCCTATGTCTAGGCCACCGCAGAGGTATTGGCAGCTAAAGAAGCTAAGGAAATTTTGTTTGCTGGGAAGAGGTAAATTTTTTTGTTTGTCAATTGATTGTATGTTACTCTCTTTTTACGCGCCCAAGTGCTATCCCAAATTCCAAAGCACTTAAACACAGTGGGGCAAATGAAATAAAATTTGCTACAAAATTTCTTCGTTTTCATGCAGAGAAGATTATTGTCATTTAATTGAAAATAGCTTAACATTTTTTTTATTTTCGTTATTAAATTTTTTTCTGGGATACACCATCCGATCTACGATTTAGGTTCAGTTCAATTTTTTTTCTCTCGTTTTTGTCTCTCTTAAAATGTAACTTGCAAAAGAAAACAACCAAATTAAAAAAAATCATTAATTAAGCTAATTTGGAAATAATTACATGTGAAGGGGGTTAGTATTGATAATGTACGTTAATTTTAATTTTATATTTAGGATATAAATCTAAATTTATAATGTGCTAAAACCATAAGAGTTTGATCTCTCGCGGCAGGTCTCCCTAAGCGTCTTGTGTTTTAGGGGAAAAAAATTATAATTAACATGGAATCAAGGCCATGGAAGGGTGGGCTACTCCCTCCTCTCAACATCTGAGGAGACTGACTCCCACAAATATCCAGATCTAGTACGGACGATCCTCTATATAGAAGAAAAAAATATGTTCAACATTTTTCTGGCTACTACAGCACGCAACTTTTAAATAATAAATAAAACTGTAGGTCACAAATATGGCAAAAAAAAAAAATAAAAACCCCCTCGTAGCCGACGAGCCAGAAGCCGGACCAATAAAGCGTGCGTCATATATGAATAATTCCATCTTGCCTACTTTGAGGTATTCGTTACCCGGTACAGAGTGAAGCGACAACTCTTTCACCAGAATAAAGGCGGACGAAAGAACCCTAACCCTCTGCGTGTTAATCCTTGGGGCACTCACTACTGCCATTTTAAGCCTATGCGTCGACAGATAGGACGCCGACAATTTCGACGTAACTATCTTCATTGTGCTCGACAAAAGGTCATTCACCAATTCATCTACGAGAAGGTGCACTTGGAAATGATACACACTCCTACTGTATGCAAAACCATGATCAATGCCACCGAAAACATTGTCGACGCCAATGAAAGTGTGATTAACGACCTCTACAACTATCATCTTATTGACGAGCATGATCTACCAGCTGTCCGGATGGGCCTTATAGCTGCACGTCGTGCTGCCCAGGATCATCAACAAATATTAGAACATTCAGTGGGATCAATGTTCTTTACCAAGCAATTATTAAAGATTATTGATGATCGTGATGATCTACTCCGCAAGGAAAGGCAACTACATTTACGCAACGAAGTGATCTGATTATACAATTTATACAATAGACTTATTTATTATTTGATAACTATATATTCTCTACACATATACCTAGATGTAAATATAATAAATAATCATTTTATAAAATATATACGCATGTTGAAAACAATTTAATGGTGGTCATTTACATTTAACAACAACAAAAACATTTCCACTTGTCTTGGCGATTTCCAATCGTTTTAAATTCATACAATTCAAAATTCTTCTACCTCCTTTGCCTTCTTTGTAATTATTTGTTGCCGACTTTTAGGCAAACTTAAGTTTTCTTGTTTCTTTTGGAATATTAAGAATATATAAATAGACTGTGATCAAGAAAGAAATATCAAAGACGGAATAACTGTTCTTGTTATTGCGATAGTTCGAAATGTTTAAATGCCGAGTTTGAATTGGGATTTTTAATCTATTTACCTCGTCCAATTAGAAGTTTTCACAAATTATTATCATTTTTCCTTCGCTTTAAAGATTATACAATACGAGATTACATTCTATATTATACCTTGTACCCATAGAATAAAGGGAGGAAGAAAGAAGCATTTCTGAGCCCATAAAGTATATATATTCTTGATCAGCATCAACAGACAAATCGATTGAGACATGTCCATCAGTCTGCCTTTGTGACCGTTCATCGGTATGAACAGCTAGATCTCAGATTATGTAGATCTCCTTATTGTATTGTTTTTTGGTTTTCAATGTAAATCCGATTGTATAAATCATGCCGGTTGACACATACACATATGTATATATTTACCTTCATTAGGTTTGGAAAATTGTCCTTCTGTAACTACTTAACCCTTTTTAACCTGTTTGTGACTTTAAAAAGGGATTGTCTTTCTTTACCTACTTAACATGTGGGCTTTTCCCTTATATACCTGTAAATCAACCCCAAGAAACCCAAAGCACTTTCGTGCGACAAAATTCCAAATTATCAGAGATCAACCTCTCAATCCTACCTGCTGCCTATATTTTTTTTTTTTTTTTTTTATTTGCAACAACATTCATACATGTAACAAATATAAAAATATTTTTAAATAGCAAACAGCAGCCCATAACCCATAATATAAAGTCTCCCATTTTCAAGCAAACGTTATCATTACGATTTGTAAACTCAGCCGACATGGACATCACACAGTCACCGCAAGAAATACAGATCTATCGCTCACCGATGGAAGTGGACAATGAAGTTCATATCTTCAACTCGTTCTTAGATTTCAAGGATCAGCAATTGATAGTCTGTGAAGATCCTAGCATTTTAAACTGTGTCAATGGATTTTCTGTGGTCTACAAGGGAGATCATTTTATATACAGCAACCTACCTAACTATCAGAATCCCATAAAAAGAAGTTTCCTAAACGAATGCATCATTCAGTTATATATAATCAAGGGACTGGCTTACATGGTGCACTGGGATCCAAACACATCACTGACAACTCGCGCTGAACTATGCCAACAAGTGAATGCCTACCTCCAACTGGAGCAAATGTCACCAATGCTTGCCAGCTTGGAACGAGTGAAGCGACAACTCTTCCGCCAGGATAAAGGCGGACGAAAGAACCCTAACCCTCTGCGTGTTAATCCTTGGGGCACTCACTACTGCCATTTTAAGCCTATGCGTCGACAGATAGGACGCCGACAATTTCGACGTAACTATCTTCATTGTGCTCGACAAAAGGTCATTCACCAATTCATCTACGAGAAGGTGCACTTGGAAATGATACACACTCCGACTGTATGCAAAACCACGATCAATGCCACCGAAAACATTGTCGACGCCAATCAAAGTGTGATTAACGACCTCTACAACTATCATCTTATTGACGAGCATGATCTACCAGCTGTCCGGATGGGCCTTATAGCTGCACGTCGTGCTGCCCAGGATCATCAACAAATATTAGAACATTCAGTGGGATCAATGTTCTTTACCAAGCAATTATTAAAGATTATTGAGGATCGTGAGGATCTATACCGCAAGGAAAGGGAACTACATTTACGCAACGAAGTGATCTAATTATACAATTTATACAATAGACTTATTTATTATTTGATAACTATATATTCTCTACACATATACCTAGATATAGATATAATAAATAATCATTTTATAAAATATATACGCATGTTGAAAACAATTTAATGGTGGTCATTTACATTTAACAACATGAACAAAAACATTTCCACTTGTCTTGGCAATTTCCAATCGTTTTAAATTCATACAATTCAAAATTCGTCTACCTCCTTTGCCTTCTTTGTAATTATTTGTTGCCGACTTTTAGGCAAACTTAAGTTTTCTTGTTTCTTTTGGAATATTAAGAATATATAAATAGACTGTGATCAAGAAAGAAATATCAAAGACGGAATAACTGTTCTTGTTATTGCGATAGTTCGAAATGTTTAAATGCCGAGTTTGAATTGGGATTTTTAATCTATTTACCTCGTCCAATTAGAAGTTTTCACAAATTATTATCAATTTTCCTTCGCTTTAAAGATTATACAATACGAGATTACATTCTATATTATACCTTGTACCCATAGAATAAAGGGAGGAAGAAAGAAGCATTTCTGAGCCCATAAAGTATATATATTCTTGATCAGCATCAACAGACAAATCGATTGAGACATGTCCATCAGTCTGCCTTTGTGACCGTTCATCGGTATGAACAGCTAGATCTCAGATTATGTAGATCTCCTTATTGTATTGTTTTTTGGTTTTCAATGTAAATCCGATTGTATAAATCATGCCGGTTGACACATACACATATGTATATATTTACCTTCATTAGGTTTGGAAAATTGTCCTTCTGTAACTACTTAACCCTTTTTAACCTGTTTGTGACTTTAAAAAGGGATTGTCTTTCTTTACCTACTTAACATGTGGGCTTTTCCCTTATATACCTGTAAATCAACCCCAAGAAACCCAAAGCACTTTCGTGCGACAAAATTCCAAATTATCAGAGATCAACCTCTCGATCCTACCTGCTGCCTATATAAAGTCTCCCATTTTCAAGCAAACGTTATCATTACGATTTGTAAACTCCGCCGACATGGACATCACACAATCACCGCAAGAAATACAGATCTATCGCTCACCGATGGAAGTGGACAATGAAGTTCATATCTTCAACTCGTTCTTAGATTTCAAGGATCAGCAATTGATAGTCTGTGAAGATCCTAGCATTTTAAACTGTGTCAATGGATTTTCTGTGGTCTACAAGGGAGATCATTTTATATACAGCAACCTACCTAACTATCAGAATCCCATAAAAAGAAGTTTCCTAAACGAATGCATCATTCAGTTATATATAATCAAGGGACTGGCTTACATGGTGCACTGGGATCCAAACACATCACTGACAACTCGCGCTGAACTATGCCTACCTCCAACTGGAGCAAATGTCACCAATGCTTGCCAGCTTGGAACGAGTGAAGCGACAACTCTTCCGCCAGGATAAAGGCGGACGAAAGAACCCTAACCCTCTCCGTGTTAATCCTTGGGGCACTCACTACTGCCATTTTAAGCCTATGCGTCGACAGATAGGACGCCGACAATTTCGACGTAACTATCTTCATTGTGCTCGACAAAAGGTCATTCACCAATTCATCTACGAGAAGGTGCACTTGGAAATGATACACACTCCGACTGTATGCAAAACCATGATCAATGCCACCGAAAACATTGTCGACGCCAATGAAAGTGTGATTAACGACCTCTACAACTATCATCTTATTGACGAGCATGATCTACCAGCTGTCCGGATGGGCCTTATAGCTGCACGTCGTGCTGCCCAGGATCATCAACAAATATTAGAACATTCAGTGGGATCAATGTTCTTTACCAAGCAATTATTAAAGATTATTGAGGATCGTGAGGATCTATACCGCAAGGAAAGGGAACTACATTTACGCAACGAAGTGATCTAATTATACAATTTATACAATAGACTTATTTATTATTTGATAACTATATATTCTCTACACATATACCTAGATGTAAATATAATAAATAATCATTTTATAAAATATATACGCATGTTGAAAACAATTTAATGGTGGTCATTTACATTTAACAACATGAACAAAAACATTTCCACTTGTCTTGGCGATTTCCAATCGTTTTAAATTCATACAATTCAAAATTCGTCTACCTCCTTTGCCTTCTTTGTAATTATTTGTTGCCGACTTTTAGGCAAACTTAAGTTTTCTTGTTTCTTTTGGAATATTAAGAATATATAAATAGACTGTGATCAAGAAAGAAATATCAAGGACGGAATAACCTCCTTTGCCTTCTTTGTAATTATTTGTTGCCGACTTTTAGGCAAACTTAAGTTTTCTTGTTTCTTTTGGAATATTAAGAATATATAAATAGACTGTGATCAAGAAAGAAATATCAAGGACGGAATAACTGTTCTTGTTATTGCGATAGTTCGAAATGTTTAAATGCCGAGTTTGAATTGGGATTTTTAATCTATTTACCTCGTCCAATTAGAAGTTTTCACAAATTATTATCAATTTTCCTTCGCCTTAAAGCTTATACAATACGAGATTACATTCTATATTATACCTTGTACCCATAGAATAAATGGAGGAAGAAAGAAGCATTTCTGAGCCCATAAAGTATATATATTCTTGATCAGCATCAACAGGCAAATCGATTGAGACATGTCCATCAGTCTGCCTTTGTGACCGATCATCGGTATGAACAGCTAGATCTCAGATTATGTAGATTTTCTTATTGTATTGTTTTTTGGTTTTCAATGTAAATCCGATTGTATAAATCATGCCGGTTGACACATACACATATGTATATATTTACCTTCATTAGGTTTGGAAAATTGTCCTTCTGTAACTACTTAACCCTTTTTAACCTGTTTGTGACTTTAAAAAGGGATTGTCTTTCTTTACCTACTTAACATGTGGGCTTTTCCCTTATATACCTGTAAATCAACCCCAAGAAACCCAAAGCACTTTCGTGCGACAAAATTCCAAATTATCAGAGATCAACCATCAAGCCTATATAAAGTCTCCCATTTTCAAGCAAACATTATCATTACGATTTGTAAACTCAGCCGATATGGACATCAAACCCTTTCTTGGTAATCAGCACACGTTATTTCTGTATTTTTATACTTCTTGACATTTCCACCAAGTTTCATCAGAATCGGTTTACTATATTATATAGCTCCCGGAACGATCGGCTGGAAATATAGTTTTAGATGAATAACTTGCTTATTTTAAGAGCTATTCTCACCAAATTTGGTATGGGTAAGTTTGGAATACATAAAAAGGTGTTTACTGAGTTTTACAAGAATCGGCATACTATATGCTTGAGCTTCCAACAATCGGACCAAAAAAATATTTTTACTCTCTTAGATCCACTATAAAATTTAAAAACCCACTCAACTCAAGTTGTAAAATTAAATTTAATTTTAACGACTTTAAGTTACCAATGACAAAAGATTTTTTTTAAAAAATGTTTATGGAGTTTGTCAATAACTTTCGAAGCAGCATTCATTTGAGAGATTCCCTTCTTTTGCAATATATGAAATCCTCTTTACCTACCTTCATTAGGTTTGGAAAATTGTCCTTCTGTAACTACTTAACCCTTTTTAACCTGTTTGTGACTTTAAAAAGGGATTGTCTTTCTTTACCTACTTAACATGTGGGCTTTTCCCTTATATACCTGTAAATCAACCCCAAGAAACCCAAAGCACTTTCGTGCGACAAAGTTCCAAATTATCAGAGATCAACCTCTCGATCCTACCTGCTGCCTATATAAAGTCTCCCATTTTCAAGCAAACGTTATCATTACGATTTGTAAACTCAGCCGACATGGACATCACACAATCACCGCAAGAAATACAGATCTATC
Organism: Drosophila neocordata; assembly: GCA_018903615.1. NCBI lineage: Eukaryota > Metazoa > Arthropoda > Insecta > Diptera > Drosophilidae > Drosophila > Drosophila neocordata. The sequence goes on from JAEIGI010000018.1 coordinate 744,028, forward strand.
GCTCACCGATGGAAGTGGACAATGAAGTTCATATCTTCAACTCGTTCTTAGATTTCAAGGATCAGCAATTGATAGTCTGTGAAGATCCTAGCATTTTAAACTGTGTCAATGGATTTTCTGTGGTCTACAAGGGAGATCATTTTATATACAGCAACCTACCTAACTATCAGAATCCCATAAAAAGAAGTTTCCTAAACGAATGCATCATTCAGTTATATATAATCAAGGGACTGGCTTACATGGTGCACTGGGATCCAAACACATCACTGACAACTCGCGCTGAACTATGCCAACAAGTGAATGCCTACCTCCAACTGGAGCAAATGTCACCAATGCTTGCCAGCTTGGAACGAGTGAAGCGACAACTCTTCCGCCAGGATAAAGGCGGACGAAAGAACCCTAACCCTCTCCGTGTTAATCCTTGGGGCACTCACTACTGCCATTTTAAGCCTATGCGTCGACAGATAGGACGCCGACAATTTCGACGTAACTATCTTCATTGTGCTCGACAAAAGGTCATTCACCAATTCATCTACGAGAAGGTGCACTTGGAAATGATACACACTCCGACTGTATGCAAAACCATGATCAATGCCACCGAAAACATTGTCGACGCCAATGAAAGTGCGATTAACGACCTCTACAACTATCATCTTATTGACGAGCATGATCTACCAGCTGTCCGGATGGGCCTTATAGCTGCACGTCGTGCTGCCCAGGATCATCAACAAATATTAGAACATTCAGTGGGATCAATGTTCTTTACCAAGCAATTATTAAAGATTATTGAGGATCGTGAGGATCTATACCGCAAGGAAAGGGAACTACATTTACGCAACGAAGTGATCTAATTATACAATTTATACAATAGACTTATTTATTATTTGATAACTATATATTCTCTACACATATACCTAGATATAGATATAATAAATAATCATTTTATAAAATATATACGCATGTTGAAAACAATTTAATGGTGGTCATTTACATTTAACAACATGAACAAAAACATTTCCACTTGTCTTGGCGATTTCCAATCGTTTTAAATTCATACAATTCAAAATTCGTCTACCTCCTTTGCCTTCTTTGTAATTATTTGTTGCCGACTTTTAGGCAAACTTAAGTTTTCTTGTTTCTTTTGGAATATTAAGAATATATAAATAGACTGTGATCAAGAAAGAAATATCAAGGACGGAATAACCTCCTTTGCCTTCTTTGTAATTATTTGTTGCCGACTTTTAGGCAAACTTAAGTTTTCTTGTTTCTTTTGGAATATTAAGAATATATAAATAGACTGTGATCAAGAAAGAAATATCAAGGACGGAATAACTGTTCTTGTTATTGCGATAGTTCGAAATGTTTAAATGCCGAGTTTGAATTGGGATTTTTAATCTATTTACCTCGTCCAATTAGAAGTTTTCACAAATTATTATCAATTTTCCTTCGCTTTAAAGCTTATACAATACGAGATTACATTCTATATTATACCTTGTACCCATAGAATAAAGGGAGGAAGAAAGAAGCATTTCTGAGCCCATAAAGTATATATATTCTTGATCAGCATCAACAGACAAATCGATTGAGACATGTCCATCAGTCTGCCTTTGTGACCGTTCATCGGTATGAACAGCTAGATCTCAGATTATGTAGATCTCCTTATTGTATTGTTTTTTGGTTTTCAATGTAAATCCGATTGTATAAATCATGCCGGTTCACACATACACATATGTATATATTTACCACAAATTTACCTTCATTAGGTTTGGAAAATTGTCCTTCTGTAACTACTTAACCCTTTTTAACCTGTTTGTGACTTTAAAAAGGGATTGTCTTTCTTTACCTACTTAACATGTGGGCTTTTCCCTTATATACCTGTAAATCAACCCCAAGAAACCCAAAGCACTTTCGTGCGACAAAATTCCAAATTATCAGAGATCAACCATCAAGCCTATATAAAGTCTCCCATTTTCAAGCAAACATTATCATTACGATTTGTAAACTCAGCCGATATGGACATCAAACCCTTTCTTGGTAATCAGCACACGTTATTTCTGTATTTTTATACTTCTTGACATTTCCACCAAGTTTCATCAGAATCGGTTTACTATATTATATAGCTCCCGGAACGATCGGCTGGAAATATAGTTTTAGATGAATAACTTGCTTATTTTAAGAGCTATTCTCACCAAATTTGGTATGGGTAAGTTTGGAATACATAAAAAGGTGTTTACTGAGTTTTACAAGAATCGGCATACTATATGCTTGAGCTTCCAACAATCGGACCAAAAAAATATTTTTACTCTCTTAGATCCACTATAAAATTTAAAAACCCACTCAACTCAAGTTGTAAAATTAAATTTAATTTTAACGACTTTAAGTTACCAATGACAAAAGATTTTTTTAAAAAATGTTTATGGAGTTTGTCAATAACTTTCGAAGCAGCATTCATTTGAGAGATTCCCTTCTTTTGCAATATATGAAATCCTCTTTACCTACCTTCATTAGGTTTGGAAAATTGTCCTTCTGTAACTACTTAACCCTTTTTAACCTGTTTGTGACTTTAAAAAGGGATTGTCTTTCTTTACCTACTTAACTTGTGGGCTTTTCCCTTATATACCTGTAAATCAACCCCAAGAAACCCAAAGCACTTTCGTGCGACAAAGTTCCAAATTATCAGAGATCAACCTCTCGATCCTACCTGCTGCCTATATAAAGTCTCCCATTTTCAAGCAAACGTTATCATTACGATTTGTAAACTCAGCCGACATGGACATCACACAATCACCGCAAGAAATACAGATCTATCGCTCACCGATGGAAGTGGACAATGAAGTTCATATCTTCAACTCGTTCTTAGATTTCAAGGATCAGCAATTGATAGTCTGTGAAGATCCTAGCATTTTAAACTGTGTCAATGGATTTTCTGTGGTCTACAAGGGAGATCATTTTATATACAGCAACCTACCTAACTATCAGAATCCCATAAAAAGAAGTTTCCTAAACGAATGCATCATTCAGTTATATATAATCAAGGGACTGGCTTACATGGTGCACTGGGATCCAAACACATCACTGACAACTCGCGCTGAACTATGCCAACAAGTGAATGCCTACCTCCAACTGGAGCAAATGTCACCAATGCTTGCCAGCTTGGAACGAGTGAAGCGACAACTCTTCCGCCAGGATAAAGGCGGACGAAAGAACCCCTAACCCTCTCCGTGTTAATCCTTGGGGCACTCACTACTGCCATTTTAAGCCTATGCGTCGACAGATAGGACGCCGACAATTTCGACGTAACTATCTTCATTGTGCTCGACAAAAGGTCATTCACCAATTCATCTACGAGAAGGTGCACTTGGAAATGATACACACTCCGACTGTATGCAAAACCATGATCAATGCCACCGAAAACATTGTCGACGCCAATGAAAGTGTGATTAACGACCTCTACAACTATCATCTTATTGACGAGCATGATCTACCAGCTGTCCGGATGGGCCTTATACCTGCACGTCGTGCTGCCCAGGATCATCAACAAATATTAGAACATTCAGTGGGATCAATGTTCTTTACCAAGCAATTATTAAAGATTATTGAGGATCGTGAGGATCTATACCGCAAGGAAAGGGAACTACATTTACGCAACGAAGTGATCTAATTATACAATTTATACAATAGACTTATTTATTATTTGATAACTATATATTCTCTACACATATACCTAGATATAGATATAATAAATAATCATTTTATAAAATATATACGCATGTTGAAAACAATTTAATGGTGGTCATTTACATTTAACAACATGAACAAAAACATTTCCACTTGTCTTGGCGATTTCCAATCGTTTTAAATTCATACAATTCAAAATTCGTCTACCTCCTTTGCCTTCTTTGTAATTATTTGTTGCCGACTTTTAGGCAAACTTAAGTTTTCTTGTTTCTTTTGGAATATTAAGAATATATAAATAGACTGTGATCAAGAAAGAAATATCAAGGCGGAATAACCTCCTTTGCCTTCTTTGTAATTATTTGTTGCCGACTTTTAGGCAAACTTAAGTTTTCTTGTTTCTTTTGGAATATTAAGAATATATAAATAGACTGTGATCAAGAAAGAAATATCAAGGACGGAATAACTGTTCTTGTTATTGCGATAGTTCGAAATGTTTAAATGCCGAGTTTGAATTGGGATTTTTAATCTATTTACCTCGTCCAATTAGAAGTTTTCACAAATTATTATCAATTTTCCTTCGCTTTAAAGCTTATACAATACGAGATTACATTCTATATTATACCTTGTACCCATAGAATAAAGGGAGGAAGAAAGAAGCATTTCTGAGCCCATAAAGTATATATATTCTTGATCAGCATCAACAGGCAAATCGATTGAGACATGTCCATCAGTCTGCCTTTGTGACCGATCATCGGTATGAACAGCTAGATCTCAGATTATGTAGATTTCCTTATTGTATTGTTTTTTGGTTTTCAATGTAAATCCGATTGTATAAATCATGCCGGTTCACACATACACATATGTATATATTTACCACAAATTTACCTTCATTAGGTTTGGAAAATTGTCCTTCTGTAACTACTTAACCCTTTTTAACCTGTTTGTGACTTTAAAAAGGGATTGTCTTTCTTTACCTACTTAACATGTGGGCTTTTCCCTTATATACCTGTAAATCAACCCCAAGAAACCCAAAGCACTTTCGTGCGACAAAATTCCAAATTATCAGAGATCAACCTCTCGATCCTACCTGCTGCCTATATAAAGTCTCCCATTTTCAAGCAAACATTATCATTACGATTTGTAAACTCAGCCGATATGGACATCAAACCCTTTCTTGGTAATCAACACACGTTATTTCTGTATTTTTTATACTTCTTGACATTTCCACCAAGTTTCATCAGAATCGGTTTACTATATTATATAGCTCCCGGAACGATCGGCTGGAAATATAGTTTTAGATGAATAACTTGCTTATTTTAAGAGCTTTCTCACCAAATTTGTTGGGTAAGTTTGGAATACATAAAAAGGTGTTTACTGAGTTTTACAAGAATCGGCATACTATATGCTTGAGCTTCCAACAATCGGACCAAAAAAATATTTTTACTCTCTTAGATCCACTATAAAATTTAAAAACCCACTCAACTCAAGTTGTAAAATTAAATTTAATTTTAACGACTTTAAGTTACCAATGACAAAAGATTTTTTTAAAAAATGTTTATGGAGTTTGTCAATAACTTTCGAAGCAGCATTCATTTGAGAGATTCCCTTCTTTTGCAATATATGAAATCCTCTTTACCTACTTTTCTTTTATAATATCAGCTTGTAAGGAAGTTTTTTCTCAAGCCGGGGTACAACTGTCAGTCTCCCCAGGGCCATTCCTACACAGAACATTTATGTAGAAAACCCGGACTTGAAGACTCTTAAAAGGACAGCATAGCCATACTAGATTGGCTTGCCGTAATTGATCATCAAACAACATATGCCGCTAACGAATGAGGGAAAAGGGATAAAAGAAGGGAGGTTTTCACAACCAACTAATTATTTGCATGTTCTTTAGAGTTTGAGTTCGAACGTTATAAACTTTATTAAAAATGAAGCAACCAAGTCGTCCCTGCCGACTTTTAGTATACCCTGTACCAATTAGAGTAACTGTATTAAATCAAACTCCTTAAAATTTGCCATCAGTTCAAACTAAAATTCTTCTCACAACCCGCACCAAGGAACGCATGCTATCTCGCTCACACTTACTACGCAATGTCGCACATGGCATATCTTTGATATTTCTTGTCCGATTTTAATTTGGTCAGCTGATACCTTTTGGCCATATTATTGGGTGTGCCAAATAACAATACGCTACCTTTAATTTTACTTTAGTTATTCGTTATTCCTAAATTTCGAGGGCGGAAGTGGGCATGGCAAAAATTAAAATTTGTTGAAAGTTTGTTTCAAACTTGATCTGCGTAGACACTACACGAATGCTGACACCAAATTTGGTTGCTCTAGCTCTTGTAGTCTCTGAGATCCACGTGTTCATACGGACGGACAGACGGACATGTCATAATCGACTCGGCTATTGATGCTGATCAAGAATATATATACTTTATGGGGTCGGAAGGAAATGCTTCCTTCTGCCTGTTACATACATTTTAGCGACTTTAATATACCCTTTTACCCTACGGGTACAAAGTATAACAATAATAACCTTAACTATATATGTATACTAACTATTGCCCATCAAATTATCACCACACTGCACTGCCTGAAGAGCCGCTGAATGTGTAGCCCTTTTGGCCTTTGGAAAGACTCACCCGCTATTACACACACACTGTTAACCCTGTTTCTTCTTATTGATCGTGGTAACTCCTTTCCCTGGTATCTTGGATGCGTTGTATCCTCTGTTTTATTGCACTTTTGTGTTTTGGTCTCCTCCATGGTCTTTGATTAAGTCCTGTTAATGGTCACCGGTCAACTTTTTGGCATCTTGTTTCTTCCGTAGTCTTAGATTACACTTCTGATGAGTTCCATGGTATCCGATCCACTGATTTTCAGTTTCTCTTTTAATGGGCCTTGGCTTTTGATTTTGGTCGCCGACGTCGGCAGCGACCAATCAGAAATTGCCACCGCGATTTGTCGATGACATGATCACTGCAGCTGCCAAAAATGCGCAACTTAGACTTCGAGAAGTTTCTAAGCAAAAGAAACATCGCAATAGCAACTGACGACTTCGTTTGCAAGTTCCGTTGCATTGTCTATTGCTGTGTATGTATGTATGTCGATGATGGGCCGGTGTGCGTGTGTGTGTATGTATGCGTTGACAGTGATCTGATTTAGAGATGCTCTAAAGGAACTAGTTCTTACTGATATACTCACAAATCACTGTTGAGAAAATAAAATAAACTCTTATTACCTCTTCTTTTTTTTAAATCGGACTTACGTTGTACCTTCTTCATATAATTGGATTTGCCATCTGTAAAATTGTCTTGATTATATTCTTGAGTTGGAAGCCGTCCCTTCTTAGGAGTTTTTAACAGTCCAACACCAGTTTCTTTTCCATATACTTCATTTATTTCTTTACAATATTTAGACTTCATTTAAATTAAGATTGGTACAGTTTTAGATGCTGGTATTTTAGGTATTGCTAGATCAGCTTTAGAATAAATATGTGGCCAAGTAACTTTTAAAGTCAAACTGATTTGCTGATTGCATGGCAACAAGTCATGAACCCCAATGAAGACTTTTAGCGCAATATGTAACGGTTAACGACCCAGCACGTAGCTTGGCGCTATGTTAGACGCAAAGGCCAAAGAGGGTAAAAATTTAAGTGTCTTCGTAGTGCTGCTGGCCAAATATTACATTACACATATAAGGAAAATATCCCATCAATATTCCAATTCATTCCAAAACGATTGTAACACATATTTTTATACCCTCTATATATGTATAGAGTAAGAGGGTATATTGAACTTTCGACTCCATAAGGTATATATATATTCTTCGGATGAGGTCGTCTGTATAAATACCCAGATCTGAGAGACTATAAGAGCTACAGCAACTAAATTTGGAGTCAATATCTGCCTACCGTGTAGGCACATCAAGTTTGCTTCAATTTGTTGCCACGCCCACTTACGTCTCACAATTTATAAAAAATAACTAGAGTTGTATTAAAGTTTCGCATTCTTATTTGGAACACCACACATAACATAGGCAAAAAGTAGCAACAGTCCAAAATTGGTCAGAATCGGATAAAAATATCAAAAATATATCTATATATCATTTTAAACTGAAATGCCGTGCGCAATGTTGGGTTTTAAGAGTAAGCGAGACAGCATTCGTTCGCTGCTGCGGCTTGTAAAGTAACTTTTATTTGAAATTTATTGCAAATTCAAAAGAGTTTTACTTTAAAAAGTTCTTCTACATGGTTCAGGGTATACCCAAAGTCGGGACAACTAACTTGCTTTATTTGGTTTTATTACGAAATATAATGTAAAATAAATCGTTATATAATCGTTTCTGAATAAGTTCCTAATCTCAGGATCAGTTCAGTTTACTAAATGGATCTGGTTGAGGTATTGAAATAATCTGATTAACCTATTAAAGTGTTTAGCAATTTGAATGTGAAAGACTTTCATTCAAATAGACTTATATACAACTTACAACAAGAAGAGAACTCTGCTCATATAAATCATTTGTTAAATGTGTCCTTCTTAGCCTCATTCTCTTTAACCTCTCTTTCAAGCTTCTTTTGGCTTTGTTTACTTATAAGCTTTCTTATTCGACCTTTTCTTTCTAGTTCTGTATCCATTTCTGAAATATTTTAAACTATGTTCATTTCATTCATAATTTTCATATATCCTTTGTTGCCATAAGATATTAAATCTAAGTGATAGTATAGTAAATTTTTAAAAAACAATTTGGGATGTAGTTTTAAGCTGTTTTTTAAGTAAGTCTTACCGATCTCTTTAATATTGATTTCGACTTGATCTTTGTTTTCACTTCCTTTAAATAATCCTTCTTTAGTTTTCTATTTTCATTAGCTATCTCTATATGATATTGTGCCCTTGCCTTAATCCGCTTCTTCAATTCGATTATATATGAAAGAATCGACTTTACTGACTTCTAAAAGGAACAGTAACAGATATCCTTCTCGGCGTTCGAGAATCTAGAATACTATTAACAGATATATCAATCAGAATGACTTCACTTTTCCACTCACCTGATGGTCATCCATAATAATTAAAGGTATTGTTGGCTATCAAGAGAAGAAGCAATCTGCCAAAAAGTATTGCAACCAACACATTGTAGATTTATTTTTGGGAAGAATTCCAAAATAGTTGAAATTTGATTTATGTTTTTGACTAATTTGATGTTGAAAGCATGTCTGTGATCAAAATTGTAAAATTTTCATAGGAATTTATGTTTTGCTTTTCTTTTGCCAGATTTATTCATTTTGAACAAATTCATATTTATGATCCATATAGTATATATATATATATATATATATTTGACTAGCATCAAGAGTTAATAAAGATGTCTCCATCTATCTTTTTGTCAGTTTCCATGTATTCTAAGATTTTAAAGGCTATTGAAGGTAGAAACTAGAGAAGTTGGTTTACAATTTAGAAAAAAACGTCCTTCTTTATGCAAGGATATATGTATGAATGTAAGTTTGTTGGGAATTGAATTGAAAGTGCTTAACTGATTTTAAATGTGCTAATTTCCGATTTATTTTGTCTTCTATTTTCCTTCCTCATCAAAACAAACTACAAAGTAAAGATAACCAAAAGGCTTTCCTGTAAGTTAGATCTAAGCCAAAGTTTTCTTAACCTTAAGTTTACTTTTATTAATTTTACTCATTTATGCAGGCAATTTTGGTGTTAGATGGTAAATATTTGCAAAATGTTTTGGGATAAATGAAAAATAAAGTTGTGGCTTAGAAATCACGCCCTTCGATTGAAATATTTATGCTTGTTGAGATGAACATTTTTCATTCAACGACATTCAAATGCCCTATAGTGAAATAGAGGGACATTGTTAGCCAATTGCTGGAAGTATTTCACATAAATCATTAATTACAATTTATTGTTGGCAATTTGCACCTTTCAGGCGGCAATTTATGTCACCATTTAGCTATTTTATTTCATTGATGGTGCTAATACCATAACATAGGCCAAACAACAACAAGAAGAAGAAGAAGAAGAATAGAGATGGAAATGGAGATGGAGTTGGAGTTCGAGTTGGTCGGAAGTCATTTGGAACAGTTATTTACGAGCCACAAGAATATATTCATACTTACTTATTGTTGGTTGTCAACGACTATTTATGGTTTGGCACGCCAACTTGGCTAATACCTTGATGGCAGATTGAATACAGAGGGGGCGGGATATTTTTTTCCCATTGGCAGAATTGGTAACATTTTTGTGTAATTTTGGCAATGGATTTGACTATTGCTTTTGATTGTAAATTGAATTTCCTACAATGAATATTATGTACGGCATAATCAAATTCAACTACAAATTTTCCAAACGCATTTAAGTTGGCCAACAACAAATTAGTTTTAAATATTTAATGGCCCCTTTTACTCCCGCAGAGTCCGGCAAAAAGTTGATGAATATTTAATAATAATATAATTGAATGTATGAGAGAGAATTGTGCAATATTATCAAATATGAAGTTAAATATACAATATATGCAATTCTTCTATACACACAGATACAGATATATATATATCTACATATATATAGGATATTCATGTATGCACACAAAGGAAATGCAAACTTTTCACATTCAATGTGTTTTCAATTGTCATGAATATTGCAATTTATTTGGCTTTTGCCATAGCCTCAATGTATTGGTAAATTGTATGTATGTGTGTGTGTGTGTGTATTATTGCATACAAACATTTGTTTAACAACTATTTGTGGCCAGGTCGCACAGTTCCTGAGTGTGTTATGCGTGGGTGTTAATTTGATATTTTATTTATCGTTGTTCAATATTTATATATATATTTATATATATATCTTTGTTTGTATATAACTGTGTTTACGCACTTTACCCACTCACTGTTCCGGTCATTTGTATTTGAATATTATTGATAAGCGAGTTTTAATCAATTAAATTGCACAACTTTTATGTTTTTCGTCTCTAATTAACTGAAACAATTGTTTGTATTGTCATCTCCTCTCCATCCCCCCACCCACTCACAATTTATTAAATATTATTTAAATATAAAACTGAACAATTCAATATAATTGATACAATTCTCATAATCAAAGAATACTCAATTTATTTTGAAAGAATTTGTTATGTTTGTCAATAAATCTTATTTAAGTTTATTTTATATTTTAAAATATTTGTTTAAAAATTCTACATTTCTTATAAAAATACAAAATAGATTGATTGAAAAATAATTTATATAGAAACAAATTCTGAAATTCTCTATGGCCAAGCAAAACAAATATTGAATTTAATACTTTTAAGAAATTTTTAATTAATTTTTGCTGAAATATATGAAAAATGGCAACGTGCACAATTGACTCAATAGCATAACATACATAGGAATAAATTACATACGAGTAACAGATTATGTTAAGTATTATAGGTATAACATATGTCCGTCAAGATAGCGACGGTCTGTTAATGTCGAGTTAGCGACGGTCGCTGTTAACCCCCTGTTAAATTTTTTTCATTTTTTTAAATTTAATTATTTTGTTAACAACCAAATGATTTGAGCTAAATAAAGATTAAACTCATCACAAATGACAATATCTACGTAAATTAAATTAAATTTTTGGGCGGTTTTCTGTCTATATGATGTCATGTTAATGTTATGTTATGTATAAATCTATGCCATTTCTTATGATTTCTAAATTAGCAAGAGTATATAGATGTCGCCTTGCATAGAGTAAGTTCTTTCTTCTAATTTTAAGTTTGCTTATTGGTAAATATGTTTACACTTTCAACAGTTAAGCTAACTTTAGGCCAAATACAAAGGGTCAACCTTTCTTTACATATTGAATGACGTCAATGTTAAAAATTATCTGAAAATGTTACAAACTGATGACGAATTACAGGCTATGACGTCAAAATCAAAATCCAATTACCTTTATTGGAAAGTTCAAAACCAATAAGAAGCATAACAAGTTAAATATTAAAAATTGTTTTATTGTAACCAAACAGTTAATATGGATGAATACTTTTGAGTTATCAACTTAATTTTTGCAGAAAAAATACGAAAAAAATTAATATTGAGTTTATCTTAAGTGTTAAAATTACTTTATAACTAGAAGGACCTTTGCAATACCTTAAAAAAGTTTTTTTTTTTGGTCCGATTGTTCCTATGGGAGCTATAGCATATAGTCGGCCAATTCTAGTGAAACTAAGCAAACACATTTTAAACTTACACATACCAAATTTGGTAAGAATCGCTCTTAAAATAAGCAAGTTATTCATCCAAAACTAAAACTAAAAGTATATAAAACTCTTAAATAACGGCTTTTGTGATATTTCATTGGAAAACAACAAAGTTATTGAGGTTAAAGCTTATTCACGACCGATCCTTCCATATGGAAGCTATATAATATAGTCATCCGATCGGGATGATTCCGAGATATACAATGCCTGCAGCAAAAAGAAGCCTAGGTGCATTTCAGCTCTGTAGCTTCAAGGGTCTCGGAGGAGATTGCGTTGATCCAGACGGACAAACAGACAGACAGACTATATCAACTTATCTCATCGTCCTGATCTAAAATATATATATTCCTTATAGAGTCGGAGATGCTTCCTTCTATGCATAGCAAACTTCTGACCAAAAAATTTATATACCTTTTTTGCAAAGGTATAATAACAACTGGGAATCGGAATGATGCAAAATTTCTCTATTATTTAAATTAAACCAAATTGGTTACAAAAGAGCAGAACTTCTTCTTTTATGCACCTTTAGGAATTTTTGGTTAATCGTCAGTTGAACGCGACGAGTATTCACGTGTGTATAGAAAGAACTGTTGCCAATAATTAACGGAGAGGAAATACATATACAGACGGGTAGGCTCGGTCACATTGTTGCCGTTCTTATACTGCAGGAAGAAGGGATCGAAAAGCTCTTTAATTACTCAGGTTAATAAAAGTATGAAAATCAGTCGAATCGGACCATTATAAGATATAGTAAATTGACTTTAACCGCTAAAAATACAACAAATATTAACAGTCGTATGTATTTGTTTAGTTTTAAACTTTTTTGATATTTGGCATGAGTACTAGATTGATGAATAAAGAATTTATTATTAATACTCTTTAAGGACATAAGATAAATTAACTTGTAAGTTGTCTTATCAATCAGTTTTCACTATGAATCAAGTTTAACTTGGCTACTGTTTCATACTCTTTAACTATTGATTTTAGTCCTATTTAAAGTCTCACCAAAGATATCCATGTCATTGGATAATATTTTCCATTTTATGGCTTAAAGTAGTAAATAGTTATTTTTACTGTTATGCAACCTTTTGCGTTATAAATCTCTATAAATTTTCTAATCGATTTTCCATTGGTAGTAAAATCAAAGGGTTGTCAGGATGTCTGAGTAGGGTGAATCCAATCGAAACCCATTTCCATTCCCCTTCTTACCCCTTCTATGACTATCAACTTCATCAACTTTAGCCGATTTTAAGCACTGAAATAAGGGCATAATAATTTTATATAGACAGTTTTCTCTTTTTCTTTTTTTTTTTTTGGTTTTGTTGCGCGATAGCAAACGCTACATGTCAAACTATGGCCAAAAGCGAATGCATTTTTATAGCCCCAGTTAAAAGCGTAACGTGATAAAATGCTTTGGTAACATTTTTGTTGTTGTGCTCGAAAGTTTGGATGCCGCAAGTCCGCAACTTGCCCTTGGCTATAGGACACAGACAGGGTAAAAGAGGGTGAGTATGTGTGTGTGCATATTAGAAGTCCTTATTCCGGCTTCGGGTATGCTACGGGTCTCCCTCTGAACATAGAGTTAACAAAACTTTTGCTGATAAGGTGGTAAAAGTTGGAAACGTTCATAAATCACGACACCAGAAAGTTGTTTTGCACTATAAATATGCAATGCCTGGTACCACCCGACATTGTTGAGCAGGCATTTGATTTGCTCATTTGACGAGCACACTATGTGTGTGTGTGTGTGTGTGTGTGTGTGTGTGGGGGGTGATGTGCGTGTATGAGTTGTAAAAGTCAAACTGTTTTTAATCCCTCTGCTACCCGCGTAGTGGTAAACTGCTTTTACCAATCATCGTACAACTTTTGTCGGCTTACACTTGACCAACTTGGCTTAAGGACAACCGCAGCAGGCCATGCTTCAGGACACATGGATAGCAGCGACAGGCAAAAGAGTAAGTGGAAGAGTAAAGCCAAGAGATTTGCAACACTTGTAGAGCACTTTGCCAACATGTTTACCTGGGTAATGCTTTTGCATTTTCTCTGATGCTGCACTGCACCTTTTTTGCCCCGAAACAACAACAACAACAACAACAAGTAGCCTCATTGTTGACCTCATGTACACATACTGCTAATGGCAGTCGATCCATTGTCCTGTATGTGTTTTTTGTGCTGACATAAGTAATCGTTCTGATGCTGTCCATCTGTATCCATTGATTTATCCATAGAAAAATCTTCTTGTCTACATTTTTTTTTGGTTTGGTCCTTTTTGTGACATTGGCTTTGTTTGGCCAACTTCCTCTCCTCCCTCTCTCTCGTTCTCTTCTTCTGTGCGGCCTGCCATTAAGTTGTTAAGTTATCTATGTCGTATCGGTATTTTGTGCGGTTGGTCACAAACATTACATTATTTTGTTGTAAATGCCCAAAAATTAGAAATTGCCTTAGCAATGAACTTCTCAGTTCTCAGTTCTTCGCTCTCTTGGCCATCTTGACCGCAGTTTGTCTAACCATCTATCTATCTTTCTATCTATATATATATGTATCTGTATGCCTTTGTAGTTGGCCAACACATAAAACAGAGGCAGAGTACTGAGAATGGAGTCAGAGGCAGAAACTCGAAGAATGTACGGTAATAAAGTAGAAACGTGCAAAAACTAGAAAAATGTGGTCAGAGCAAATAATAGAGAGCAAACCTAGTACAAAAAAAATGAATTCACAAAGAGCTTCAGGACGAGAGAAAAAAAGAAAAACCAAACCAAAGAAAGAACGAAACAAAATACACTCAACCGAAAAGAAATACGACTATGGCCAACATGAGCCAGTTCAGACAACTTTTGGTTACGTGCAATTCTTGCTCTCAGGTCAGTTGTGCGGTCTGTCATATAGTTATAGTCGGAGGCGGGTCTATGAGGCATGAGTTGTGTTTCTGTGTGGCCAGGGGTCCTGTGGCTTTTGGCCATAAACTTTCGGCCTGTTGAAGCAACAGAAAACTGGAGGTAGTCAAGCAAAAAAAAAGAAAAAACAGATAATATAAAAACTTCAATTAGCTTGGCAGAATGAAAAAGTGTGTCTCTCTCGTTTGCATAATTTTGTGATATAATTATTTTTTTCTTATTTTACCATCAACAAGGGTTACCCTAATGCTTTAGTTATGGCCACCCTGTGGCAACTTTAGGGCATTTAAATCAGTCAAGTGTGGCAGTTAAACAGTGCCAAGTGGTTGTAAGTCAATTATCTGCCACAGAAAACGTGGCAAACTCTACCTACCATCATCCAAGTTTAGCTCCATTTCCTCTTTGTCAAAGTAAGTGAATTCCCTATTGGAATTGAAATTGCAATTTCAATGCTGATGTCTGCATTATGATTGTCACTTCAAATCCTTGAAATGTTGATTGAATGGACTGCAATTCGCTTGGAAAAGCCATAGAGATGCCGCTTTTGGTAGGAAAGACTGCAATTGGAAATAAAATTGCAACACAAAGTCACGCACTTGGCTGTCACCGTTTTTACGCTGCCAATAATTCAAATTGCTATGTGAATGCAAAAATGACAAGCCAAGTTGTCAAGTGGAGGAGATGAAGTCGAGTGGAATCATTGATTCGAGTCGACGCAGCACTCAAGAGATGTAAATATACCAACTCACAGACTGACTGACTGAGTGACTGGCGGACTGACTGACTGTCTGACTGTCTGACTGACTGATTGACTTTTCCCTGCATTGTCTCAGGTATGAATATAAATAAATTTTAAATTCCCTGCCAAGTGTCACAATGATGACGACTGTCCAAATCCCAAGACAAGAGCAGGTCTGATTAATTTGTCATTATTCATTTTGCCCAATGAATTTCACAAAGTTAAAGTCAAGAGTATTAATCCATTTTGGCTCAGAGAGACTGTTGAAAATCTTAAACAAAATAGTCCTAATAAATGGGAGGAAAATCTCATCGACTACTCTCTATATATACATATATAGGCCAAAGGCAACAGAATGTCGAACAAGTTGCAAAGTTTCCCATGTAAAATTGGTTGGCTAAGAGTTTGGGTCAGCCTGCAGCAGGCAGGAAAAAGTTTTTAATTGAATTCTATGGAAACTAGTGAAAATTTCATTATGAATCACCAAACTAAAGTGTCAGCAAGTCACGATAAAATTGTTGAAAGATTTTCCTTTAACTTTGCTCTCAACTCGTGTTTTTTAAAGAGAGAAAATCAAATTATTACTTAATAATGTCAATTTAACTGATTTCATTTTGGGCGTGGTTCAGCTGTTTAATTAAAATCAAGTTGCATTGTTTTCAATGACTGGAATTCAACTTCTTTGAAGCGGCAAAACTTGTAAATTGCATTCCATCAGAAAAAGAAATGCAAACAAAGGCCACGAGAACATGAATCTTACACACACTTTATCTCTGTCTCTCTCTCTTACTCTGTGTGTGTGTGTTTCAACAGCACTTCGCATGTCAATCATGATTTACAAACAGAAAGAAAGAGAGAAAAAAATGTAAAGAAAAACCAAAAGAGTAGCAAAAAGTAAGTACATAAAAGGTAAAGTGTAGCAGTTAACTGAGTCAACTCGAGTTCTTGTTCTTTGCCATGAAGCACGTTTTTCATTTATGCACCCAAAAAAACAGAGGAAAAGGGTGCAAAAAAAAAAGACTCCCATTTCACTTGACATGCATTGAAATAGAAATAAGTTGGCCATGTCCTTACCTGTTTGCCAATTGCCACACTTGAAAAGTTTTGATTTTCATTTTGACAAGGTGTTGACACGATACCGCAAGAAAATTGGTAAATCCATTGGGAAAGTTGACCTCTGACACAAGGGGATTTAATATTAAAATGAAATTAATTGCTTATTCAATTGACTAATGCATAACTAATTTTCATATATAATTTATAATAGAAAATTAATGCTAATTAGTAACTATTTTCTATGTTTATCTATTTTACCGTAAAATGTTTGTCAAATATTCTAACTAAATATTTCTGCCTAATTGAATTTGAATATGTGAAAAATGTAAAAGTCAAATTTTATTAGTTTATTAGTTATTATTATTATTATGCATATTAACCGCAAACAATTTTAACCTTATAAACTCTCGAGAAGCCATTATTGTAATAAATAATTGAATATTGTTTCATTAGTGCTCCTCCTTCTCCATTTCCAACTCCATCTCCATCTGCTGCTCTTAGTTTTCCTCTGGCTTTTGCTCTTGTTCGTGGTTACCAACATCAAAATGCAATTGACTTTTCCCCATATTGCAACTTTGAGGTTTCATCACGAATGTGTTTGAGAGTGAGTATGTGTGTGTGTGTGTGTGTGTGGAGTGAGTGTGTCTGTGTATGGGTGTTGATTACACCGGCAACGACAACACATTTGCAGCTGCAACGTTTCCAACAACAGCTAGTTAAAATTTCCGCTGACTCGTTGCTAGTTGCTCATTGCTATTGTTGTTGTAGTTGTTGTTGTTGCTACTGCTGATGTTGTTATGCGTCAGCAACAGCTGCCAGCAACAATTTTCGGTATACCATTTGGTGTGTATGTGTCTGTGTGTGTGTGTACTAGTTTTGCTGCTGTTGCAGTTGGTCTATTGTGTTGACTGTATAACTGTGTTTTGTCTTCAAATTTTGCAAGCGAAAACTTTGCAGTTGACTTTGACTTCTCTTGCTGCTCGACCGCAACACTTTGGATTAATCTACCGGAAACTTTGCCACTGTGTGTGTGTGTGTGTACATGTGTGTGACAACAAAAGTTTTCATTCTGTTTTCTTAAGATGATTTCTCTCTTTATGCACATAAATTAGACTCATGCTATCATGTCTAGCAAAAGCTTTCAATTGACATTTTGCCACAAAATGAAGCCATTTAAGGCAAAAGCAATGGCAATCTACTTTGCTACCAAAAAGACATAAACCTTCTGCATGGTTGGTTAAAAGCATAATCGTTATTTATGTGCGCGCGTGAAATGTATAAAAATTCGTTGCCATAAAACTCATTTTTCACCCCATTTTAGTAACACAATCCGACCCACCTCCCCATATGAGGCAACGTTGCGTATGTGCAATATCGTTTTGTATACAGAGGGCGTTTCGCCAATCCAATGATTGTTTTTGGTATTTAAAAACATTGAACTTATGTGCAAAAACCTAGTGCCACCAAAAACAGCTTCTCGCATAAATTCCCATGTACACAAGCCCCAAGCTGATGCTGATGCTGATACTGTTGCTGCCGTGTTGTTGCTATTGCTGTTGCTGCTGCTGTTGCTGCTGTTGTTATTCTCGCTTAGAAACATTTATCGCCATTTTGACATACACACACACACACACTAACACATTTGTAGTCACACATACACACATGGCAGGCAACACATGCTTGGCAGCCATTTTCACATTATTTTGTAAACAATTTTAAGTTGAATGGAAAATGTTTATGTTGCTCTCGCCACCGCCAGCTCATCGCATGCTGCACCCTCTTTAACTCTGTATATTTAGTTTTTATTCTCATTTTCCCCTTTTTTACTGTTGTGAGTGTGTGTTGTGTGTGTGTGTGTGTGTATGGATGTTTACAATTTGGTATATGCGTTATTAAATTTATTTGACTTGACATGAACGACAGAGCAACAACAACAACAACATTTCTTTGGCATGTTCAAAAGAAACCACAGTAAAATTCTTGCTAAAATTCTCTGGACATTTGTTTATACAAGGATATTTATTTCACTTTTAATTATGCCGAAACACACGACCATGTTTATGTAAATGCTTGTCAAATAGTTTTTACATGTTACATTACAAATAAAGGGAAATATATATACATATAGCTTCACATACATTCGTATTTGGGTTTTCAAAAACTATGAAGTCGACTCTTATAAATTTACATAAAAGTTTTACATAAATGCTTTAATTTAATTTCAATATAAAGTCACAAGCAGACACAATTTTTGATGGTTACCCAAGCAAAAAATGAAAAAAAAGAAACGATGAAACAAAATGTTTTATGGTCGATGCTGCGTATGCGTGATATTTGCTCCAAAGAAGAACCACAAAATACGAAAAAAAAAACTTTTCATTCTTTTTTTTTTTTGTTTTTTTTTTTACCACTCTTAGGTTTGCATGTCTGCTTTTGACACAACATCAATTAAATTTACGTGCCACGCCCAGTCGCCCACTTATTGATTGGCTGATGGCAATAGCAAATTCTTGTTGCATACTTTTTAGCATGCGCTTAATTACATGGCAGTTACTTTTATTAGTGGTAAGAGTGGGTGTGCACATGCACGTACGTACATATGTGTGTGTGTGTATACGTGTGTGTTTGTATTTGTGTAAAAATTATGCGCGTTACAAACATTTTACATTCTACATTTTACCCCCCGTCCACCACACAAAACACCCCTTTTTCAATGTGAAAAACAAGCGAGCTCGCATTAATTGAACAATTTTTTAGCGTAACATTTTTGCTCATTTTCTAGATTATTATCGCTGGCAGTCCAAACGGCTTTTCCCCTAAAGGTTTGCTGCGCTCTTTATTTCTTTTTTTTTTTTTTTTTGTACTTATTACACCCTGTGTCCTGTGGGGAAGGGAAGTCTGCGTGTTTTTAATTCACACTTCTGTTGAATGGCTCTTGCTGAATACATTTCTCCGTGCATTTTTTTTCTAGTTGAAACATTTAAACTTTTTGGTTTAACAGAGGTTGGAATACACTTACATATAGATCCTTTTTGCTTAAATTATTAACAATTATTAGATGGATAATAGTAATTTCTATATACTATATAAACTATACTATATTCTATAAGTTAGCCAGTTATCAAGTTATTGAAAGTAAGTCTAAGAACATGAAAGACTTAATATTTTGAGTTTCAAATGGGTTAGGTTATAATATTAATGCTGACTTCTCTTAAGATTTATGCTTTTGACTGATCATTCGATCCTAAATGAAAATTTTAAGTATATGCAAATCAAGGAAGCGTTGTAGCTTAAATAAATAAACGTTAAATGCTAAATCAGTTAATTGCTCATATGTTTAAATGCTCATATAATAATGTTGTTTTTTCAGTATATAGTCATGGTTCTTAATTCTTGTTTAATATTCAAACAAACTAGCCAAAAAGTAGATATAAACTGAAATTGTGCATCTTTTCAACAAAGAAAACTATTTAATATTACAATTATTCAGTAATTTACAGTTATTTGAAGCTATTCTACTACGCCTTGCACCTTAAACGAAATAAATTTAGCAACACAGGGAACTTAGAGTCCTTATTAACGCTTTATTATTTAAAAAAATGTAGTCCATATAACACTTTCCGGTAGTAATAGTTCGACATGCGAACTGACACAATATTTGCTAGGAATAAATCCATTTTATCTTAGTTGTAACAATATTTATAGGTAATTCTAAATATATTTTATGACTTAAAATATAATCCACTCTGATATGATATAACTTTCAAAGCGAATTTGAACTTACTATATCTTCTTCTACTACTTATCTGGCTATAGAAACATCGTTAAGGTTATAAGTTAAATAAATATTCTTGTTGTGAATATTTTATTATTTAAATATCTTTCAAATTATTGCTGTTGGATCCTCTTACCAATGTGCCCAACAATCATCAAGTGTTAAAAATGAAAAAATGTTAAAGATATAGAACAGATATAGCAAAGCAACTTTAGACAAATCAAATATCAGAAATATTAGCGCTTCCAAGTGTTGACAAACCTGTGATGGAAATGTATGTAACCCTTTTTGGCAAAAGGGTATTAAAATGAAGTCATTATGGGGAGAAACTGCTTATCGTTAGTGGCTTGTTGCATGACAAACTGTAGATACCATAAATTACATTTGCCAACCAGGAAGTTAGTTTCAAGTCAACACGGTTTTTTTAGTACAACTCATTCATATGGTAAATTAGGGAAAAAACAAAAAGGTTTTCAAATGTGTTGAAAACTTTGAATAGGTTTAACCTTTATGAACATAATTATCACTAATGTCTGACAGAAAAAAAGTAAACAATTTAATCTACTTCTAGTCGGTGTGTCTATATTGTGGCTTAACCTTGCTATGCGTGGGCTTTGGCTTTGACTTTTCTCTTCTGTAATATATATTAAATAAAATAAATCCTAAAACAAGTTGGAAAATTTGTTGACAGCTCGCCAGTCGCCGCCTGCTGGGCCTTTCACTGTCATGGGCCGCTTTAGACAAACAGCAAAACAAAATTCTCTTTGCAGAGTCACGCAGAGCCCAAAAGAGCAATAATCAACAATATGTCCTGCTGAGTTTTATATTTGTTTATTTATAGCTAGCGGGCTCGGCAATACATATTTCCATTTGACATTTAATGTTGAAACAGCAAACAAACAATATGCTTGGCTCTAGGATTGGGTTTGAGTTGAAGTTGTCCCTTACAATTTCTCACAGTTGATGTGGTGTGGGGAGGAGCAAAAAAAAATTTAAATATTTAAATGCAAGTTTCATTTGTTAAGCGTTTGAAGTGACAACACATGCCGAGTGGCCTGTCCTGCCTAAGGACATGCATGAAATGTGCTGCCTCTTCTTTGCACCAGATTTGGTTGAGTGCTCTGCCCATTGTTGTTGCTGTTGTTGTTGTTGTTCGCTTTGCTCGTTAACCTCTCGCTGAAAATAAGTAATCCATGCTCAGCGCCATGTCACGGACACGTACATACATAAAGATGAGGAGCGCCAGACTGAAAGAGTACTTCAACGCAGCACGACTAATTGGAGCTATATGACTTCTTCAACCTCTTCTTACATTTTAGGCCAACACATTGACATTACGTATACGACCCATTGTGTTTGGGTTGGAAATTTATGAACGCCTTTCTACTGAGGCCATTAGAAAGCAATGGGCACATGAAAATGATAATGGCAGGCGGTTGCTAACAAAACTGTCGTCGATTGGGGGCCAATCAATAGGCGGGGCAGCCGTCAATTGCATTTGCTTTGGGTAATTAACAGTTAGCTGGCAACAGGATGTGCTACAGCTGAAACTGCTGAAGTGGCGCTAATTGCAAAGCAATCGCATGCCACGTGAAACTTTCACTAAATCACATTGCCGGCGCCGTTAAAGGCTTTGCCACACATGCCCCAAACACAAGTACAAACACACACAAACAAACACACACAACCCAAACTATTTGTCACTGTTCTAGTTGTTATTTCTTTTTATACTCTTACAAAAGGGTGTTATGAAACCAATAGCAAATACACTCTCAAGTCAATCTAATTATGTTTGACTGCCTTACTTTTTCATGTGTTGTTATATAATATCGAACTCGATTTACACCAATTATCAACACTGGTTAGGCATCAGTTATAGAACACTGATAGCACTATTTAGGCATCAGTTATAGAACACTGATTATCAACACTGTTTAGGCAACAGTTTTAAAACACTGATTTTTTATTCTAGCATTTGTTTCTTGGTTCCAAGAACATTTGTTGGTTAAATTAAAAAATTAATATTTGTTAGAGAAAAACATCTTTACGAATAGTTTAAGCTAAATTGAATAAATCAGCCTTTTACTTTCTTATTTTGTTATTCAAACACGTATTACATACATAAGTACTTATATACTCACTTATTACATAACTTCTAACTTCAAATTACAAAATAAAAGCTGTTTTCTGTAAAACTTTTAATACTTTTTATTCTCCTTAATTTTTTTTTACGCGCAGCATAAATCCCAATATATATATAAGGATTTAAATATAAATACCTATAAGATTTCCATTAATTATCATAACAAATAATTTTTATGTTGTTAACCCAAAAAGTTGCTCAGAATAACCGATTAACAATTAGTTTTTTATTTTCAAATTTATAAAAACTGTTGCCTCTTCTTTCGCCTGTCTGACTTCCAAATATAAACTATTACTTTGTGGAATATACAGATATATGTATGTATAGTTCTTGAGTTGGTCGTACCGGAACACCATATCATATGATCAACGCAGAAAAATTTGTTCAAAACGGGATTCTTAATGTAGAATCTTCTTTGATCTTCAAGTTATCACAAATAATCTTAAAGTCATATTTTCAACCTCATTGTTTAAATTGATTTAATATATATAAAAATCGGATTACTATACTATTAATATATAAATCGGACTACCATACTATGGTTATCAGAACCGAACTTAATTTTTGTAGCTATGCGACCAGTTCTGTCGCTTCTTACAGAACCTATATAAAACTTTCGTCTAACTTTAGTCTTAAAAAAGTTCATATCATTGTAGTAGTGCAGAGTTCGGCTTAGAAACCGAGAGGATCTAGTTCCATATATAATTTCTTCTTTGATTTGCGGTTCTTTTTTAATCCAAAGTCAACACTCATTTCGATATAATTTAACCTGCATTTTTCTAAGGAAAAGTGTATACATAATTCGGCATTGCTGATGCTAGCTTAGATAATGTTTTTTTTTTTTTTTTTTGCTTTGCTCAGCTTCATTTTGGTCCTTCCACCATTGGGAGTTTGTCCTTCTGATGAGGGTCAATATGCTTACACTTAGCCTGATTTTCTTTTGGATCGCCTTCTTTTGCTTGGAGCTTAAGTGTACATACATACTTAGATATATATACACATATACATACATATATAAGATATATATATATATATATAGGATACCTGTGCTTTTATTGACAAACGCATAAAATGCGTTTGAACCTTTTGTTAACAGAGATGCTCACCTTTGGGCTTGGGCCATTTCTTGGCCTGTGTCCTTTTCCTTGAGGGGTTTTGCCTTTCATTTCGGTTGCTTAACTATTTATGAGCTAGCAATCCCCTAAGAATGTCCTGTGTCCTCTTTCTGTATTTGTGCTGCTACTTTGCTGCCTTCGGGGCGTTAAATTGAGTTTCCCTTACCTCTCTCTCGACTCTCTCTCTCACCATACCCAACTTCCCATTCATGCATGACTGCTCTTAAAGTAAACCCAAATCTTCTTTCTTGCCTCTTTAAGCTTGGCCCATAAAAGTAAAGTTTAAACCCATTTATTTGGCCAACATTTGTAACCTGCTGCTTACCTCTTGCCAAGTTCGGGCTTTAACTTGTAATTTCTTCAAATAAAATTTAGTGCTGTCGCTAATTTCGTAGCCAAAAGTTTAGTCCAAACAGTTAGCGTTTTTTATCGCCACTTTTGTGCCATAAATATGCCTAGATGGCAAAAAAAAAGAAGAAAAAAAAGAGGAATAGGGCCAAAAAGAATAAGCGAACTTGGACCACAGAATGTCTCTAAGTAGCTACAACACTCCGGGGACCAATTACCCCATAGGGGCAAGGATTCAGGTAACAAGCTGGCTTTGACCCGACCAAACCAAACCGAACCAAAGCAAAAAAAAAAAAAAGAGAATGAATGAAGTTACATTTAGGCAAGCGCAAAAGTTGGCCCAATGAAGGTCTTTGGGTCTGGCCTGGCCATATGTTTCACTAATGGTCGCGCACATTGCGGCCATTAGGGATGGCTCGCTGCAGGTGGTTCAACCGAACCGAATGGAGAAGGTGGGGGGAAAGAGTGAAATAAAGATTTTGGCAGACCAAACCTACTCACAAACATACATGTAAATATATATACATATATACATATATACATATATATATATATACTTTTTGGTCTTGGTTAAAGCCAATTCAAGTCAAATGTGCATCAATTTGCTTAGCAATTAAAATCAACTTTGAACCAATGAAAATGTCAATGAATTAATGAAAAACCGCATTGACACTATTTCAGATATTGGTGGTTAGTACCAGATATATATATATATATATTTGCAAATGACAATTAGATATTAAATTATATTTCATGTTAATTAATTGTAGTTGCTTGTAAGACTTTGACAACATTTGCAAATTTAGATTTAAGCAAATTTCATTTGCAATTGCTTTGAATTCCAAGTACATTTGCTACTTGAATATATTTGTGTATATGTATGTGTGTGACTGTGCGTGCGTGTATGTGTGTGTGCATGACCAAATTACCCAAACTTAAACAATCATAATAATAATTATGCAAAGGAGCATACCAACTCTGGTACATGAAACACCTGATATTACAGAAAAGCTATAGACCCTAACGTAAGATGAGTGAAAGAGAAAGAGAGATAGATAGAGAGAGAGAAATAGAGGGTAGCTATGGGAATGTGCAAATTACTTTGACAATTGTTTGCCTATTGCTGTGTGTGTGTGTGTGTGCGCTCATGCCTGCAAATTGTACAATTGAGAAACTTATATGTGAACGACAATAACCTCATCAATATCTATATATATATACGATATATATATACATACATATATATCTGTATATGTGAGCTTAAATCTTGCCCAAATTACAAATGAGAATTGTTTTCAGTCGGTCTTTTCTCTTTTGTTCCATAGATGATTTAAAGCCGTCAGCAAAAGTCAACGTTTGTCCAACTGATTACAGTGACTTGGCCCGAATCTATATGTATTTTCAATTAAATTATTGCCATTATGTAATCCAATCAATACTACCTATCCCCCCGCACTCCACACACACACACACACATCCTCCACCTTGCGCTGTAATTGTAATTGAGGCTAGCAATTTATATCCTATTTAGCATATCTTAATTGTGTGCACACAAATCAAATTCACTCGCTCTAAGTAAAGATATATCTTTTCATTTCTAAACAGAGACAGAAGACTGATCAGGAAATGAAAATATATATAATGAAACCCTTAAACATTCTATACCTATGATAATTTCTTTGCTGACACTGGCTCATTATGCAACAGAAAGAGAAATATTGACTTGGCTATCTAAAAATGATTGAAAACTCTACTTTCAATTTCTGAATGGATGATTTATGGAGTTACTTTTTATGAATATTATAAGGATTCTGTAAGACAATGTTCATTTAAGTATATATAGTTATGTATATGGAATAGTAATCTAATTCTAATACGGTAAACTCTTTTGTCTCAAAGTCGATGAACTCTATATCTCCTTAATGAAGGAACCGATCTATTTGTTGAGGGATGCGGAAATTTATGGCACGGAGTTTTCGTTTGATTCACAGAAATCGGGACACTTTTAAATGTTAGGGATAAATCCGAAACCTGCTCACACATGGGATAAAATAACTTCCAAAGTCAAAGTTTGAATACCCTTGCAAACAGACTTTCACTTACATATAGATCACCAGAATCATGAGAACGTATACATACATATAAAACTATGTAGTGTGCACGTAGTAAAATAAATTTCTACTTGCTGGTGTTTCACTGTACTAGAGACTTAGAGCGGGCGTGCACTTATGATCCGGCTCCTGAGGAGGATAGCTCGACGGATGAGGGTGGGGTTCTTGCCTAGTCTTCTAATATACATTTTAAAAGAAATCAAAAAGAAGTGCACTATCGGATATACTAATGGTGAATATGGTAACAAAAGATTGAAGGTTTTAGCGCCAATTTTCTTTATATAATATATTAGGTATGTAGTCAGCCCCACTTTGGGCCACGATTTTCCCAACCTTAATATAATATATATATTCTCTTGGACACCCTGTAAAAATAAAGACTTGACTCGGACCATTGATATTTCTGGGAGATGCTGAGATGTTATTCGCATTCCCTGTCTTTACCCTCCCTACCTTGGCAGTTCTATATAAAATTTTGGACGACTGCCCCAAAACAAAGGTCTACGAGAAAACTAAAATAGATTCGGTATGGACATGATGTAGGTGACAATATTTCTAAATTTATTCACAATTCATTATTAATTCAATCATTTAAAATTTAAATTCCAAAATATTTCTTCAAAATAACAAACAATTTCAGAAATTAACTGTCTCATTTTTGCAAGATTTCAACAAACCCGAAAATATAAATATATATATATATAAAATTTTACCTCCTCCATGAGGAATAATAAAGATATTCATAACAAAAAAAAAAATTGATTCAACAAGGCTACTTGTTAATATACTCTTACTCAGACAGATTCCTTGCGCTGGATCGATGGGCCCGCCGACTGCGTAGGTGCTGTTTAAATTATCAGGTTAACATTAGCCTAGATAAAGAAAGAATGATTAGAAAATCGGCTTATAAAAATCTTGCCTAAATGAACAAAAAAAAAACTTATACTTAAAATTAATTCAAATTCATGATCTTATGCTACATTTCTTTTTTTTTTTTTTTTTTTTTTCACTTATTAACTAATTAAATAACTAAATACTATTCTGCTACATCTTCGTCTTGCGCCAAAAGGCGCTACAAACCGGATTGACCCACAATTAGGTTAGGTAGAAAATTTCCAACGGAGATTTTATATATAATAATAATAATAGCTTCGCTATTATATGTGGACTTCAAAGGAAGATGATCGTATTTTCACATAGGTGGAAATCGTCGTATTTGTGCTCTTCAAAATGGAAATTCGGCCAGAATGTACTGCTAATAATACAATGTTCAGGTCCAGATCTTCTCCGATTAGTTTTTTCTTTTTCGGTTATTATGCTTCTTGATGTTTTAAAAATTCATCCTTCTACAATCTTGCACAGTTCGCTGATTATAGCTGATTTAAATAATATGCAATTTTCGGCATATCTCGGCCCACTGTACGCCTCTATATATGTATATGCTAAGCCTTGGTGGCGCAGCCGCCAAGCTTGCGTAAAAATTTCTGCCGAAAACAAAACTAATTAGAAATAAAATACACTCCTAAGTTCAAATAAAAATCACCTGTTTTTAATAATTCTCGCACTGAATAAGTTTCTTTCATAAATTCACTTTAATAAATTTCTAGTTGCTTTATAGCAACAAAATATTAATTTTATATGTTTAAGACTTATTTAATATTTCACTTGCGACAATATGCAAATATATGTCGACTTCACTTTCCAAAGTTCTGTGCACAACTAATTATGTCTTTTCTAAGCTTTCCTCAACTCTCTTATTTATAGATGACTTTTGCAAGCTAAAGCTCCAAAACTAACGGTTAAATCGTATGATTTTGCGCACATGTGCTTTAATGCTGCTGTAGGTGTAAGCGAGACGCATGCGTCGAAAGCTATAATTAGCTGTTGCTAAGTGCAATAATCTTAAACTTTATTTGATGGATAAAGAGAGTTATTGAAATTAATGGAATTTGAAGAGAGTTATGAAATTTAAGCTTTTGCGCTAATCTGTTCTTAAATATTTCTCGCCAAGTTCAGAACCTTAATTCAGATCTGCTATAAATTCGAACTGCATCCTACACCACAGTTCATGCTACGAGTTGCATACCGAGAAGTCTTGAACTGAAAAAGTGCAGTAACCATCTTCATATTTTATATCTTTATATCCTTTAAATGATAAACTCCTAATGACTTGTTTGCTTCATTTGCTAACTCATAATAAGACGGACTCATCTTGCGTAAAACTTTAGCTTTGATGAATACTGGTGCTAATTTAGCGTTAAATTTCTTAGCCGCATTACTTTGCGTAAAGTTACGGGCATATACTGTGTCTCCTTCTTTAAGCTGTATTGTCCTACTACGAAGGTTGTAAACTCGAGCATTATTTTCATGAGCTACAGTTATATTTTGTTTGGCCTGTCTCCGAGCTATTTGTAAAATATCTTCCTGTTTCAAAATCGTATCATCTGTTACTGAACGCAACTTTCGAAGAAGTTGATAGTCTTGTCCATTAAGCATCATGTTCTGACCAAAAGTCAAGAAATAAGGTGTATAACCTGTACTACGATGTACGCTTGCTCTTAAAGCGCCACTAATCTCAGATAAGTTATGGTCCCAATTAGCATGATCCGTGCCAATATAAGCGCGAACTGCAGCTAAGACGGAACGATTTAAACGTTCACTTGCATTTGCTTGAGGTGAATAAATAGCTGTGCAAATATGCGTTACACCAAATCGTGTAAGAAAAGATTCAAATATACCCGATCGAAATTGTGATCCATTATCCGTGAGAACAACTTCTGGTACTCCAAAGGTATAAAATATATGATTCTCCAAACATTCAATAATCCTATTAGATGTGAATTTCTTTAATGGATACAAGAAATGAAACTTCGTACAATGATCAACAATGATTAAGATTCCTATGTTTCCTTTCTTTGACCTCGGATAAGGGCCTAAAAGATCCATATACAGTTTTTGAAATGGTCTCTCTGAAACCATCGGTTGACCCATTGGTGGTCTTAAAACAGTATTAGGGCTTTTAGTAGATTTGCATGTCGAACATTTAGACACAAAATTTCGAATTTGAGTGACCATACCTGGCCAAAAGAAATATTGTTTTATTTTGAAAATAGTCTTACTAATGCCTCCGTGTGCTGAATCTGGAGCATTATGAGCGCGATTCACCAATTCAAAGGTGAGAGATCTCGGAACCCAAAGTTTCCAGCTGTCTAATTCTTGAACTGCTTTACCACTTGAAAACTCGGTTCTTTTATAAACAAAATCATCGATTACGCGTAAGTCTGGTAGTCTATCTTGATTTTGCTCGATATTACGAATTAAATCTGTATATTCTTGGGACTTAAATTCTTTAGACTTCAAGTCAATTAACGGTCCATAATCAAATATTTCATTCACCATTGGTTCTGTCAATCTAGATAAAGTATCAGCTACTACATTTTGCGAACCTCTACGATGGATTATAGTGAAGGAAAACCCTTGCAGCTTAATAGCCCATCGAGCTAATCTACCGAACAGGTCTTTTTGTCTCATCAACCATTTCAATGCGGCATGATCTGTGACAACTGTGAATTCCTGTCCTTCAATATATGATCTAAACTTTTTAATTCCTTTAATTACCGCTAAGCATTCTAATTCTGTGACGGAATAATTTCGTTGAGTCTTTGTCAGTTTTTCCGACATATAAGCTATTGGCATTTCTATACCTTCCTCATTTTCTTGTGCTAATACGCAACCAATGCCATATAAACTTGCATCACAAAGAAGAAGAAACGGTTTTGCAAAATCTGGGGTTTTTAGAATGGGTGCTGATGTCAACTTTTCTTTAAGAATGTTAAACGCCTCATCCGCCTCTTGGTTCCAAATAAGCGACTTGTTCTTCTTAAGAAGTTCTGTTAAAGCAAAACTGATGGTTGCATAATTGTCGACGAATCGTCGGTACCATCCAGTGAGACCTAAAAATCTTCTCAACTGCTTAATAGTTTTAGGGATCGGAA
Source organism: Drosophila neocordata (assembly GCA_018903615.1). NCBI lineage: Eukaryota > Metazoa > Arthropoda > Insecta > Diptera > Drosophilidae > Drosophila > Drosophila neocordata. The sequence goes on from JAEIGI010000018.1 coordinate 774,132, forward strand.
AACTATTGATTGCTGTTATTTTTGTTGGATCAGTACTTATAGTGCCATTTCCTATAATAAAACCTAAGTATTTTATTTCCTGCATACAAAATTTTGATTTAGCTACATTTATGGTTAGATTTGCTTTGCGCAAATACAATGCTACTTCTTCCAAAAGAGATAAATGAGATTCAAAGTCGTCGGACAATATAAGAAGATCATCTAAGTAGACGAATACTCGAGTTCTTAATTCAGCTGGGATAACTCTATCCATAAGTCTACAAAGAGTTTGCGGAGCATTACACAATCCAAATGGCATTACTCTGTATTGGTATAAAGGACGGTTGGGTATCGTGAAGGCTGTGTATTCCCTAGATTTTTCATCGAGAGGTATCTGCCAAAACGCGTGTTTCATATCTAAACCGGTGATAAAGCGAGCTGGAGGTAATCTACTTAAGATGCCATCTATATGTGGTAAAGGATATGCATCTTTTCTAGTGAAACTATTGACGATTCGAGAATCTAGACAAAGACGACACTTTTCTGCTTTTCTAACAAGTACGCAATTACTACTCCAAGGACTTTTAGATTCCTCTATTATACCTAACTTCAACATTCTATCCACTTCGGCAAACATCAATGCTTCTACTGCTGGCGAGACGGACCAATGACGTTGTTTTACAGGTTTTGCGTCTCCAATATCAATGTTATGCTCGATAAGATGAGTGTGACCTAATCCTTCCCTCTCATATGAAGGTAATTTTCCTTTAATAATATCAAGTTGTTGCTGCTGAAGCGATGATAACCTATGCATTTTGAAGTTATCTGACCTTTCATTTTCTTCTCTAATTTCTGATACTGTCTCACATGAACTTAAAATATTCTGCAAAAGACCAAAGTCTTTCCAGAAGTCTATGCCTAAATAAATCTCTTGAGTTAAACTGGGGACTAAATATAGGGTTACTAACTTTGTGATTCCACGAAATGAAACTTCAGTTATTATTTTGCCCAGTACAGGACATTGTGAATCACTTGCTGTTCTAATGTTGGCTGAACATTTCTTCACATTGGGATGCTTGGAAAGAATAGAAGCTGTTTTGCCTCCTACACAACTAATGCTTGCGCCAGAGTCTAACAAAGCGACATAGTTCTTACCTTCAATACTAATATCTACATAAAGACGGTTGTCTTTATTATTAATTATAGACGAAACTAACCTTTTCCTTTCTGTTCTAATTGCCTTCCAAAATTTGTTAAGACGTATTTTAGATCGTTTCCGTTTTGAAAATACTTCCAAAGAGTTTACATCTTTAAATATTCGTTGTCTAGTTGAATTGTAGTTTGAACTTCTTTTGTGGAAAGATAAACCTGGATTCAGACCTGTAGTTTGGACTTCATGTTCTACATTGGTCTGTGTACTTTGATTCAAAACATTTAATGGTTCGGTTTGAGTATATGTGCTGACTTTTAATGTTACGGATGTGCCAGAAGTACCGGTGATGGGAACGTCTGCACATCCGCATTGGGGTTTTCCGGAGGATTGCAGGTTTTACATTTGGGCTTATATGTATTTTTGGCCCCACAACCATAACAAAATAGGGTGGGTGCCTGCAGACAATTGTCGAAACGATGTCCCGGTTTATCACAATTCCAACAAATCAATCGTTTTCGAACTAACTCTGCGACATCCTCATTTAACTGATCTTCTGGTAAAATCTCTGCAACTTGCGATCGAGTCGAAAACTTATTTTTGTTGGTTTGTACTTTAACTTGTTTATAAAACTGTTCGTGAGTGCGAACTTCTACCCGTAGTCGAGCAATTGAAAGTATATTCAGATGCATTAGTTCAAAACGCAAAGATGTCTTTGAATTACGAATTAATAATCGAACCAAAGTTTCCTCACTAATAGGATTGCGTAACCGTCCTGCCAAATTTTCTACTGAAAATTGAAATTCTTCAAACGGTTCATTTTCATTTTGTCTTCGGGTATTAATTAATTCCCAAATGTCCAGATCGGAATCTGTATCTTCAAATTTCTTAAGAAATTCCTCACAAAATAATTCCCATGTAACCCGAGGGTTAGCACGGTGAAATTTCCAATACCATTCACTTGCTTTGTCTACGAACAACATATGCAAATGATCACATAAAAGTTGATAATCTCCTTTTAAGTTTTGTTTGGCCAAAGCTCGAACGCGATATAGAAAGGATTCTGCTTGAATACCGTTTCGAGAACCATCGAACTTTAGACGCCAACTTTGGATTATACTAGCTGCCTTATCATAAGGAACTGATGTGCCTGATCTAATATCATATTCAAGATTAGACGACTGTTCATTATTAACACAATTGCCTGTTTGCTGATGCAACACATTAACCTCTGAAGATCCTCTTGGAGAGATACTTTGTCTACGTTCATGTGTTATATGTAAATTTTGAATGGGATTAATCAAAGCTAATTGATCTTGAACGGACTTTTGAATGGTTGATGTTAACATTGAAGTCAAATCCTGCATCAACTGTTGTTGTTGTGCTAGAGTTACTGACTGTATCATATTTTGTATTTCGTTTCTGTCCATTGATTGATTCTGAAGATGCGACCTTGGTTGTCTATCATTGGAAACACTACTTTGCAACTGAGCTCGAACTTGCTGTGGGCGCTGCATCGACCTAGTCAAAACTCCTGACATAGGCACTTTTGCCTTTCCTCTATAAGATTTCTTAGCTGGCTGAGCTGGTACTGATCTTGTTGAACTCTGTGAATGAAAGCTTGCTTCCTGCAATTCTACCTCTAGATTCGTATTTGTGTATCGGAGTTGATCGGATCCTAGAACACTGTTGCATGTTGGACATTCCGCCAAAGTTTTTAAAGATTCTCTAATACATCGTTGGTGAAAACGATGAGCACAAGGAGTTTCTCCAATTGAGTCGTTTACATTTAAAATTTCATTGCAGATATTACAAAATTGATCTGCGGCTCTTATAGAGTCAATAAGATTTTCATTACTGTGTCGTACAGACATAATTAAAAATTAAATAAGTTGTTTTACGTTTCTTTACTTGAAATAATTTGATTCTTGTCACCATACATTAATATCCATACCAAATCCTGTCAAGTTAAGTCTTTCTATTGCAGCTAATGGAACTATTGTTGATTTGTTTTGAATGACTCTGTCTTCAACGGTCAAGTTGTCAAAATTGTTCTAACAGCTTGCTTCTCCAGTATGAGAATTAAGTCTTTCAAATCAAACTTAAGTTTAACGATTTCAGTTCTCTAAATGTCACTACAATCAAATTGGGTTGTGTTCTGGTCGACCAGACCTCATCAAACGATCTGCTATCGCAATCTCCAAAACACAAAGTCCACAATTCGGTATTTACAAATAAAGACTAAAATATTATTTAAAAAAAAATTGTTAAATTATTGATAGATGTTTTAAGGAGCAATATTTTTGGGAACTGATTACTGAGAACTTTTGTGAAAGTCACTGTTTTAAGCTGTATTAAGCCAATCGACCCACTACCCTAGAGATTACTACCTCTATATATATTTTCCGGTAATGTCTTCTGGTTTGTTTAACTAAATCAGACGGCTCCACTTGTTGATGGAATTTTCTCTACTTTATAGTCGTTAGTTAGTCCGTAGGTAGCCAATTTTTCTTTTGTATACTGTGTGGTCTACCAACTGAACTAGCCGGCCGGAATCTTAAATTTCCTCCTTACGATTATAATGTACGTAATCGGCCCCACGTTGGGCGCCATTTTTTTTCCTTGTATTATAATATGTAGTGTGCACGTAGTAAAATAAATTTCTACTTGCTGGTGTTTCACTGTACTAGAGACTTAGAGCGGGCGTGCACTTATGATCCGGCTCCTGAGGAGGATAGCTCGACGGATGAGGGTGGGGTTCTTGCCTAGTCTTCTAATATACATTTTAAAAGAAATCAAAAAGAAGTGCACTATCGGATATACTAATGGTGAATATGGTAACAAAAGATTGAAGGTTTTAGCGCCAATTTTCTTTATATAATATATTAGGTATGTAGTCAGCCCCACTTTGGGCCACGATTTTCCCAACCTTAATATAATATATATATTCTCTTGGACACCCTGTAAAAATAAAGACTTGACTCGGACCATTGATATTTCTGGGAGATGCTGAGATGTTATTCGCATTCCCTGTCTTTACCCTCCCTACCTTGGCAGTTCTATATAGATTTTTGGACGACTGCCCCAAAACAAAGGTCTACGAGAAAACTAAAATAGATTCGGTATGGACATGACGTAGGTGACAATATTTCTAAATTTATTCACAATTCATTATTAATTCAATCATTTAAAATTTAAATTCCAAAATATTTCTTCAAAATAACAAACAATTTCAGAAATTAACTGTCTCATTTTTTGCAAGATTTCAACAAACCCGAAAATATAAATATAAATATATATAAAATTTTACCTCCTCCATGAGGAATAATAAAGATATTCATAACAAAAAAAAAATTGATTCAACAAGGCTACTTGTTAATATACTCTTACTCAGACAGATTCCTTGCGCTGGATCGATGGGCCCGCCGACTGCGTAGGTGCTGTTTAAATTATCAGGTTAACATTAGCCTAGATAAAGAAAGAATGATTAGAAAATCGGCTTATAAAAATCTTGCCTAAATGAACAAAAAAAAAACTTATACTTAAAATTAATTCAAATTCATGATCTTATGCTACATTTCTTTTTTTTTTTTTTTTTTTTTTTTTTTTCACTTATTAACTAATTAAATAACTAAATATTATTCTGCTACATCTTCGTCTTGCGCCAAAAGGCGCTACAAACCGGATTGACCCACAATTAGGTTATGTAGAAAATTTCCAACGGAGATTTATATATATAATAATAATAATAGCTTCGCTATTATATGTAGAATTCAAAGGAAGATGATCATGTGATAGTATTTTCACATAGGTGGAAATCGTCGTATTTGTGCTCTTCAAAATGGAAATTCGGCCAGAATTACTTTAGCTTCATGTACTGCTAATAATATAATGTTCAGGTCCAGATCTTCTCCGATTAGTTTTATTCTGTACTTCTGGAAACTTCACAAATTCATCCTTCTACAATTTTGCACAGTTCGGTGATTATAGCTGTCTCAATTCTCATGCCATTTTCGGCATATCTCGGCCCACTGTACGGCTCTATATATGTATATGCTAAGCCTTGGTGGCGCAGCCGCCAAGCTTGCGTAAAAATTTCTGCCGAAAACAAAACTAATTAGAAATAAAATACACTCCTAAGTTCAAATAAAAATCACCTGTTTTTAATAATTCTCGCACTGAATAAGTTTCTTTCATAAATTCACTTTAATAAATTTCTAGTTGCTTTATAGCAACAAAATATCTATTTTATATATTTAAGACTTATTTAATATTTCACTTGCGACAATATGCAAATATATGTCGACTTCACTTTCCAAAGTTCTGTGCACAACTAATTATGTCTTTTCTAAGCTTTCCTCAACTCTCTTATTTATAGACGACTTTTGCAATTAAAGCTCCAAAACTAACGGTTAAATCGTATGATTTTGCGCACATGTGCTTTAATGCTGCTGTAGGTGTAAGCGAGACGCATGCGTCGAAAGCTATAATTAGCTGTTGCTAAGTGCAATAATCTTAAACTTTATTTGATGGATAAAGAGAGTTATTGAAATTAATGGAATTTGAAGAGAGTTATGAAATTTAAGCTTTTGCGCTAATCTGTTCTTAAATATTTCTCGCCAAGTTCAGAACCTTAATTCAGATCTGCTATAAATTCGAACTGCATCCTACAACTAGACAAATCTTCGTGTCCTTTTGGTCTGATTGTTCCCCATGTACATAGGATATAGTCAACCGATTCTGCTGAAACTGAATCGAAACATACATGCAAATACCAAATACAAGTTATTGATTTCAAACAATATCCTCGTCCGATTGTTCATATGGGAGCTGTAAGCAAAAGTCATACGATCGTGTTGATTCCGACGGTATATAACCGTCAGCAAGAAGAAACCTATGTGCAGAGTTGCAGCTCTTTAAATTTAAGGGTCACGGAAGAGTTCCTGTTGATTCAGACAGACGGACATGGCTATATCTACCTCAGCTCAAGAATTTATATACTTTATATACTCGGAGATGCTTTGTTCTATGCGTTACAAACTTATGATCAAAATTTAGATACTCTTTTTGCATGGGTATAGTAGAAAAGTGCTCAAATTCTTAACAAAAAAGAACTCGAAAGATCAAGATGAAATTTTTCTTGAACTTGCCAAACGTTTACCTAGTGTGCCCGTTCTACGATTTCGGAAATTCGCTTCCTACGTTGCCCTACTGAAAACAACTTTTGGCATAAACGAATCTTTTGGGTGCAGAGGCTTCTCTTAGATAAATGCCTCAGTTATAAGCAGAAAGCTAAAATCTGTAATATTCTGATCTGAACGACAGGGACTTTTATTTTTGGTAGTAAATTCCATTTGAATATCATTTTTAAATGTAAAATCAAAACTTTTTCCGTAAAAAAAAGTCTAAAACATTGCCACTCCATGCCCTTAAAATAAATGAAATTTACTTATTTAAGTGAAAAATAAGAACTTAATTTCCTTTTCAAAACTGAGGTACACACAAAGAACCAAATCTAAAAGACAATTTTGACAACTAATTATCTTTAACAATTCTAAGGAATAAACTACCTAAACACTACTCTTTTAACAAATATATATTTTAATATGAACTACTTCAGTAATAATTTAATATATCTTTAGCTGATGGAATATTAAATGACAATCAAATTCTAAAGTTTTAATACTTTAAGATAATGTTGTAAAAATATATTTTTAAATGAAAGCTCAAATGATCTTAGATACAATTCTGCAACATTGAGCAATAATACCCAAATCTGCCTATATCTGAAAAATCTTAAAGTTTATAATAGGATATATACTTCATATCACTTCTCTCTTATTTTATTCCGCTTGTTTATAAAGGCAAATCGCAGAGCTAAAATTTATGCCCAAAAAAAGGAAAGAAAAAGGAAGAACCAAATCCCAAAAACAATTCTATGCTGATTTTATGGCAGCACCTTTTTAGGTTTTTTGTTTTGGTTCCTTGGTCACCTTACTTTCCATATGGTTTCCCCCCCAAAATCCAACAATCTCTGACTAATTATGATATATTAAGGTGAAGCATTCAGAAAAGAAAAGAGAGAAACATAAAAACTCATACAAATTGATATTAATTGCGGTTCACTTGCAACTGGGTAAAGAAGGCCAAGTTGGGCGTATGGAGAGTGGTGGGTGGTGGTACTGTGGGGTGGGAAATGTATACATTTCTGGTCTAATTGTTTTTAGTTGCTACTTTTACCTTTCCTACAATTCTCTATGGGTAAGCGGCCTTCTACTGATTCTCCTTTGGCAGACAGCAAACATATTTCAACAACGTCATTAAATCACTGAAGAAGTAGAAGTAAAAGCACAAATAATCATTTAATTGCTTTTCCCTTCTCAACTGCCCCTTCTCCTCCTCTTCCAACCAAAATGGCAAAGAAAAGCTAGCAAAGTGTTGGTCATAAATAGAAGCAACTGCTTAAAAGTAAACAGTTGAAATGTATCGTCAGAAATCCTAAAGGGTATCTGGAGTAAAAACAATATAGGTTAGCTCGATATTTGCCCTATTGAAACACAATATCAGTTGGCAATAAAATAAAGCATAAAATCTATATTTAGTTTTGGTAACATTTAAATAATATCATAATTATCTTAGGTTAATATTTTTCAATCAGACAATATCAGAAATGCTTCGTAATCAACCATTAGGAATCCTTTGTTGCTATAAGACATCGCCCAAAGCTTTAAGATTTTGACCCAAAGATGGCTATAGATCTAATAAACCTATTGCTTTAGTACTTGATATCATTGAATGCTTAATAATTTCATGAATAGTCAACAATAAAACAAATGTCCTAGCTTTGTATTTGTCGATCTTATCATTTATTCTTTGTGAACCACCCGATTCGAGTTGATCAAAAGTAAGGTGTTACTTAAATTCTCCACTATTATCCCCTTTTCCTTCACTTCCCTTTTCGATTCAATGTACATAATCAAAATATTATTCTGTATATAATTCTGCCTTATTTTATTGTAAAGGATACTTTCTATATGTAAAGAATATTTCTCTTTTTATCCTATATATAGAATGTATAATAAAATTGATCCGATTGAACCCATCTGATCCATAAAGCATATAGTTTCTTGATCATAGCATCCATATTCGAGAAAATGTGTTTGTTTCTTTGCACCTTTCACAGCTTAAACTTCAAGCAATCTAATTGAAACTTGGTAGATAAGTTTCTCGGATTTTTAGGTTTCTCAAGTATACATATTTCCAGGATCGGACAACTATAAGTTATTTTTTTAAACAAAGTTTATAGTCATAAAATGTAACTGTTTTGTTATTCTTTTTTGTTTTTGAAACTAGGGCATCGTTAGGTCGAGAACTGTTTATTGTTTGTAGCTTACAGTGAGTGCTCTTAATCATGGTGCTATCTGGCAATTTATTTGAAACCACATAAAACAAGCGACGAGTAAAAATGTAGCCGCTGCTGGCGTTGCCTTGGCCTGGCTAATGAACAAACACTACGAAACGGACGAAACAGAACAGAACTGGACAGAGTTAAAAGGAACGGATGATGGAAACCTCAGTAAACAACTGCAGTGCTGGCAAATAGACGTGGCGAATGGACTGGCCAAAAGCTGGATGGAGCTAAGGGGTGCATAAGCAAAAAAAACAAAACCAACAACAAACGACAGCAATGAGAGCCACATTATTAACTTGAATAAAAATATTTACTGGCCGTCGTCAAGCAGCAAAGTTATCAATGCTGTTGCAGCTGCCCCACTCTTGGTAAAATGAATGCGGATGATGATGATGCGGATGGGGATGGGTATGAGGATGGGAATGAGGATGAGTTTGAAGATGACGAAGATGAAACACTGCACTTAATGCGCTGTCATTTGCTTTGGCACTGAAAAGCGCGATACACTCATTTTTTTTTTCTTTTTGTTTTTGTTTGTTTGCCAAGCCTGATTAAAGTTTATTTTAATTTGTTGCTGTTGTCCTTTGTGTTGCTGCTATTGCTGAGTTGCTTGAGCTGCTTCCTCCTGTTAAGTGGCACAATTTTGTGCCCCGCATAAGGTTGTTGTTGTTGTTGTTGCTGGTGGTGGTGATGGTAATGGTGGTTATTTTACTTTCTCTGTCTTTCTCTCTATCTCTGTTTTTCACCTGCTCGTAGCCATCTTCATAACGCAACGACGCGGCACTCAGGCGTGGCTCAAAGTGCAACCGAGTGAGAAAAACCGCAGATGCCAAGTGGGAGACGTGCCAAAAAGTGAGCTGCTCCCTGATGTTGCCTCTATGCGGATGCAAGGTGGCGGCAATACATGCGCGAATTAATCTTAATTGAAATTCCTTGCCGCACAGCTTTTTGGCTTGGCATATATGTATGCTCTTTGGCTCCACCTTCGGTCCCATTCATATGAGTCGGTGATGAAATATTAAAAGAAATTAAAATGCGCACACATATGAATAAACACGCACACGCATACACAGACACATACATATTAAAAGGTATTTGCCCCGCATTAAATTTCATTTCTTATTCTTTTTTTTATACTTTAGAAGAAGCAAGAGGTTTTGATGGAAAAATCTACATGAGCTCAGTTTATTTCCCATTAAAATGTATTAAAATTCAACACGACACAGACACACACACAAACACACACATATCCTGTTTCATTCCCTCTCATTCTCTGTCTCTTTCCTCTCACTTACTTTCTCTCTATGAACAATTAAGCAAGATGCTAATTGTTTCACAAAGCATTCACACTTCGTCACTTCACAAGCACCTCCAAGTTGGAGGCAACACCCTACTCCCTTTCATTTTAGCCACCATCATTCCATTGCCATCGGCATCAGCCCCAAACGTCCAGCTTAAATTGAAATTTAATGCCATACCATAAGAAGCTTAAGCTCCACAGGATTTGGTTGTACACATGTTAAACACTTTTTTCTGCCTCAACTTGCTCTCTCGCTCTCTGTGTGCTGGATGTCTGGCTGACTGGATAGCTGGTCCGACTAGAGAGTTTTTAGTTAAAATCCTTTTTGGCATATTGCTATATAGAGCTCTTTCTCTACCACTGGGACTAGAACTGCGTCTGCACATTCTAATTTGTATGCAAATCAAAATCAATAGGATTAACCAAGTTACCTACAGTTGGGCTACAACTGCAGGAGGAGAACGAGTGCCACAGCATTGTTGAGTTGCTTTGCCAGCTCTGGTTGAAATTGTTTTTAAAAAAATATTTTATTGTATGCCCCCTCTCATCCCTTTACTCTGCTGCTCCTCTCCTTTCCCGCTCTAGCCGTGTGGTTACCACTAAGACCGAGTATGCATGTGTCTGTGTTTAGATAGTGCCGGCTTATCTCAAAACCTTTTTACACTCTGGCATACTACTAGTAGGTAGTCACAGTTGATATTATATATGGTTAGTAAATAGATTTGGCTTAAAGAATTTCCAACGTGGCAAAGAAAAAACAAACAACCACAAAACTTGATAGTTTTCTTTATACATATTATTCCTTTGAAAAATTTCATCTGAGAACTTCTGGTCTGCTCCCAGATCGTTGGACCAACTTTTGTTTCGATTGCCCATTTTTCTTGTATGCAACATTTACCACAACCAAATGCAGATAAACACTCTGCACACTTCCTCCACACCTTTCCACAATCATCCCCGCATGGACGTGGCTTACAGAATGGGCATATGTGTAAATATTTTAAAAGTAACGGCTGCCTGTGAAAAAGAAAAGGAATTATATTACTTTGTTTGTCTGTGTGTGTGTGTGTGTGTGTGTGAGGCCGAGGTAAAGGCAACCCTGACAGTTCAGGGGATTTCATAGTGCGAACATAATCCTTTGGTTATATATTCTGGGTCTGCATGCTCGATGGCATTCAGGGTTTGGGATACAGTTATGGTTCTACTCCTGGCGCCATAATCGTTGATGTCGTTGCAAAGCTTTACGGCTGCGGTCAAAACTGTGTTTGTATGTGTGTGTGTGTGTGAGTGTGTGTGAGTGTTTATATATGGATGGCTGCAGGCACATGATAAAGTATGTGGACCGCAGGAGAGAACATATTTCATAATATCTTTGCATTAAAAAGTATCTCAATAATTTCAATCTGTTCTTTCTGTTACAAAATCAAAAAAAAAAAAGAAAGTATGGCAATTAATTACACTAATTAAAGTATGCAAGAAAAAAAAATGAATGGATGATTACTTAACTACTACTGAGGCGAAACACTTTCGCTAATTTCATTAATTGTTTGCTTACTTTCGCCAAACCGCTCACGCCCCTCCGCCCATTCTCTGTACAAGTGGCGCATTTAATTAGACTAATAAAGTAAATTCCAGACTGCTAGTGTAAGTGAAACGAGTGGGCCAAAAGGCTGACTGCTATTTCTACTTCAACTATTGGGGTGCTAATGAAACAGTTATAATGAGTTAGCAAGTGAGAGGAGCCATAAGCCAGAACTAAACTCGATTCTAATTCGTGTCTGTTTCAATAAAATGAAATGGAATTATCTTTATGAAACTTTTGCGTGTCTATCTGTGTGTGTGTGTGCGTGTGTGTGTAGGGTGCTGGTTAAATTTGTTGCAAGTGATAAAGTGATTAAGTGGTCTAGTATATGTGTGTGCGTCCCACTTTGTTTGCGTGTATATCTATATCGGCATCTGCATCGGTATCTGTATGTTTGCCTTTGTCCACTTATTTGTAATTGTCATGCGCCTGCGGGTTATGCAACATAATTTTTACAATGCAGCCCCAGGTTTCTGGATCCCAGACTCGGGCTGGCTTGCATCGTAAATCGTTTTTAATTAATTTCATAAATCAAGCTCAATGCATATATTTATGCATATAAATCATGTAATTAACATGTATATAGTCACGTATGGGCTGGCCCATTCTGACCTGAACCTGAACCTGGCCAACATATGTTTGGTTATAGTAGCAGCAACGGCAGCAGCAGCGCCAACTGCAACAGCATTGGCCATGATAAACAAGATATTAACGACTTAATTTACTGCAGGCTCATGCGCCTCAGTGCCTGCCATTCTGCTGTTGCCTCTGTGTGTTTGTGTGGTCATAAAGTGCAGGCACGCAATACAAATATAAAAATGTTAAATAAATAAACCAAGCAATCGAATGGTGGGGAGGGGAAAAATGGTTACAAAAATGTTAAGCTGACAGGCACTTTGTTTCACTTATTCATATAATCGGGTTAAACTGATTAAAGCAATGCGCTAGCTATCATCTTTTCTCTATATAAAGTGCTACTATAAATAAAATAGAAAAATGTTACACTACACAGTTACTTTTAGGATGATTAAAATATATAGAATAAACCAAAAACAAAGGGAAATTTATAAAGTTTTTTATTAATAACTAACTAACTTCCATAAGAAGCAAATTAATGCCCCCGAAATCGAAAATTGTATTAAAATGTTTAAAGTTAACAATCGAACTTATTGATTACTATTCTAAAACTACAACATTTTCGAGCTAATACACATATTTTTACTATGTGGTTAGAATCAAACAAATAGAAGATCATTTTGTTACGCTTAGAATACCATCAAAAGGGAACGTCAGAAGAAAAGTATTACAAATATTTTGAAATATTCTAATATAAAATACTATTCTTCAAATGTCTATGTAACTAAGGCTTCTAAAGTATAAACAAACATTGTATTTGAACCAGAGCGGCCGTAGTACCAAACCTAAACAAATGTTTAAGTTCCTGGAGTTACATATTTTTTCTTCTTTCTTAGCTTGAACAATTCACTTTTTTTTTGTTTCCACAATTTTCCTTATGAGAATTTAGAATTCTGTATATTTCTTCTGTTGTCTTATGCCATATAAGCTCAATTGTTTCGAGTGTAGGGCATTTGAAACTCTTCGTCTCTTGTGTGAAATTAAAAAGCTTAACGGACGGGCAAATTCTCACTGCTCAGGCTTCTGTACTCGATAACCGCCAATTTTTCAATAAACTGCAATAAATGTTTATCCATTTATATGCTTGATGCGATACTTTTTATGTTAAGAGCAAAAGTTTCGAAAACAGAACCATATAAATGGCTGCTCAGTCGTTGGCCGACCGCACAACACTTACCCACAAACCGTCCACACACACACACACACACACAGACACGCCACTCTCTCAAGCAGCCAGCAAGAGCAGAGAGTTCAGAGTTCAGCTTCAATCATCTCCAATCTTTACGGGCACTCCCGCCTGTTCTTGGATAAACAGCTGTTAGCGAAGGCTGCCAGATCAGCAGAAATTTTTTCTGTAACTTGCGTTAAGTTCCACAGCAACGTAACAGCAGCAGCTGATCGAGCTAAGCTTTACAAAAGCTTTCCATCAAGTGAGTAAGCTTAATCAAAAGCTCAACCAGATCTTCACAGAAGTGCAGCATACCTGCAACCCGGGGTTGTATGAAATAAACTTTTGGCCACATATTGTCATCAACTTGTGGTGGTGTACCCGGATAGACGATTGGCAACTATCAGCAGGCGTTGGTTCAATTCTCGTTGGTTCAACTCTCGGAGTGGGCAATTTTATTAATCTTATTATTATTTTTCCTTTTGCATCCCGAGGAAATTTATTTTTATTTTTTACAATTAAATTAAATATATTTAACCTAATTAATTCACTTTAATTATAATTTTAATTAATTAATTAATTTAAAAACTTAATTTTTAATTAATTTAAAATAATTAACTAGTTTTTAATCACATTTACAATTCCACCTACAACACCAACACATACACAGTAACAACCAAAACAAATTTTCACCCTCACATATAAATTATAACAAACACAGTTAGACCCTATAAAATCTCCTGCCGTAACCCAACCCTGAGCCAACTGGAGGGCGACGACTTCCAGGCGGTTTTCGGCCGGCGTAACTCGCTTCACCGGACTCCGCCGCAGCAACAACAATGGGCTACACCAGAGCCCCCCTCGGCGGAGAAGAACCCCCAAATCTACAATCGGCGGGTGACCACACCTGAGGGCAATGCAGCGGCAGCGATGCCAAAGAGAGGCAGGGAATCTTCGAACTCCCCAAGCCCAGGTGGAAGCGGCGGAAATATGCCACCAAAGAGAGCAAGAGGAGGAGGATGTGGCAACGAGTTAACCCAGATGGGTCATCTCATTCAGGACATCATAGACACAACAACTATGGGCGGAGAAGCGAAAGTGCGCCATATTAACAACAAAATGAGAGGCCAGTTTCTCCAACTCAGAAAGCTGTATGAAGCTATTGCAGCCCACTGTGATAGCCAGGAGGGTGACATAACGTTACTTGCGGCAGCTCCGCAAACCGAAAACAGGTACCAGCAGACGGAGCTTCTTTCCACCCCGCAACGTAAGAGCGTACACACGCAGACGGCGAGACCCACACAGCCGTCCAGGGAAGACAAAAGCAACAAGTCACAGAAGGAGCCGCCAGTTACTAGGAACCTGGAGAGTAATCCAGCGTGGCAAAAAGTGGAGACTAAGAGGAGGCAACAACCGGCACCACGTGAGCCTCAACGGAGACATCGACCAGACGCTATAATAGTGCACAGTACTGGCAGCATAACATACAGCGAGATGCTTGGGAAGGTGACAAGAAGCAAGGATGAAAATCTAATGGCGCTTGGCGAAAACGTACAGTTGGTTCGCCGCACCGCAAAAGGCGACTTACTCCTACAACTAAAAACAGGAGGATCCAAAGACATCCTTAAACTAAAAGAGGATATTGGAGCTGTTCTCGGCAGCCAAGCCGAAACCAGAGCCCTCACTAATCTGACGAGGCTAGAAATTAGGGACCTGGACGAGATGACAACTCGGGAGGATATCTTACAGGCCCTTTCCGCACAGCTAAAGGTTACATTGGAGGCAGATGCCATAAAAAGCGTACGCCCGGCTTACTCAGGCACACAAAAAGCAACTATTGTTGCTCCAGCAGCAACGGCGAACACTATTCTGCAGGCGGGAAAAATCAAGATCGGCTGGACTGTTTGCAGGATCAGGATTAATGACGCACCTACCAGATGCTACAGGTGCCTTAGAACTGGCCACATTGCAGCCAAATGTACTGACCAGATTGACAGGAGCAATTGGTGCATCAAATGCGGTGCCAAGGATCACAAGGCCAGAGAGTGTAAGAACCCCACATACTGCTTCCTCTGCGAGGCCGGCGGCCTGTCAGACCGCGCACATAGAGCCGGAGGGCAAAGCTGCCCAGCATCCGCAGAAACATCCCGATTAGCTAACGCACGAGCTACACCATCACTTGTAGAATGAAGATCTTGCAGCTGAATTTAAATCACTGCGCAGCGGCCTATGACCTTTTAAAGCAGACGGTAAGAGAGCTTAATGTAGATTTAGCTATTATAAGCGAGCCTTACAGAACTGGTACAGACAACAACTGGGCAGTCGACAACACTGGAAAAGCTGCAATCTGGGCTTGTGGCAATACCGCCCCAATTATGGAAGCTACCTACTCTGGGCAAGGATTCGTCAGAGTTAAAACTGGTGATACTTAGATAATTAGTTGCTATGCTGCTCCCAGCCTGCGACACTGTGACTACGAAAACTTGGTGGATAGCATTGCAACGGATGCTAGAGGAAAACAGAAGCTGCTGATTGCGGGCGATTTTAATGCCTGGTCAGTTGAATGGGGCAGCAACTCCACCAACGCCAGGGGTCGAACTTTGCTGGAGGCTATGGCCACTCTGGACCTGGTTATTCTCAACTCTGGGACGGAACACACTTTTAGTCGCGCTGGGTATGGCTCTGTCATCGATATAACACTCGCTAGCAGCTATTTATCACAGTATGCGACATGGAGTCTTTGTAGCCACTATACTGGTAGTGACCATCAGGCCATAATATGTAACATAGGCGGACGGCAATCCCAAATTCAACAGCGGCAGCACACTACTGCGAGGTTGTATAGAACCGATACGTTCGATCCAAACATATTTGCCTCAGTCCTCACAATTCCTGAGTTGTCAGGCGATGCAGATAGCAGCTCACGCGTTTTGATGGAAGCAGTGACGCAGGCATGCGACTCCAGTATGTCAATTCGAAGGGGCCATAGCAAGCACCGTGCTCCAGTGTATTGGTGGAACGATACCATCGCAGATGCCAGGAAAAAGTGCTTAAAAGCCAGACGTTGCTATCAAAGGGCCAGAGGCAGACCAAATTTCCAGGTCCTGCAACAACTTTATGCTGCAAGGAGAGGCGACCTTAAAAAGCTAATTACCGCCAGCAAACGCCAAGCCTTTCTAGATCTCTGCGACTCAGCAGACAACGACATTTGGGGATTGGCTTATAAGGTAGCACTTAAGAAACTTCGGGCAGTAAAACCAGCTGCTCCTGATGAAGGACGCCTGCAACACATTGTGGAATCACTCTTTCCTTCTACATCGGTTGTTGCACCACGGTCCCCATGTCACAACTTGGCCACAGTTGATCGTCCTGTTAGTGTTGAGGAGGTTATTACTGCTGCTTCCCGGTTACAGACTACCAAGGCCCCCGGCCCGGACGCTATCCCAAATGTTGCCCTGAAACTAGCATTGGTCCTGCAGCCAAATAAGTTTGCAGAGGTTTTTAATAAATGCCTGGAGGAAGGCTTTTTCCCGGACCAATGGAAGGTACAGAATCTTGTGCTAATTCCGAAACCAAAGAAGCCACCAGACGATCCATCAGCATACAGGCCTATATGTTTGCTGGACTCTGTGGCAAAAATTTTAGAACGGATAATCAGCGTCAGGATCGAAGAGTCACTTGCTGCTAATGGCGACCTTTCCCCTCGACAATTTGGATTCCGAAAATCCAAATCTACGGTCGATGCACTATCCACCGTCATCGATATAGCTGCCAAGGCCATAGAGGGACAAAGATGGAAGGGAGGCCGGAAAGAATACTGTTTGATCACTACGCTTGATATTAGAAATGCTTTTAACTCAGCAAACTGGAGCCGCATCCTAGAGGCTCTTTCCAACTTTCGAGTCCCTGACTATCTATTGAATATAACCGAGGACTACTTCCGGAATCGAGTCCTACGATACAACACAGGCCCTAAACAGTTGTCATACAATGTGCGAGGTGGTGTCCCGCAGGGATCAGTTCTGGGCCCACTACTATGGAACGTAATGTACGACGGTATACTACGCTTGCAACTTCCTGAAGGTTCCACCATAATAGGTTTTGCAGATGACGTAGCCTTGGTCACAGTGGCTAAGCACCTCAGTGATGCTGAATTACGAACTGCCGTTGCTGTTGATGGAGTAAAAAGGTGGCTGGCTTCCACAGGCCTACAACTGGCCGACGATAAAACGGAGGCTGTACTAATTAGCAGCAGGAAGATTGTGGAATCAGCAACAATCCAACTAGATTCCTGCAATATAGTATCGAAAAGAGCGATTAAGTATCTAGGTGTCTTGATAGACACCCGCCTGTGTTTTAAAGAGCATCTGATGTCTGCCAGTCAGAGAGCAGCCGAGCTGACGAGGTCCTTAAGCAGGATTATGCTGAACTCCAGAGGTCCAAAACATAGTCGCCGTTTGCTGCTAATGAACGTGATTAAATCTACGATGCTTTATGCAGCTCCAATTTGGGCGAATGCGATGGAGCATAAATCCTATAGGTATGGTCTGGAATCGGTTTACCGTCTTGGAGCACTTCGAGTTTGTTGTGGCTTTCGCACCATATCCGCAGAGGCAGCCCTAATTATTGCGGGCATGGTCCCAATAGACCTACTAGCCCTTGAGGCACAATGGAGTTTTAAGCAGAGAGAAATATCAGCTATGACACCGCAAGAGAAGAAAGTGCTTAAGATGCAAGCCAGGATCGCAAGCATAGAAGAATGGCAGAGACGCTGGACCTCAGCAACCAATGGAAGGTGGACATGGAAACTAATTCCGAGCATTACAACGTGGCTTAACCGGAAATCTGGCGAGGTAACTTTCGAGCTAACACAGCTTCTCAGCGGCCACGGTTGCTTTCGAAGCTATCTTCACAAAATTGGGCAGGATGACAGCCCAAATTGTCCCAGCTGCAACGACAATTCTATCGAGACCCCGGAGCACATCTTATTTGTGTGCCCTAGGTTCAGTTCCGAAAGGCAAGCAATGGAGGATGTGGTTGGAAAAACATTAACCACTAATAACCTGGTGGATAGCATGGTGGATAGCCACGCAAACTGGTCTGCGGTATGCAACTTTGCGGCACAGGTGATGTCCAGGTTGCGTATGCTGGAAAGACGACGTAAATCAAGTGGGCTGTAAATAACCTGCCAGCATCCTGCGATGCAATACTCCAAAGTGGTTCCGCAGGATTGTTCTCTGGCATCTCTCACCTCTCTAACTTTCTTTCTCTTTTTTCCTAACTTCCTTTTCAATGATATTATTCTGTACCATGTTTTTTGTTACCTATTTATATTTCTTATCAATCGAATATAAAAAAAAACACACAGACACGCCCCTGTGGATCAACCGCAGAGCTATAGGAGGGAGAAATGAATGCGTACATTTTTGTGTGTAAACCTTTTAGCAATGAAATTTACAAAACTAACGAGTGCTCGTTACTTTTTGCATATGGGGATAGAAGCCTCCATTTTAGCCGCAAAGTATCCATGGCTAAAAGTGGCACGTTGCAAGATCTTAAAGTCATGTCTGAAATGATTTAGTTACGGTTATTATTAGCATTCAGCGGATATAAAGATAAATATTTACCATAATTCATTCACTTGAAATCATACATATGCTTTTGACATATACAAAATGTTATTTACTTTTCATTTTATTTATGCGCCAGGTAAGGCAACACTTGGAATTGTTAGTAAATTGTATGTATGCATGTATGTACATACATATGTATGTATGTATATTCTAACGCAACTCGTTCTTTCAGACTTCCGCGGCCAAGCCTTTTGGTTTAATCAGTTAAAGATATTGAGCTGAAGTAGTAGAAAATCATTTTCAATTTTGATGGCTTGATAAGTTAAATATTTTAACAAATCTCAGAATAGGCCATCAAATCAATTAAGAATACTTTTACTTAGTTTTTTCTTAAAGTTGAGTGCAACTAAATATCGAAAAATCGTTTACAGCTTTTTCTACAAGCGCTGGCTGCCACAAGAATCGACCGAGATGGTAGCCCTACACTGTTTTCGGCGTTGCCACCCAAGTCATCGATGTTACAATATATGTATTTCAGATATATTTGGTCGCTAGTTTCCATTCTAACCATTGGGATTGGGTAAAAATCAATTATATTTTTATTTATCAATTATTTTAACAATATATTTATTATTATTAATTATTTGTTTATTATTACATATTTTCATAGCAATTTTTTTTAAACGTCATCATCTCATTGGTAATTTTCGATAACTTATCACTTGTCGATATATTTTCTTTCCTTTTGATCATCTCAACGAAGCAGAAGCGTGTGAAACATGGTTAACGGCCGCATACCGTCGGTTTTTTCAAAGACTTATGTGACTCCCCGTCGCCCCTATGAGAAGGCGCGTTTGGATCAGGAGTTGAAGATCGTTGGTGAATATGGTTTGCGTAACAAACGTGAGGTGTGGCGCGTTAAATATGCCTTAGCTAAAATCCGTAAGGCTGCCCGTGAGCTACTAACATTGGACGAGAAGGATGAGAAGCGTCTATTCCAAGGTAATGCTCTTCTGCGTCGTCTGGTGCGCATTGGTGTCTTGGACGAGTCCCGCATGAAGCTTGATTACGTTTTGGGTCTGAAAATCGAAGATTTCTTGGAGCGCCGTCTACAAGTTCAGGTCTTTAAGTTGGGTTTGGCCAAATCGATTCATCATGCCCGTGTGCTGATTCGTCAGCGTCACATTCGTGTACGCAAGCAAGTCGTCAATATTCCATCACTTGTAGTGCGCTTGGACTCCCAGAAGCACATTGACTTCTCGCTGAAATCGCCTTTTGGTGGCGGACGTTCTGGACGTGTCAAGAGAAAGAACCTGAAGAAGAACAAAGATGGTAGCGGTGGTGTTGCCAAAGAAGAAGAGGACTAAACAGTAGCTACAGCAATGTTTTGTAATGCTGAGTTGCCAACTAAAATTGTAAACTGTTATTAACATAACATAATAACTTTCAATCCATAATGTTTTTCACATTAAACGAAATTTTTGAGCATCTTTAAATACTTTTATTATGAATATCCTTTTCTGTATTATTAAGAGACTGATGTAGCTAGCAATTGAATTAAAAGATATATTTCGCTGATCTAGCAAATGTACTATGAAAGTTTAAAGAGCATAGTGAAGTATTTACAATTATGTATGTATATATACAAGCAATGTTGAGTAAAAGGAATAAACAGACGTCTATAGCTGTCATATTTATAAATATTATTTAAATATGAATAATGAAAATTGAAAATGTCCATGCTTATAAGACCATATTAAAATGGTTTACATACATACTATATACAAATAAGCGACATCGACCCATCTATCTGTTGATATGCATATAATTTTTGATTATAATTTTTAAGCTGTGTGAATAAATGTATAATATGATAATGGTGTCAAAAGGGGAACTTATTAATGGTTAGTACACAACTCTGAAAAATAAAAAGTTAAGACAAGTCCGTTTAAATATCAAAGAAGTTACCTTCTTTCAACGTTTTCTAATCTTTTACCCAGAATTGAACCCGGACATTTCGCGTTAGCTTTCTTGATTCACGCGGGTGTCAAACCTGCGACTGAATTTATTGGGCAGTAGTCCAGTGACTATATATAATGGTCATCAGATCCGACTAATTTCAATACTTTATCAACATAGACAGGTAAACAGTTTATCTACCAAGTGTCAACCACTTAGCTTAAAATTTAAGGAATAAACAAGGCAAACTGACGAACGGACATGGCTATATCAATTTGGTTATTGATGGTAATCAAAGAATATATTTTATAGGGTTACAACAATCTGACCAATTTTATTATACCCTCTCCAAGAATTCATTGCTCATTGCTGCAAGGATAGGTGTATAACTGTGAGACTCGCTTGCGTTATGGTCGAATTAATAGATTCTAAATAAAGATGAGCACAATTAAGCATGAAGTTCATAAAAAATATAGAATATATAATTTTTTTATATAAAATATAATGCACATAGAAATGACTCTATATACATTTTTAAAAGATAACACTTAATTCAAAAACCTTATTACACTGCTTTCCAACAATCATTCCTCGTCAAGACTATCGGCATCGAATGCAACCACAAAATAAGAAAAATATATTAAAATTGACGTATTTCTTTTCAAAAACGAATCAACAAAGTGTTAATGCAACTTTTCTACTGACTTCTTATTGGTTAAACAAAACAAAATTTTGAAACTGAAAGAAAAAATCTTAAAGCTGAACTCGCATTTGATGAGAAAGTGTTAAAAGAATGTCAAAACAATTTAACGAATAAAAATCCTAAAGTAACACAGTAAAATTGTTCATAACCGCAGTTGCAAAGGCCTATCATCGGGTATCCATATGATTACAGTTTCTGAACTTAACCGATTTCCTATTCTGTGCAATGCAGAAATATCTGATGGAGGGTGGATAGTTATTCAGAACTTTAATAGAAGTTGAACAGACTATCGTAATGGTTTCGGTAGATTCGATGGCGAATTTTTATTGGTCTTGAAATATTACCCTATGGAACCCTATGAGCTATACATACAGATGGAAGATTTTGATGGAAAATTTAAATATGCTAGTAACAGTAATTTTAGTATTGGCAATGAAGACCAAAAGTATGTTTTAAATTCGGTGGGTTAATGGAACAAGCAGCAATCAAATAAGTATCAGTGTCAATCAGAAGTTTGTGACATTTGATCAGGATAATGAGATATGGTTTACCCATAATTGTGCATTACAAAACTTGGGAGGCTGGTGGTATCATTATTGTAAAACCGATTGATTTCTATTTTTCAGAATATGCAATAAAATGAAAGATTGTAATATTTTTTATGTAATAGTTGGCAACCGCAATGGAAAATACTATAACAGGATAGTGAAGGAGGAGGATTCTACAAAATGGGATTCTTGTCATTTTCAAGAATGTAAATTTAATTCTCTAAAATCAATGCAGATTCTTATTCGTCAAAAGTCTTAAGCTTAATATTAAGAGCAAGTGAATGTTTTCTTAAATTTACACATTGACATTTCAAATAAAGTTATCTATATTTACCAATGGAAATATCTTTGAAGAATACATATTTAAATAAAGTTTGACATCCTTTTTAATGCTGTGATTATTTATTTTAGTTTTATTGAAGAATATTTTTTTAGGACTATTGCAAAATGGTTGCAGCTTTTTATTTTAGCTTTTCATCATAAGAAAATATCATACATTTTAAAGCGGCAAATGTCGATGCATACTTTTAGGCTGGTAAAGTATTATTTTTGGCTTGTGAATCAACTTATAGGAAAATATAAAAAACCGTTAAAAGCAAAGAAAAATAATGAAAAGGAATGCCATACGACGATGAAATATCATAAGGCAAAAGAGGATAAAAGCCACCTATTCTTCACTTGGAACTTTTAGTTTTTATACAAGTTCTGCTCGGCATGGGCCTTAGCAATTGCATTTAAGTGAACCTGAAAAAAAGTACTATTCAACACTTAATGAAAATCAAGTTAAAAAAGCCCCCACTGCGAACTGTAACTGCATGTAATTTCAACGCCTTTGCTATTAGTCCAAATGCCTGGAAGAAAATAAAAAACGCCCATGTGAGACAAAAAGCCAACGACCTTTCCTTACGATGGAGAAAGAAGGAAAAACAGGAAAAATAAATATACAAGGAGTGGGCTTCAAAGGAAACGAAGTTCTGCACCACAGCGAATGTAAAAACTGTAAGCTGCCCATGTGTCTGCGTGTGTATGTGTGTGTGCACCACATGGGTGTATGTGTGTTTATGTTGGTATCAGCTTGCAGCTTACAAAGTTGGGTGTGTTATGTAGACACGCATGCCTCTGGCTGGCTGAATGGTTACTCCCTTCCGGATGCCTTTTGCCGAATGGCTTGTTGCCTCTATCTTTAGGTGTATGCACACACACACATACACACACGTATATGTACATATTTAGAGTATGTTTGTATGTAACTTTCAATGGCCAGACTCGAGGCTGGAGTCCAGGTGGAACATGCCAGACAAAAGGATGTGCTAGGACTCGCCCCCCTTAGAAATTTGCTAGAGCCGAGAATGTGCGGCATCTAAACGAATAGGTGGAGAAAATTTAATATGATTATGTTGAAGTAAATTGCTTGCAACAAATGTTGCATGGGCATAACCGGTTGGGTATACCCCCTCCCTTACCCGGCATCCCTATCCGCCTCTCTTTGTATTAGTATAGAATGCCAGACGTTTTCGCCTCGTCTCTTGAGTTGAATCAGTTAAGTTGTGGCTTCCCCTCAAACCAAGATGCTATTTAAAAGCAATTAAGCACACTGCGACTGGCCTTTAAAGACCTTCAAATCGTCATATGAGAAGGGCTGAAAATAATAACTGAACAGAGAATGGGCCAAGTTGAGGATGCTGGTATGAACAATGTTAACGATGCATTTTGCACTTCTTTACGGATAAGCTTAGACGACAAGTTTGACTTTTCTATTATAATTTAATAAAGTTAAAGATGGTTGAATGACACAGGGTGCCATCCATGAGATAAATCGTAACTGCTGTCGATATTTATGGCCGCAAATTATTCACCTTCAACCCACTGTAAAGTCAAAAGCAAACGCAAAAATGTACAGCTGCACTCAGCGAACGAAACACTACGTTTTGTGCAAGTTCTTTTCTATTCTTATTCTTGCGGTACTTTACCTATGTAGTTTTCCTATGTAAGCATAACTTAAGCTAGCTAGAAACGCAACGCGTGATCGATGTCGCAGTTGTTTGTTTGCAGCCTAAGAGTGTAGACTGGAGTAAGTAAAACTGTTTAAATATAAGATGCCAAATTTAACCTTAAAAATGTTACAGAATTTTATAGCTATCCACCTTTTTGCCTATTTACCTATCAGCCTATCTGCCTGAATTAAATGGAGTTATAAATTTAAACTGAGCGTTTTAATGGTGGAGCTAGAAAACTAGCCAAAAAAAACAACAGTAACTGTTTGATAAAGTCCGTTTTTTAAACATTGTTTTCCAACGTTATGTTTATATAAAGCCTTGCAGTTGCCAATTAATAAATGGTATTCAATTTTATATAGTTAATCATTTGAATTTAAAGATCCCAAATTTCATATATAAACAATAATATTTCTATGATATCACCGATATTTATTTTCCGATTTCGAAATTTCCTTTGCTGATATCTTATAATTGGTTCTGTCAAATAAGAATGCGATAGCTTTAATACAGCTTTAGTAATTCCTTTTTTCTAAATTCTGGGGGTGGAAATGGGTGATCTGGGTAGACACTAGATGAATGCTGACAACAAATTTGGTTGTCCTAACTCTTGTAGTCTCCGAGATCTGGGTGTTCATATAGACGGACGGAAGAGTCAATGAATTCGGCTATTGATACTGATCAAGAATATATATACTTAACTGGTTACATTTTAGCGACTATAATATACTCTTTTACCCTATGGGTACAGGGTATAAAACCGCATTTATAAGAAAGTCTACAGTAGTCTGATTCAATCCACTTTGATAAGAAGGTTTACATACAAATACTAGAAACAGACAAACACACGGCTTGAAAATCATTTATAATTGAATGAGATAATGCACACATCTAGAAAGTATTATGGTATTAATATATACTTACTTATATTATATAACATCTTTTGCTTTTAATGTTTTAATAAATCCTTATCATAACAATAGATACGGGGGTAAAAGGCAACCTATTATCAATGACGAACTTGTGTAGTAAATAAAAATTTGAAACAATCATTAAAATTGGAACTATTTCCAAAATGAATATGCATTTATAGGGATTCTTTCTTCTACTTTCTTCGGATGCCACCAAGTTACATTGACGGAGTTTTCAATTCTGTTGAACAATTCTCGAGTGATTGGAATATTGTAAAGTTAAATTAATTCAGACTAATAATAAAGTGGATTCTCATAGATATTAAAAAGTCTCACAGCATCTACAAAAGAAATCGTAGAGCAAAAAAATAATTTAAAAAATTGATGATAATTAACAATCGAAACGATTTAAAACGATTTGACTGATATGAAACGTATTAAAGAGGCTAGAAAAACTCAAAAGAAAAAGAGAAAAATTATGAAAGAGATTTAAAAAGAGGAAAAAGGCAAATTAGGACAAAATGAAAGCGGAACTAGAATCTGTACGAAAACAAACGAAAACAATACAGGTATAGGAATCTCAAAATCAGCTAATAGACAAGAATCGTTCAACAGAAATTAATTCTCTTGAATTTAACCAAATTGAAAGGATTTAGTAGAATACGTAGAAGGACTACCAAAGGTACTCTCTTTTTATATTAGCTATGTATTATCTGTCTTGGTCAGAAATTGACAACGCATAAAAGAAACAATCTCCGATCATATAAATTTTTTATATTCTTGATCATTTTATAGTACTTATAGCCATGTCCGTGTGGACGCCAAATCAAACCGATAACAGAAAAACAATCACTCTAGAATAAGTCGGACAACTATATATGTATGCACCAGGTGCTCAAACAATTACCATAGAATGCATCCGAATGGAATGGACGACTGTACTACTTATATATATATATCCATGGGAACAATCGCTCTAAGATGTAACCCAATGAAGGAGGAATTATTCCAACGACAGTAATATATACATATGTACAATCCATAAGAACAATCGCTCTAGAATCGGATTTAAAAACAATATTTTTATTTCAATCGATAATTACAAAATTTGGTAATTGGTAATCTTTAAAGTTTAAAATTGACAAAATTGGATCCCATGATCTGGGTAAATTTGTTCGAATTTAATTCCATTTCCATCATCAGATGGGAAATATTTTGTTGACCATTCTAAATGTATTATCAATATTTGTAAAATTCATCACCATTCTTCCGCTTGTTTGATAGATTGTTCCTACATTACGTGAGGCGATTCATATAAAATTCAATTACCATTTGAGATATTTTTACATTGGTCACTTTTGATGAAATCATTTGGGGTTGATCAAGACCTTTGAATTTGACTATGAAAAATCGTTGACTATCCTGCACGCAAATACCCAAAATCTTTTCAGCTTCGAGGCCACGATCAAAGCCATTGAGAGCATTACTGGAGAACTGTTTAATTATGAATCTTACATCTACAAAAAAGATAAAACAGAAGTAAGAAAATGTAAGGAAAAAGTAGAATTCAGAATTGGTAAGACTTACGCTTTTTGCCTCTGACACAAGTCAAAGAACCCTTTTTGATCAAAGAAGGATTTACCTATTCGATTAACAGGAGAACGAGAAGGTATGTATGGGTAAGAATATACCATATTTAAAAGCGATTGAGATCAACTCCTACCTTGTCGTCTTTGTGGCACAATTTGTTCTCTTTAATCAAGTCTTGGCAATTTAAATTTTCCTCCGATTCCCAAGTACTTTCCTGCTCGCAATTACCCTTCCATTTCAGTAAATATTCCACCTACAAAATCTTATATAGATATATATCCAACTATCTTATTTGATCATCCACTTCGAATACCTTGCTTTTGTTTACACGAGAATCCAATATCTTTTCAACTCTCAAATTTCTGACTTGCTTCTCATTTAAAGACAGATTTTCGCTGGAATTATCTGGATTGGTCGATAGGTTGTCCATATTCTTACTGTTGGCATACAAACATGCGAAAACCATATGTTTTTCAACAGACGCCTCTTTTACTTACCAACACTGAATAGGGATGGACAATGCTTTTAGTCAGCCATATTATATTTATGGTATTACCGTAACAGTTCTAGAAAAAAGAAAGCCTTAAAATATTTGCTGAATTAACAATAAAAAAATTAAATACATATGTACATATGTATGTAGGTATTCTGCAATGAATTGCCCAATTTCGACAAAATTTGGTCAGCTTTATAACTTTTTGCTTTATTATTGGATGGTCTAATTAGGAATGCGCCAACTTTAGGACAAATCTAGTTTTTCGTTTTTGTAAAATGGAGTACGAAAGTGGGCGTGGCAAAAAACACAAGTCGTAGAGTTGTTTACGAAATATACAACTTGCTTTTGCGCTTGGATAAATCATTTTCCTTCTTGGATACCATAAAGCCACCTTAACAACACTTTTAATTCTGATGGATTGTGAATAATATTCTATTAAATAATGATTATATTGAACAGTTTTAATCAATTGAATTCATCATAGGTAAGCACCTTAAATAGACAAGGTCCTGATGAACAAATATCAAACGTTTCTCCTCTTTTTGCTGATTAGAAATATATTTATGAAATAGTCTATATAAAATCGGTGCGTAAGCTTACAAGTTAATCATGGAATTTTTAACTAATTAAGAATAATTTATAATATTTTTAAATGCCGCATAAAAAGAAAAACACATTAATAATACTTTTAATCTTTGCATCGTTAACCTTATCAAAACTTTTGACAAGGGTTAAAGGGCAAATGTTATAATCAAATAAATATTTTTAAATTGTAATCAAAGCTTTTTAAGACATTAATGAACTAAAATTTGTCAAAAAAAAAAAACCCAATGGGAAACCAAATGAAAAAAATAAAAAAGTAAATTTATTTTAAAAAAATTACTTGGAATAATATAATTAGTAATTAAAACGATTTTTTAAAATCAAGATGAAAAAACCAAAAAAAAACTGTAATTGGTCAAGAAAACTTAAAAACCTTATTTAAAGTAATGAATAAAAATAAAGAATCTAAAACTGAATTTTTAAGCAATTGTTCCACAGAATTTGTAAATCAGCTTACATACAAAAAGTACTTAAATGCCAGACAATTGTAATCTGATTTAGGCTCAAGTTAAATATTATCCTAAAATATATTTGAACGTTCCATCAGAGAGAAAAGTCCAGTGCTCAAAAGATCGTGTCAGTAACAAGGCAGTGGTCAGTTTTTTTGTCTGTTCTCTTAAAGAAGTACTGCTAAAGGGTGGTTATATGGTCCAACCATGGTTTTATATCCATTCAAATCGAACAATTCATTAAGTCACTCTTTTGGTGAAGTTGAATAAGATGATCATAGATTCAAATTAAATTGAACAATGCAAACGAATGTTGAACAATTTATTAATATGGATTACAAATTGTTTTAGTGTTGAAAACTAATGTAAAATTGTTGAGATAATAACTCATATGCATTTGGGGTATTCATTTGGCTTCATTTGCATGCATTGATAAAATTCATCAGCTACATTTCTTCTTCTTGTTAGGTAAAATTGGCCAACTGACGCTAATTATCAAATGATGCGCACCGACAACAAGCAACATCAGCAACAGCTACTACATTGGCAACAGCAACATGGCCAACAGCAGCAACATTGACAATGTTTCCCTTGGTTGCGGCTGTTGATGCTACAATCAAATCAATTTGCATGCCTCTGCCTCGTCAACTGCTGCCACTACAATGATAATTAAATTACCAATTGCATTTTGAAGGCAATTGAATTAAAATATTTTATATATTTTTCAATTTAATTATTGAGCAGTTAGTTGGCTACCGACAATGCAATTAAATGAAGCAATATTGTTGTTGTTATATCCACAGATACAGACAAATATTTTCCATGAAATAGTCAAATGAAGAATACAAAATGACAGACACAATGCCATCAACAAAATATCAGTACAAATTTACTGATATATACATATGTATATAAAATTGTATTTCAATTAGACTATATTGACAATCTTCTGACTGCGATAAAAAATATTATTGAGTTATATATGTATATATTTTAGATTTCGAGTTATAAAATGGCTATTCACATAGGGTTATAATATATAACTCATACAGATCCTACTACTTTAAAATTTACATAAGTAATTAACTTATTTAACTTATATTTTGTTACTGTTTTTCGATTAAGCTTTTCAATCTTTTGGAAGATTTAAAGAACAACTGAAAGCCAGTGGAAAAAGCATAAAAAAGGAAAAAATGTACAAAGAATTTCTATATTACAATAAGGCAAGCAGGTCGTCCTTGCCGACTTTGAGTATACCCTGTACCAAGTAGAGTAACTTTATAAAATCAAATTCCTTTGCATTTGTCATCAATTTAAAACATGCTGTCTCGCTCACTCTTACTATGAAAATGTCGCACTCGGAATATCAGTACATACAAATTGTACATAAATATATCTTTGATATTTATTGTCTGCGGTTGACGAAAGCTGATACCCCTTGGTCATAATATTGGGTATGATTAGAATGCGATAACTGTACAATACAACTCTTTATTCGTTTTTCCCAATTTAATATTCGCGCAATACTGATAACTATTCAAAAACCTATATATCAACCGATCCTTTTTATGAGACTATATTCCCAAAATAAACATTTTAGAAACAAAAGATAAACACCTTAAGGAATTGCTGCAAAACAACATATTAGATTTCCGTAAATACAGTAATACCCTTAATATTTGAATTTTAGCTTTTTTTTTGATTATCGATAGTCAAGTTTTTACATAAATCACAAAAATTATCGTCACAAGGAGTCAAACAATAGTTGATGTGATGAAGTAGGCTTTGCTTCCGAAAAGTATAAAAAGGAGGCATTTTCACTGAATTTCTTATTCTTTGGTTAACTTCTCTAGAGGCAACATCTTTTTTTTTATTGTTTGATTTTTCCTTAATTATATTTTATTGCATGTATTACTTAACATTTGAAAGTCGAGTTCGTGGTAACTTTCGAATGTTTCGCCTTTCCAACTGGAACTGGCACTTCAATTCTATCAGAAGTATGTAATGTAATTTACCGCAAAAATAAATGGGCCAAACTCAGAAATATACACAAAACCAGTCAACTTTTTGCGCAATCCCGCAATGTGCGGCCGAAAATCCAGCTGCTCGCCAACTGTTATGCCAAGGTACCGGAACTGTGTGACGCAGGCTAGGCTTGTTCCTGTAAACCGTACCAGGGGCGGCCTTGATCGGGACAATCTCCCTTTTGATTACATCATTGCCGACTTGCTGGTCGAAACGGACATTAGCTCCTCGCCTCGACGCTCCAGTTCAGCAGATCGTCCGCGTACGCACTGAATGTGCACAAAGGCTCCAATACATCCATCATGGTGTTCCAAATAAACGGCCCACTGATGGATCCCTGCGGACATCCTCGAGTTACCTCCACGTCGACTTCTCCGAATCTGCTGGTCATCCTGGCTCTCCTACCACAGAAACAGCTTCTCCACAAGCTGGCTTCCTGGCATCCCAAGTCGATTAAGCGGCGCATAAAAGCACTCCACTTAATGTTGTCGAAGGCGCCTTTGAAGTCGATGAAAAGACCTAGCACATATACCGCCTGACTGGCGGCAACGGTGGTCTTAACATGATTCCAAGCATCTTCATCCGGAAGCACCTCCTTCATGCGATTCACCATGATTCCCTGCAGCACCTTGCCAAATACTGGCAGCAAGCAGATACCCCGATACGAAGATGGCTCACTCCCATCTTTGTCGGGGCACTTGAGTAGTGCGACTACACGAGGGCACTTCCACTCGGGGGGGAAATATCCCTCCGCAATAAAGCGGGAAAGCAACGCCATGATGTGCTCGGGAATAGCACGCCACACTGCCTTGCAGATACCACCTGTAATGCCATCCAATCCGGGAGAGCGCCTGCTCTTTAACCGGGCGACACATGCTCCGACCTCGAAGGCTTCGAGAGACGGTGCAGTTTCGGCCGAAATGACAATGTCATCACTCGCTTCCGCAACTGGAAAGAAGTTATGGAGGAGGAGACTCGCGCAGTCGTGCCATGTTACGACCAGCCTGCCATCTGACCGAAGGCATCTCACATCTGTGGATCGCTTTCGTCCTCGGCATATTTTATATACATGCCCCCATGGATCATCTCTGTGGTCTCCAACGTAGCCCCGCCTGTGTTCCTCCTTTGTCTTCAGGATGAGCTTCTTGAACTCGCGGACGGTTGTTCGCAGATGAATTGTCAGAAGCTGCGCAGAGTCCTGTCCTCTACGCCGAGCATCCTGGAAGAAACATTTTCCACAGGGCACGATTCCTGTGGATGTTCTCATTTTAATCCTTAATTTACAATACTTTACAGACCAGGAATTCAGTGAAAACGTTATAATGATTTATTCTCAGTTAATTTAGTTGTTAACTATTCGAGTGCTCGACTAGAACTGCCTGTTCTCCTAGCTGGGAGGCAGCTCGTTCACTCTACGTTGTGACGGCTCATCTCGTGTTAACTCCTATGTTAACTCCTCCCCCCTCAAATATCTGCGTCCCGCAGATGAGTCAACGAATGTCTCCTCTCCGTCTGATAAGTTGCCATTCACCAGTGCAGATCTCTGGCCTCCGACGATCTTCCTCTAATGGGATTCCAGCCAACCGATTGACAGCAACCATTGGTCCTCCTCGAAGTGGAACAGGGTCATCCCTCGGGTTTGAGTTCTTCGATGGCTGACTCCATTCCGTCAACTTGATTAGATGCACTAAAGTGAAGTAACCAACTGTTCTCCAATCCCTGCAATGTTTTAACTATCCTATATCCACATATGCTATAATGAAAAGAATAATGAAGTGCCGGTGGGGAGGTGGGTTAGTATTATATTTACGTGTTGTTAGAGGGAAGGAAAAATATAATTTCTATGTCGTGGTGGTAAATCAGGAAGAAAAGAGAGAAAGAAAAAAAAAAAAAATTTGGGAGATGGATGCAAGAAAGGAAAAGTTAAATACTCTTCATTATCTAAACCGCCGACGTATTATCTAAAACAAATCCTAATTCCTCACATGGGATTTGTGAAAGATCTTTCCCGACAGCGTTCGCACTGTTACCCGTCTGTCCTCGTCTACGGTTTCCTTATTATAGCGCTTCTTGTCCTTGCCCTTAATCTGTTTGTTCGTTACAAAGATATCTTGCCCGGGTTCATAGTTCAACGGGGCCGATCTCGCCTTGTTTTTCCCGTTATTAGACATCTCCTGATGATGTTGTAATAGTCCCCTTATATCCTCATGCTCCCTTTGTCTAAGTTCAATCATCTTCCGTAAATCCTTCGATGTGGATCGATTGAAAAAAATGTCTACTGGTTTCCTCCTTATCACGGAATGGATAGAGTTATTATATCTATCTACTGATATCGCCACCAGCTCTCCGGACGTAAACATGGGGTACTCTTGTTTAAGGCAGCGATAAATCTCTATAAGCGTTGAATGAAATCTTTCGATCTGCCCGTTTACTTCACTTTTCTGTGTCGGTGAATAGTAAACTTCGATGTCGAGGGATTTCAAAAAGTTCAGGACCGTTGGACAGAGCAAAACCCGTTCGTTATCGGAGACCAGTATCTTTGGAGCAGTGAAATAATGCAAGACATTAGCTAGCTCTTCACGTAGGTGTAATGCCGACTTGTGCTCAATCGGAAAGAGCTTTGCATATTTGGAAAACTTATCCAGACAACTAAGATATTTTTGGTTTTCTAACGTAAAGATGTCTATGTGCAGCACTTCGCAAGGACGAGTTGGAATTGGTGTTGGTTGTAGAAATGGCTTGTTAGGATGCCTTTCATATTTCTGGTATTTGCAAATCTGACACACGTCTGTAAATGCTTTAATGCGACTTCTCATTTTTGTGAAGTAGAAGTTAACCAGTAGTTGTTCCCTGGCTATGAGCTCTGATATTTCATTATTATCAGTGATATCTTTCACCAATCGATCCGCAATTCGTACCTTAAAAAAGGTGGGCAGTCCTGAGTAAGTTTCCCAGAATAATTGTAAATAACCCTCAGGGATTTTAGTTCCGTTTATGATATTTGGACGTAAGTGATTTTTTAACATAGTGGGCAAGGAGTTCATAATGTTCCCCAGAGGAATAATGTGTCTTGTATACCCAGGAAATGGTGTCTCGAGGGAGTAATTTGTCGTCTCGGAATCAAACACTAGTTGATTCTTTAAGACATTAATTGGAGCTTTTACATGCAGTATAGGGTCTATCCAAGGCTTCGCAACCCTCGCATAGTCTTGTATGAATTTCCTATAATAGGAAGTCATACCCAGGAAACTTCTTAGTTCCTTGACATTAGAGGGTGGCGCCAGATTCTTAATGGCCCCAACTTTTTTCATATCTGCCTTAATGCTGTCAGAGGTTATAACGTGTCCCAAAAATACCACTTGAGGTGACAGGAAATGCGTTTTTTCAAGGTTAACCCTTAGACCTGTATTCCGAAATATTTCCAAAACTTCGCGCAAATGTCTCCAGTGACTCTTATAGCTGTCTCAAAAAACAATTATATCGTCTATATAGACATAACACGTCTTGCCAATAAGTGGTCGAAGCACATCATCGATCATGCCTTGGAAAATAGTTGGGGCGTTTCTTAAACCAAAGGGCATTAGCGTAAATTCGTACTTGCCATTAAGGGTGGAAAACGCCGTTTTCGGTATGTCCGACTCTTTGTGAAGTACTTAGCCTTCCCTAAGCTGGCTAGAGTTGAGGTAATATCCGGTATTGGGTATGTATCTGGTATTGTTATTGCATTAAGACGCTTGAAGTCAATTACCATGCGATACTGTTTCTCGCTGTTGGGTTTTGGTTTTTTGGGTACTACCCATACTGGTGAATTGTACGGGCTTTTGGAGGGTCTTATTATACCCTGACTGGCGAGCTCGGTTGCCTGTCGTTCCACCCCCTCTCGCATATGGGAAGGGAAGGGGTAGGTTTTTGCAAAGATTGGTTCTTGGGTGTTGGTCCGAATCTCCGCTCTCACCGCTGTCTTGACGGCCTTACTTGGGTCGAGTGGTTTGAAAATATCAGAGAAGTCCTCAACCAGCTGTTCGAGTCCCTTTTGCACTTCCTCAGGATGTGTATTGTCAAGCAATAAGTTTACTGATTTGGACCTCCCAGTAAGCAAAGGAATAGACACTCCCGGATCTATTATAAGTATGTCGCGTTGTCGGTCAATGACCGCATTCAGTTGTCGTAAGGTATCATCTCCAATAATCCCATCGAACGAGGTTAAGCCGGGAAGCACATAGAAGGTAACGGGGATGTTATTCCCTATGTCTTAAGAACGAACTTGTTATCTGTTGTTTGATTTCAATGTTTCCCGCGGCAGAGTGCACCAGAAATGGCTTTGCTAGATTGGTGCAGCCAGCAGCTACCTGGGGGCAAATAAAATTTTTGTTGGCTCCAGTATCGATTAAGAAATGGAGCTCTGCCCCGCCTTCTACGACGTATTCTATATACGGTACGCTTGAGAGGCGTCTGTCATAAAATTTATCTGCGCCCCATCTACTTGAATTAGCTCCTGTTCAGTCTGGTTCGGCCCATTCTCCGATGCTCGATAATCAGCCCGACGTGACTCGGAGTATTCTTCTCTTTCGATATTCTCCTCATCTTCCTCCGCGTACGCTGTAGCGCTTGGGGTTTGTAAATTGTGAAGTCTTTGGGCTTTACGAAACGGGTTGAGGGGGTTCCCATTGGAAGCTCTCTTACCATACATAGATGAAACATTTGATTTCTGTGACTGCCCTGGCTGATTGGAATCTGGTTCGTGGGCTAATTCTGGTTGCACCTCAGACCTTGGTGTAAAATTCGGTCAAGGAGGATTGCGGTTGTCGTATCCCCGTTGTGATGTTGTATAACTGTATCTACCACTGTTGAAACTGGGGCGTGGAGAATTTATGCGAGGAAGACTCGAATGCATTGGACGTGGATTTCCGGGCAAAAAAAAATTTCTATTCGGAAACGGTGGGTCCGCCGCTGTCAGATACACATTCTGCAGCTCATGGCATAGAGAATATGCTTCTAGAAGGTTTCCTGGTCTACGGAATATTAACAATCTAGATAAATCACCGTTTAGGCCGCTCACAAAAATATCCAAAAATATCCATGATCAAGGACACATGAGCATTTATCTTATTAAAGAAAACGTCAATACTGTCTGACCCCTGAACCATTCTTCCCAACTGGAACTCCAGTGTACTCAGCTCTCGTTTGTCGGCGTAATGTAGAGCTAGAACGCGTTTCGTTTAGGCCCAATCATCGTCTGCCACACCATACGAGGTCAAGGCTATGTCTGCAGGTCCCCTTATTTTTTGCCTGATGTACGTTACTATTGCCCTAAACCGCCTCTCCCTTATAATAGCATAGTCAGCCAGGATGCTTTCGAATAGGGTTGTCGGATATTTTTAAAATATCGTATCGATGATATTTTTGCTTTTGAAAAAATATCGATACGATATTAATATATATCGTTAAAAATATCGATGTATCGATATTTTAGATATTTTTTCCCCCAAAATAAATTTAAATTATACAATAACATAACAATTTATTTTCTTAATACGGAATTTGTCATTTTGCATATTTAAAGGCATGTTTAACTCCAGTATTTGGAGTTTAAAGATTTCAAAAAACGCGTTCTGTTATATGTGTATCCGTCACACGACTTCGCGAGTCACAGACAACACATTTAATTGCAGAAGCAAGTCGCTCCGAAGGCACTGAACTACCAGGGGTTGTAAGGTATCGAAAGGCAAGCTTCGAGAGTCCTGGCATAGCTGCCTTATACGAACTCCAAAACATTATTGGGTTACTTTCCCACGAAGTTTGGGGCAAGCTGAGATACATCTTTAGCTCTCTATTTTCCGAACCGTCTACTTTCACAATTGACCTACTGTGCGCCTTTTCCAAGCTATCACCTTGGTCATCTGAACAAAAGTGTCATTGTGCTTGTTTTTCATGTGCGACGACATATTTGTTGAATCTCCACTTGTATTAATAATTTTTTGACATAGTTTACATTTGGCTGTTCCATTTTTAAGATCCAAGTAATTCGATTTCATCATTTTTACATCCGCGCTCGCTGCACTCATTCTTGAAGTGACCAACGCAAAAATATCAATATTCGATATTTGGGGAAAAAAAATATCTCGATATAAATATATTTTTTTTTGAAAAAAATATCCGATATATCGATATTTAGATAAATTTTTGGCAACTCTACTCTCGACCCTGTTGAGCCATTATTCGAATTCCGGAATACTCCCTTCAACGGTCTGTAAGTCCTTAACGCAGTCAGGTATCCTGCCGCATTCTGCTAGATCATAAACCGTACGTGGACGAGTCAGGGGCCTAGATTTTCCCGCTTCCTGGCCAGTTCGCACTCAAGAGAATTAATCTTCGCAACGGCCTGCCTTAGCTCTTCCTCCTGGGCAGCACCTTAAGCTATCATTGGGTTTTTTCTTAAAACTAAAATGCCACTTGCAAGCCCGAAGCTGCCACAGTGGTTATCTCTTAACTAAAATGGACACCCTTCGTCTGCGAAAAGCACGCGCTAGCAAGCTCAATTCTTAGACTGGCTGCATAATTTTGATTATTAGTGCAATTTTAATTTATTTGGTTGAGGTAATTGGACAGCTGGGAGTCGAACCCCGGCACGTGTGTGCCTCACCATTTCTGCTGCCAATTTCTACCTTTTAATTATACGAGGTTTTTATTTGTTTATTACTTAGCCATAGGACGGGGCGTGGAACCCAGACATCACACCATTACCGTGCACACTGCCCACTAAAATTTGCCGCCGGCTTTTTCCATTCTTTTATCTTCAAATTGCACATAGAGTTTATTTATTTATTTATTTTTTTTCCTTGATATAGCCATAAGACAGGGAGTCGAACCCCGACATCCAACCATTACCGTGCTCTGCCCACTAAAATTTGTCGCCGGCTTTTTCTCATTCATTCGTTTCGTTTTTCTTGATATGCACAGGGGCTATTTGTTTTAAAATATAATTACTTTTATCATTTCTTTTTATACGGTTTGTTATGTTAAAACTTTTCGACTTAATTAATTAATAATATTTTGTTATTACGCGCACTTTACACAAAACGAAGGGGTCCCTGCTCGGGCGCCAGTTAAGGAAACGTTTTCCACAGGACACGATTCCAGTGGACATGTCCCATTTTAATCCTTACTTTATAATCCTTTACAATAATTACCGACCAGGAATTCAATGAAAACGTTATAAGAATTTATTCTCGAATAATTTAGTTGTTAGCTGTTCGACTACTCTACTAGAACTGTCTGTTCTCCTAGCTGGAAGGCAGCTCGCTCCGTGTTAACTTATATGTATATACTAAAATCAATCAATACTATTAAAACCAAGAACTCGTAGTCGCGTTCATATTTAAATAAATAATTATACTTGATTTTAGAATTGTTATTAAACATATTTGTTGTTTAAGTATTATATTATTCAAGTTTATTATTATATTGACGTTATGCCTTCGTTTTGATTATCTGTTTTTACTGTTTCGACACTCTTTGTTCGGCTTCCTCAGTTTACATAACTTAACTAACTGCCTGGGCTGCCACCTTGTTTGTTTCTTATGCGCTATCACCAGCGTTATCACCTTGGGTCCCATACCACTTTTAAACAGTGTTGAAAACCATAAAAATTTTATATTGAGATTCATTTAAATAAAAAAATAAATTATTTGGTTTTAATTGTTTATTGTTTTTCTTTTAGTTCTCAGTTAGCTTGATTTCAGAATTTTCGTTAAAGTTAAGATAAATTACTAGTAATTTAAAATGATTTTGGCTTCATTTGTTAAGTGTTTAAATAATTCGGTGTAACATTTTTTAATTTCGTGTGAATTTTTCATTTGATCTAAAGAATTTTTTAATATTAAATTTCGATTAACAGTAGAGGAGAAAATGTTGTAGTTGGGGTACTCTCGTTTGTTGCAAATTGAATTTCAGTTGGTTGCCATTAGCATTAAAAACTTTTCAATTGAAATTCGCAAAGTGGTTTGGCAATCAAATAACAAAGTGTAATTAAAATAAATAGCCAATTGGTTAATTTAATTGAGTAAATAATTAAAAAAGAGACAGAGAATGGAATTATATGCCAGAAATTTTGCCTGCTCCATGGTCCTCATGTGTTTTAGCTGCAATATGAAATGCATTTAACTAGTATTTTTGACCCACTTTCAATTGGTTATTAGGCTTGTTTTACGATTATTTATATTATTTTTGTTTATTGTCATTGTTGTTGGTGTTGTTGTTGCTGGTGTTGTTTTATTGCGGTAGACCACAAACATTAAACATATATGAAATTAATTTTTATTTGTCTGGCATTTATGTTTGTTATGTTGTTGCAAGTGGCAGCTGCAGGCATAAAACCAAACCAAACCCGAAACCAAACAGAAATTTCCGTTGCTGTCTGTGGCTTTGCCTAATCGAAATTAGCTTTTCCCTCAAAGTGGCGGTGCGAAAACAATTAGGCAGCAGGCGGCAGTACAATGTGGTCCAGATCCAGCTGAAATTGACACATTTCACCTAAGTTAAAAGTTTGTTGTAGCTTGCTTTTACCTTGTTTTTTTTTTTTATTTGCTTTTGTTTTTTGTTGTAGTTTGTTTGATTAAGCTCTCCGCTTGGGTTGCATCGAAACAAGCGAAACAAAATAATTGAAAACCGAATACGACAGAACTGTCAGGGACTACCAAAAACAATTATCTTCACACAAAATCCTCTTTCAGTGACTGACAGGATTCCGTGACCGCTCTCGTTCGCTCTCGCCTGGTCTCGGCACGGGGCTGACATATGCCACAGTGCGTATAGGATGGAGGCAGGGGATTCGCACAATTTTGACGTTGCCTGGACACGAATGGCTGCTATTTTGAAACCGGCTTAAATCTAAAGTTAACAATTTCCCATTGGCCAGTCCATTAGGAGTTTGCCAAAAAACTATTTGCAGTGTGCCACAAAAAAAAAAGCACGTACATATAAAGTTGTTAAATTTCTAGCTGAAAAAGCTTAAATTCCACATTTACTATACTTTTCTAACGGTTAATTTAACGTGCAATGCATGCTGTTGACCTCGCATTTGAATTGTAAGTTCTCCTCTCCATAAGTCTGTGCCTCTTGTCCTGGTCCTGGAGCTGCTTGCTTACCACTAAGTGGCCGGCATTTTGGGTTAGTGGCACTCAGTGTATGTATGTATGTATATGGTTGGGATCCACCTCTGCCTACTCAAGTTAAGGGGAGTGAACACAAGCAGCCTCTTCAGTTTCAAGAGCAGAACAAGGTATACAGGGCGTATGATAAATTTCTTTAGTGCTGTCAATGTAAATGTAAATTCTATAAAAAGAAATGTAAAACGTTTTGCGGACTGTTAATAATGATTCCAATTCGTTGTCAAAGTAAACGGCAGCCAATCTCATATACAAAGATACAGATACATATATATATATAGATATAGATATAGATACAAATACAGACAGACAACAGATGTGTCAATTGAGGCAGCTTGGCATCAAAGTCTTGGCGTCTTGTCACACTTTTGACTTTGTCTGTTGTTGACGTGACAATTTCACACGCAATGCTCACACAGACACACACTCACACACACTGTTAGATATACTGAAAGCGACTAAGTACCCAGAGAGTTGCTGTTGAATCAGAGTTTACTTAACATAAATAAACAATGGTTAGATTCGGCAGCACGTCTTCATCCTTATCGAATCAACGGAATTTCCCTCGAAGCGTTAAACAAGACAACTTGTGCGTTTTAGTTTCCCTTTAAAACCGACGTTCCATTTAGCTTTTGGGCAAATAGTTTTAAGGCACCTGGCTGAATAAAGTTTGCCACCAACTTGATGCCAAGTTAAAAGATAAAAGTAAAAGTGAAAGTCAAATAAACTTTAAGTTTTCCCAAGCATTTGGTTAATTATGCAAACTGCAGTGTTTAATACATTATTAAATGACTTGGTCCAAGACATTTGCATATAGTACGAGTATAATCAAGGGACAGACAGAGTCAGGCCAATGGCAGCTTAAGTCCTTACTTACCAGACCGCGCTTCGCTTCATGAATTTCAAACAGAATGAAGGCCATAATGGTGGCTAGATACAGAGGCAGCCTCTTAGCCAAGCAGCGTGCAAAAAAAAGAACAAGCGCATCATAAAAATGGCCAAAGCGCATTAAAATCATGAGTGCACAAAAAGAATTTTTAAGCTAACAAAAGTGGCTAGCAAAAGCGTGGGTTGGTGGGGGGTACTAACAACTACCATCGCTCAAGCTTAAACGCTACTCAAAAATAGCTGACAGACAAAAAAACAATATAGGAAAATAAAGGAAAATGTGATAAGAGTTTTGTATGGGAAGTCTGGCGTAAAAGCAACAAAAAGTTGACACATTTCAATTGACAGTGCACAAAAGAGACAACAAAGAAATTATAATTCGGACTATTCGAATTGCAAATGCTGAACAATCAGCTTTAGAATACAGTTATAGATTTAAAATTGTTACTTTAACTACTGTAAATGTGTGAAAGATTTAAAATGTAACGATCAAGATATTTACCAACACTTGCGTGCCAATTTGAATATAGCGATCACTTTAAATATTTACCAACACTAGTACTTAACAGCATCTTAAGAGTTTAAATTAGTTAACAGAAAAAGAGGGAGAAAGAGAAATTTGCAATTTGAAAAGAAAAGCAGGTAAAAACAAATAAATAGATAAAATAAGTTATAAACTAAATAAGTGAATAGTGAAGAGAAATGTTTATTGTAAATATTTGAATATTTTTGTATAAATAAATCATAATAAACTATGTTGTTTCGATTAATCCAAAATTCATATGTGTAGAAGTTGATCAACTTTAAGAGGACACACACCTGACACCAGGTAAACGGTAAAACATTAAACGGTTAATCATATTTTTTTAATCTCATGAAAATATTTTTCATACTTTTAATGTTAAAAGCACAATACTTTGCGTTTTAATCCGTTTTAACCAGGTTTAAACTTACTGGTTTTATTTAGCTTATTGAGAACTTAAAATATATTAAAATTATTTAAAAGAAAATATTTATGTATAAAACACAAATATCATTTTATGTATGTAAACTTATTGTCTCTAATCTCCTTATAATTGTAATATCCTTATTAATTAAAAAATAATATAATTATATCGGGAATCAATTTGAAAACTGTTTTCGAATGTGCTTAATTCCTTCTCTACTCTATCAATGCAGCTGCTAAAATGTTGTCTCTGATTATCGGCGTTGTGTTTTTCTTATGCTCTTCGAGTTGCCACAACATTGCAATCTCATCTGATACAGGGAGTTGCCACATCGTTACAATTTTCCCTGCTCTATCTCACAGCTTATAAGCACTGTTTTAAACGAATCCATTTATCATCAGTTTAATTGCATAATTTATAAAAAAAAACACAAGCGAAAAATGATATCAAAAATTTGGAAAATTTTCACTTTAAAAAAATAAATTTATTACCATAAAGATTTAAATTCTAGGTTAAGTTAAGTTGGTAAATAGTGGAATTTAATTACAGAAAGGTTTAGAAAAAAGAATTTATATTTTCCATAGTCTAAAGCAAACTGACAACAAAATATCAATAAACAAGTTGATTGATTGATAATATTGCCATTTAACATATTAATTGGAGTAACTTTTAATAAACATAATATATATACTATCTCTAGTATATAAATAAACTAGCTGTAGTACATTCTCTGAAATCGATTCTTCATTTAAACATTTTGTGTAAATTCAATTGTATTTGAAAACAACTTTAAAAAGTTTACTACAAAAGTCACCACAGCATAAATTTGCAATGTCACCCTACAATTTGGTGGTCTTTGTATACAAGCTTAGTTCACACGCATACAAGGACACACACATACCCCAAAACACAGATACAAACGAATGCATCTGAAATTGACAATATATCACTGAAAAAGGCAAATTCCATTGCATTGACCATTCGTTTGGGCCCATTGAACTTTGGATGTTGATAGCGTCAAATCTCGACAAAAAAAAAAGGAGGAGGAAATTATAAAATAGAAGCGTTTAAATGGAGCAGACTATCGGAGGGCCCAAGCTTTTGCCACATCTTGTGATCCAATCGACCTGGTTTTCGGCTTAAAGAAGAGCGGAAAAAATAAAGTGCAGCCAAGTGTGTAAAATGTTATCGCAACATCAAATTTCATACATCATAAAACATATTGGCTTAGAAAGTAACAATTTTGATTGCGGTAAGGCGGGACACACACACACACATACACATATATACACATCTTAAAATAACAATTTGCCATCCCTGAAATGGCGTCGGCCCAAGCAGGCGTGGCAGGCAATGGGGCAAAATGAAGACAAAGCTGAAAGGAGTCGAAAGAGGGGTGAAGCAGCCAGTAAGCAGCTTTTCTGAAAAGGTTCTCGCTTCGTCCTTTTCTTTTTCTTTTTTTTATAGACAATTCTGTTTCCGTGTTATCAAAGCAAATGAATCTCGCTGGCGCCTTAAAGTAGGCCATTTGAGGGTCCTGCCGCCTCATTTGCCGCTCTTTTACATAGTTCTTGGTGCTTGCGTGTGTCTGTGTGGTGACTGAGTGTAAGCCAGTCACTTTGCTTTGGTTTTGTCATGCAACCAAATGACTTTATAAGTAGCTGTGACCCATAAGAAAGGCAACCCGCATCACGTTCCGTTGCCATACGAACGACAAACGCACGCAATCTGGGTCGATTTGGCTTAGGTTTTCAATTCCCCGTCTGCTAATCATTGATGCAGGCAGCCATCGTCAAACTATGCTCCTGCGATCCAACGAAACTTTTCCAAAAACTTACCAAAGTCAGGCAAAAGAGCACCACATAACCCCCTATACGCCTTTGAGGAAAACTTTCCCCTTGCCATAGGTCTTCGTGCCCGGAAACAGGAAGCAACAGATAACGTGGCGTATGCCAGTCACTTCATTTCAACATCAACGATGACTTTGGGCCAAAAGTTTGCCGCGTTGATGAGGCAAATGCTCAGGCTAAGTATACCGAAAAATCTGTTGCCCATGGCAACAGATGCTGAATCCATTTTCTAGAAGTTCTCTTGTGTGTCCTTTTCTCCATCAAGTATAAATCACCGAGTAAAATCAAGTGTAAGCTCCATGCATGCAATTAATTTTCGGTGGTGCGTGTCCTGCTACCCCCCATCCCCCACTCCATTTACAATGAAAATAGTTCAAAAGTTCACCACATACTGTTACCAAAAATCAGGTCGACAACCTACCTACATCTCCCACCACACACGCACACACACACACAGCCGATGTTCCAACTCCCACAACCCGCCAAATGTTACATTGTCTCCTTGCATTGTTGTCAACATTTTTGTCGTTATCCTTTTGTCTGGCTGCCACTGCCATTGCTGTAACTTGGCCAAGTGTCTCCGTTACTGCAGCATCTACGTAGAATGTGTGTGCGAGTGTGGTGTGTGTGTGTGTGCTACTGCAGAGTTGCTTACTGCTCAGAGTCGGTTCTTCATTTGAATATTTTATCTGGCTTTGAGTCTGCATTTACTTTCGTTGCTCATTCCGGGGGCACTTTAAGCAAGCTCCTTGCCTTGTGTTTATGCCACCGGAAGTTAAGTTTTCACATGCGGTTAACGTCGACAGACAGACAGACAGACAAAGAGTCACAGCGACAGTCAGAGAGACAGGAGGCAGTTCCTACTCTGACCTATTTGTCACCAGAAGGTTTGCAACTGTCTGCCACTGACACAGGCTCAGACATTTGCCTTTGCATTTATGCATACGAGGCCTGTTGCCGGCATGAATGCAATTTCAGACAGACACAGACCCACACACACCCATATATAAGAGGCACACCACACACACACGCACACACAGGTGTAGCTTACCTAGCTGGTGGTTTATATTGTATAAATATGCAAAAGTACTTAGTGAA
The DNA here is from genome assembly GCA_018903615.1 of Drosophila neocordata. Taxonomy (NCBI): domain Eukaryota; kingdom Metazoa; phylum Arthropoda; class Insecta; order Diptera; family Drosophilidae; genus Drosophila; species Drosophila neocordata. The sequence goes on from JAEIGI010000018.1 coordinate 818,159, forward strand.
ACAATGCCAGATTAGAGTAAAATTTATTACCTACTCGTTTATATTTTAATGTATTTGTGTGGAAGATGCAACTGGAGTCGGAGCTGGAGATGCGAGTGCATATGGCATGTGCATTCTGTGGGCAAGTTTTCATGACAGTTTACCCCAGAGCTGATGTTCACTTGACTTACTCTTTTAGCTGCGGTCTAATCAAAGCCAGTCACAGGCATATCCACCCACTGACTCAGTCACTGTGAATCCGACTCCAAACTCGGAGTATTCGTACTCGTACTCATACTCGTAATTTTCTTGACTGACTTTCCTGCTAATTAGTTTTGCCAAGTTGTGCACTGGAGTGTAAGGAGGAGCTTCAGTTGCTCCTTTGCTTGTGCTTGGTTTAGTCAAGTGATAAGTGATAAGAGTTTTAAGTTAAATTCAATTTGTGATGCAGCCACAAAATGTTGATGCAGTGGCACTACTCTTTCTTCTTCTGCAACTTCGTCTTTTCCCCTCTTGTTGCACTTTTCAACAAAAGAAAATTTCAAGAGTACACAACAGAGCTATAATTAATGATAAGTAAGGAGAGAAGAATCCAAGGAAGTGGAAAACACGTAAATGTGGCAACATCATTTGATACTCGCCTGAGTGAAAAACATATGTGTGTGTGTGTTTGTGTAGTTGTGTGGCAGAAACAGGAAGTTCACTTAACTCCCACCCTCCCAGCAGCCGCATTAATCCCAAATTAATACCCACACAAGCTACATAATTGATAAAAATATAATTGGAAAATCCACTCAACGGCACGTTGCAACCGCTCATCTTCCATATCGTACTATATATAATTTTCGATCCATTGCATTACCTTTCAACCTCTCTCCTCCTCCTCCTCTCTCTCTTAGTCTTAATTATGCTGCCTTAAGTGCACTTTATTATTGCAGGCAACCTGCAACACGCCTCTTCAGTTCAATCTGACTTATATAAACCATTTCTGAGCAAATATTCTTTAGAATATCGTTTTCCTTTCAATTAAAAATTAAATTTAATAGTTTAATTCTTTTTTTTTATTATACCCTGTACTCATAGGGTAAAAGAGTATATTAAGGTCGCTAAAATGTATGTAACAGCGAGAAGGAAGCATTTCCGACCCCATAAAGTATATATATTCTTGATCAGCATCAACAGATGAGTTGATTGAGCGATCTGCGTTTGTCTATCCGTCCGTCCGTATGAACACGTAGATCTCAGAGACTATAGAAGGAAGAGCAATAAAATTTTGTGTCAGCATTTGCCCCGAAATTTAGGAAACACAATTAACTAGAGTTAATTCCTAATACCCAATATATATATATGTCCAAAGCTGACCAAAATTTCGACGAAATCGGATAATAAATATCAGAGATATATCAATGTTAAATTTGTTGAATTTTACTTTGAATTGATGGCAAATGAGACAGATTTTAATTTTTTAAAGATTCTCTACTTGGTACAGGGTATACTTAGAGTCAGAAAGATTTCCAAATACACTTTAACTGCCTCTCTCTCTGTCTTTCTCTCTCAGACTAGTGTTTGTGACATAGACAATCCATAAGGCCGAAGTTACCGTCTTTGATATTTTTTTATTACAATTTATAAAAGTTTCATTTGATATCTTTCAATCTTTCCTATATAGTTTAAGAAGTCTCCTCGCTTTTAATTAATTTTAGTATTTATATAGATTATCAAGAATAAGAAATGGAAAATAATGTGTAAAAGGAAATAAAATTTTAAAGTTTCATATTTGAAGAAAACAAAGATAACAGGTATTCTGTCACACAATCGTCATATAAAAAATAAAAGGAAGATGCAGGATACGCTTGCATTCAAGAGAAGGGTTGAGTATTATCTTAAATGGAAGGGAGAACACTTTGGATTTGTTTAAGTTTAAATATTATTTAAAGAGTTAATTCAATAATAGAAGCTGAGGTGGAAGAACGAAGCAAATGCTGCAGCTGATAGTAATAAATATCGAATTGAAGGTAGAGCAAGAATAAGGACAATCACCAGCACTTATGGTATAACTAAAAAGTCAGTTTCTGTCAGAAAGGCGAAACATCCAACGTCAATACCGACCCTACTATCAAATGGCATATAATCAGGCAAAAAAAACTTTAATTAAAGAAATTCAAACAATTAAAAATAGAGAAAAATAGATGTTGCCTCTGGAGAGGTCAACCCAGGAATGGAAAATTCAATGGAAATGGCTTCTTTTTATACTTTTAGGAAGCAAAGCCTACTTCATCATATTAACTTTTATTTGTCTTTAAGTGATGACAATCTTTGTGATTTATGTCAAAACTTGACTATCAATAATAATTCAAGAGAAATATTAAGGGTATTACTAAATTTACGCAAAATTTATTTAATAATGTCATTACTTTGTTTTTGTTTTGGAGGAATTCCCTAAGGTGTTTATCTTTCTTTCATACCTTGGCAAAAAAATTATATTAATTTTGGTCAGAAGTTTGCAAAGCACAGAAGGACTATATAAAGTATATATATTCTTGATCAGCACGATGAGCTGGATTGATATAGCCATGTCCGTCAGTCCGTCCTCTGTCTGGATCAACGCAATTTCCTCCGAGACCCTTCAAGCTACAGAGCAGAAATTTAGCACCTAGGCCTCTTTTTGCTGCAGGCATTGTATATCTCGGAATCATTTCGATCGGATGACTATATCATATAGCTGCCATAGGAACGATCGGTCGTGAATATGCTTTAACCTCAATAAGTTTGTTGTTTTCCAACGAAATATTACGAAAGCCGTTTTATAGACTTCTTAACATATCCACTAAGTTTCATCAAAATCGGTTGACTATATCATATAGCTCCCATAGGAACGATCGGTCGAATATGGATTTCGAGCAATCACTTGGTTGTTTTAAAAGCGATTATCACTAAAATTGGTATTTATGAGTTTTGTATACTTTGTAACATATCTGGAAAGTTTTATCAGAATCGGTTCACTATATCATATAGCTCCCATAGGAACAATCGGCCAAAAAATTAGTTTTAGATGAAAATCTTGGTTATTTTAACAGCAATTCTCTCGAAATTTGGTATATGTAAGTTTGGTATATATAAAAATGTGTCTGTTGAGTTTCAACAGAATCGGTTAACTATAGGATATAGCTTCTACAGGAACAATCGGACCAAAAAAATTTTTTTATTCAAATGTTTTTTTTTTTCTTATGATTATGGTAATTTATATGTAATTAAAAAAGACAGTTTGCAAAGGTATCCAAACTTCGGCGTGACCGAACTAAGCCCATCCTTCTAATTTTTTAAATAATTCCGGAAACATAGTTTCATAGAAAGGATCGGTTTCCAAAGGAGTTTTTAAATAGTAATCAGTATTGCGCGTATTTCAAATTGGGAAAAACGAAAAAATAGTTGTATTGTACAGTTAACGCATTCTAATCATACCCAAAAATATGTCCGAAAGGTATCATCTTTCATCGAACTCAGACAAAAAAAATATCGAAGATATGTCTATATACATTTTGTACTGAAATGCCAAGCCAACAATCTTTCTTAAGAAAAACCTTCTTTCTTAAGCCACGGAGATTTGATTAGTTTTATATACTTCCTTCTGATTAAGCTTATTGATATATAAGTGTAAAAAAACAGAGAGTATATCTAACTAGTTCTTCAATGAATTTTCTCAGTGTACTTTCTTTGGCATTTGCTAAATTTTATGGTAATCGAAAACTCATTTAAAGTAAATCTGCTTTCAAACATTTGCAAACGATTCGTCCGCTCGCTGGTTTATGCGCTCGATTTGTATCTTTTATGTTGGCAACTGTCAGAAGCAGCAGCGGCCCTTCATTCTGTGTCACTAAACACAAAAGCTCCATGCCGATTCGTTTACTCTATATTGTGAATGGATCGCTTTTGATTGTAAACCATTTTGTAATTGTTCTGCTTAGTTCATTCTTTAAATTGAGAGAGAGAGTGTACAGAGCCTTCGATGAGAGGATAATGGTCGATTTTACTTATTTGCTTTGCTTTCTGATTTCAGTTGCGATTTATTGTGCAAGTTTTATCCCTCTGTTATTATTATTCCTCACTTGACTGGCAGTCGCATTTTGTATTCCTTCATTTTCTTTTTTCTCTTTTTTTATTTTAGTTTTATTCATTCTTTTTTTTAATAAATCATTTCCGCTGCTTGAACTGGGGAATATTATTTCCGTTTCCGCTCTTTTGCGGTTTGCCAAAGCGAAAATGAAGAATGAGAATTCACATTGTTGCACATTATAAAAATAATTGGCCTCTGCCATAACAAATCGATTGAAAAAAGCAACAAAATATAAAAAAAAGAAATTGAAAACAAAAGCTAAAAGAAGAAGGACTCAATATAGAACATGGAATGGCAACCATTAGAAGATTAAAAACTAGCAGAATTCTGACAATTAACCAAATGGAAAAATGTCTGTAAATGAATGGACAAAACAAAAAGTAAACTAAATCATCGATAAGATGGAGAAGGTCCTTTTTTCTTCTTTCTTCCTTCTCCATTGCGAATACTAAACAACTTTAGGGGTCACCCAGCATGCGGCACAGATGTAATAACTGTAACTGTAACTGTAACCGTTTCTCGCAGCACAGCGGGTATCCTTTTTTCTTTTTGTCCTTTTTTTGTTGGGTTTTTTCTTTGGTCTCTAATGTCACCACAATATAGAGGAACACCATATGATCTGACCTCAATTGAATGACAGAGTGGATTTATTTTTAGTATCCGTCCTTAGATACGTCCGTGATACGTTTTCAGTTGGCTTGAAATTTAATTCGTTTGTTTCGTAACATTTTCGAGTGCATTTTCAATAAGGATATGCGCACAGGCAATCGACAGGCGAACATTAAAAAAGTAAAAGGAACTTCTTTTGCCAATTTAGTGGCACAATGTAAGCGCTAAATGCATTAAACTTGCACAAGACACAGGCAGACAGGATAACGATGGAGATGGTGAGTGTGCACAGGATGTGCCAGCTGAGTTCAATGCAAACGGTAAGGTAAGCGGAAACGGAAACTGCTAAATAAGCTTACCTGGCTCTGCCAGAGACCAACTGAGGCGTATGCCATGAACATGCAATAGAGAAGACAGTAGAGGAAATTGGGGAAGGGCGGGAAAGGTGGGCAAATGTAAAGGTAAAGGCACAGACAGAGCCACATCCAGAGGCACTCAGTTGGCAGCTGCAAGTGCAAAAGTGCATACTATGATTAAACTCTGCTCCCTCTCCCTCTCTCTCTCTCTATCTTTCTATAGATATAGATATATATACCTTGTATACTACTCTTTTCATATTGGCCCATAACCACACCATCTCTCTGTACTCTGTGCAGTTTGATTGTTTAAATATTTGATGCGATTTTATGGCAAACTCATTGCATTCCACCATGTTGCAAGCAAGTGCATGCTTTTCCACTTGTTTCCATTATTGATTTGGGTATCGCGTGTTGCATTAAAACAGTAACAACAATAACACCAGCTTTCAGTTACCTCCAAACATTACTAAGCCATAAAAACAGATAATAATAACCAGGAGAGAATTCATCGGCAGTCTTCGAATTTGGCCATAAAACAAAGTTGGTAAAAGGTTGTGGATTTGGGAGTGGGTGGAAAAAGGGGCTTCGCACTCAAAATAAACATATATAAAATATAAATTTATTTTTATTTTCCCATGATATCGTAAAATGACTTTTCGTGTGTTGGCTTTTTAGATGCTCTGTGGCATATTGAGGACATAAATTTTAATTTTTAAGTTGGCCAACAGCAACGGAATGGCATTTACGGGTTTTTATGTTATGACCAAATCTCTCTGTTGGATTAGAGAACTTGAAAAAACAGAAAAACCTATTAAAAAGCTAAAAGAAATTCAAGTTAAATGAGTTAAAGATAAGAGCCTAGAGGACTTTTAATTAAAATGAATTATTTTTTTATGGCAAACTTTACAATTAAAAATTAAAGTTGTTCTAATTATATTTCATTTTTTTTTTTTTGCATTTGTTGACATTTCAAATTAGCCATGTCTCCCACAACCCATTCGAGGCATCTCTCCACCCAATTAAACGATTAGCTCAAGTGCCGTTTCAATGGCTGCAACTTAATTTACCGCAAACAACTGCAAGAAACACAAACACAAGGACTTGGCAAAAGCGTGGAACGGGGGTGGGAGGGGGGTTTGGAGCTTGGTGGTAGGTATCCCATTACAACTGTCCGAAAGTTGTCGAAAAGTTTTCAAGTGAAATATCAGCTGGATGGTTACTAAAGTTCCAGGAGTGCATCCTCTTGGTGCACTTTTGATACCGTTGCTACCGTTAACGGTGCTGATGCTGATGCTTGTTTCTGTGCCGATGGCATTGCTAAAAGCCAACTAAGAAACCCGGTCACGTTATGCACATTTCGTTGCACTCGCCAGGATAACAGGCCAACAGCAGTAGAAGGAGAAAAAACAATAAGCGCAAAGGGACAACGCGCACGTACAGAGGCCAAAAAACGCATTTCATGCACACGAAATGGAACCGAACAAAACGACCTACAAAACGAAAAGAAAACAACAGCAACAACAACAACAACAACAACAACATCAAAAATGAAACGGGGGGAAAAAAAGCAAATCCAAAAGCAAGAACAACAAACCAGATGCAGACGCGACTAAAATCAACGGCCAACATGGCCAGAAATATTGGTGGCAACAGTTTCGCCAACGTAAATTACCTGGAAAATACGTGACTTTGCCACGAAACGTGAGAGGCGGCAGGACGTGAGTAAAAGGACGCTAGCCCGACATCAGCAACAACAGCAGCAGCACTAACAACAACAACAACAATAACAGTATCAAACAGAACAAACAACTGCAAGTTGGTTTCGCCTGGTGTGGCCCCAGTGTAGGCCTGATCCTGATCCCGTCCGGACACCTTTGCCTGCAGTTATTTGCCTTCCTTTGAGTTGGTTGCGCTAGCTTCCTTTGTGTTTACTTTCGTATACATACATAAGCATATGTATATACACTTATGTATCTGTGTGTGTGTGTGTGCGAGTGCACGTGATTCTTATGTAGTCGGTGCACTTAATACAATTTGCAGCAGATAAACGAAAAGTGTGCCGTCTCACCCTCTTCTTTCTTTATTCCACAACTCTCCCACCTCTGCTATACTCATATAAACATAAATAGATAATGCCTCAAAACAAGAATCGGTACTTATGTATACATACTTACATACATACATACATAAAATGTGAATTTTCATAATGCGTTTGCCCTAAATCAATTAAAGCACTTTAAGCCGCCATCATAAATGTCAAAATTAATCCACTTTCAGTTGGAGAGAAGAGAACTTCCACTTCCACAACATCCACAATATCTCTTTTATATCCACATCTACAGTTATTTTCACTCACCCACCGGGCGCCCCCTTCTAATTTTCGTTGCTTTGCTATTCTATTCATTTGCTATGTGTGTGTGTGTAGATGTAGTCCAAGTCAGCTGAAGCAGCTGTAATGACTCTTGAACTTGACATTTTCCTTTCTGTTTCTGGCTCTGTTTGCGTCTGTCACTTCTTATATTTTTAATCTCATGCAACAGCAGGCGACACATTGGAATTGGGACGGCAAAATCCTAAAGACAGACAGAGAAAGAGAGAGAGAAACAAAAAACAAAAATTATTAAAAATAACACAGAGTTGAAGCATTGTGGAAAGAGAGAAAAGGGAAAAAAACTTCTCCTTCTCCTCATTCTGTTCCCCCTCCCCCCTTGCAATGGTGTTCCTGCTGTGCTGCTGCTGCAGTAGTCCCGTTTTTTCTTTTTTTTTTCAAAGGCGATTAACGCGAATACGCAATTGAAATTAATTGTCAGTCAAAGTGGAGTCGGAGACTGATCGCCCTCGCACACACGCCCCCTCCCCTTCTCCACCCTTGTTAAAACGGGGTGGTTTTGTTGATCCCCCAAACTCCTCTCGCACGTGTTTAAAGCACAATTTTTATTTTTAAATATTTTTCCTGTTCTGGCTTCCGAGTTTTTCCATGGAACCCGCTGGAGCTTAACTACAGGACAGCGACAGTTTGTTGTTGTAGTTGGAGTTGTTGCTGCCACTGCTGCGTGTTGCACACACATGTGGCGCAAATTATGTCAACGTGGATTTGTGGAGTTGCCTTTACTTGGGCATAATATCATCATGGCATATGGCGGAATCTATAGGGCATGGCATATATAGGGCGGGAGGGATATAATCATTTTGTTGTTTTTATTTTTATTCTGACTTCAACTTTAACGGCATCTAAATGAGGCATGGCACAATTCGAATTAATAAATTTTCTTATAAATTACAACACATTTTGTGTCGAAAAAGAGAAAATCTTAGTCCTGCTCTGACGCTATGTTTATAATTTTGTGCCTTGATCTTTGCCATCAAACAGACAAACAGAAGGCGGAAACATCAATTAGGCAAAAGAAAATTTATGAAATTGGCAGTGAGGCACGCGACAGGATGTTTATCCACATATATGATAATTTAGTATCTGATTGGAGTTCCATTGGAGGCAATCAAAGATTTGAAAATAGTTTAAAATTGTAACATATATATATCATATTAGAAGATGTATAAGAAAAGGTAACAGAAAAATGGGATAAAAGATGGCTTTAAAAGAAAATTAAAAGAGTAAATAAAAAAATAAAACCGAAGATAAAAATAAACAACTATAATACATTTCGAATGTAATAAATCGATGACTTGTATAAACAGTTTCTAATATGGTATTAACCATTATATATATACGCTGTTCAAACTCGATTTCACCTCGGTTAAATCAAGAAAAATCATTGCAAAAGGATTGCAGGAACAATATTCTCAATGTCAACTTTTACACATTTTAAAAAAGAAAACTATAACCAAAACTATACGACTAACAAGCAGTAGGAGCTGTAACTTCAGTTTTAGGATCTGATGGTTTCTTCTTCTTTAACTCCAACTTCGCTAATTTAGGTGCTGAAAATGAAAATTTTACTCTGTCGTATGTTATTTCCTTATGCCAAGATTGCGACGGATCTATATGACCCAGTTGTGACCTTGCCACCAGGGAATCCTGGCCAAGTTCGCTTAGTCTCCTCCACTATTATTGGTAGCCATTCATCGGTATTGTCCGCCAAATTAGGCGAACAGTATGGTCGGCAGTTCTAAGTTAAGGTAAAAGTGGATCGCCTTATCGAACCATTGTTTGAAAAAGCCGTTGTTACCTATAGAAACGAGAGTATAAAGAGCAAGAACAACTTTACTTAGTATACCTCTTAGTATTTTATCAAGATAAAACAAAAATATTATAAGTTATATAAAATTATAAGATTCCTATGTATATCATAATCTAATTAAATTCACCTTGCTTTCATTTCTTTTATATCTACATAGTTATGTATATCTAAAATCGGGAAGGCTTCTAACATCAAAAGAGCATCAAACAAGGTTAAATGAGATCCACAGTTTTTGGTTAGATAATTCTTCATACTTTTAAGATTTTAGGAAATTTCAATTAATAAAATATTACTTAGTGAAGAAAATATTTGACATAATTTTGTTATGTTTAAAAACCATTTTACAATCGAATTACATAGGTATATGGAAATCTTCTTTAAACGATAAAAATTTATTTCAGATGAATCTACCATTAAAAACTGTCATTTGTAGGCATTTATTGATCATGCAAAGCTACTCCGGAATAGAAGAAGCATCGGAATAGAAACAGTTAAAATTCTTGGTTAAATAAAAAATCTATGAAGCTAATAACGCAAGTTTCTGTAATGACTGATTCTGCTTAACTTGCATTAGGATATTATATAAATAGGAATTCTATCCTTAAACAACTTATTGCTTATATGGTTAAAAGGTCTTTGAAATGGACTTACAATCAGATCCTAAAAGTATTATTAGTACACCGCTAGTAAGAGTTAGTTATAAATTAAATTTGTTTTAAGTTTAAAAAAACCTTCACAACTCTTAGTCTCAATCAGTTTTGTCTTGTAAAGAAACCACTGATCATTAGTTCAACCGTTTCCCACCATCTGGTTTCATCTTCTTTTCAACATGCACAATTTGCATGCATATAATGCAAAAATCATATTTACCATCCATCTGTGATACATATAGATGATTACATACATACATACATACATACGTATATTTTTAGATAGTTGGATGTCTGACTTCCGTTGGGACTACTGGAATCCCACACATTGCACGCATGTGCAAAGCCACTTGAGAAGTTGCCATTGGAAACGACTGTATTTGCCGTAAGCTGTGTGCAGTGTTTCAACAACACCATCATCATCGTCATCGTCAGCATTGAATACAACAACTAGTAGCCATGTATAGGAACTGCTCTATATGTATAGTACATCAGTATCAGATGTCGAAGTAAGACAAAACAAACAATGGACTCAAATATGAAATAACAATCACTTTCTGAAATAGAAAGGGAAATGCCTTGGCACAAAGAGAGCTATGTATGTATGTGTATCTAACTAGGCGGCACCCAGTCCGTTTAATACCAGCCCATTTCATTCCATCTCATCCCATTTCATCCCATTCCACATTCAATGCGGTAGTTGGTGTATTTACATTTTGCTCGTGCACTTGAGTTACCTTTTGCTATACATACACATACATACATAGATAGGAATAGATGGATGGATGAATGTGTAAGTGTGTGTGTGTTCCGAAGCCTTTGTTTGTTCCTGTTTTGTTTGGTGTATTGTTCCAAAAACTTTGGTAACGTTTGCGATGTTCCATTTTGGCATTTGCATTTCCCACGTTACCAAGCGAAAGGTGAAAAACTTGCCGAGCAACGGGCAAGACTCTCAAGTTGAAACCAAATTTGGAGTTGAACGTGTCAGATACATTTCCCTGAACACCCTCCAGCATTTGATTTTACTCTGGTCTAGTCTGCTCATTGCTTGTTGTTATGTCTTTGTTACTCACTAAGCTGGCAGCCGTTAATTGGAATTCCGACTGCCCTCTTACAATGAATTTTCTATACAATCTTTCTAGTTGGCATTGCAGTAGAAAGAAAGATAAATATACAAAATTAACACGTACTCAGGTGAAAATGAGCAGGTAGTTTGGAACCTAGTATCATCTATGTATGAAAGGACACACACACACATACAGGCAGACAGATAAACACACAACATTCAGCAAATAACCCTAATAAATAAGCCAAGTTGCTACAAGTAGAGATATTATATAGAGAAAGAAGTCGAGGGGGGGACCAAGACCAAGATGTTCATGAAAAAAGTTAATTAAGGTGTTTGCCCAACACAACGCCTGGCATTATATACGAGATATTTATCTCCCAGCGGACACACAATGCGTGAGAAGAACAAGAAGACGAAGGGGGGAAGGCCGATTGAGGATGTGATCGGGATGAGGGGAGTTGAGACTCGATCTGGTTATGGTTCTGGCATGCCTCGGAGTGTTTGCTTTTGAAATATTTGTCATTATCGTCGTTAACTTTTTGATGAGTCGAACGTGTGTGATAAAAGTGTCACAAGGATTGAAACGAAAGCAGAGACAGACACAGACAATCAGACAGTGAAAGAGAAAGGAAGGGGAAAGCAAACGATAGGGAGAGAGAGAGAGAGAGAGAGAGTGAAAAAACTAATAACAGAAAAATAATTTTGTACGTGGCAACAGGCCAGGCCAACAGCGGCGGACAGCAAGCCGAATGTATCTTCTTTCAGATACAAATTGCCATTAGTTTATTGAGCATCTGAAAATTTATGGCACTGCGTGTCGTGGCCAACCACGCACAAATGGTCACAAATCTGAGCCTGTCGCTTGCCACGGTATATATATCCATACATATGTGGGTCCAAGGATGATTCCCATTACCAATATAAATCCCAATGCCACCTCTATTCTATATTCTTCCCTCCCCCCTCTATACTACCATTGGCATTTGTGGCACGTACAAAATTCATTTCCTTCACTATTTATATGTCTTTGATGAAAATGAAAGCAAATTAAATTTTCGGCACAATTCAAAGTGAAATTTCTCTACAAATACACAAACAATATAATAAACAATGACAAATGCCGCATTCCCCTCGCCATCATAAATAAATCGTCTAGAAATTAAAACCATCTGCGAATGTGTATATGGACATTCCCAAGTGCTAAACCATGGTGATTCTCCCATCCTCTGACTGAGATTGGTTTTTGCTACAAATTCTACCAATTTCATCTATTCTAACGAAATGTTACTTCTGGCTATATCGGATAGATATGGTAAATGTCTGTCGGAACTTGATATAGACATATGTCTATATATATATATAGTATCTACTTGGTTAGTTGAAAAAATAGCGAAAAGAAAAGTTGGTAAATTTTATTTCCAACTTCTATATAAAGTCTTTTGGTTATTAATAAATTTAGTTATATTATTTTATAATATTTAAAACCGTAAAATAATTTGTTTTACCAACTTTTATTATTAGATTAAATGTTTCAAATATTTTAAGATAATGCTAAACTTTGTACATTTGTTCAATCAGCTTCTACACGGATTTAATAGTATTCAATTTTTTCCATATAAAGATTAATAGGAATCGATTGATATATATCAATAAAAATGTTAAAAGATAAGAATTTATTGATTATTAAGATAATCTTAATATTAGGCTCTTCAATTTTATTATTTTATTTTTGAAATACTTAAAAATTTGTATTTTTATTTGGTTTTATTTAATTTCCATTCATTCTCTCTCTAAATGATCCCAATGATCCCTATTTTGTAATATTATTACCATTCCACAGCGGCTCATTTCGTAAAAATAGCTGTCAAAAATTTATAGATCTTAAATTAAACCAGATGTTGATCTAAAACATAAACTATATATTTCTAATACTTAAGTGTTTAAATAAAATTATTGATTAAGTACAGATATTCGTTATTTTGACAATTTTTTATTTTAAAAAACCGATAAAAAATTTCAATTAAATAAGAATATAATAAATATTAAAAAAATTTTTAAATGTTTCAATTTTATTTAAGTTTATGCAAAGTAAGTTATAAACAATAAAAAAGAAATGTTTTTAGCTTATCTTAAAAAGCAACAATTTAATGGATCCGGTCATTACTACCGCCTCTTAGAACTAGCAGGCGAAACATATAAGGCGAATTCCATATAATGAATACCACACGGTATCAAGATTTTCAACAATTGCTTTAAAATACTTTAAAATTTTATTATTCTTTTATGTTGGGACTTAAATGAAGTATTTATATCGCAAGGAATCAAGTCGTAAGAAGTTTTAATGATAATATCCTAAAGGATGAATGAAAAATGGATCAATTGCTAGGCAATGGGTAATTATGATTTATTGAGTTAAATTAGAAAAACTTTAAAATCGACAACCATGTAGAATTGTAATAGTGTTTTTTTCTTTTATATTAATTCGTAAAATTCCAACAAACAAGCCCAAGTTATAAAAATATGTAATTCAATAACGAAACTTATCTAGATTTATACATATATATAGATAGATAGATATATACATATATATAGATCTATATTTTAACTATGTAATTCTACAATTTATGAAAAATGTTCATTTTTAAGGAATATTTAGCTTATAAGCAAAAGCAAATGGCAAAGTCCTTTAAATAATTCAAGTTCTAATTTCCCAAAACCAACTTGAAAGTCATTTCAATATCTTGGAAAGTTTTCAGTGTTATCAAATCGATTATGAATAAGTATATACATAGATAGAACCTATCCACTGTATTTCCATTGAAGATAGTTTAAAACAGTTCGATTCCAAAAATTGAAAACTTCCAAATTTCTAACTATTCTCAGGATTTTCTTTGCATAATACTAAGTTCCCTTATAAGAAAAAGATTACCGTTGCATACCACTTGAAATGGAATAAAACTTTCTTATTTATTATTGCATTGTTTAAAATCAGTTAATTAATCTGATAATCTCTTCACACTGTTCCTTGGAAACATTAAAGTATTCTTTCTTTTGTTGGAAGTTTTTTACCCTATACCCATATATATTATTCTTGTATATATATTCTTGATCAGCATCAACAGCCAACTCGATTGTCCGCCTGTCCGTCTGTCCGTCCGTCCGTATGAACACGTAGATCTCAGAGACTACAAGAGCTAGAGCAACCAAATTTGGTGTCAACATTCGTGTAGTGTCTACGCAGATCAAGTTTATTTCAAATTTTTGCCACGCCCAGATCCGCCCCCGCAATTTAGTAAAAACGAATAACTAGGGTTAGGTAAACAGTGCAATAATAATTACAGGTAGTCTCAAAATATCGGAGATATATTAATGTACAATTTGTACTGAAACGTCAAGTGCGACATTACGTCGTAATAGTGAGCGAGACAGCATGCGTTCACTGCTGCGGGTTGTGAGGTGAAGTTTTGTTTGAACTTATGGAAAATTCAAAGGAGTTTGGTTTTAAAAAGTTTCTCAAATTGGTACAGTGTATACTCAAAGTCTGCAGGGATTTTGTTGCTTCAATAACTAAACAATTAATAGAATGATTATTTTTTATTGTTCGCCTTTCTTATTTTATATTTGTTGACCTTCAAAACCCGCGGGAATTTTATTTTCAGAGCTCAAGATTAAAGTACATAGAATAATATTTTGTCTTAAAACTTTAAAGTAAACTTTATTGTTGATTTTGCAATTTCTATTGTTTTTTTCTTCTTTTAATTCGTTTTCCTATTAAAAATTAGATAACAACTAAATATTTTATTTCATTTACTCTTTATTAAGCTATATAAAATTTTGATTTAATTTTAGTTTCTTTTATTTGCATATATGTATGTTTTATTTTAAAATTTATATAAAAAGTTCTTTGACATTCTGTTAATCTGATAATTTTTAAAAAAATTGTTTATAATTCACCTTTTGCATGTTCCACTGGCTCCCACAATATAAACCAAATTAAACTCTTGCAATGCAATAGAAACTAATTTCAAGTCATTTGCATAGCTAAATGGCATGAGTGTTAAAGTGAATTGGCCAACAACTAACTCGGACGCATGCCGTCAATTACAAATCACTTTTGGCACATGGCAAACGCATCAAAAGGAGGAACTAATCAACTAATAAATCTTTAATAACAGTAATCAGCTGACTCCACGAGACATAGCAACATTGCAACCGGTCCAACTGAGTACGAGATAAAAGATACTTTGGTCATAACCTGGCTGACAACAATCCAGTTCATGTTAGTACAACTGCCGGCATTTTCCCAAAACAAATTAAACGAATCTCAAATTGCCTTTCTTTCTCTCTCTCTCTCTTTTTCTCTTGCGCGCTGTGTAGAAAAACCAGTATTTCTATTTGCCCTCTCTCTGAGAAGGCGGGCTCAAGTATCAGACTGTTATTACTTCGTTGTAACAGCAATCGAAATGATGAAGCGAATTCAGACGAAAACAAATAGAAGAGACGAGACGAAACGAGACAAAATGTAAGAGAGAGAGAGAATATTTTTAGTAGCAGACTGTTAAGTCGGCAGTACATTTGTTTTTGGATTTCACAGCTCCAACAGTCAGTTAACAGACTGACGTTAAACCGTTCGCACGCAAAGCGCATAACGAGAATTTTAAGAAAATCTGAACGGGTCCGTGTTCGTGTGTGTTTTTCGAACTATTGTTATTTTGCGGTTAACAATTTGGCAACAAATCCGTTGGAGCATAGAGCAATAGGGAATAACAAATTACGAAAGAAACGTACAAACGCAATTGAATGTAAATGTGTGAAAGTGTGGTATAAATACAAACGCATTGTACAATACAAAAGCTCGGCTCAAAATAAAAAGAAAAAAAGAAAAGAAAAGAAGTGAGGGAGGAGTAACAACTCGCCATTTGTCTCTGGCATTATTTGTTTAAGTGAAAAAAGTAAAAACGAAAAATAAAACTCCAAAGTGAAGAGTTAACCTCACACAGTAGCCGATAAAACAAAAACAAAGTATTTAAAACGGTAAGCATTTACATCACATCCATTTACAACAAATTCACATACCGACATACATATTTACATATGTAAGTGCAAGTACATTTGCTCTACATGCGTTCAACAAGCGGTTTTTTTTTTTGGATTCTACATTACACTTTGAACCTCTCCTTCAATTATTTTGAAGCTTTCGCACTAAGCTTCGTTTGGCGCGCGCTAAATGTAGAGGGGAGAGAAGCGGTCTAGCACAAACTGGTCTCCCGTAGATCAGTCAATGTGTTTATTGATGTATTGCTATTATTTTAATTTGATTATTATTTACTTAAACTCTCTCGCTCTTTCTCTCTCTGCCTTTGTCTGGGTTTGTTTCTTTAACTGTAACGAGAAATAGTTACCGTTGCACAATTTAATGTCGTTAGAGGAAAAAACACTTGTTATACATATATTAACACATACAAAATAATAATTTCCGCGGTTTTTGAACTCTCTCGCATTCTTTAATTGCTTTCTATATGTATATATGTAGATTTGTGCATGTGTATGTGTGTGGGAAATGTGTGTAACTGGAACTGCAATATTGCAGTTTGGCCTTGTCAACATTTATTGCACGGCCTAACCACACGCACTTGGCCTAAACCACCTTAGACTGGGCCCAAAAGCTTTAGCTGTTAGCGCATATTAACGCTACGTAAAAAACCCGTTTAAAATATACATATACATATGCATAAGTATGCATGTATGTATGGATGTATGTATGCAAACACACAACAGCAATAACAAAATGAAGAGCTTTGTTCAACAGGTTTTTTTCTGTTCAGTTGAATGGCAAAAAAAGTGGGAATTTCTTGTTAAATATTATTATAATTTGCGTTTTGTGTGCACTTAAATGAAAATGATTTACCCGATTATTTATAGAACATTATGGATGATTAAGAAAGGATAGGGAAATGAACTCTAAGGAAAATGAATAATTAAAAGGTGAACTTCCTCCTACGTCTGCTCTATCTCTCTCTCTCTCCCTGTACCTTCTTCTTATCCCTGTTTAGCTTGTTATCTCTTGTTTCATTTGCGCATTAAATTGACATCTGAGACTAGCATTGATCTCTAGTGATAAGCTTGGGGTCAAATTGTTTTTTTTTTCATATGATAACATTAGAAATTTAATTTTTGTTTCAATTTAATTTCAATGAGCAATGTTTATTGCCTTCTTCTGTTTAAAAACAAACTATAAATTCATTTTAGGGAACATGAGGCGATAAGGGGAAATATATCGATATTTAAATATTTCATATATAGTACATACAGATAGATTGCTTAGTTATTTATTTTATACTATACCCAGATTTATGGAATTTATCAATCCAGCAGCTTTAACTGTGAAATATATTATTTAGATTAGTCGGAAATGTCGCAGGAAATTTCATTTACAGCATTTTGGTTCAACTAGATGAATTTTGCATTGTTGTTTACGATATTTTTTTCGTTTTGGGTCATCTTTTGTTCAGATCAAAGTTAGCAACTTCAAAAGAGCCAAAGTCTGACCGTAAAACATTCAAGTCTTAGGCCAACACTAAAGTTAAAAACTGCTGCGGAAGTCATTTAACAGTCTACTTAGTTTTACTGCCAAAAAAAAAAAAAAAAAAAAATGTATAAAAAGCCGAGCAAAAAGAAAAGCCAGAAAAGGCGGCAGCCAACGGCAACTGAAATTGTTAAAAGATGCTACGCTTTTTGCAGTTGAGTTGATTTTTGTGCTCACTTCGTCTTCTTTTGTCTTGGTCACGTTAGAAAGTAGCTGTACTTGAGTTGCTGTTACTGTTACTGGGATAGGGATGAGAGAGGGGTATTCAGTCTGGAACTGGACTTGACTTGACTACTGCAGGCGGTTAAAGTTAAACAAAAGGGGGAAAGGGGCTAAAATAACAATTTTGCAATGACACTGCCAACTTAGTTATGGCTTTTGGCTTTTCTATTTATGTATTTTTATTTTTGTTGTCTCATTGTTAAGGTGATGGTGGGTGTGTTGTTTCTTACCTTTTGCTAAACCTCTCTCCTCTTCGTTTTCAAATTTCAAACTAACAAAAGCCAAAAATAAAAAGAAGTAAAAACGCTGCCTCATGCGGGTGTCTTTGTGGGCCTTTTCTTGACTCTTGTTTTTTGTCTTAACATTTCTGTTTTTTTTTTTTGCAGAGCCACCAAAGCTTCGTTATTCATTATTTTAGTGTTTGGTTTGTGTGTTTATAATTAGCACATGGGCTTTTTCAACTTGCCTTCTCACTCACTCCAATCTCTTAGTCGCTCTTTAGCCAAAGCTTAGTAAGAGTGACTCAGCAGCTAGCAGCCTGTTGATATGCTTGCATGTATGTATGTATGTATGTGTGTGTGTATACACAGCTTGAGCTTGTCGTATCGCTTAGCTGGTTCGATGACATGTGCTCAGCTGATTATAAGACACTTGCTCTCGCTTCATTTGTGTCTGTCTCTGTCTCTCTCTATCTCTATCTGTTGATCTGCTCAACTTTTAATGGTTTTTCCATCACTGATCTGAGCCGTAGATCTGAAAGAGAAGGAGAATATTGTGACGGTTTGTCTACGTGTGAGGTTTTCTTGTGTTTTTTTTATTATTTTTTAACATTTCTAATCAAATTCTATAGACATGTCTGACCAGTCAGGCGATTTCTACGCTAACAATAATTAATTCAATTCAATTTATTGCCATTGTGCAATATATACTATAGGCTGATAGATATATATATAAAAGATGTGAACCCCATGGCGACATTCTTTACCCTCTGTTTCTCCAGTTGGCTTAATGCCTTCATCATCTGCCTGGAATAAAAAAATCTCATTAATTTTCCGACCCGCACTCACCTGTGTTATCTCTACATTGTTTGCTCTCTTTCGTTTTTCCTTTTCCATTCGTTCTACCTGTATTGGCCTAGTGTGCAGCCAAGCGGACAATGCACACAATGCAGACATCGCCCTGGATCTGATCTGATCTAAGAGAGAGAGAGAGAGAGGTCAGGGTTCAAGCGTCAAGTTACATGCATTTCGGTTTTAGTTTTAGTACTTCATTAGCAGCAGTTCTTTTATGATCGATGTCTATCTAATGAAACTGCTGTCACAGCTGCTAACACCAAAAAAAAAAAACCAAATGCAGACATTAAAAATTTAAAAAAACAAAAAACCAAAATGCTGATATAATAAACCAACTCTAGACAGGGCAATTAGGCCTTGAGCCAAACACATATTTTCTAATTTAAATAAAGAAACAGCAGGAGAGAAACATTAGACGTGAACGCGCCTAAATGTGGAAATTAGCGGCCACAGAGGGAA
Organism: Drosophila neocordata; assembly: GCA_018903615.1. Lineage (NCBI taxonomy): Eukaryota > Metazoa > Arthropoda > Insecta > Diptera > Drosophilidae > Drosophila > Drosophila neocordata. The sequence goes on from JAEIGI010000018.1 coordinate 837,478, forward strand.
AACCGCCAGTAAAACCAACAAAATGAACCACCAAAATAAAGGAAAAAAAAAAGTGAGAAATTTAATTAAAGCAACATAGCCAAAGAATGCAGAATAAATTTAGTCGGTCAAATGCCGCCCACCTGGTACACACTTCTTATGTATGTATCTAACCTCAAAAGGCAGAAAAGAGAGCGAGAGATAGAGAGACAGACCGAGATAGAGTGAGAGAGAGGTGGGCTAACGAAAGAAATGTGTAATTTTCATGGTCCCAAGTTGCAGGATTGCCCAGCATAATGATTAGGGTCTGTGGGCCCATGGGGCGCTAGTGGCAAACGGCAACAGCAGCAACATCAGCAGGTTGCCAACAAATTTTTCTTTTAATTTTCGTTCTTTCTCAAAGATAAAAGCATTTGTCATTAGCATAAAATGCTTAGGTTATTATTTAAGAAAAATATTTGAACTTCATTAGTAAGCAGGGACAGAGACAAACTAACAGAAAGAGAGAGAGAGAGAGAAGCTATGTGGAGCAGGGTTTAATTAAAATTTTTAACTTATATCTTGCATTTTCTATATATTATCGAAAAAAAATTTAAATATAAGCCAGACCCACGACAACAATTTGGTTTTTGTGCTGGTAAAAGTAAAGTCGCCTAATGGTCTTTTAAGTCCTAAGAACGTTAAGTGCAATCTCCCTAGAAACATAGTTTTTAAGGGGGGAATATGGGACCGTGGAGTAAAATTTCCAAATTATGTGGAAAAGCCCACGCTCAATAACTGATGAACAATCATTCTCTGTGTGCGTGTGTCCGTCTGTGCATGTGGGCGTGTGTTTGTCCATATGATAATGGCAACCCACATGCGACATAAAGGTTATCATCAACAAGCCGGGGAGATTCTTTAAGAGGTGCAACACAACAAAAGAGAAAAGGAAAAACCAAAAAAAGACAATTCCGTCATGGTTCGTTGAGTCTTGAGTGCACCCTTAAGGAGCAACTGAATTGTTGAATTGTGTTTACCCATGTCGCTAGTCAAGAAAAATGATGATGATGGTGATGAGAAGGAAGTCACCAAACGAAATGCTGATAAACCAAAAAGATACAATTGGTCAAGACGATGACCAACATCTGATAACCCAGTCAAGCAGTAGTTACTGTCTGCATTTGGTCAGCAATTAAAGCCATTTCTCATTAATGATTGATATCCGGCCACTGTTGGCCTGGGAAAATAATGCCATAGACAAATGTCCAGAGTTCCCACCCCAACAATTTTACATCAATTGCATATCAGTTGAAATTTAATAGCACATTAAAACCCGGCAAGGACTAACATTTGCATGCGTAATGAGTGTGTTAGGAAAAGGGAAGTGAGGATAGGGAGGTAGTTCAATCAAATTGGTGGGGACAGCTGAAATTATATAGCAATCAGAGTCGTAAAGCCTAAATGTGTCAATATGGAGCACAAACCCATGACTGACTGTCTGTCTGTCTGTATGTCTGGCTGGCTAACTGACTGACATTTGAAATGTTTTGAGTGTTATTTTTGCCTCATGTTCTCTCTTATTTTGTTTTTTTTTTTTTGTTTTTGCCCATATAAATCAATAGAAAACAGAATTATTAATGCAAACATGGATAGACAGGACTGACTGGCAGACAGGCAGACAGGCAGTCAGTCAGTCCTAGAGACAAAGAGACAGGACATGAATGTGGACAACATGATGGTTTGGAATGTTGAGCCATTTGTCCAGATTGTAGCCATTAAAATCAAAGTATAATGTTTCAGAGCTCACCAGGTCATTGGACCAAATCAGATTTACTCATACATATGGTAATGGGAAGATGGAGAGAGAGAATGAGAGAGAGAGTGAGATGGAGATGGAGAGAGATGCCCGCAGTGATTCCAACTAAAAAAGAATACATAATGAAGGAATGAAGAAGAAAAAAGTGTCATAAACATAAAATTGATTTGGATTTCGGTTTTTTTGGGGTATTTCCAACTCTCCCTCATTGTCTACCTCTCTCTTACCTTACCTGAAATGAAGTGCGTGGGTAGGACTAGAATATTGATTTGATAATGGCCAAAACATGGCACTTGGTTATATGAAATTCTTTTGTGCATTAATTACTGTTATTATTAGGACAATGCGCATTAATTATTAAACATTTATGAATGTTCATACATGTGTGTGTGTGTGTGTGTGTGGGTGTATGTGTATGGTCATGTTACCTATAGTAGATTATATCACAAGTGCCCAGGCAAAGAACATTTCATGCTTTTTAATGGTTAGACAGTTTTATGCCTCACTACTCCACCTCCTGTTCCTACTCCTCCTCCTCCTCCTCTTTCTTCTTCTTCTGCCCAATTTATGGCCTGGCCTGCAACTTGAAAAGTTTAATGAACCGAACTTGTGCGGCAGCGGCTTAAGTCGGTAAGTTTTATGGCCGCTACCCAAGTCAAAAGTTATTAAAACTGACAGCAGATACAAGATAGAGACAGAGACAGAAGCAGTCTCGTCTCCCCCCCCCCACCCTAAAAGAAATTCTTACAAAAAACAAAAAAAAAAGTTGTAAATAAGTGGAAAATGTTTTTTTCTTTGGCTTACTTATTCATACATTTAAAAAATACCTACTTAGTATGTATACCCATAAGAAGTCAATGATGATCTTCTTCCTAAAGATCATGCCGCAGTGGCAACACCTTTTAAAAGATCTTTGCGCATGCGCTGTGAAAAGAAGAAGAAGAAAAAGAAACAATTTATTGAGGAATGCATTTTCATAATTCAATTAGCCGGAAACCACATGAAAGTGGAAAGACTGTTAGAGATAGAAAGAGACAGAGAGAGAGAGAGAGAGAGAGAGAGAGTCGTTTCCTGAATTGATGCCTTTTTGTGGCTAACCAAATAATTGATGAATTTTTCCCATTCGATTAAGTTAATCATTCAAGAGAATCAGCGTGGGAATTGCCTATCATCATTGCAAGCTTTGGTCTCAAAGAAATAGAATATATATATATATATATATATATATACATATATATATAAAGAAACGATTTTTAAGCCAAGCTCTAAGCTGCTTAAATCAAAACAAGTGAAGCCAAGAAAATGGATCAAAGCATTTACAAACAAAAGAGACTTCTTTAAGACATATAATTTTGTTTGGCCAAAGTCGTTTTTTGTCGTAATTATTTTTTTCAACTCAACTTCACTCCACTCCTCTTCCGCTCCCGTTCCCGTTCCCGTTTCCATTTCGTTCTCGTGGACTATACAAAAACAGAGAAAACACAGAGACAGAAAACATAAAAGGAACTAAATGGAAAACTTTTAGCATTTGCTTGGCAAAAATTAATTAAAAGATAATGATGATTCTCACTGTTTGAGTTTTAGTTTTTGGCAGAATGAAAATAAGAGAAAATTTGTGTCATAAGGCAAACACACAAACAAAATGAAAGCAGCAATTATTTCAACTGTCTGAATGAAAGATATTATTTAATCGTAAATGCCATTCATTTGCCTAATTTCTGAGATTCTTAAAGCCGTCTTAGTCTCTAATGGCTTGTTCGCATGCCTTCTCTTTGGACATGCTAAATATTGATCAATTATGTCAGTTCAAGAGAACGAATCAATTATCCTCCATTTAAATGTTCTCCTTTTTCTTTTTTCATTCTCATTTCAGGTAAGCATTTCGACATGAAGACAAACAATTGCCATTGTTCTTAGGATACAGTGGAGTGGAGTGGAGTGAGTAAATGCCATAAAAGGACTATTTGGGGCTTTTGTTTGGATGAGTTCTCAAAGAGGATGCCATAAAGCTTGCTATACATACGTTTCCTACTTGAAACTTAATGCCAATTCAAATGATTCCTTCTTTTATTCTTGATTCAAACGTTTTTTATTTAATTCTCTTTCGATTTATGAGAATTCAACCAGCATAAAAACTTTAAACTTTCCCACACACAGGACCTTAGATACTCGAGAGAATAAAAAAACAGAAAAACAGAAATAGTTTGACCAATTTCTTTTGTTTAAGACTTAAAGCCATCAAAGAAAATTTAGCTGACATTTTAAGCCGCCTCAACAACGAAATATCGATTAGAAATGTAATTTCAATTATCATCGTAAAGATTTACTTTGAAAATGACAAAGAAGAAAAAGATGAAAAGGAGGAGGAGGAGTCAGAGGAGAAATGGGAATAACAAAAGTAGGTGGAAGCGAGTGGGAAAAACGTGAAACGTGAATTGCATAAAATTTAACACTAAATAGCCCAAAAATTGCTGACGCTCTCGAATTGGTTAGTCCCTTTCAGACGTCGATTGTCGATTGATGCGCCAATAAAACGAAATAAAACAAAATTAATGAGCAACAGCAGCCAACCATCCAACCAACCACCCATCCAGCCAACCAACCAGCCAACGACAATGCCAACAGAAAATAGAGGAAAATAAATTAAATTAAGCGCTTGTTTCTCAGGATTTTCCCTCCCCTTCAAAAACGAAGATGTATGGCATTTTAAAAAGTTTTTAGCCCAATTTAGCCCAGTTGATTGTAAATAAGCAGACACATACATACATACATATATAAAAGGTTGATAAGAGGGAAGGGGGAGTGGTGGGTAAGGAGACAAAAACTCAGACGACGTCTTAAAAGCAAAGCAAATCGAAAATCGTGACAGGAATGCATGAGAGTTTGCCTTAGGCTAAGACTAGATGGAGAATTTCAGGCTTATTTATTCTAAGATCGGCCTTAATTGCAACACACACACACAGTGACACACACACATACACTCTCACCACTCAACTGGCATATACATTTGATTTAATCAAACGTAGTCATTGATTTTCTTTGTCTTTCTGTGTGATATAAACAGGGCCGGATTAATAGCCAAAAAATAACCTCTCATTGAATTGAATGAAAATTCCCCTTTTTTGTTAAATAATTCTTAAAAAAAAGAGTGATTAACGGGATTTTTTCAGAGATATTTAATTTATTTATTTAAACTTTAAATATTGTGGGAAGGGAAGAAAAACAGTCAAGACGTAGTTAACTTTGTTCTCTTGACGTCATTTCTAGAATGTCGTTTAAAGCTAATTTATTGCACGCTCATTGAGTGATTATTAAACAAATAATACTAAGAAATTAAATGTACAGTAAAGCTTTTAATAAGGTACGTTTATTAATTTAGTAAAAGCTCGAGAAAAGTTATTATATTTTATTATTAGTTAGTTCTAACTTTAACTACAAAAAAACAAATATATGTATTAATATTTGTTTAGATACATCTTATCAAATATACTGAGAAAGTTATAAACTTTATTATAATAATTTATTCGTTAAACGTTATTTATATTATTATATTAATTTTAACAAAAATTCAAATTTGGTTTGATTTTTCCCTAACAAAACGAATAAATTTACTAGGAAAACCAATTTGAAATATTTTGAAACCTTTTTAAATTACTTTTTTCAGTCATTAGTTTAAGATATTTATAAATTGTATATATTTTATTAGCTTATAATTATATTTATAAAGCTTAAAGCATCTTCTTTTATTTATAAACTAAAAGCTAATACTAATCTGAACCAATCTATGGCATATGTAGGATTTGTCCCTATACTTTCTATTATTTATCAATATTTGGGTTTAATATTTCTCTTTATTTTATCCGCTTCAATCACATTAAGTTAATAATGCATAATTAGAATTGATTGAGAAAACTTTGGCTTTTGCTTAATTGAATAAACATATATAAACATTATATAGTATTACTCTGAATTCAATCCAAAATTAAATGCTATTATTCTATATTCTATTATTCTATATTCTATAGCATTGACTTTAACCTACAATTTAACAATTTAGTTTTATTTGAATGATTGGTTTTTATTTCTAATCGATTCTCTTAATAATATTTTCAATTTTAAACTTCTTTGAAGTTTTTTTTAGCTAGCGAGTTGGTTTAGTTTCAAGTGCCCTACTTTTAATCTGTTATCCCTTCTTGGTTGCACAATCCGGCCCTGTTTTAAGTATGTGTGTGCGTCTTATTATTATTTTGTTTTCAGAGCATTGAAATTGCTTTTTATTTAAAGCAAAAGTAAAACATTTTCCATTAATTGTGCCAGGAGGCATCACCGCAAAACAGCCGCAAAGAATTTTATTTATTTATTTATATGTTGAAGCTTGACAAAAAAAAAAGAAGGAAAAGTGTCAAACGGGGCTAAAGGAACTGAAGAACTGTGGTGGGGCACTTGGTTCGTCCTGTTTCCTTTCCTTTTCATTCTTTTTTTTTACGTTTTATATCGTTTTTCATGTAGATTTTATTTGCGACAAGCAGCCGCGCGAGTCAGTCAACATACACACACAGATACACACACACACACACACACAGTAATACGTATATATATAGGGGACAAATTGAATTTTGCATGTATTTTTAATATATAGCAAGCGGCACAACACCACAGCCAAAAGCAACAACAATGAGAGCGAAAGGACTTGTTTGCCTTTGCGCCCAAAAGTCTGCTTGAATCCTTGAAGAGGGTTTCCTATATATAAGTACACTCTAAGAAAAGTAAACTCTCCTTTAAAAAATCAATATAGAAAAAAGGCAAAAAACTGATGGAATGAGCATTTACTTTTCTTACTTAATTAAATGTTAATTAATGAAAAGTTTTTTTTTTTTTTCTATTAACCATTATCAATTGAGGGTTAAGTATTGTCTATGGGTTCCATTTTTTTGCTCAGTGTATATTCTTCGGAAAACTGTAAATTCTACCTTCAAATATGTGGTAAAGATGTATTTGACTAGGCCTAGGACTAGTGACACAAGTTCAACAAAAGGAAAATGAAATGAAAATGCAGAAACATATTGAATTTTCACTTGTCACTCTTTTTTTTTCTTCTTTTTTTTTTTTATTATTTTTCCCCTCTTGTTTTTCTGTGTGGCCTTTGTGTGTTTTGTTATATTATTTATTTATTTATGTCGCATCGCCTCACTTCCCCCGCCCTTTTCATATTCTAATAAAACGAAAGAAAATATTTGTTAACATTTTTATGCAAATCAATGGCTTTGGCTTGGTCTTCGTCTTTGCCTTATTCGGGGTAGGCCACGAAATTCATAATATCATTTTTTGACTGGGTGACAGGACACAGGACAGCGAACAGAAAGCGAATGGGAGGGTATGGGAGGGGAGGTCACCATCAGGACAACTTGACAGCCATAAAACATCAAAAAGTTATTGCTGATTCTCTGTCTCTCTTTCCCCTTTCCCTCTTTACAGTTGGCCGCGGGTATGCACAATCAAAGGAGTGTGTGGGGGTTGGGGGGAATGTGACAACATGTAAGAAACGGTTTACAGAAAATTTTAAATCGAGAAAATAAAAAAAAAGAAAACAAAAAAAGAAAAAAAAGTTTTAACTCTGACTCTGACTTTGGTTTGCTCCTCTTTCTTGTTTTCATCATGAGCAGTGAAATGCATAAAGTTTTCTTTTCTCTCTGTCTTCCTCTCTCTCTCTCTCTCTTCTTTCTTTGTCTCCCTTTCTGTTTTCTTTTTTTTTCCATACAAAAAGTTGGTTTTTTGTTGGATTTTGTTTGTTTGTGTCACTAAAGGGTCGTCGTCGACATGGCCAAAAGGGAGTCAGTTCAGCAAGGAGAGGGGAGTAGTGGAATAGGGAATATGATGGTAAGATGGGAAAGTTTTCCTTCTTCTTTTCGTTTGCTGGGATTTTCTTGGGGTATTAGCGTTGTTAGCTCCACGTTTTGCGTTTGTTATGCTTGATTTTGCTTTTTGCCTCAGCCTTTCCTTTTCACTTTCCTTCGTGATGGCGTGAAATTTGCTCGTGTGTCGTCAGTTAAAAAAAAAAAGAAAGAAGAGAGGAGAAGAAAATTACATATATATATATAAGAAAAGACAAGAATGGCAAGGAAAAGGAAACCAGGGGAAAACAAAGTGTATGCGCTTGCGGTTAAAGGCGAAACCAATTTGTAGATTTGAAAAGTTTACTTCAAAAACTGTTAACAAGGCACTTTGAATATTTCGTAGAACTTGCCAAAAGTGAAGACAGCAAAGTTGGCAGTTGACGTACTTGCTTGCTTTTTTATTAGCTGTGAAAAAAAGCTGGTAATAAGTTGACTGTCTTGTAAAAAGTTGGCATAAAAAAACTTGACATGATACCAATTGACAAGGCAAGTCAAAGGCAAAAGGGAATACAATGAAAAAAAAAAGAAGAGAAGAGGAACCATAAACCACCAACAAAAAGTATGAAGAAAAAACTGCGTCTTCTGACTCTGCGGTATTAGAAAGATTCCTTTGAACTGTCAACCCAATTGTCAATGTTCTTGAATTTTGCTCAGATTACCAAAAAAAAATAAATTATTTTGCACACCTTTCTATAAAATCCAAAAAAAAGAAAGGAAAAGAAAAGAAAAGTAAAAGCGGAATGAAAAGTTCTCTTACTTTTCATTCTTATTTTCTATTCACTTGCATTGCATTGCCATGGCAATGCCAAAGGATTGGGGGGGAGGGAAAAGAATCATTCAAATAATCCAAGGACCGGCTGTAGAGATTCAAGATTCACCGAAACGATAAATTGTGGTAAAAGGTGTCTCTCATTCATATCCTTGCAACCACAACAACAACAACAACAGCAAGGGGATTCAACATCTATGAAAGGCTGTAGATGAGGCAAATGTTTGATCTCTCATAACCACAATCTTTAGGAACACTGTGTGAGGAGGAAACACTATGTATGTTTGCTGTACGCATTGAAAAACATGATTTTTAACTGGTAGAACTGAATGCCAAACACACACACACGCACACCCTACACTACACTACACTACACTACATACCTTTATACCCTTAGATATTAGTCCATTTCCTTTCTCTGTTTCGGTCCTCTGTATAGCAAGGGGATGGAATGAAACTGAAATGAGATTTTCCATATAGAGATATAGAGATAGAGATATATGTAAATTCATCTACATACGAACATACATTCAGTCGACTATATACATTCAGGTACTTGGGCATATATGAGAAATTCTCAATTTGAATGCAAACATGTTGGATTATTATGATTTTCTTTTAGCCACCAACCAAGCAACCAACCAACCAACCGTTGGCAGTTTTTCTTGTTAGCTTACTCTTTATTATTATTATTTTTTTTTCCATTTTCCCTTTTTTTTTCTCGTTTTCTTGGTTTTTGTGTGTGCTTTAGCATTTTTCGTTTCATTTCGTTTCGTTTTTTTCCTCTTTTTACTGTGACAAGTATTAAGTGCAATCAAAAGAAGATTTACAAGCATCATGAATGAAATATTTGCACCATATGCTACACACACACACACACCAGGAAATCCTATCTGCATCTGCATCTACATTCATCACTCACACACACACAGTGATATGAATGTATGTGTGCCTGCATAAAAATCCATTTGACATGGTTGATATTTATGAAGCATCCATTCGCGTAGCAGCATCTTGTTCCATGCCCATCTTGATTAGCCAGGTGAGTTTAATTATTGATTATGGCACGTAGCAAGAGCAGATAAACTTCTCTTGGGGGTCAAAGCAATGTGCCTTCAAGTGAAAGGATGTAAACAAAAAGTTCAAAAGAGTGAAAACCTGCTAATAAATTTGTTGTCTGTGCCTGTGTGAAAGCAGCCTCCACGATTTTTGTCGAGTTTTGTCTTTTGCTACATTTTCCCAAGGCAAATAGTGAAATATAAAAGAGATCAGAGACACACTACTGCTGCATGACTTTTGCTCTAACCTTTCCCACAATTGTTTACCTCAAATTGCATAGACAATTGCCCAAATAGTCGTACGCGAGCATGTTCCAGCTTTAGTTGATTGGCGCAACATACATTTCGCATATTCATGATGATGACATATGCGCATGCATAACTAAGCAGCCCATCATAGATACAGACAGTAGATAGATACACACACACCAACACACACACACACTCACTCACTAAAAGATACAGCTATAGATACAAAGTCAGCCTTAGTCTCTTTCATGATTTGGCAACTTCAGTTAGTTGACTATGTAGACGATTAAGATGCGCCAGCTGGCTGGATTACATTAAATTGACTTTTTGTGCCATGTAATTGATGGCTTTCCAATGCACAAGCAGTGGCTATAACTGGTGATGGTGGGGAGGGAGGTTTGGGGAATGTCATACAATACGCGCCTGCCTTTTGACACTCTACTAAAATTAATGATCTGGCAAGCCGCAAAAACCCATCGAACTTAACTCAAGTGTGGCTGCCGTGTAGTTAATATAGCAGTTCCCCCCTCTCCCTGCCACCGTAATCAACTAGATATAGCTAGATATAATACCTGTATGTATTTAAGCAAATATTCTGGTTTTTAGTTCTCATTTACTTGGATCAATTTCATTGATTTGATTCATTAAGCTATTCAAGGATAATTAATCGAAATTTTTATTGGAATATGCTAACGGAATCATTGAAGCTTTCCGGTTTCCAGTGGGTTAAGTTCAAAGTATTTCTCTTTTAATGTTTCTTGGCAAATGGCCTTTTGCACATAATTCGTAAGCATTTGAGAAATCGATTTGTTAAACCCTAAAAAACAACAACAAAAAAAAGGTTAAAGTCAAACTTTGAGATATAACTTGCGCATCATTGCAGACAAAATTATGTGTATGTGCGTGTGTGTGTGTGGGGGGGGTGAGTGAGCCATATCAGCGGCTGTTTTTATGGTCGTCTCATAAAATGGCAGTTAAAAATGGGCACAAAATGGCAGTAAAAATCGATGCAGACCAGAGACCACACATACAATATCACTATATAAGCATGTGTTTGTTGTGCCTGTGTGTGTGTGTGTGGTGTATGTGTATTTATGACCAATTTGCCAGAGTGCTTAAAAGTGTAAACAGTGCACATACACACACAAATATATATATATATAGAGCCTAACACCAACACCAAAATGTATGCTAAGGTGAAAAGGAAAAGCAAAGCAAATATTACGCATACGCCGTGTGTTAATTTGCATTGTTATCAAAAGCTGCCACTGCGTTTGCCGCGAGTCTCACTGTTTCTTGGAAAAACAAAGCAAGGGCATTTACAAACACACACACACAGAAACAGAAACCATGGCGTATACGTAACTTCGGACCCATGACTCTATAGCATTTCCATCTGGTGGTTGGCTTTTTGGGATTATATGCCGTATGTGTATGCGTTATTAAATTTATTTGACTTGACGTGCACACACACACACAGAAAGACTAAGAGACAGAAAAACTCAAGCGAACTACAGAGAAAGAGAGAGAGAGAGAGAGGGGTAAACCAGAGAAGGTAGCCTTAAAAAGGAAATGGAAACAACAAACCATTGCCAGAGCCAGAGATGAGGCTGAAGGTGGCGTCTATGCAACTGCCCACTTTTCATCAGCAGAATTTTCATCTTTTTGTATCCGTATGAGTCTGCATGTATCTTGTGTGAGTGTATGCTGTCTCTGTGTGTGTGTGCTTTCTCATATACATTTAATATTTAAATTGCTTGTGGTTAAAATATCTCATGTGCTCCTTTTGTAGCAATTTATATTTTAAATTATTAATGCTGCCTTATTACATTACATTTTCTTCTTCCTTTTTTTTTTTGCGTTTCCCCACATTTTGCCAGTTCAATTTCAAGCTTGACTTCACACACACACACACATATATACACACAGCACACACGCATTTAGAGATTGATGTAGATTTGTTCTGTTCCTAATTGAATTTAGTTCCTTCTACAATATTTGTATTTGCATTTCAAAAGGAATTTTCAATTAAAATATATAAACATAATTTTCAACTAGAATTAATTCTTACACTTTAACTCAATTTATATAGAAAATTTAAAGGATATTCATATGAAATATATTTACTACCTTAATCCCCCCTCCCTTCATACTCTTCTTTCTCTCTTGATGGGAAATTCATAATTTTCTATTTTAAATTTGCATTAAAAGTTTTCTGTTTATTTACCAATTACACAAAATTTGTTATTACTTTTTTTTTCTCTTTTTGTTTTCCTTTTTTTTTATATTGCAACTATAAGCGGATTTTATTTAAATGCAACAAAAATAAATAAACAAATTGAGGGGCCATTTAAAAATACAAAAAAAAAAAAAGGAACGAAAGGAAATGTTAGATGAAAATAAAATTAAATTTTAAATTAAAAAAGAATTATTATTATTTTGTTGGTAAAATAAATGTAACTCTTATGGTAAGACTCCCTCTCTCTCACTCTCTCTCTCTCTCTCTTTTGGATATGTATTATAAAATGAATAAATTTTATTCGTGAATGCGTGAGAAAGTTTTCCCTTGGCATCCCTTTTGGTTACTGCGGTTCTTTTCCATATATACGTATATATATATATGTTTATATATATATATTTTTTTTGCGATTTGTGAAACTTTTTTAATGTTTGCCACAACAAAGCTGTATATATATATATATATCCGACATATATATACATATATGTTCCGACATAAGTTAGGTATAAAACAAAAGATCCAGCAAATGTTTGAGCAGATTGCCAGCTAATTGCTAAGCTCTTGAAAATTACTTATACTAAGCTGCTTAGGTTATATATTATATATCTATATATATATATATATATATATATATAGATATATATATATATATATTCTAGGTACCAATAATTCAGTCTCAGTCTCGGTCTGAGTCTTATTCTCATTTAATATTAAACCTCATCAAATGCTTATCTGCTATCAGCACATAACAAATTGCTAAAAGCTGCATTAACAGAGCCCTGGCAACACACACACACACACACACATACGCATACTGGCTGAAAAAAAATACGGATAATCACATATATATATATATGTGTGTGTGTCAGCGCCTCTGGTTGTGACAAATGATGCGTATGGATGTGCCACTGCGACAGGCTTTAACAGTCTATATCTATGATTTTTCCCTACCCACATAATGAATTTGCTTCTTTTTCCTTTTTTTTTTCCTTTTTCGAGGGCTTTATTTTTCATTAGGCGCGAAAATATTAAACTGACAGAGCCTGCTGCTGACGAGGAATAACAAATTATATACGCTCACACATGCTTATATACATATATATATATATATATACATACGGCAGGATAATGCCGCCTGTTCATGTCATTGAGCAGCAACAGCAACTCATCAGCCTCCTGAGCACACTTGATAATCTTTTATTTTTGCCTCCTTTAGGCCAAGAATGGCAACGGCGGCAGCTTTAAGCATGTGCGCAAGTAAACATTTCATATCAAATTGTCCTGTCCCGAGTCCTTGGGCACTTTATTATATCTGTAATATGTATTATGACATTTCTTTTATGGTTTTTTCACTTGCTGGCTCAATGATTTGTCGATAGACGCACACACAGAACCAGTGGCAAAAATATATAAAAACCAACTAAAGTCCTGTTCCCCCACCCGTCCTTTCTCTCTCTCTGTCTCTCTCTCTGGCACAGGAAGTGGGCGTAATTGTGTTTCTATGTTTGGTATTTGTATGCCTTCAATGTGTTCATTTCCGCACGCAAATAAACAGGATGAACTCGGGCAACAACGCCAGTTTTCTTACATACATACATATTACAAATGTATGTATTTGTATATATATATATACATATACATCTATGTATTTATATACATATATAATCATATATTATAGTTGATGTGTATACACATGAAACTAGAACTAATAAGGTTTGGACTAAAGCAAACACATGAAATCATTCATACAGAGAAGAGTCTTTGAAAAGTTAAAGAACATATAAATATATATATTAAATATTATATATATTGATTATTGCTTCGATGGCTTAGACTTTTAAAAACAGCGGTTAGAGTAACCATCAATGGTAGTTCCAGTGCATACTTTTGGGAACTCTAAAATCATAATTAAAAACAACTAATTATAAAGATATAAGAGTGAGTGTTAGAAATAACAAACGTAATGCCTTTTTGGATAGAGTACAACTAGTTAATCAATAATAGTTCCAATTCTTATAGCAAATTTAGTTTGTTAATTGTCATTGCATACTTTTGGGAACTCTAAAATCATAATTAAAACCAACTAATTAGAATCATATATGAGTGTGTGTTAGAGATAACAAACTTAATGCCTTTTTGGATAGAATACAACTAGTTACACCAATTCTTATAGCAAATCTAGTTTGTTGATTGTCATTGCATACTTTTGGGAACTCTAAAATCATAATTAAATACAACTAATTAGAAAGATATAAGAGTGTGTGTTCGAAATAACAGAGTTAAGTTAAGAGTACAACTAGTTACGTTTTGAAAATCCTTTTTATTATCTTTTGTAAATGATTGATACATATTTTTATATTTTCATATTCATATATGCACACACACATATATATATATATATATACAATTTCCCTTTATGGAACTTGGTCATGCACAAAGGCCGTAATAATAATGCCAGATTTTGGCCCCTAAGTTATAAAAGGGGTGTTGACAAATCCTTTCCTGGTCCTGGCTAAGTCTGACCTGCGGCACTTCATAAAACGTAATCTGAGCCGATAGGCCGATTTCGAAACCGAAGTTTCGCCCCCAAAACCAGATTATGACAAACATAATCATTAAGCCATTATTATTATTACACTTTATATACGCGCCACCCCCCACAACCACTATGAACCCCCCCAAGCCATGCACCTAGACATACGCACATAAATTGTATATGTATGTGAGAGGGGAAAAAATATATAAGCGAGACCTATGCCAGTTGGAGCCATTCTCAATGATTTATGATGAAAGAAGACCGGAGGCAATGCTGCTGCTGCTACCGCTGCTGCGTTTTATCGATAAACAACTTGAAATGAAATGCAATTCCAAGAGAAATGCAAAAAGGAAGGAAAGCAGAGACGACGACGACTACGGCGACAGTGGAAAGCGTCCTCGACAGACGTTTATCCTGGCCAATGGCAAAGGCAACGGCAACGGCAACGGCAACAGCCTGCAGTGTCAAGTGTGTGTACACAAGTCAAGCTGGCGGATTCCCAGTATCTCCTCCTCCCCCACCTTCCCTTATTCAACATTCCTATCTGTCTATCTATCTCTCCGTTCGTGTCCGTGTCGGTGTGCTGGATGTGTTTGTCGATATTGAAATCTGATTTTATGGATTTTTATTTCGTTTGACTTTACGCTGATTTTGAATTGCTTTCTCTTTTTTTTTCCTTTCTTTCTTTCCTTTTTTTTGTTAATAATAACTTTTTGCAGAATCCTGGGCCTGCATATGAAGGGTCCTGGGTTGGTGATGATGCTGGCTCCTATGGCCAGCAAATTGTTTGTCTTTCATTCTCTATGGCTTATCGTTGGTCCTTCATTTTATTCTATGAAATATATTTTCTTATTTTTTTTTTTTTTTTCTGTTTATTTTGCTTGGCTTTGGTCAACAGAGAAAAATTGATTTTCCTATTACACATTGACTGGCCACGCCCTGTCTATGTGACAGTTGCGCCCACAATTGTTGTAATAAACGAAGGACACTTGAGGCTGTTCCAAGCAATTACAACTATGTCACGCCTCCATGCCCCAAAAACAGCCCCCATCCATGCATTCATCCCCACACAGGTGGTTGTGGGTAAAATTGGACAAGTTTTTGTTGTTGTTGTTGTTGTTAATAAATGTTTTATCAATTTGTATAAACAGATAACAAATTTCATTAATTTTCATATGCATTTGTATTACTGTCTCTCTCTCTGTTAATCCCTCTCTTTCTCTCTTATTCATACGCTTACTGGTAGTCGCATTTTAAGTGTTCCTCTTAATTAATCGCATGTAAGTGCCCAACGGCAATCCTTTTGTGTAAAATTATAGGCATTTAAGTAACACTTTTGTTGTAAATGCAACAACAATTAACCACATTGTGTACGGTACAGAGAAAAGGACAAAAGACAGATAGTTATAGGACAGAAACAGGACATCATCATCATCATCGTGAACAGCAGCAGCAGCAGGACAGCCATAAGTTGGTCATAATCATATCCACCATATTAATGGGGTGCCACACAAAGATATTTGTTATAATAATAATAATAATAATCGTAATAATAATAATAATATGAAGAATACTTAATGGCCATTGTCATCATGTTCGCACACTTTGTTTTTGTTAAAAAAAAATCACGTCAATACGCCAATTGATTTCTCTCCCTCTCTCTTGTTATTGTTGTTATTTTTCCATCCCTCTCTCTCTCTCCCATCCTTTATCTTCTTTATCGCTCTCAATATTTATTGGCCCAAATACTTTGCCACACTTGGGTTTAACCAATTAATTTGACATAATGGCTACATGCAATATTCATATTTTTAATTAACTACATTTCATACAATTCGTTTAACATGTCTGAAGAAAAAAACAACAACAATAACAAAAACAAAAACAACAACAACAAAAACAAGTATATCGACTGTGTATCGAAATTATGATTAATAATTTATAATGATTCGTTTTCATTGAAATTTCATCCAATATATATATCGTTATGTATATAAAAATCTGACTGATTTTTTAATCGTTTTAAACGGTTGAAAGGTTATGGCAAGTGTTTGAATAGCACAAGGGAATTTTATTCTTTTACAAATTTTTATAATTATTTTTTAATCTCATAGTGGAAATTAATTTCAAACATTTATATTTTGATATAATCAAAGAAAAGATTTATTAATTTGTATAAGTTCTATTTATCTCTTAAATATTTAAGTCTCTAATTCGCTTTCCTCTTTCTGTTATTTCAATGTAAATACAATTTACAGTTATTTTAATATACAGTGTTTGTAAATAGGCCAATCAACTGTAAATTGTTATAAATTAATTTAGTTTAAAATTATTTGCTTTTATTGAAATATTTAATACTCATTAGAAATAAGTTTACGTTTGATTGCATTAACATTTCTCTTCTTCTTCTAACGAGTGTCAGTGTTAGTAAACAACTAATAGCTCTTTTACAGAAACATAAACATAACCTAAAAGGAAACATTCTTTGAGTTAAATCTATTTACTTTGATAGTAAACTGATTTGTATATTATCATAGACAGATAGTCAATGAATCATTCATAAAATTTTCTTGTTTTGATATTTACATTTTATACTTTTAAAGATTAAAACTTGTATAAATATAACTGAATATTAGTTCTCTATAATATATAGAATTGATATCATATCTGACAGTTACCCCAAATATCGTTTACCCTATAAATAAATACTTACATATATTTCAATTTACTTTATTTTTGAAAATACATTCATAATCGTAATTATATTTAATATGTCAATTATATTCACATTCATTCTGTTGAGACATTTTATTTATACTCAAACTTTTTAAATTTAATCACAACTTTGGTATGAAACATTTAAAACTGTGTTACCAGGTTTCATTTGTAAATGGCTGTTGGCATATTAAAAAGATCATTTTTCATAGTAGATTGAAAGGAAGTCGTGGCATTTGTGTGTGTGTGTGTGTGAGTGTGAGGGCGGGGTCTGGGGCACATGACAGTCATCAGTCAGTTGGTTAACTTGCTACAACACTCCAGCCCTCCAGTTCCTCATCTCTCCAGCTCTCCCTTCACAACACATTGTACAAGAATACACTGTATGCGTTTAAGTGCTTGTTTGAGGTTTATGCGCAGTGTGACCATAATCTGCCGCAGACACTTACACAACGGCACTGAAACAGAGTCGACAGATAAATAAACAAGTGACATAGAGAACGAGCAGGAAGTAGGATAAATGGCGGGGCAGGGGGGAAGTAATATCAAGGAACATTGTGTCCTGGCACAAGTCTGATTAATGATGTTGCGACAATAATTAATTATATGCCTGCACGATGGTGCGACTGATGGTAGTAGGTAGGATAGCGCAATCGGGGAGCTCGTGGGAGAATGGAGAGTAAAGAGCAAAAGACGGGGTGGGGGGTGGGTCAGTAGTTTCTACCGCAAGTATTTCATTTCATTTACGTGGCATTTTGCACCGACAGAGACCAATATCATGACCACAAAAGCCACTAAATGATGTAGCCGTAAAGCCTTAAGACTTTTGATATGCCCAAGCCTTGTGGTCTTGACTGATTTCCAAAGCATATTAGAGTCGATTAGACATACCAGACATATATATATTGTATATATAGATATGTGTTTATATGTATATATATATACATACCGATATAGCCCAAAGGCCTGCGGCCACCAATTAAATTGCAATTTGAGTTATTTCTACTGCATATTCTCATCCTTTGTGTTGAGACATTTCAATTTGCATGTGTTAACATGCAATCCAATGCAAAAACAGAAGGAAGGGAGGGGGGTGTGGCAGTATGAAAATGCAGCAACGATTCGATTCTTATCACTCACCCACACTCACTTATTCACTAACATTTGCTTATGGCTAAAGTGCAAAGAGTTCTATTCCTAGTCCTAGTCGGTATCCTGGCCATCATCTACTATATACCATTGCCATACCACACATTCACCGTTATCCGATACAAATGGTTTTTCTAGTGCTTTACCAATGCTACTTTTCTTCCTTTTTATATATATATACATTTTTCCTTCTTTTTTCCTGCTATCCCAGCAACTATTCTCACATTTTCGTTGAGGTTTATTATGTCGGCGATTTGCCCCGCCGCCGTTTGCATGCCATGTGCACACACTCACACACGCAAACACACACAAGTCGTCACAATTGCCTTCCCCCTCACACTGTTGTTCATGCAACTTGCTTCTATATGGATTCTATATGTATGTGGAAATTTGAATATCCTGCGGTAATTTCCACTATTTTTAGTACTTTGTTGCCCTTTTGAACTGTCATTACTGCGGCTTTGCAGTGCTTTTTTCTGCAACTGAAACTGGAACTTGCTTTTGCATGGCAAAAGAGTAGTGAAAGGGGGTGGGGGGGAAAGAAGGAGGGGGTGTTGGTGTCTGTAGTGGGGTTAAGTGAGCACTAACACTTGTGCAACTCTTTGCTAGAAGAATTGCAAAATTGCAGGATGAAAGAGATGAAGGGAAGTTATTCAACTTTTTGCGTTTTGCTCTCCTGCCAATCCTTTATATATTCGCCTCAGCGAGTTAAATTACATTTTATGGATAAAACAAAAACCGAAACAAAACAAAAAAAAAAAGAATAAAATAATAATAAATTCCCGCATACACATACATACATACACAACAAGAACTTGGTAAAACTCTCGTAACTTTGATGTGAATTTTTGATTACTTTCCAAATAATGCGTCCCCTTTCCATCTCTTTCTTTTTGTTTGTGTCTGGCAACCCCAAAAATCCTCATGCCATGGCACAATTAGAGCGCCATTCGTTGATTGAGAAATTAGCCAAGTTTGAGCCTCGTCTCCAGTTAGTCACAACTGTTGGCCATTCTTCATTATGACTCTTGCGTGTATATATGTGTGTGTGTGTGTGTGTGTGTGTGTGTATGTAACTAACTAACTAACGTCCGTTTGCTCATTTTTGGTATCTCACACTTCTTTTTTTTTTTTGATGGCAAGTGACGACCTCCTTCGTCTGTGCGTGATAATTGCTCTAGCCAAAGTTTTGCCCACTAGCAGAAAACTCAAAGGGAAACGGCAAGGCAAGTAAATGACAAAGCGATGAGCTATCCATGTTAGGGTTAAGCTCACGCTCAACTCTTTAACCCCAAATCGCTATCAAGCCCAGCGCGAGGGCCGCACAAAATTGCCACGTTAATAACGGTCATAAAATGCATGTGTAAACAAGACGGCGACGACGCGATGAGTTCCTGCGTCCAATTATGACCATGGTCAGTCAGGCCAACAACAGGGCAAACTTTTATCTAAACAAACAGCTCATTTGGGGACCAAAAAAAAAGAAACAGGAACCAAACTGGACGGAACTGGACTGGGCCAAACATTGCCATTCGAGGCGCGGCATGCTAAAAATAAATGAAGACATTAGCGGCGCTCAAATGACATGTTATCGACTTTTTGGTAAAAGCAGGGTGAGGATTGTTGATGCAAAGAAGAGCAGGGGTATGGGTCTTTAGTAGGACTAACGCAATTACCGTTAGACGGAGCATGGGTGTCGTCGGGATCATAAACAAACAATAATAAAGGCCAACGGCAACGCCAACCGCAACATAAACCTTTCTAGCCTCAGCGCCGATTATATTTTTCCTTCTCCTGTTTGTTTTTTTTTTTTCGTTTTTTTCTTTTTTAAGCGCTCATTTTGGCGCGCTTTAGATTGAAGCGAATGATACAGAAACATGCAAACTTCCGGCGGAAGTGCAGGCAGTACGATAGAGATGGCAACACTGTCTGTCACACACTCACACACACACACATGGACACTAAAAAGCCATTAACACACACACACAAAGACACGCACACCAAGTTAACTTGTCTTTTTCTCTATACTTGCGATAAATTTCCATTCCGTTAGTCGGCTGCGCTTTTACACGGGACTCATCGGTACTCCACCGCAATCAGTTGGAGAAAAGCTACATAAATATTTTAACATACAGTCTGACAGAGTGAAACAGACATAGAGAGAGAGAGGGAGATAGAAGTCCATCACCAAATAGCCACAAACAACTTTAAAATACAAAAATAAAAAGGTTTTACGGCATTTACCGAATGCAAATTGCCATGTGCAAGTTCCTACCAGCACTTAATCAATGGAAAGGTAGGGAGGGAATGCCATCGCCACGAGCCCATCAATTAAAGGTCATTTCCATGTCAATGCAGTCAGTTCAGAGTGCAAAAGTTCCACTAGCACCATCACCATCACAAGCACCAGCAGAAGCAAAACACAAGGCGCACTGTTTTGTAGTGATGCCGACAAGCCGACGTACTTAATTGAAGCATTTTGCCTCACGTCATTCTTCAGATTTGTATCGCTTCCATGAGAATGTGTCAGTGTGTGTGTGCGAGTGTGTCGGTGTAACTGTGTAGTTGTTTGTTTGTGTGTGTGTGTGTGTGTGTGTGTGGTCGAGACGAGGGAGTCCAACTAATGGGTGTACTGAGTTGGGGTCTGAACCCTTTTCTGGTGCAAAATACTTTTGTTACGAAATTGCATTCCTTTCTGCTGTTTTTTTTTCTTTGTTTTCTTCTGTGTTACCAAATACTTTGCAGTTTGTAATTTTTACTGAGCTGTAATTTGTAAAGTGCCGCGGTCTACTCTTTACTTATTATACCAGTACATTTGGTTGCATTTTCTTTTTTTAGTTTAAGTTTTTCTGCTTTTTTTTTTTGCTCTTTTTTTAAATTGAGTCATTAAAGACACGAAATTTACTAGGTTGCAATTTGGAGTTGGAAGAAATTTAATTCAAGCGTCTAAGTAACTAGTAGTTCTAGCTATAGAAAACACAATTTGAAAAGGAAGGATGTAGAGGAACCTACTAAAAGAAGTGTTTTTTTATACATGAGATCATTGATCGATCGTTCAGTCAAATTGAATCGGTTTAACAATCAAGAAATTATAGTGAGCAAGTTTTTAATTGAGAGGAGGGTCATGAGAGTCTCCAAAAAATAAAACTCGTACTCCGAGTGAATACTTCTTATTGTTTATTGAATATTTTCCATTTTCAATTCACTGTCGTATGGGCTGAAATCTTTGATTTCTATTAATTCACAATTCATTTCATTTTTTCTTCAAATTCATTTCGTACATTTGTGTTTCTTTTGCACTCACGTCCGCTCTCTCTCTCTTTCTCTCTGCTTGCAAAATTTTATCTAGCTAAGCGCCGTTGCAGCGGCTGCAGTTAAGCCCAAAAAGCAAACGCAAAGAGAGCAACTTTACATTGTACGAGACTTTTCGGATAAAGGGTCAGGGGCGAAATTAGACAAACTAAATTGGCGTGGGGCGTGCTTCATTTGCACCGCAACAGTTATATAGTTTATCCAACTTGTCATGCCTTTATCTCATCGCATAGTCTTTATTTTGTTCATGTAACTTTTTGAACAGATCTCTTTGATTTAGTCCTACAATTCTTCATTCTTTTCTATCTATTTGCCAAGTGAATGTCCTAAGAAATTCATGCCTGATGAATATCATTATCCTGAGCCTATAAAGTGTAAGCACTTCCCATTAATATATTAAAAGTATGTATAAGAGATATTACTGCTAACTAAACTGATTAACAATGTTTCCCATATGGATTCGGATAATATTTAAAAACAAACAATAGTGTAGAGCAAAAGAAAATGTTTAAATTTTCATGAAAAGCTCTTAGTATACCGTTAATATAACATACAATTGAAAAATAGTTTTAATGAAAATGGTTTATTGCCAGAATGCTTTAAGTTAAAAGTTAATCCCAAATAATGTTGACCTCTTATGTTGCCTTATCCCTAAAAAAAAAGAAAAACTCACAAACACAAACAAACACACATATACACACACACATACACATACTCACATATATACATATATGCGTATCCTTTTGTGAAATGCTTCACACTGATTTGCATTTTCGGCATTGTTTCCTTTACCCATTTATCCATTCTCAAACACTCCCTTTTCCTCTTTGTCTCTCCATCTCCCTCTATCTATCTCTCTCTTTATCTTTCTCGCTCTCCACCCACTCATTGGTAACAATTTATGTGTTGCATTGTTTATGACAGATTTATGGCAAGTTAATGACATGCAAGGACCGTGATTTATATGGCCGGCACAAATATGGCAGCAAATTGTCAAAGAATGAAAGGACGAGCTTCTGAAAACCTCTCACCGGGAGGCATTAATGAGCAAAGCCATGCAATGTCCAGAATGGATTCAAAGTCAGACAACTAACTAACGGGATATTTGAAACAAGAATTCCATTAAAACTTAATAATTTGATAAGTTTTTCTACGGCTGACACAAACCAGGACCCGAAGCTGCAGCTCTCTCTCTCTCTCTCTTTCCCCCCCATCTCTCTCTTGACAGTTGACATTTATGTAGATGCAAAAACTTCTTTTGCGCCCCCTTCCCTCACTTACCGCACTCTCCAATCTTTTTGCTCTTTTGTCTTTCATCTTGTTGTTGCTGCTGTTGTTGTTGTTGATGTTGTCAGGGTCCTTCGTTCAGTTGCGGGAACTGTACAGTTTTATAATGAGAAATTGTCAGCGCATAAAATGAAGTCCAGGCAATGACAGCTGACACAACTGCCAACTTCTCGCACCGCAAACCCCTCATACCCCCCTCTGTAGCTCTTTACCTTCCCACCACTACATCATCATCTTGGTACTGGTAAATTAAGGCTTTTGCACTTTTATGCGCCATCTGGACATCTTATTGTTGCTGTTGTGTTACTTTGATTCTTGGTGCTATTATTGTTGTTGTTGTTGTTGTTGCTACTGCCTTTATAGCATAATGAGAACGCGGCCTCCTTTTTGGGCCTGGCCAAGCAAATATTTTTATATATGTTTGTATATACTATGTTGATTACAAGAAGGAAAGTGAAGAGTCAAACAAAATGAAGGGAATCAAGTAAAGCAAAAAAAAAAAAACCAAAGAAAAGGGAAATAAAAAAACTTATTTTGCATGCTTGCTTTTTATTTCATTCTACGCTTTTTAAACTTTTCTTTGCTTCTTCTTACGGGTAAATAGGTTGGAAACGAAATACAATTTTTCAAGGTTCAATGCACAGAGCTTGGCTTTTGTTGACTCTATTTCATTTATTATTATTATTATATTTCATTTCTGAAAGGTCAAGTGAAATATTTTATATATACATATGTATATGCAAGGAGTAAGTACAACTCGATCCTTTGCGTGTTTGGCACTCTTTTTTTTTTTGTTTTCTTTTATTTTATTTTTGGTGGATATTCAGTTTTTGAGGTCGCCTCCCTCTCATATATATCAATTAAAGTTCAACATGCAAGCAGAGAAAAAAAAGAAAAAACACAAAAAGTATATGAAACATACAGAAAAAAAATGGAAAGGAATTTCAAAGGTAAAGGTAAAAGAATTTTTTGTTGC
Organism: Drosophila neocordata; assembly: GCA_018903615.1. NCBI lineage: Eukaryota > Metazoa > Arthropoda > Insecta > Diptera > Drosophilidae > Drosophila > Drosophila neocordata. Next base: position 861,439 of record JAEIGI010000018.1, read on the forward strand.
TTTTACCCTCTTTTTTTAGTTGGTTGGCAGATATCTCCTTGTGAAATCTTTGTGAATGCTAATGAAAAATGATTTATGCGTGAGGCAACATGAACAAAACTTCAATAATTTATTTGCAATATGGATGAAGACTTGGAAATACCCTTTAATTAGGAGAGTCACATATTTTAACCTTAATTATATGTAAAAATTATATATTCTTTTTTTAAAACACAAGTATAAATTGGTTTAAATTTATATAAATGGTTAAAATATTATTTTAATTTTTTAATCATTTATAAAAACTAAAAAATTAAAAGTCAGTTAATTAACTGCCAAGTTTAATCAATATGCTGATTAGATATTGTCCTTATAATATAAAAGAATTATTCAGAAGTTAGTGGAAAGAGATATCAATTTCAAGTTTTCCAAATGTCACGAAATTATATGAAATGTTAATTAAAATATCTGAATGAATCTTTTCTTGTTGCAAATATACTTTCAGTTCCATTTACATTTATGAACTTTATCGTTTTAAGTTGTTCCCCTCAGAATTTTTAAATATTAATAGAAGTCAAGTTTTCTTTTCATTTGATATTATATTTTTCTGTTCTATTTTCCACTATATCAACTAAAATCTATAAGAGCAGCTGTTACAATTTGTATGTATGTATGTTCCTTGGGGTTCTTGCTTTAATTCATAAATATGTATGTATACCCTTTAATTTTATTCGCATAGAGCGTAAAAAGGAATTAATTTTTCTATGGAATCAACTTCCCATGGAATTTGATTGCGGTTAATGCGTGTGTTTACTTCCTGAATAGAAGAAGCATCAACTTTCCAATAAACACCGGCACAATGGGTAATTAACACAACGAACAACAAGACACCAGCAAACAATAACAACAACAACAAACATGCTAACAAAAAAAAAGACACAAATAAGAACGAAAACAAGAGAGAGAAACAAAAAATACAATGCATAAATCTACTTTACCGGTTCAATGCGCCATCTCGTCTGCGGTTCGCAAAGTTGATTAGAAAAGAATGGCAAAAGAGAGCTCAGACCCGAACAGACCAGAGAAGCAAAGAGTAGGGTGAATGGAAACAAGAGCAAAGAACTAGTTTTCTGTCAAACATAATGGGAAATCGAAGCCACTGCCAAAGCACAAAGAAGAAAGAATCACAAAGAACCACTTCTAATGAGCATCAAAAGAAGCTTAGAAAGTGCCAACTGTAAGCATTTTGAAATGAATACGTATAACTTTTGCAAAACACATTTGCAAGACTTGTGGGAGGAGAGAGGAGTTTGGGGGGGAAAAAGAACTCAACCATGCGGAAATTATGACCATGGAGTAGCACCACCAACAACAACAACACTAACTGCAACAGCAGCAGCAGCAGCCATACACAGAAGGAGTTGTAAATGTAATTGTTCTGTGCAGCAACTGCAACAAAAATACGACCAACATATCCGCCAGATACATTCTGTTGCCGGGCTGCTAAACATTTATATTAATACAAAAGCATGCATAGAGACAAAAAAAAAAAAAAATAAAAGAGAAGAAAGAGAACAGAATAAAAGTTGCATGAATGCAAACAGACCCAAATGCATATTCAAATAAATTAGCAACAAACAACAAAAACCAAACGGAATAAAAGCAAAAAAACAAAACAAAAAAGAACCGTTAACTAGGATGAGAGCTTTTGGTGGGCTATGTAATTATATTAAAAAAGTGAAAAATTTCCCTTTAGATAACCGAAATATCAATACACTAATATTAACAACATAAAATTGTAAAAAATAATTCAAAGTAGAATAAAATTAATCAAAAGTTGAAATTAAATATTCCTTAAGTAATCATTTCGCTCGAAACAATATTAATGTATAAAAAATAAGTTTGAAAAATCAGTTTTTGATTAAATGACGAACTTAATATAATAAATTAACACTTACAAGTTATTTTCTTTCTCCATTAATGTAGTTTACTAGTAGGAATAGAGAATTGATTACATAAAGAGATATAGAGTTGTATTACATGTCCTTACCAAATATTAGTAGTTATATACTAATGATATGCTTTGATACAAAATATGTATGTAAATATAATTTAATAACAAATTATAGGTAGTAAAATAACCTTTTGAAAAGGTTATATAACAATTACATAAAAAAGTCATTAAAGTATTATACCATCAAAGATAACTCATTCAGTAGTTGGGGTTACATATTACATATAAATTAACAAAAATAATCTTTGGTTGTATTCAATTTAGAAAAAGAAATTATACAATTCTACATTCAATTATCAAGGTTTCCTATGCTTAAAAATAAATTTAAGGGGAAGTCATTACAAGTTTTTCAGGAAGATTCTGAATTCCTAAGAAATAAAACTTTTCAAGACATTGTACTAGATACCTCTATATATGACTAATTGAATAATTCTAAATATATTTTAAATCCATTCTTTATATAATTTCAAATTATTTAAACAAAGTTCTTATTGAATTCAAATAACTTTATTAAAGTTAGGGTATTTAAATGCTAGACCGCTTGCATTCATAAGACACAAACGCATTTGCACACATTCCCATTCAGGGGAGAAACACATACATATGTACACATATACAAATGCATACATACATACATATGTATGTATGTATGTGTGCTTGTTGACTAGAGTGAGATGGTCGAGGGGTTTGGATTTGCATTTGCACATTTCATTATATAAAGACAACAGCAAATGAGAAGAAAATGAGTTGGTGTAGGATAGCAATAAAAATTATGCATTCCATGCCATACTTTTATTAACATCCCATTGAGAGGGATGGCAACTCTACTAAACAGCCCTCATAATGTGTGTTGCCTTCGTCTATTAAAATTAAAATGCGCTGCTTTTTGTTTTATATTTTTCTTTCTTTACATTTTTGTGTTTTTTATTTACATTTTGCCTTCTGTAAATGTAAAAGAACCAAAATTGCCACACAAAACTCTGACTCTACCTCTTCCTCTAACACTGGGTGAGGTGGTTATGGGCCAGCCGCCGGTCTGCCACTTCAGTGATTTTCAATATGAAATTGCCAGCCCGTTCCTGACAGGCGGACAGACAGTTGGGTGGTTTAGGGTGGATGGGGGGAGTTGTTTGCTGACTGCATGTTATGCTATGCTTGGATGAATACGAGTGCAACAACATAATGAGCGACGAACTGCGGTTTTTGAGCCCATGTCTATGCAAATTAGCAGGCATATATCTCTGGCTAAATATATGTACATACATACATACATATATATATGTATATATCTATCTATGTATGTACATATAAGTATAGCTAATGTATGGCAACAAACGTGATTGCAACCAATGTGCAATAGCAAGAAACAACACAGTGGTTTATGCAAAGTGGCCATGATAATCTTTAATAAACATGCCATAGGAATAAGATATTCAGATACATGAATGTCACTCAGAAATTCCTTCCTTTAAAAGCAATCCAAAATCCAAGCACTAGCACTTGGATCAAGAGAGAGAGAAATGGAGAGAAATGAAACTAAACACAATTTGATTACAAAAAATCCTAGAAAAGTTGTCAGTTTGCATTTTGATAACTGGCAATTTGCATGCGGCTAGCAATTAGACATACTTCAGATTGAAAGAGCATACACAAGACACAACAAAATATATATATATATATATATCTAACTAGAAAGACAGACAAAATGAGATGATCCTTCCTTGATGAATTTAACCTCCCTTGAACAAGAAGAAAAAAATAAAAATAAAATAGAAAAACAAAAATACTATAAAACTGGCCAAGCATATAAATAAACAAAAGCATAGATACAAACACAGACACAGACACACACACAGTTACAAATGAAAACAAATACAAACAGAAAGAGAAAAGCTATTTTCATATTTATAACTTTTAGCTAAAGAAACTTTTCTTTCAGTCCTTTTTTGCAATTCTAAACTAGAAATAACTAAATTACAAGCCTTGATCTATACATATTCCCCTCTCCCTCCCCCCCAGCTCCCCATCCTATTCCTTTCTATCTAAATTATATGTAACTTGTCGTCATCTCTCCACCAATCTCTCTTGTCCTCTATAACTTTGTGGCAAAATTCCTTTCGCAGCACAAAAATAGATAAATTTGTTATTTATGTGAAAATATATTTTGACCATTGATTTGCATCCTGTCTTAGTGCTTAATTATTTTCTTGAATAAATATCTAAATATTTTTGCATTGAATTGTTTTTGCTTTATTTAGATTTTGATTTAATTTGCATTTGAAATTTCTAGAATTAGTATAGAGAAACCAAAGAATCAAAGAGAATTCAATCAAGACAAGACTTAGTCATATACACTTGCCAAGTTTGTGTTTAGCACTGATAAATAACGACTAGAGATGATTATAATAAAGATAATAATTAAATTTAGGATATATCTATCTATATATATTCCCTTTAAAAAGGATTTAAAGATATCCTTTTTAGGGTATTAACTTGATTGCAGACTCTCACTGAATGCATTTCAAAGCCATTTCAAGTGCTGCACACTTGGTTAGCAAATTGTTTTTGCTAATTCATGCGGCCAAGACTTGGCTAAGTAGCAGCAAGTTTAATTAAATTAAGCATTTAAATATGTATGTATGTATGTAGGTATGTGTGCAGACACTTATATACGGGACAGACACGAAAGGAGAGTTGCGTTTAGGGCGCGGTCTCATGAATAGGCATTACGTATACGTTAAAATTTAAGTGGCATACACTCAGTCATTTACACAAACACACAGTGCTTTAGTCAGTCAGTCAGTCAGTCAGACAGTCACACCAGCAGTTACACGTGTTTGTAGCCCACTTAAGAAGTGGAAGGGGAGGGAAGAGGAAGACGAGGTTTGTTTGCTACTTTGCTACTTTTTTTTTTTGCCTTTTGCATATGTATGACATAATTAGTGTCATAATAACGACAACTCTCACACATATGCAGCAGCCAGCCACTTCTTGTCTACATTGCTAGGGCTAAAAATGTTAAAAAGTCGCTCATTTGAAATGTTAATAAGATGGCCCCTTGCAACGCCCCCTGCTCCATCTCCTACTCCATATTCTGTGTGATTCTTTAACTCAACTAATTTGCATATTTTTCACGCTCTTTTCTTTCATTCATTCTCTTTGCAGTAAATTACTTAAAAATACATTAAAAATGTACAACAAGCTACAACTGCATCTGTAGAGAAGGAAGGTCAACAGGATAGCAGCAGTAACCGAAAGGATTCTAAGGATAGAAAACGTAACGAGTAAAGGTGAGTTCAAGTAAATATTTATACAACTCTTATAAATATTCATTAAAAATTATAATTAATGCAAAAGTAAACCATATCTACAGTGATATGAAAAATGAAAATGGAAAACAAAACAAATATATAAAAATCATTAAAGTTGCAACAAAGTTTAGTTTTAGTTGTTTATTTATTTATTTATGTTAAATTGAGCATAGAAAATATCACAAAACGTAAATTAATTGCTTTAAAAAAAAAAAAAAACATTGCATACATATGTTTCCACATGAATGCAAGGGCGCGGGGTAGGTGTTTCAAGGAGTGGCAAATTGTGAAACGGAAATGCGAAACCACAAATATTTTTAATAAATTTGAAACAACAAAATGAAAAATAATATAAAAACAATGCAGACAACACTTCTAAATTTTCTTTTTTTTTTGTTTATTATAGTTGCTGCACATTCCCACAAGAGTTCATAACTTTTATCACTCACTGTCACGCACCACACAAACAAAAACACACAACGCACACTCACATTTGTTTGCATTGTTTTATTCTCGCCTCACAGATGAAAATGCAATGTGACAGCCATTTTTTTAAATGTCAACAAGAGCATAAAAACGCAGAGAACCAAATAAGAACTAGAAGGATGGGTTTGACTTCGGCCGATCCGAAGTTTGAATACCCTTGCAAAATCTTTTTTTCTTTTACACAAATAAACAACCAGAATCCTAAGGATGTCTATAAAGCTTTACATCAATCTATTAAAAAGAAGTTTTTGATAATTTAAACTGTTTTTTGGTCCAATTGTTACTTTGGCATCTTTATATTATAGTCTGTCGATTCTATTGAAACTCTATAGAGGCATTTCCATACATACTAAATTTACACATACCAAATTTCGTAATAATAGCTTTTAAAATAACCAAGTTATTCGTCTGAAACTATATTAATATATTACCGATAATTCTTACCGGAGCTATGCAATATAATAATTCCATTCTGCTAAATCTTGTTAGATGTATAAGAGAGTAAATAAAACTCCCAAATACCAAGTTATTGAGGTTAAACCATATTATCTACCGATCGTTCCTATGGCAGCTATATCATATAGTCAACCGAGTCTAATCAAACTTGATAGATGAATAAGAGAGTAAATATAACTCACAAATTCGTTACATACGATAGAAAAACAACACAGTTATGGAGGCTAAACCTTTTTTCTAACGATTATTCATATTGGAGCTGTATGATATAGAAACCGATCGGGATGATTCCGGGATATACATGGCCTGCAGCAAAAAGGGCCTAAGTACAAAATTTCAGCTCTGTGGTTTCAAAGGTCTTGTAGGAGATCATGTTGAGCCATACAGACGGACAGGGCTATATGAACTCAGCTTATTGCGCTGATCAAGAATATATATTCTTCTATGCGTTGCAAACATCTGACCAAAATTAATATTCCCTTTTTAAAAATGCATAAAAAACTTTAACAACACAAATTTTCACAAATGTTACTACACTGAAACAAATTTTTAGGAAAAAAGAGCAACTAAAATTTTATGCATTTGCATTGTTTAATTTATGATTTAGTTTTTCAAGTGTATATGCTTTTAGGTCTTGAAAGACTTTTTAAATTGTTCTGGCAGCCATCACACACAGCCACACACACACACACATCCAGAAACAAAGGGTGCATAATGTGGGAAAGTAAGAGGAGGTGGAGGTGGGGTGTTAACACAAAGAAAAAACTATGCATTTCAATTGCAGCAAACGGTTAATGTTCATTTGTTTGCCAAGGTGCCAACATTTAATGGCCCCCACCCTCTGCCCCTTAACATATGCAACACTTTGAATGCAAGTACAAAACTATTATAAAAACGTTAAAAACAATTGAAAATTTAATTAAAAATGTTGGACAAAAGTTAAAAACGAACGAAAACAAGAAAGAAAGAAAGCAATATTTCTCAGATAGTTGACCCTAAGCTTGTATCTCCCACAAACTGAACCACTCCACTGCAGAGTCTGCCAGTTGGTTGGCCAGTTGGCAGGCTTTGGTCAAGCTTTAGAGCCCACTTAATTGGTTTTTCATTTTCAACAGTGGCCCTAACAGTGGACGGCCGCAAATTAAAACAAAAGCGTTGCATTGTTTTATGGAATGGATCGAAAGTTGGCCAAAAATATTTAAATTGCATTTTGCAACCACTTTGATCAGCATTTATACCGGCCAAATGCCAATGCTACCAATGTTCGTCAGTTTATTTGACTTTATGCAAATTTATTGTATATATTATTTATGAATAAAGCAACAACAAACACAACTCATCTACAAAATGGACAAAAAAAAAAATAATAATTTGCCAATTTAAATGCGCAATTAGTTTAATTGATGCATAGAATTTAGTGGAGGGCGGGGAGTCAAATTGGGTCCACTTGCTGGCCATGTATTTGTCAAATAAATATGGCAATTTAGTTGCCATGTTGACAGCAACAACACCAATAACAACAATAATAATAACCAACCAGTAGCCAGGACAACCCAATGACAATGCATAATTATGCAAAAATTACAAAACAAGCGACTGCAATTAAAATTAAAAATTAACAAAATATTTCCCCCTGAATGCGCCCGCACACAAAGATACACACACACACACACAGAGAGAGGGACACACTTGCCAAATTAACACCCACACGACCATCATATAAAGCTCATTAAATTTACATTTGCATTTATAAAATGTTGTGCATAGTTTCGACACCAGAAATCCAGAATATATATACAAATATATATATATATATATTTCACATGGAAATCAACTAATGCAAAAGAGCGGATGCTGATCCCTGAAATGGGGTAACCAAAATGTGAACTGTCGGTTGCTTGGCCAACTCTCATACACCTAAAAACATTTTATGCGAATTACCATGAAATTATTTTAATTCTGAGTTTTTTTTTCTCTCTCTATTTCCATTTTTGGTTTTTCAAGTGTCACCGCCGCCAGCCGCCAGCCACATGGCCTGGCATTGGCAGTGGCTAAAATTGTGGCCAACAATTAGGCAAAGTTTTTATACCCTGTACCCATAGGGTAAAAGGGTATATTAAAGTCGCTAAAATGTATGTAACAGGCAGAAGGAAGCATTTCCGACCCCATAAAGTATATATATTCTTGATCAGCATCAACAGCCGAGTCGATTGAGACATGTCCGTCTGTCCGTCTGTCCGTCTGTCCGTCCGTCTGTCCGTCCGTCTGTCCGTCCGTCTGTCCGTCCGTATGAACACGTGGATCTCAGAGACTACAAGAGCTAGAGCAACCAAATTTGGTGTCAGCATTCGTGTAGTGTCTACGCAGATCAAGTTTGTTTCAAATTTCTGCCACGCCCACTTCCGCCCCCGCAATTTAGGAAAAACGAATAACTAGAGTAAAATTAAAGGTAGCGTATTGTTATTTGGCACACCCAATAACATGGCCAAAAGGTATCAGCTGACCGAATTTCGTTAAAATCGGACAAGAAATATCGGAGATATATCTATGTACAATTTGTACTGAAATGCCCAGTGCGACATTGCGTAGTAAGTGTAAGCGAGATAGCATGCGTTCGTTGCTGCCGCTTGTGAGGAGAATTTTAGTTTGAACTGATGGCAAATTTTAAGGAGTTTGATTTAATACAGTTACTCTACTTGGTACAGGGTATACTCAAAGTCGGCAGGGACGACTTGCTTGCTTCATTTTTTGTTCTGAGTTGGTGTGTGTGTGTGGGTGGATGGGTGTGGATTATTACACTCATTGGCCTAAATATTAAAATGTAATTAAAAAGGAAATTGCCAGTTGGGATTTAAAGAGCTGAAACCAAAGTACTTACCCACAAACATATAAGCCAAGGGCCAATATATAATTTAGAAATATTGTATATAAATATATTGTATAATTATTTAGTTATGTGATACTTTGAGAAAATATTTAACAAACTGAAAAAGTTTTATCCATTGTAGTTCTTTTATATTATTTTGTTTTTATTCTTTCAAAATTAATTACAATTAAAAATGATCAATATAGAGTCATAGGAAATTTTTAACAGCAGCAATTTTGCAATTATAATATATAGAAGTTTGTGTTTGATTAATAAATCAGTGCTATATATATATATAAGATATGTTATAGACCATTATTTATTAAATATCTAATAGATTTATGAAAAGTAGAGAGCTTGTAGGAATACTTTGTACGACTTTAGTTCAATTTATGCTCTTAAATAACCAAATCGAAAAAGCTTAGAATTTCTTCAGGGTTGCCAGATCATCTCTATCTGCTCATATTGAAAGTTAACCCAACAAACAAAGCCAACGCAAAATGAGATCATCACCCATCTCTATTTGCTCATATTGGGAATTAACCCAACAAACAAAGCCAACGCAAAATGAGTACTATTTCAAATGCATAGCAACTCGACTTCTTACATATATTTTTAATGACTTCAAACTCTATTAAAGCATAATTTAAATAAAATATAAAAAAAATTACCCATAAAATTGCACTCTAAACTTTATGTAAATAGCCAAGTGATTCTGTTTTTGAGATATCTCTTTTATTTCCAAAACATTGAATATCAGCAAATGATAACTCTTTCATAATGTAAGCGGTTCCAATTCAGTTCTATAATAATAACTCAAAATTATGAAATTTGGAATCTATTAGACAAGATCTAATTGTTTAATAACAAATTAATGGAATCTTTATATATATTTTACTTTCTTTTACTTTATGAAATATAAGCAATAATAAAATGTTAAAGCAAACCAAACAAATCAATTTTTAAACAAAGATTATAAAAGATAGACAGAAGAAGACAGCTTTTATAAAGTTCTAGATAAATAATAAAACAAATTAATTTTGAAGTACCTAAGGAAGAAGTACAAAGTCCAGAACCTTAAAACGTTCTGAAAGGTCGTCCATTTCATCAAAGTAAATTAACAATATATTTACAGATGCTATAGAATCTTATGCAATTTCAATTGGATTAGTATAACTCCAAAATTCTCTCTTTACTCTCTTAATTTACTCAAACTCAAAAGTTGATTAATTCTTTTTTTAAACTTTTGCTTTTTACTTTAAGATTAATCTCAATGTTTAAACAAATATTTAAATTATATATTTATTTATATGTACATCAGGATTGACTGAATTACATACACTTGTTATCTGTTAATAAAACAAAATTTTTTTGTTTTATAAAAGTCAATTCCTTTGTCAATAAATAAAATATGCAAAATATGTCGCCAACTGACAAAAATGATTGACATTTGAATACAAAGATTTAGAAATTTGAATGTGAATTTATTTATTGACTCATTGATAGAAAAAACAGTTCATTTTTTAATAGACCATTAAAGCAAAAGAATTCTGAAGAAGAATTTAACTATCCTAATGGAGCATAGATGCATAGAATTGAATTGAGAATATATTTTTTAATATTCTTCCTTTCCTTTAGTTTTTTTTTTTTTGGTTTTTTGCATTTTGTGTATTCCCATTGAATTTTGATCACAAATGTTAAGCAGAGAATTGCACTTTACGAATTTGCGCATTTTTATTTTTATGACAAAATTTTATTTAAAGGCAACAACCAACAGCCGCACTCTCTGAAGGTTATTACGATTTCTTTTATTTACTTTCTTTTATTTGTACTTTGATTTAATGGCTATAAAAAACCAAAAACCCAAAAAGAAAGAAAAGTGAAATGAAATAAAAGAAATTCTAAAGTGCGTTGGCTGGTAGAGTTGGTGGTGTGTGTGGGGGGGAAGGGTCTGGAATTCGCATGCATAAAAATCACAAGGCGTGCTGTGAATTTTAATACCAACTCATCGTATACTATACCATATACACATAATGTTTTGTGCTCGACCGTCGCCATTTTGATTTTCCACTTCTCGACTAACGTAGAGGCTTTAATTTTGCTGGCTGTTTTCCTTTTTTTTTTTTTTTGCGTTTTTTGTTTGCAATTGAAACATGGAATTGCGTTTATTGCGTGCCTATATGTGGCTGAATGTATATGTATATGTGTGTGCCAACACACAACAGTGCAAACAAATGCGATAGGATTCCTGTTCTGGCCATATTACTTTATGGCTCCAAAAAGTATGCAACGATTTTTGATTTATCACTCGGCCAGCTTGCGTTTGTATGTATGTATGTATATATGTGTGCATATATACATATATAATATATATGCATGTACATATATAAATTGAAATGAAGTGCCAGCCACTTTTGTGCACATTTCAGAGATTTTAATCTTTATTTATCGCCACTGCGGTGGCTTGGCCGCTGCAAATGTTGTTGGCATTCTTTTACTCGCTCGCTCGCTCTGTTTGTCTCTCTCTCTCTTTCCGCCCACTCTTTTTTTTACAGCCTGGGGTTAAAATTTATGTTAAGCAGCAACGGCAGCATCTCTTCATCATCTTTTACCCCTTTCCCCCAATGGTTTTTTTCTTTTTTCTTTTTGCTTGTATGATAAATGTTAATGCCTATATAAATGCCAGTCGCATATTTTAACACATATTCATAGGCACAGATATATCAAAATATGCCCCCGGGCTGTCCATATACATACATACGAATGTACATACATATATGTACTTAATGTATATTGAAAAGACGAAAGAAAAAAAATATAAACAAAAATATATTTTCACTTCCGCAGCATAAAAACAATTGCAACCAATAGATTTCACTTCTTACATATTTGGTTATTTTTTTGTGGCTAGTTTGCCATGTTTTATTGTTTTTATACGAATCGCCGGATTGTTTGGTCGGATGTGGCCGCTGTTGTATGTATGTGTGTGTGTAGTTACATCCGTTGCATGAAGCAATCAGCGCAAATATCCACACACAAAATCCACCTGAACATGTGCATATTTCATGAAATGCCTATGCAATGCATTTGTTGAATATTGCTTCTCCTTTATAGGTTCTGTGTGTGTGTGTGTGTGTGCGTGAGTGTGTATTTTTCTAGGTATTAACTTACTTTTGGGAAATTTGATTTAATGCATTTGTAATTTCAGATTTACTAACACACAACCATATGCCAAAATTTAAGCCACATTCGGTTAGAACCGAAAAAAGGAAGTTTTTTTTCCAAATTTTACTTTTTCAATTATTAAATTTTATATGAATTATAGAAACATTAATCACAGATCCAACAAGAACTCATAATTTAAAATTTGTTTATGCACAATACAAAAATAAATTTAAAATTTATTTTGTTTACTAATTTGTTTAAAATAAAATAAAAGCACTAAAACTATCAACAGCTTCTTGTCTAATCACAAAAATTTGTAGATAATTAGAAATGGAAATCGAAAATATAAAATTAATTAACGCATTTTTATATATATTTTTTGATTTATTTATTATGTTGCAACGACATATGGCTTCTCTTCCTCTCTTGTGCAGTTGCTTTATATGGATAAGAACAGGCGGGTTGTGGCTCTGGTAAAACGGAGGATTTCCACTGTAGATCACTCGAATATTGTGTTTTGCAGACTTATACACGTCATTACAATACTTTTTATTTAGTTAATTTTTAATTTAAAATATTTAGAATGCGTTTTCTAGTCTTCTATTGGTAGGCGAACCTGCTGAGTTGTTTGTTCTTGTGTAGTCTAACTTTCAATTTAATTTTTCTTACTTACATTGTCCCATTGTGTAAAAAGATAGTTTCCTTTTCAGAATTGGTGAATTTTCGAAAAAAGTTCTCAAAAATACCAATTATTTTCGATCTTTACTAACTTTCTTTAAAGCTCTTGTATTCCATATGCTTAGATTGCCTAAGCTTATAAAGTATTTCACACTTGAAGATAATTCTCTTACATTTAATTGGAACTTTCTTTTGATTTTCTTTCATTGGTCTTTCATGGCTATAGCATTAAAGTTTTAATTCATAACCAAAACAAATCAAATTTAATTTTAAAAAATGTGTTGATTCAGTGTTGCATACTTAGAGGCTTCACTGTATTAATGCTTTGATAAGAATTGTACAATGATTTTCTCTATGATATAATGCAGTTAATAGGATCGCTTGCTTACTTGACTTTAGTAATATTGTGTTATTCCATGATCTAAACGATATTCAGAGGCGGATTTTCCCCAAAGTCGTAGTAGGCTAGAATACTAAACTAGAATATTTTCATCTGCCTGTTAGATACATTTTAGGGGTTTTAACATAATTTTTCACAGGGTATAACAACCCAAAGTTAAAAAAATGATGTCTCTGAAAGCATATAAAATATAAAGCAATATTTGTTACACCTTAAAGTTTGAATAAACAAGGTAATTAACTAATTTTCAATCTAAAATATAATTTTGTTTGCTAGATACAAATAATAATCTTTGTTTTTCTCAAAGCCAGATATTAGAGTTAAGTTCATATGTAGATCCCAAAAGTAAGAAGCTAATAAAAAAGAAATGTCCATACCTTTAATCCCACAGATGATACTTCACTTGCCTGATTTGATATAATATTCAAATTTTATATTATAAGTAATATCTGATATAATAACTGATCCAAAAACACCAAAAGAATACTATAATCTATCCAACTTAAAAGCTTCTTATCATTAACTTTTGCTTGATTAATATAATTTTAGAATTTTCTGCTGTATAGTCCTTTGCCATATATACCACCTAATAGTATTGTATGGCTAAATTTGATTATTTGCAATAATTTCTTTCAGTGTATATACATATGTATATCTCTAATTGAATTTGTCCAGCCATTTGGGTTGAGAATATTTCTTATTCACTTCCTCAATCTTTAGTTGATTCTTTGTTTTTATTTATTTGTTTTGTATATAACTAAAAATCCTTGTCTTGGGCAAGTTTTTGCCAACTTGGCCGACACAAAAGCAGCAACTGGCGCCAACCCAAAATCCCTAATGTCTCTTAATTATTATGGCCAACAAAATTGCTGCCAAAAACGAAACAAAAAAAAAGAAAAAACAAGAAAAAATTATAGTAATTTCTTACAACAACTATACTCAGTCTCAGCTCCAACTCCAATCCAATCTAGCCCAATCCAATCCAGTCCAGTCCAGTCCCAACCATATTGAAGAAACTCTTGGATGGACAGTAGAACAAAAATCGTGTGCGTTTATAAATAACAAGCGCAAAATGTGCACAATTAGCTCTATAAATGGAAACGAGCCACAGCAATAGCCCAAAGGGGGAAGATCAGGGTTAACCATTTAAGGTCTAAAGAAAGAAGGTTACATAGCGAACGCATACAACTCTTTAAACGTGACTCACATTTCAAACAGAATGAGGGGGCCAACATAACAATACATGCTCTGCTTTAGGTGCTGGTGGTTCTGGTGGTGCTGGTGGTTCTGCTTCACGAATTAAACTCAACTGCATCTTCAATATAAAACAAAGCGTAAATTACGAGGGCCTTCAGCGGTAGTCGTCGGCACATTGGTAAGCAAACATAATACAAACCGTCAGAACAGAATAAGCAGAAATCAAGAAAGCATAAAAATGCCCAAAGCCAGAAAGAGAGAGAGAAAGAGTGAGAGAGAGAGAGAGTGAGAGAGAGAGAGAGAGTGAGAGAGAGAGAGATAGGGGGACAGAGTGACAAAACTTCTGTGGAAATGAAAATAACACACAAAAACAAAACAGAAAAAAGCAAAAATATGTATTAAGTAGTTGTAGAACCTGTCCCTTGGAGCTTCCCCATTGCAGATTGAAGACGACAGCAAAGGAAACAGATGAGGGACGTTTGTGGGGAGGAACTGCTGCTGCTGCTGCTGCAACTGTTGTCTGGTAATTGAAGTGTACGCGCGTGCGTCCCCTGGCAATCAGGCCAACTTGGCATTTTGTATTGCCAACTGTGACTGTACTAGAGTGAGGGAGGAGTGAGAAGGGAGAGTCATATTATGCTGTATTATTTACAATATGAGTGCCAATAGGCAAGCTGGCCATAATAAAATGCTATATAAATGGCTCGGCCACAGGAGGCAAACGTGCAACAGACGACATTTTCATTTACGATGCCGCTGGCTGACGGGCAAACGAGAAGGTTAAATTGAACGAGGAGTTTGATGTGGGATAGTGGTAGTGGTGTGGTGTCTATTATTTTATTCCTATTTCTCTGCTGCTGCTGCCGCTGCTGCCGCTGCTGCCGCTGCCACCAATGGTTGCCAGTTGCCGTCAGTTGTTTATTTATGTGATGGACTGTGCGTGTGTGGAAGTTGCAGATAAATTTACTTAGCTGGTTAAGGCAAAGTCAAAGCCGCTCCTCCAAGTTGTCTGGCAACAGCTGCAGAGAGCTCTCTGGCTTAAGAAAATGACAAGTTAGAAGTGGAAAAGTGGACTCAACTGAAGAGATTGATGATGATGCAGAGAGAAGAAAAAAAAAATAAATATATACATACATTTGTTTTAAGTAAATAACTTAAAGGAGAATGCATTTGATAAATATTAATAACAATTCGATTTGAGTTTCAAGTATTCTTCATAAAACAAATCCATTTAATAAATTTCAAAAGTAGCTTAGATTGTAAATTAAAATCCACTCTATCATGCGATATCGATTCAAGACCTAAGGCATAACGAACGAACACAAGGTGATGGCTCCTTGTAAGCTCAAACATCATCACCTTGCAAGTGGAAATCAATTTGCGTTAAATGTTTGCGTTTCCACCAAAACTAAACACAGATGAGATGGCAAACAAGTAGCTGCCGGCAGGAGCAGCACCAGCAGGATGTGCACTAAGTGAGCCCAAGGAATTGGGTTTGACGAGGTGGAAGCCAACCACAACAGTATATCCGTTTGAGTGACTTTTTGGGGTGGTTGTTTTGAGCCCTGGATAAACAAGATTTTCAGCCAGTGGCAGACCCATTATCATCCATCCGTCCATTCATCCAGCTATCCATCCCATCTATCCCATTCTCTATGAATGGTCAGCCTTAACCGCGTTGCGAACAGCAAAGACTCTTCCGACCTGTACAACAATGTCAGCCCATTAAACTTGAATGCGACACGCATGCTTGCCTGCCCTTCCATCCTAACCCACCCCACCCCACGGTTCTACCTCGCTGACGACTTTAGTGTGCTTAAGCCTGAACTCAACAAGTTTTTGCATTTGTCTTGGGCACGAAGCGAGCATTATGCAAAAACTTTTAGCAAAACAGATGACAAAAAAAAAAAAACGAAGAGAAAAATGTAGAAAAAAACAAAATGCTTATAGACAACGATGACAACATGATTAACAGACAAATGACATTACAAAGCCTTTCTCTTGGCAAGTTTTCCTTTCGTCATGGCAACACCATCATCTTCATCTCCATCTCCATCTCCAACTCCATCTCTGTCTGCCTTTCTATTTGCTGCTAACAATGAGCTGGCTTTGAGGCCCTTCGCCTTTGCCTTTGGCATACGCAAATCAAGTCTTAACCCCATTTTCCCTTTTCCTTCGTCGTGTTTTGTTTTTTTTTCGCTTTGGGTTTTTGCAACTTGAACTTTTAGCAAAAATTTTGCAGCTGAGTAATGAATAAAGTGTGGAGAGTATCTTATGGATTTGTCGTTGACTTTGAAGTTGCACTCTATGAAAGTTGCAAATTGTAGTTTTTCCTTTCCTTTAGCACACACACACACCACAATACTTCACTTTACTCTTCTCCTTCTTCATCCATCATCCGAATGGCTTTGCACTTGAATGCCTCGCAAGAGCCGTCGGCGGTTTGCACTTGAACAGAGGCGTTACAGCGTAACCAGATTCGTCTTATTTCCATACTCTTGCAAACAAAAAGGTATATGCATTATAATCACAAATTATCTATCTTTACAAATTGCAATGAGAGCAACTACTTAGCCACGATACCCCATACCCCAGTTTAAAGTGTATATTTAAGTCAACAAACTATTTTCTTTCTAAATTATATATTTGTTCAGTGCGTTTACTTCTCATTTTTCTTCTTTAAGATTGTCTTAAACAGAGTACATTGGTTCTGAATATGGAAATATTAATCAGTTTTCCGGAACAAAAAGCGTCTTATTTAGTTAGAGTTTGTTTAGTTTTTAAAAACCAATCGAAATATATATTCTTTTTGTTTTATTAACAAGCTTTTGCTAATATATTATATAGATTAATAAATTAATTTGGTTTAAAGTTTTTTTATTTATCCTTGATCAGATAATACATATTTATAATCTTTATTTTCAATGTTAACATAATAAAAGATTCATTTAAATTATTCTTCATTGACATTTCTTGGACTTCTATCTTTTAACTCTGTTTCAATTTTTAAGTTATCATAACTGGGAATTAAAGCATTAATTTATCAATCTTATGTAAATCAAAACAATTCCCATAAATTGCATTTAAAATTATTTTATTCTTCATTATTTCAAATAGATAACTTGGCCTTGGTAATATTTTTCCCAGTTCATTAAATTTTAAGGTATTACACATTCCAATAAACATTTTATTTCTTTTAACAGATGTGTAGCTTTCCTTAAACTATTTTGTATGAGATAAGCTTTGGAACTTAATTACTTTATTTTTTTTTTTTAATTTTTCAATTGTTATTTATACCTCAAAGTAATAAATTCATTATTTTAAGGTTATGTTGATCAGATTCACTGAGATTCATTTTTTTATGTCTTAAATTGTTATGGGTAGCTTCTCAATATATTGAGTATTCATAGATTTGATTTGACTTATGTCAACATATATTTGAAGAAACCCCTTTCCAAAAGCGGCACAGAGTCTTTTTTTGCTTCTGCGCATCCACAATACTAAAAGAAGATCTAGATGTACTAATCAAATAAACTTTTCCAACACTGTTCACTTCTTTCACTCACCTTTTCATCTTTTATCATAATTAAAGGTAAAGATGTGGTTACCTATTGATATTCAAAAAGGATAAAGAACCCAAAAGGGCATTTTGTAGATATTGAAAAATAACCCACAATAGTTCTTATTTAATACATTTTGTTTTTTGAAAGAAAGAATTTAAATTTTAAAATATTCGTTGTGTATATTTAACTTTTGACATTGGTAGAATAGAATAGGACTAGAATCAAAAATGGTTTAAAAACACCTGCAAAATTAAAAAGGAATATCAGACAGAGATATAACAGCTGTTTTTTCCTGCCTGTCTGTCTGTCTATCGGAGTATTATAAAATTTTAAGGCAAAGTGCATTCAGTAGATATTGAATAACCAAAACACATTCCATATAAGTTGATATAACTGAATATCGAGCCACCATAACCGACTTGGATATACTCTTTAGCAAGTATTCGGTTAAAACTTATTCAATTCAAACCTAAAACTGATTTTAAATAACATTATTGTCACAACAACTATACTAAATTAGCATTCATTTTACATAGATAGATAGATAGATACTACGAACATCTGATAGATAGGCAATTTAAATATCTTTGGCAACATTTTTATCATATTAAAGAACGTGAAACCTGCACCTTGCTCCACCTGTTTCCTATTCATATTATCGTCATCATCATTATTATTGTTATTGTTTTTGTTGTTGTAGTAGTCCAATGTACTTGAAAAAGAAACATAGCTGTTTACTCAAAGCTTCAGTTGTCAATATATTGGTCCATTTTGTTGGCTATATAAACAAGGTACCAGCTGCCTCCTCCGCATGCAATAGACCAGACCAACCCCCAACTTCTTTGTGTGTTGTATGTTGTGGGTGAGTGTGTGTGCTTTTAAAGAACCAAAAACATGGGGCCAAAGACTTGCAAAAGTTTTTCAGGATATTTCACAATCCTTTTTGGGCAGACGACCAAGTGTGTACACTGTACATACTGCAATAAGTAGTAGAAGCAGGAAAATGAAAACATTTCTAGCGAAATCAAAAAAGAAAGAGAAAGAGAAAACCACAAGCCAGAGTAAAAGCATACACACCACCATACACACACACACACCACCCACACTTGGTCAAATTGTAAGAGACGGTGTAAGGGGGAAATTGCTTGTTTCAATACTTCACATGCGTGTAAGAAGTTTTCTCAAGCAGTTGTAAGTTTTCAATAAGAAATTGTTAAACAAGTTGTAGATTTCTTATTTATTTTTATTTTTTTTTTTTGTTTTCCTTTTTTCTTGTTTTTCGTTGTTTATTTTGAAATATGTAATTCCTCAACCCAGCTCGTTGCTGCTGCTTGACAGAAAGTGTAGTAATTAGTCACTATGATTGATGAATGCTCCTTCTACAGCAACCGAAAGAGCACTATGGGGAATTTTAATAAATTTTTGTGCACTTAATAATAATACTTCAATTGTTAATTGACTTTAATAAAATAGTGCCAAAATAATAAAAAAAAATTTACAGATTTGTTAATCACAAATAGGGTCAATATAATGTTTCAAAGTTATAGAGTATCACAAAGTACGGCTCTTTTTTTAACTTTCCCCAAATGTTACGAGATCTTTTCAACACTTTTCTTTAAGAGAAGCATTATAAACATAAGTAAACACTTTCTAGAAAACAGTTTTCTCAACAGAATATAGGAAAGTCGAAACTCCGCTAAAGTTTTTCTTTAAAAATAATCTCCATAATAAAAGCTTATCATGCCATTTGTCTTCATTAAAAGTGTTGTATAATGATAAAGAGTCTGCTGCATACTATTTTACTTTATAAGCCATCAATATATTGAATTTAGCTTAAAAAACGATTAAATTACCCCATAGTGCAAAGGAAAGACGGGTAGTTTTTTTTTCTTTTTCTATAGTATACTTTTTGGTGGTAAGTTTTTCATTTAGAGAGCGTTTGGCAGCACTGGAAAAATGTGTCAAAGCCATTAAAATAAAGTATTTTTGTTGTTGCTTTTGGCATTTCGCCTTAATCCAGATGAGAATTTTAAGATTAAATAGCTTGATGATGTTGTTGTTGTTGTTGTTGCAGTAATAAAACGCACCGCAGGCATCTGAAAGCCAATTTTCTAAAGGCGCGCTGCGGGTGGCATGACTATTAAAATTAAATGGCTGACACATACACACACACACACATATATGCAGACACCATATACCATACACCATACTTGCTAATACATGCATACATATGTATGTACATATGTACACACTTCCTTCCAAGACTTTGTATGGAACCATAAAAAGCCAAAAGGTAACAACAACACCACCAACTCCAATACCACAGCATGAACTCCTTGCCAACCAAGCCCAGTGCCCTTCGTCTCCATATGCCTGCGGTTGTAATTTAGTGTGCCTAATGAATTTAGTACCGTTACATACCGACAACGGCAACGGTAACGGGAACGGGAACGGTAATACGAAAGGCAACACCAACAACCATGTGAGTGCAAAAATGCGCACTCAAATGGAATGTCTATATGTGTTAAAGCGAATGTGTGAAAAATCTGCGCCTTGGTAAAAACTTTTCTAACCTTTATTAGCAACCAGGCGGCATCTAATTAAAACAGACATTGAACACAAATTTCCTGCACATAATTAGAGAGAAGCAAAATTAAAGCTACTCTACAAAGTCTTTAAATGAAAGAAACTTTTGTTTCGTTTAACCTACAAGCCACAGGCTGAAAGTTTCGTAAGTGTGACCAGTTTAAATATAGAAATGATTGGAATCTTTATTCTAGTAAAAGATAAGCATTTTCCCTTTAGAATAAAAAAGAAATTGTGGCAGAAATAGTATAATAAATGCTTCATCTTCTCTAATCCTTATTTTGGTGAAATAAGAAAATGAATATTGTTATGAGAGGGTAAATGCTCAGAAGGGGTTTCCAACCCCATCAAGTATATATTTTCTTGTTGCTCGAGTCGATATAGCCATGTCCATCTATCCGTCTGTATGTTTCTTCGCAGGTTTCAAACCTTATATTTTAATCTATATGGTTGAAACTTGGTAGATAAGCTTCTTAGATGTGTATGTTGATGAAGTATAAAAATTAGTCAGATCGGACGACTATAAGATATAGTAACTTGTCTACAGCGCCAATACACACAACAGACGCTCGTTCCGATTTAAATTTCTATTATTTCTATTTCTCTTGAATAATCAAAAGTTTTAAACAAATTTAAATATTCCTAAAGAGCATATAAACCTGAAAGTGTATAAAATTCGCATATTTTAAATAATAAAAATTAAAGCAAGGGAGCTGAAGAGTATAAAGTTTAGCTACATCTCCACAGGCTTTACAAGTTTCATTATGAATCAAGAAATTTAATCAATTAAAAAGCCTTTGCCCTTTCTACATCTTGGATTTGTAATCTTCAGTTATTGGTTAACAGTTAATTGGCCAAATCTAAGCGAAAACTGTCTTGGCTATCTGCCTATTGAATATGACACTTTGCCAAAGGGCCTCATGTACCACCTTCTTCTTCTCTCTCACCCCTTGATATTAGAGGCATTGCTCATCAAGCAAAAGTTGTCAACACACTCACGAATAAAAATAAACATTTTTCGCTTCCCCAGATTAGATTGCATAAACAAAACGAAGGGAAACAGAACAGAAATGGGATAGGTTCCAGCTCGTTGCAGGATATTTACACGGCCAGCGTGGCATAAAAGCGAAAAGTAATTTTCTTAAGTGAATATAAATGTTTAAAATCTTGGTAACTTGGCTCGTACTATGGACTTTTGCTTCAATGGTGCCTTCTACTTTAGCTTCAACTATGGGTCTGGGTTGGATACTGGTTCTGGTTCTGCTTCTGCTTTTGAGTTTGGGCTTCTTCTTTAGCTTGGGCTTTGTTTAGATAAGGAAATTTAAATGCCAAAAGGGAAACAAGTTGAAACACCCATCGACAGAAAAGTGTTTAAAGTTTTATGTGATATTGAAGTTGGCTATAAATGTTAGTGTATACACACAAATACACACACACAGAGAGAGAGAGAGAAGCACATAGATGAAGACAGGTGTTGAGATTCCTACTTGTTATTTTCCCTGGCTTGTTGGCTCAAAATGATAATGATGAAGAAGAAGCGATTGGTAAACAGTTTAATGCATTGAATGTTTGCTTTAAGTTTAAACATTGCCAACTATTCCCCAATGAATTGTCAATTGAAATCGCTTAAGAAGATTATAGCTAGCTAAATTTCAACCATTTGTTAATTGTTAGTTAAACTCATGAATATAATGGAATCGACATTAAAATTAAATCATATTGATTTCTGACCCTAATTAATAGCCATGACAAGTCGATAGAATGCTGTCTGAATGTTGAAGTCATCAAATTTTGTGAATTGAATTATGCCACGGTCATAATTAAATTGCCTTATCAAAATTTCATTTAAGTCCATGACAGCAAATGCAATGAAAGTCGTCCTTTTTTTCCTCCTTTTTTTTTTCTCGATATATATATATATATATATTTTTTTTTTTATGCCTGGTGGAGGGGGTAGTGACAAGAGCCGAAAAACTTTTAATTGAATTCCTTTCAAAATGTTCGTAATGGGCACAATTAAATTGTCAACTTTAGAGAGAAGTCCTTGCTGTTGCTCAAGTAGACAGTGTTGTTGCTGTCATTGCTGTTGCTCCTGTACAATGAGAGCAACAACAAAAACAAAATCTGGCATTATTCAGCACTCGAGTGCATGACAAATTCATTAAATGCACAAAGCCCTTAAAGTGCCCATTGCCCACATGGAGATGAAGATGATGATGATGATGATGATGATAAGAGTGGTAAGGCAACAGGAGCAGCAACAGCAGCAAAAGAGGAACAACATTTTACAAAATTTTATATACTTACTTATGTACGTACACTCTGACCATAATTACGCCACATTGAAGAGTTCCAGGCCAAAGAAGAGAAGGGTATATGATGCACAGTGGTTCATAGATTAAAAAAAAGTAAAAAGATTTGCATAGATTTCGATATAAAATTTGTATAGTTGTTTATTCTGAAAATTTCATAGCTTGTTAAAGACAAAACAATATTTCAACAAAAAAAAAAACTAGACGGATAGGCTAGGGTGGATATTAGGAAGTATATAAAACTCACAAATGCCGGCTTTCGTTATATTTCATTGTAAAACAACAAAGTTATTGAGGTTAAAGCTTATTCACGACCGATCGTTCTTATGGGAGTTATATGATATAGTCATCTGATCGGGATGATTCCGAGATATACAATGCATGCAGCAAAAAAAAGCCTAGCTTTAAGGGTCTTGGAGGTGATTGCGTTGATCCAGACAGATGGACAGACGGTCAGACAGACGGACAAGGCTATATTAACTCAATTCCTGATCAGGAATATATATACTTTATATAGTCGGAGATGCTTCCTTCTATGCGTTGCAAACTTCTGACCAAAATAAGTAAATCTTTTTTGCAAAGTTATAAAAATTTATATTTTTTAGTTCAGGCGGGGCTTGAACCTCCGTGTTTTATGTGTTTTGTGGTGTTGTTGAGTGACTATATCTTATAGTCGTCCAATTTAAATAATTTTTATACTTCATTAACATACACATCTAAAAAGCTTACCTACCAAGATTTAACCATATGGCTTAAAATTTAAGGTCTAGAAACTGCGAAGAAACAAACAGATGAACACGACTATATAGACTCAACTGAGCTATTGATACTGATCGAGAATATACATACTTTAAGGGGTCGGAAACGTATCCTTTCATGCGTTACACACATATATCTGATCATATTTTTATATTCTCTGGAAAGGTATAATAATAACAGTTTTTTTTCTTCATCTCAATACTATAACGGGACACAAAATATCCCTTATATGAATTACAAATATCTTACCAAATTCATTGTACTCTTTAGAGTATATAATTAGCTTTAGTCAAAATAATTAATTAAGTTCGTAACTCGAATGCAAGTTTTTAGGCACTTTGTGTCACTGTGCGGCATTACAGAAGGAGTCAAGCGTGGTTGCAGGGTGAGCCAACCATGAAATGCAACATTGCTTTTGCGGCACACAGAAAAAGTGAGGTAGAGTGTAAGGGAAAGAGTGTCAGTACGTAAAACAAAGAGTTCCACACATATAGGGATAAATATAGAGTAGAAGAGAGACGAGGGAGAAAAGAAGGTGCTCTGGTTAATGCCACATTAAATCCTGCCACTAGGTGTTGTCTTCCTTTCTGAACACTCAGAGAGTTGGAATTGCAACACTTTTCCATATTTAATTTAATTTAAATTGAAAACGAAAACATTTTTCAATCATATAGGCAAACAAAAATAAATGTACAGAATTTTATTGAAGTAATTTGCCATTTAGTACAAAGGACTATGTAATTATCAAGGATTTTAAACTAGTAAGTTACACATATGATAAGCTGAAACCAAATATTTTTTGCCCTATTTAATTAAGTCAGCAAAAAGTAAAGAGTTTTTCCATTACATTAATAACTTTTTCTCTCATTGTGCAAATGAAATTTTCATTATAGCCATTAATTAGACAAGAACAAGAAATTATGTGTATGGATGGATGGAGAGAAGAAGGGGGGAAAGATTAAAAGATAAGAATGGATTATTAATTATAAAATTATCTTGCCTTGGTTTAATTTCAGCATTTTCCTAGGATTACCACATCCTTGTCGTCTTCTTTTGGATTTGCATCATGCGTCGACTGAGTGCGGCTTCCAGGCTGCTTCTGGTATTGCTGGTGCAACAGTTGATTTATTGGCCCATCGGTAGAGCAGATTTTGGACGTGATGAGTGCAATGAGCTAAGCACCAATTCGCCGTGCCAATGTGCCGACTCGATGCCTGAATTTGAGATTTACTGCCCAGCTAATATGTATAATCCTACAATTAAGCTAATCAAACGAATCTCAAATGTCCAGATCGAGTGCAATTTCACCGACTCATCGGAGTACAAGCAACTGCCCGAGCTACGTATTGGCGCCATTGATCGTGTACAAATCCAACGTTGCCCTCTGCCCGGGCACACTCCCATTGCTGGAATATTGGATCATTTGGGCATACCCACGCCCAAAATGCTTATCTTTGAGAGCAACAATCTTGGAGTGAATCTTACGCGAAAGCATTTGGATCATTTGCAGAATCTAAAACGTTTACGTATCACCTCACGTCTATCTACTCATATTCCTCCCGATTTGCTCAGCGATCTGCGCAATCTCAATTGGTTGGATCTGCGTGTCAATGTGGTGGATTTGCCTCCTCAACTCTTTTCCAATTTGGATAATCTGGAATTCCTGGAGCTGGGCAATAATGGTATAAGACAGCTGCCACATGGCATCTTCCGCAATCTTCACAAGTTGCATCACTTGAATCTGTGGAGCAATCACTTACATAACCTCAGCAAGCATGACTTTGAAGGGGTTACCTCCGTGTCTGATGTGGATATAAGTGGGAATGGTATTGAGCAGCTACCATCAGATGTTTTTGCGTTGCTCACAAATCTCAGTGAAATCAATTTGAATGGCAATCATTTTCGATTTTTACCCGAAAATCTCTTTGAACATAATCGGCACTTGAAGCAAGTAAGGCTACTCAACAATCGTGTCCCCCTTACTACTCTACCATCACGACTCTTTGCCAATCTGCCGGAATTAAGAGTGATATCGGTGCGATGTGATCTGGAAACAGTTTCCAGTGACCTCCTGCAACTCTCCACTGAGATCAGAAACATCTCATTCAGGGACAACAATTTAATTACATTGCCAGCAAACCTACTAGAACATCAGACGAATCTTTTAAATCTTGACTTGCGTCACAACAAACTGACACATTTACCGGATACACTCTTCATGAATACCAAAAAACTTGTAGATCTCAACTTGGCAGAGAATCAACTTACAGAGATCAGCGCGTAAGTAGACTTCTTTTATGGTTTTAACAAAAGTCTGGTCACATTTACAAAATAAAGGAAGAAGCAATTTAAGAATCGATCTTTAACAGTTTAAACAAATGTTATTTAAACAAACGTTGGATACAGAATCAATTTCTGATATACATATATATATATATAGCATTTTGGATCTTTTTGGAAAGTTTGGAATTCCCGTCTGATAAAAATTTAGATCCATTGATTTTGCACCGTGAACTAATTCATTAACTTTAAACGCCTCTTGAGAAACCATACAGTCGCGTTTCATTCCATTATTCCACTGCTTAGCAGTTTCATTTTTGAAATTCCTCCTATGCGCTGTGGTTCAATCTCTTCTTAATCTCTAAATTCATTTATTCTTTTACATACAAAAATTTGCCTTTATAATGCAATTTATTTTTCCTATCGGCAATAAAGTTTTATGGTATTGCAAAATGGATGATATATATGCTAAAAACAGGCGATATATGTAAACCAACTTTTGGTTAAACCTTTTTTCCAAAAGCTTTTTAACTGAATTACAAATTAATAATTTTCTTTTACTTTTCTTTTTTACAGTGATCTTTTTAGCCAATTGACTAAACTGGAGACGCTAAACATCAATAGGAATCGTTTGCATACAATTAGTAATCAAGCCTTTGCTACCACCATACTTTTGAGGGATCTCAATCTGGAACACAATCGCATTGATCTGACGCAGCCACTTTTCGGTGAAGAGTTCCAAAAAGCACTTGGATCACCTTTCTGCAACTTGAGAAATCTTCAGACTTTGAATTTGCGCAACAACTCAATAATGTTTATTTACAATGATTGGATTCTTCTGAATGAGCTGCGGACTCTGGATTTGAGTTATAATAATCTTAGTTCGCTGGACTATGACGATCTTCAGTTGTCTTCATATCACGATGTTACCATCAACATGACCCATAACAAGATTACAAACATTAAATTCTATAAATATTCGGATGGGAATGCATCCGAGCGAAAGATGAAGTTGGATTTCAATAATAATCCTCTGGTGTGCGATTGTACTGTACAACCATTCATTGAACTGGTTAGAGGTGATATCAATCCCACCTATGCCAAGAACATCGATCTCCGTACTGACCAATTGCGATGTAGTAAGCCTGATGACTTGGTGGATCAACCGGTTCAGTTAGTGGACCCAAGGAAACTGTACTGTCCCTTTGATAAGTCAGACGATACGACTAAACGACTTTGTCCACAGAGCTGTGAGTGCTTGGTACGGACTTTTGATAATGCCCTTATTGTCAACTGCTCCTTTGCCAATCTAACCAAGGTACCTAAACTGCCAATCCTGCCCTCCAATCTCCATCTCATGGAACTACATTTGGAGAACAATACACTGCTTAAGCTTCCTCATGGTAATTTGCCTGGTTATGAGAACGTGACCAGTCTTCATCTGTCTGGAAATAATCTCACTCAATTGTCGTTGAACCAACTGCCACTCGGTTTGCGTTATCTGGATATAAGCGGAAACAGTTTGCAGGGATTGGATCCACTTGTCTTGGGTTTCCTTAATCACACATTGCCTCGGCATTCACTTAAACTCTCCCAGAATCCATGGGTTTGCAATTGTTCAGCCAAGCCGCTGCTCCTCTTTATGCAGAACAATTTCGAAACGATTGCAGATCGTCGGGAAATCTTTTGCATGGATGCGGAAATTCCCACACGGATGGAGGATCTTGTTGTGAACGATATTTGCCCGCAGCCCAAAGGACTGTGGATTGCTCTGGCGGTGGTCATTGCATTGACTGGTTTTCTGGCCGGCATTACAGCCGCTCTTTACTACAAATATCAGACGGAGATCAAGATCTGGCTATATGCTCACAATCTATGTATGTGGTTTGTCACCGAAGAGGAACTGGACAAGGATAAGAAATTTGATGCCTTTATCTCGTACTCGCACAAAGATCAAAGTTTCATTGAGCAATACTTGGTGCCCCAGCTAGAGCACGGACCCCAGAAATTCCAATTGTGTGTCCATGAAAGGGATTGGCTCGTGGGAGGTTTTATACCCGAGAATATTGTACGCTCAGTGGCGGATTCCCGACGCACCATCATTGTGCTTAGCCAGAATTTCATTGAGTCTGAATGGGCACGTATGGAGTTCCGGGCGGCTCACAGATCAGCTCTAAACGAAGGTCGAGCTCGAATTATAGTGATTATCTACTCGGACATTGGTGACATCGAGAATCTAGATGAAGAGCTAAAGGCCTATCTTAAAATGAACACATATCTAAAGTGGGGCGATCCATGGTTCTGGGATAAGCTGCGATATGCCCTGCCTCATAGAAATCCACTTGTCAATATGGGCAATGGAGCGTTGGTCAAGTCTGCTTTAAAAGGCTCCACTGATGACAAGCTAGAACTGATTAAACCGTCTCCAGTGACACCGCCACTAACCACACCACCAGCAGAGGCCACAAAGAATCCGCTGGTGGCTCAGCTAAACGGTGGCACCCCCCACACTGCCATAATGATTGCCAACGGCAAGAATGGCCTAACAAATAGCCTATATGCGCCCAATGGTAAATCCCATGGCAATGGCCATATCAATGGAGCCTTCATCATTAACACAAATGCCAAACAGAGCGATGTATAGGATTGGGAGAAGGCGGAGCTGTTTCAGTTTGAGCCCGATGACGAGTTGCTGTTCCATTAAACAGACTGAAACTAAGCTCTATCTAAATATATATATACCTTTATTATATATATTCCAATACCGTTTGATTTTCATCCCAGCGCTTTGATCACTCTAAATTATCTCGCCTATTTTAGTTTTAATTAAGGAAAATTTCAATTTTCAATCTTTCATGTGGCCTTTTGTTGACGAGAAAATGTTATTTGTAAGCTTAGCCTAGACACTGCGCTGACCTTAAGAAATCTCAAATATTTTATTATATAGTGGTTATTTGTAAATTAAAAATTAAAATTTGTAAGTTTTAGTTATAGATTTCAATTGAAGGCATTTTAACAGCGAATCTCCAGAATATCAAATAGTTTTAATTTTTCATATTCTTTCTTCCTCTTTTTTTTTCTCTTTTTTGAACAAATTGAAGCTTTATTTTCAAAACCATCAACTGGTTAATATATTAAATTTTTTTTTTTTTTTTTTTAATGCAATTTGACTTATCCAAATAGTAGACTATAAATCTGCCCTGTAATCTATATGTAATTGTGAACAAAATGAAGACAAGCAAAGAGCAATTTTCCTAATACCCCCCCGCCAGACTTCTCCCACTACTTTGTATGTATGTATGTATGTACGCTAAAACAAAACAAAAAAAAAAAGATAAAAAAAAGAAAATCATTTAGTATATAAGATAAGAAATGCACAGGTCAAATCAATACTGTACATAAAGCTGAATAGGAATTTTCATGCTAATTTTCCACTCACATAAAACACACGCTATACAAATATCATAATATATATCTATATATATATATATATATTTATCAGCAATATATACAGACGTATTCGTTTATATATACATATAATGATGCTACACAAATATTACATTAAGAGCATTGACATCAATTCATTCAATTAGACAGACAGACCTTCCTTTCTTCCTTCACCTATCAAATTTTTATGCAATATTCATACTGAATACGTAATTGTAATTAACTAGCGCTATATAAGCTATATCGCATAAGTTCTAGGAAAGTCTCTGATACATACATATGTAATGCCTAAGGTACCTACACATTTATTCAGATAAACACACAGACACATACACACATATATACACAATCATTTCATCATACATATTAGTAATGATAATTGAATCTAAAATATAAATAAAATATATTTTAAAAATTATACAAATGTTTTTTTTTTAATTTAAATGTGATAATTTCACAAGGATCAACTTTTAAACTATTATGGAATACTTAACTTTTTGCATTATCTAACAGAGGGAACCTAAAGGATTAAAAAAGTTTTACTTTAACAACCTCTACATAGATTCTTAGAAGAGTGCACAGTGATAATGGCGCAATCCCCCAGAAAAGGCAAGCAGAGACAGTTCAATCTATGTCACATTAATTTAGTTTGTCAATTTCAGATTTCAAATTTATATTCCAAACAAAGAAAACTATGTGTATATTCTTGCAAAGGCAATCTGTAGACAAATGTGTATAAAACCTTTCAGTTCCGGTACACCTAGATTTAGAACTTGATATATATCATAAGATCTCATAATCTTTTGTTGTTCTATCGAAATCAATTAGTGTTTAATAAAATGAAACCACTTAATATAAAGCTCATACCATCTCTTTGACACCAATAAACTTATTCAACACTATTTAAAAACTTTTTCCGGTTCAGATCTAAAAGTTTAAAAGAGAACTAAAAGGATAGGCTTAGCCCTGATAATACTTGGTGCATATATAAAGAACTTTAATTAACTTACAAACACCGGTTTTCGTAATTTTCAACAAGAAAAAAACAAGAAAGTTAGTTAGGGTAATCCGTATTCTGTGCTTATCGATTCTATGGGAGTTATATGATATAGTCATCTGATCAAGATGCTTTTGAGATACATTTTCTGCAGCAATAAGAAGCTTAGGTGCAAAATTTCAGCTCTACCCCTAAACTATACAACATTTAACATTTACGAACCACGTTGTCCATAAAGGTAATATCTACCTATTGCAGCATCAAGCCGAGGCATAACGGTACCTATTTCGCTCTAAATTTCAGTTTACTTTAACGAACGCAATGCGAATGTTTTTTCTCTCTCACACTCTGAGTATGTAAATATCAATATGCTTGTTAATTGATATGTACCTATGTATGTATATATATATATATAGACAGGAATACGACAAGTAGGAACTCGTAATAAGTATTCGATCTCATTCAAAGTTGTTATACGGAATACATGGGCTCTTCGAGATTTTGAAACTATTAAGCCACAAACAGAAACTGAGCTTTGTCCATTCATGTTTCTTTGCCTAATTTCTTTTAGACAGACGGACATGTCTCAGTTGACTCGGCTGTTGATGCTAATCAAGAATATATATACTTTATGGATTCGGAAAAGCTTCCTTCTGCCTGTTACATACATTAAGGCGGCTTTAATATACCCTTTTATCCTATGGGTAGGGTGTAATCATTTTTTTTATTTATTAAAAATTTAAGTATAGTGGTCCATAAACTACCAGTTCTACCTCTATTGAAGATTGCAGGAAATGGATTAAGTCTGGGAATCGTAATTTAATGAATATAATTTCATTTGCACACATTTTGTAAACATAGTTCTATACTTACTCCAAAATCTGGAACTACATTGGATATAATCAACGTTAATTTTTCATTATTTGCCGAAGTTCCAATATGATTTTTATTTTCAAATTGATTACAATAATACCGAACTATCGAAGGATGTATGTGGACCACATCGCGAGGCCATAACGGACTATTCACAGGATTTAGGCTATATATATTTTAGATATACCGCTTCTGATTACAAATAAGAAGGCTACTTACAGGAGCTCTTCTTAATTAATTTAGTTAGTTAAAGTTTTTTTTTTTTCTTATATTGCTGCTGCTTGTATTTACCGTTTCCATTTTCACTGTGTTTATATCCTTGCTAAAACTGCTCATTTATAATGGTCAGAACTAGATAGAATGGAACATCCTTATCTGCATAAATTCGTCAATTTGTAAGTTTAAGAGGATAATCAAGTTTTAATTGCCAAGTGAAGCTATTAAAGAACACAAATAGGAATCTATTTAGAGGTAAAATATACTTATAATACAGATAGTCCAAATCGAAATCAGGAAGCGGTTCTTACGACCTCTCCCTTATCTTGTTCTCAAGCGCATAGAGTGTCACCCTTCCTCACGAATAAATTTTGCAAGTTAATCATTTTATTCATCATAATATCATCATATATATATATATACATATATGTTTAATAAATTTTTGTTGAACAATAAGTTTATTTAAGAAACAAAAGCACAAAAACATTAAATGTTAAAGTTAAGTACATTGCATTTAATATAAATAATTAAAAATTATCAAAAAATGGGAACTGGATTACAAATCTTTTGAAAAGCATCGTTTAACAATAGGTAGGACTTATCCAGGTAAACCAAAAATGGAAATCACATGGGTTTATTATAAATGAATAGCGATTGACTTTACGTGCAAAAATACTTTTTTAAATTCCAAAGCAATTGTCTAATGCAATTTTGTTTGTTGTTTAACTATAGCTTAATGTATGCTTGTATATTATATATATATATATTTGGATAATAGGTTTGTGGGTATAGGGATCTGTATATAAAATATATAATATATTTAAGTACATATATATATAATAAGTATGTATGTATATATAGGTCCACAGAATGGGTCATCGTTGTAACCTACGCGTATTGTACAAGTTCTCAATTATCTTCACTTAACTCTAACTTTGCCTACTACTCACAATCAGTTTCAGTTTTTCTTTTTTATATTTGTTGTCTTTGGGATTATCTATGTCTCTTCCAGTTTCCTTTGTGTTCGTCTTTTGCATATTGACGGGCTAGACCTTGAGTGGCATTATAAAGCCATGACTTTGGTCTTTACACCACCTAAAGCAGCATGTCATCATCACTCTCGGTGAATTCACCGTTCGGCTCAAGCAATAGATTGGCCTCTTCATTGGATTGAACCTGGTTGTAAAAGCTATCTGTTAGTATATATGGATCTGGAGGAATATCAAGAACATGCTTACTCTTGAATATCGTACAGCTGAGCTACTGCGTCTAAAGAAACGTCGCACTCGCTGCCTGCGAGCTGGTGAGAAGGCAAACATACCCAAACACGTCACAAAGAAGGTCACAGACAAAATTCCCGCTAGAATACCTATAAAAAAAAGATAGGTGAGTAAGGGGATGGGATGTGGGCAAGCGACACTTACTGCCCACAGAGGCCGTTGGACCTATAGGAGCAACAGCCGGTTCTGGACCCGGATCAACAGCTGTTGATGTCGCTGTTGTCGACGTTACGGCTGCTACCGTTGGCTTACCCGTTGGCGATGCCTGTGTACTGGTTGTTGTGCTTGTTGATGTACTACTGCTACTACTACCTCCCACATTGGCAATATCATCATGGGACTCAGGCACACTTAGACCCAGGAACTGGCAGATGCTCGGTGTACGTTGCACGTAAAGCAAATTGCATTCCTGTCCCTGAGGGCGAAAAAAAAAGAAGAAAACAGAAGCAGATTCCCGCAATTAGAAACTTTCTTCATTAAGTGCAAGGGAAAATAAATAAATAAATTGATATGGCAGAATGCATAAATTCCAACTGAAATACGACTGAATGGAAGATAGCTTCTTCTCTCATACACCCAAAGGCCCTTGGCGCAAATTGTGGCGCAACAACTAGCATCCCTTTGCCTGGAACTTCTGCCGTTCGTTCATTCGTTCGCGTAACACTTTCACCCAAAGACCATTTCCGGCGCGACCAGCGAGAGGCAACAAAATGAAACAGCAAATGTGCGCATAATTTAAGAAGTTTTGTGGCACAACTGCAACTGGCGGTAGCTGCAAGTGGCAAAAACTCGCGCGCTCTATACCCAGAACCAGAACGGAGAAACTTTGCCGCCATTTTCCGACCATCCCACAGTCACAGTCACCAAAACACGAACATGTCCACACAACCATGAGACAGAGGGAAACAAGGAAAGGAAAGCCAGCCAGCCAGCCAGAGTCCTTCCCCTACAACGACGACGACGACGCATTAAAAAGTTTGCAGCCATTTAAAATCCCATTTCATTGAATCGCTAATTTTCCGACATCGTCTGCCCTAAATGTTGTTGTTAGCCGAAAAAGGAGAAAAAAAAAAAATGAAATAAAAACCAAGGAAAACGCAAAAGTTGTCGCCATGTGCAAAGGGGGTTTTCCGCTTTTCCACAGTTCAAGGGTTAAAACGTGCTGAGCTCTCCACATTAAGTGAAGGACAGTGCCGTGAAGAAACTGTTTTGCTCAACAGCTTCAATTTCCTTCCTAGCAACTTTACATCGGATGGCCAAAGGTGTATACAATGAACTTTGAAAAAGGTGTGCAACAGGCACAAAGTACGAAACATTTGCCATCCTGTTTGGGTAAGAGCCACAAAATTTTTCAATGTATTCTACAAGTAGTCTAGTCCTGTTAAAACTTGTCATAAAATAAGGTAAAATAGTGGCAACATGTTTAGTTACATTAGCAACAGTTTTCATTAAATTGGAGTAACTTAATTTCACTCAGATATTTTATACTTTTGCTAGAGTCTAAGCCGGCTTTAAGTTGGTCTAAACTATTACTCAATAACTCGTATTTAATAGACGATATTATATTTCGGAATTTGGGATAAAACTATCGTAAAAAAACACATTTCTGTATTTTTGATCATTTTCGTTTTGGCCATAAGTAAAAATTAGAATAGTTGAATAATGTTTGGGATTTTTTTTGGATTTTAGTAGAATCATGTGTTAGGACCTACTTTCTATATATAAATATTTTCTATGATTCAATATTCTCAAAATATTATTTAAATAAACTGCTCGATTCTTCTTTATTCATAATCACTTTACTCATTGTTTAATATTTGAATACTACAGAGTAAAAATATTAGTCGTAAAAATTTAAAAATTGGACGTGCCGAAGTGCAAATACCCTTGCAATTTTTCTTTTGACTTAGATATTAATAACCAAAATAATTGGGAAATATAAGAAAACTAGTAAAATTTCCGTGGCTTAAGAATGAAAACATTTTTTTGATCCGATTGTTTTCTGTGGAAGCTATAGCAGACAGTCCACCGATAGTTAGCCGGCATGATTTAGTGAACCGATTCTGATACAACTTGAGAGATATCTAAGAAAGTATATAAAACTGACAAATATCAATATTTGTTACAATCGCTTTATAACAACCAAATTATTGATCGAAAACAATATTCATGAACTATTTTTTCTATGAGAGCTATATGATACAGACAATCAATTTTAATAAAACTTGGTAGATATGTTGAAAAGTATAGAAAACTCAGAAACATGATATAGTCATCCGATCTGCATGATTCAGAGACATACAATGCCAGCAACCAATGCATAATTTCAACTCTGTTGCTTTAAGAGTTTCGGAGAAGTTTGGGGTTTTTTTTTTAAATTTAACAAATTTTTGAAACTTTTTTTTAGAGTTTTGGGATAAAACAAAAGGTAATTCTTTATAAAAGAAAAAGTTTTTCATGAAACTATGTGTACCGTCTACTTTAGAGATGAAGCAAGCAAGTCGTGCCTGCCGACTTTGAGTATACCCTGTACCAAGTAAAGGAACTTTGTAGAATCTTTAAAATATTATCCATTTGTAGGCCAATAACAGTTATTATCTCTTGCAACTGTAGCAAGCTGTAATTAGTAAAACTACATTGTATGATTCTAGGACGTGTTATTTTGAATAGGCGTGGCTTAATAATGGGCATAAAGAAAGAATATAGTCAGTAAAACCAAGACCCTCTTCACAGTAAGACCTAAGTGTCTAATCTAGTAAAGTAATCGTGCTTGTAAATGTTAAAACACAAAACATTTTAACTAAATAAGTAATTATGAATATAAATTTACAACTTAAAATTATTTTACTTATATTAATTTATGATCAGTACTAACAGACGAGTCATTATAATCAAGTCCCTCTGTCTGTTTGTATCTCAGTTTTAAAGCAATTCAGATGAAATTTGTATATAAGGTTTGAATTAGGGTTAGATTTCTGTATTACCTTATCGAATCAGTGATTCCTATTTGAATTGATACTCAATGAAAGATTGCAAGGTAATCTTGCTTGATATATACCAAATGAACTATCAGTTTATGATTATACGATTTTTTTATAATTGTTTTTTCTTTAAATTATATTGTTAATTATCATAAGCCATTTCAACTATTTCTATATAACACATATATACATATATTTTACAATTTGTATAATCAATTGTCCCCTTTGTCGTGTTGTTCTCTAATTGTATATACTTATGTATGTATGTTGAATTATTAATACGTTATGGAGTGTAACATCCAATTAACGATAGATTAAACCAACATCTATAGAATTCCAAGCATTAGAGAACATTGCACACACACACACACACACACACTCCCATGCCACAAAACCTTTCAGTTAACCACTTACAAATGAAGCATACAAACTTATCACCACCCCAGACATGTTGATTCGTACGTATGTATATCCATATATCCTAGAAGAAGGGGCGGGAGTCTGGGAATGCCGATCCCACTTTATAATGTTTGTTGTTGCAGGTGGTAAACAGCTAGCAGCTATTTGTCAACTGGTTTAAATTGGGGCCAATCGCAAAATACGAAATTAGAATTCAGTCAGAGAGCCATTTCGTTGACTACATATTTCGGGTAACTCTCATTATGCTATCTAAACAGGTAAAAACCAGGAAAACTGTTAGTCAGCAGCAGCAGTCAGTACGAGTACGAGTACGAGTAAAAGTGGTAGCAAATATTTTCAAAACGTTGGCAAGAGCTGAGGCAGGAGCTAGTACAATGGTTTTAGCACTAATTGGCAGCGACCACTAATTACGTTGTTTTCTAAGAGGAAAATTGGGAAAACATTTTGCATGCTTTATATATATTGGATGATCTGAACAACATGGATTAAATGTTCCAGTTTACATACAAGAGATGGTCATTAGGCAAAGAGCCTTAGGCAAATGCACCTTAATTAAATTATAGCAAACACGTAGGTGGAAAAACCACAGTAGTCGTAACTTTTGAGTAGGATGAATCGTAATTAAATTTTCTTCTGCTCCATGGCTAATAAATGAAGCGATAAGAGTTGGAAGGGGGGCGAATGAGCAGGCTAGTGTCAAAAGGTGTTTGTCGCCCATCTACCATCTATCTGTACATACATACATGCAACCAGGTGAAAGAGGTAGCACAATGGAACCAAAGGAGACGAAGAAGAACATCATGTTGTAGATGCAACAACACTGGTGGCACCTGCATTTTCTAGCTCCGATTGTTAAAGACAACAAAAGGCTTAAGCAGGCAGTAACAGCAACTAAACAAAAGCCTGGCCCCGGCTAAAAAGCAAAGGCTAACACAACGTGAAAGCCATAGACAAAAGCAAAGGAATAGGAGAAGGAGAAAAAGTAAGAGTGAGAGTAAAAGACATGCAAAGCGAACCGCAAAAAATGGAAACCCAAACAGCAGTACGAGGATGCAAAGTAGAACGAGCAGAGTAAGAAAGAAGAGGGGCTGTCCCAGGGGCAAAGCAAAGCCGATTGCCAAGTGGTAAGCATAACAAAGGACACC
This sequence comes from Drosophila neocordata, assembly GCA_018903615.1. Lineage (NCBI taxonomy): Eukaryota > Metazoa > Arthropoda > Insecta > Diptera > Drosophilidae > Drosophila > Drosophila neocordata. The sequence continues at coordinate 898,850 of JAEIGI010000018.1, forward strand.
TGCCAACCAACTTGCCGCCTGCCAACCTTCCTGCTGGAGGCGCTGCGTCAGTTCTAGTAGTCCGCTGGGTGGCCTTTTTGCGAAAAAAACATACTTCTTACATTTTCACTTTGATGCCGACGAGCCAGTTGCTTGTGGCAAGACTTTGTAAAAGAAAAAACTCGTTGCTACAGTTGAAATCTTGGCAATGCTAAAAAGGTGATACCCACCTTACCCTTCTACCCCTTTACTTACAAAAGTTGCTGCAAAAGCTTTTGTGCTTTTTCCTAAAAAAAAAAAAAAACACTCTCACACAATCTATATGGCCTTCCCATCCTTTTTTCTTTGACACTCATATGTTTGATGTGCATTTAGGACTAAAAATATTAAATGTTATAGAATAAAAAACGAAGTTTTGAAATTATGCTCTGAATGGATTTGGAAACGGAGATGGATTAATTCATTAAATCTTACCCAGCATTGCAGGTTTATTTTAGAGACTGTTTTCCAATATTAACAGTTTATAAAGGACTATTAATCCGTTTCCAAATAGTTTTCATAAGAATAGTATCAATGTCATTTTTGTAGATTTTTTTTATATCGTATTTTATTACTGACAAAATTACAATTTTCTGAAACTATTCCGAAACCGATTAGATTGACATATGAACAGTTTCATTTAATTCCGACTACGTTACCGTGTTTATATGTATATATGTATGATAATTCAAATAATACAGAATATAATAATATTTGAAAGATCAACAATAAATTGGTTCGGGATTGAATTCAAGAAATCGAACTCAAACGCAGACCAAATAGATTAATTTTCAAACTTTTGTAATACTTTGTTTCCAATTTGAACTAAATAATCCTAGCTATAAGGAAATGTACAGTAAGTACTCTCTTTGGTGGACAAATGAGCGTTTAACACTTTTGGTTCACTCTCAATTTTAAACACTACTTAAAAATTCTACATTGTTTAGAAAACGTTAGAAATGATTTTACTAACTTTATGGATGAAGATAATATAGCCCAAAAAAAATATAGAAAACTTGTTTTTTTTTTCACAAAAGAAAAGTCTGAAATGAATTCATTCCTTTAATACGAGAAATATTTTTCCAATGGGGGTGCCTGTTTATCAAGTGTTCACTGTATTTAGTTTTGCCCCAATAAAATTGATTTTAATTAACAATTTATGTTGAATTTAAGTGGCAAATGTTATGAATTTGAAATAGTAACTCAAATTCGGTTTTTGGTTTGTTTACGTGCTAACCGAATACCCACAAAATAATCGAAAATTTAATTGGTAGTTATAATTTTAAGGGGACATAGACTAATTATAACTAGAAAGATGAACTTACTATGGCCGAACCGAAGTTCAAATACTCTTCCAAACAATCTTTTTGATTTATATATATATAGTGGAATCATTAGGAAGTACATAAAACTAGTCAAATCTAAATTTAATTTTTGTGGTTTAAGAAAAAATGTGTTCAGATCGTTCCTATGGCAGCTATATCATATAGTCAATGGATTCTAGTAAAACTGAATAGAGAAGTATTCATATAAAGCCAACTTACAAATACCAAACTTTGTGACAATCTCTTTTAAAACAATATAAGAAACCAAATTTAAGAAAACTTGGTGAATATATCAAGTATATAGAACTTAAAAACATTGGTTTTCGTGATATTTGATTAAATAACAAGAAAGTTATTGATGTTGAGCTATATTCTCTACCAATCGTTCCTTTGAAAGCTATAGTCATCCGATCGGTATGCTTCCAGGATATGCCTATAGCAAAGAGGTGCAAAATTTCAGGTCTGTTACTATAAGGGTTCAGACAGACGGACATGGCTATATCAACACAGCTCATCATGCTGAACAAGAATATATATACTTTCTAAAGTTGGAGATGCTTTCTTCTAAACGTTGCAAACTTCTGACCAAAACTAATATACCCTTTTGACAAGGGTATAAATCAAAATCACTTTATGTAGCATTTTCATGAACTCGTCAAAGAAATATATCAACTACCTAGTTTAGTATGTGTGTATGAATGTATCTCAGTTAGTATGTATAATGTGTAACTGGCTTATCTTATACTTACAGATGAAATCGTGCTGGAACTCTCCGTTTTATTGCTGCATATCAATCGCATTTGGACATTGAGCATACCTGCAATTAAACCAAATACTAAATGAGAGTCTATAAAAATGCAAACAACACCGAAACCGAGCAGTTTAATTAGCTAAAATGGAAACCCACACATTTAAAACAAACTTAACCCTAATAAAAATTACAAAAAAAATCCCCCCAGATACACAAATACAGAGAGACAGAGGGAGAGGGAGAGAGAGAGAGCACACGCCAGAGACAAAACATTTTATTTTAATTGCCCAACAACAAAAACAAGAACAGCAATCACATACTACAACAGAGCACTGAATCCTTATCAAATTTCAAATGCCAGCCATTGAAAGAAAGCAACGCAACCAGTTTGTTGGATAGGGGGGTAATGGGTGTGGAATAGGATTGGGTTACCCCACCGCAAAGTTATCACATAAAAGCCAAAAATAATTATCACCAGAGACGACAACAAAAGCCCAGCCATAGCCCAAATCCGGAAAGGGACGATAAATGCGCGGTCAGAGGGGCGATTTTAGTGGCTGCCGTTTGCTGCTTCTGTTACTCCTCTGCTGCTGCTGCTGCTGCCGCTCTACTGTCATTCTCGTTCAAATGCGCAGCTTGAAATGTTGTATGTGTGTGTTGGCGTAGAGGACCCAAAGCCACACAAAATCTCCACACCACCACCAACAACAACTACAACAGCAGCAGCAGAAGCAATTCAATGGCAAGTGGGAGTCCACATTTCCCTACCTCTCTCTCACTCTCTCTGTCTCTGATAGCTGGCAGCACCAGCCTGTCACTGGGCATATTCAAATTGTCTGATCGCTTGCAGATTGCGTGACAACACCAACGGCAGAAACAACAACAATAACACGAGTAGCATTTACAGTTACAGCAACAGCAACAACAACAACTAAGACTATAACAAAACATTGTTCTGAGCAGAGAGTTTTGGAATAATTTTATTTATAACGGCGCCTGTGGGATAACAGGAAAGTGTCATAATTAAATCGTCAGTTTTATTTGGCAAAATTCAGAGAGGAAGTTCCTCTCTTTTCTTCTCTTCTTGTTTTAATGGCAAAGTTTAATATATGCATATATATCTATATATATGTACATACATATATGTATGGATGTTTTTTCTTGTGTCAAGTAAAAATTATTTTACGAATAAATGTTTATATGTATGTATGTATGTATGTATGCAGATTGAAATGCTAGTCAAGGGAATGTCTGCTCTCGCTCCTTCTACTTCCACTTCTACTCATTGTCTGTCTCTTTTTGCATGCATTAAACATTCATGCTCTCAAGTGCAGCAAGATTATTTTACCGCATTATCTTGTAGACAATTTTTTTTTGTCTACTCTTTGCATGTTTTTTCATTTATTCCACCGTTTACTTTTTATGCAGACAGACACAAAAGAATTTTAGTTAAAAAACACCGCGAAAAAATGTCGCAGCGCCGTTTCGTCCAAAAAAGGAGGCAACTGTAAAAAAAACTGATACCGAAAACTTGCCTAGGCACTTCAGTATTTGAATACTCTTCCATTTTAGACAATGTTCCAAATGATGTTTTTCAATATGAGTAAGTATAGAGAGCAATATGAAAACAAGGAAGGGTGTCAAATATTTGTAAGAACTGCGTTGAATTTTTCAAATTAAAGTCAATGAGAAAAATTAACCAAAAATATTTGGAACAAACATAAACAATTTTAAATGAGTTAAGCACCCAAACTAAGACGAATTCATTCTGAACTAACTGAATACAAATAATACAGTTAAGAAAAAGATTTACTCCTTAAAAAGAAAGAAAATAAACTATTAGTCATTTGCAATGTATCGACATTCAATTTGTTTCCTACTCTTAGGCTTATATTAAAATATTATTCATTTCCAATAAGTTCACGAAATTCGAATACTCTTACAAAGGGCAAAATAATAAAAATACAGGGACGAAAATTACACGATAAAATGCCAGGAAAAAGAAAAAAAGCGCTAAGCGGAAGGGAAAAAGTGCGGCAGATAAGTAAAAAGGAAGTGCAACGGGCTGAGCGCCAATTCTAATGCGATTTTCTCAGCCCGAGAGACAAAAAAAAAAAGAAGAAAATAACCAAAACTAAGCCAAACAAAATGGCGTACAATGACAGGAAATGTGCGGAAGGGGAAGCGGAAACGGAAGAGACAAGCGACAACGATATACATATCTCACTCTAGGACAAAAACAAGTGCACGGATATGGAAATTAAATTAGTTAAGAAGATCCACTGTAACTGACCTTCTTTTCCGCAATCAGGAGCGCTATATGTAAAATATATATTGACTAAATCCTGTGAATAATCCGTTATGGCCTTGCGATATGGTCCACATACATCCACCGTTAATTTCGTATTATTGTAGTCAACCTAAAAATGAAAATCATTTTATTATGCAAATGAAAAACAGAAGAACATCTTTTTAAATATTTACCTCTATTTTGCCTGACTTGGTAAAAGAAGCATTTTTAAAGTTGAACCTTTCGCCTATTTCATCATGAACAATGTCACAAGTTTTGTCATCAAATGTGCACTCATGTGGCGGGCAAATAACACTCGTATCCCAGTGAAATGAATATACACAGTCGTCAATTGACCGCAGCACAGGATGTCCCTATTAATAAGTAAAAGAAGGGAAAGAGAGTTTAAGAGATAGAGGTAGAAACAAGGATAATGAGATATGAAAGAGTTAATAGTCGTTACATAAATGTCATTTTTCAGACTGTGCTCCACTGGAGTGGATCAAGGATAATTGCCAATCGTTTAACTACGTATGCATAAATTCATGTTCGAAAGTTAATTTAAAAGTTCTATAACAACAATTCATTGGGATTCAATTTCAGCAGATGAACATTTTGATTTATTGATTTAAACCTTACTTATATATGGATATACATAGATACGGAATCAAGATAATACTTACACGACCAACCTGCATTTGGCACTTGAAAAGAATGCGTGTGGACAGTTCCGTGGTCTTATCTGTGGGGCAGGGATCACCCTTCACGTACAGCAAATCTGCCGTAGTCCGACTTCCACTCGACAGTGAAATTAAAGGAAAGCCCAGACTCTGTAAAAATAAACAGTAAGGATTGCGTTAATAACACATCATGTACAAATGTTGTTTTTTGTATCCTTTCTTTCTTTTTGTTTTTTAGTCTTGTTTTTGTTACTTTATGTCTGAGATTGCAGCAAATAACTTGAAATCCCTGTCTGGGCCACCACAACAAGACCAATGATGATGGTGTGGCACACGTTTGTGGCGTGTCCAGGGCAAACAGACATATCGATGAAATGATAACTGCCATTGGAATGAGTACGAATTGTCCGAGACACACAAACGACAATTTAATGGCGGGCACAATTGGTTGGTCAGCAAGCCAACCGACAAACAGATGGATAGATTAAACCTACTATCCTCTATCAACGACATTCCCATCGACCACTTTGTCGCCTGTTCGGTCAGCGGAAGGCCCTGACCCCAGTTACCCCACTCCCCCAGCAGCTTAAATGCTGCCAGAACATCGACGTGAGTTTAATGTGCAAAAAGCAGACGCAATCGTGCATTGGCATTCGACTGCCATAAGATTTATGTACATCCGGGTCAAACGTTGCACATGTCGTCATCGTCGTTGTCCTCGTCCTTGTCCTCATCCCATCTTAAACGTATTAGTAACTACTGCAAGTCGAAAGCCATTTTGTATGCAGCTCAGGCAATGGTTTAGCAGTTTCCTCTATTATTTATGGCTAACTGTTTCACTTTACTCTTGGAAAAAATAAAAGTAGAAAAATAGAGAAAAATATCCATTGGAAATTTGAAATCTCAACTAATGCGACATCGACAAGCACAAAAACAAGGAGCTTAAAGACAGCAGCAAGGCGTCGATCTGACCTTCAGCTAAAGGCGAATCTCATTAGCATTGGTATACGATAGAGCAGACTATCTACCTCCCTTTTCTCTGTCTCTATCGCTCTTACAGTCATTGGAGGGGCGCCAGATTACCGGCTTAGAACAGGGCAAGGCAAGTTTTTAGTAACTTGCTGTGCAAAATTTATTGAAAAACTTTCTTATCGCATTTGAACAAGCAAGCAACTTCTCTTAATGTATGTGTATATGTGTGTGTGTATGTGTGTTTGTGCTCATTTTCCTTTATTTTTTAAGTTTTGTAAACTTTTCTCTTAAGGCAAAAAAATACAACAGAAAGTAACTTAATTGTTTGCAGATACAAATAAATAAGTTGTAAAAGCAAAACAAAATAAAAAGAATGGAGAAAACAAAGAAAGAGAAATGGGAAGAAAAACAACTGAAAAAAAATCTCGATTCTGTCTCGGTAATGAAAACTTTAAACGAAAGCTTAAGATTGAATACTAATTGAAAGTCCTTTTCATTTCACAGATTTACATTATCCTTAATATAATGTTAATACCGACTATTTTATACTCTTTCAATAAATAGCCTTGTCGAAGAATTTATTAAATTGAATTTTATGGAAACTCTTTGGTATCATAAGGAAAGTAAATCAGATTAGTTAAAGAAAGACAATTAAGAAACTTACTTTGAAGAACTTAAGAATTAAAATTTTTTTGGTAAAACCTTTGATCCTTACGATGTTTTAAAGATTTAATGGGACTCTTTTGTTGGTTCAGATTCCACACTTTAACGATATTTACATCATTGTACACAAAATATACTCCTAAATTTCTTATAAATATGAACAATAAATTAATTTAAATTTCACAATTTTGTTTTTAATTTAATGAACCCTAAGGATAAATTTCTTCTTTTTATACTTTAAAAACTATGCCTAGATAATTTTATTTTATTGAACTTTTCTTGTTAGCTAATTTAGTTTGTGAATAGTTTGGTAGTTTATGATAAATTTTTTGTATTAAGAGTTTGAACAATTGAATTAAATTTAAATTTAAAAATATTACGTAAAACTATTCTATTGACAGTTATTTTAATATACTTTATTTTTGGTTTCAGTTAAAAGGTTGCAATATCAATTACCAATATCTAGTACCAACATTAATTACCAATATCAAGTAGAAGAACTAAAATTACAATTACTTTTGGACAGTATTTAATTTACAATTTTAAGAACTGCATTTGCCTACAAAGTCAAATAATAATTGATATGAGTTAATATTTACACAAATATATCAGGAAAAACTTTTTTACTTAAGAAAAATACTTTGAAAAGTTTTTCTTGTATGTATGTATATAGCTTTAGCTATTATTTTTTGTAGTTGATCTATAATTTGGTATAAATAATCTGTTATATTTAATCTGATACTATTTTTAAGATCTACTGTAAAAGTTTTATTTTCTATTTCAATATATTTTAGTACATTTTTTCTAATAAATAACTAATCTAGTTATTAAATACATTTAATAAAATAAGAACTATTAATTGATGAGATATCGGATAATTGTTTTGGTGAAAATTTCCTACTAATGTTGCATTCAGAACTTTGTTTCCATATATTGCATATTAGATTTAATATGAAAAAACTTAAAATTTAGATTTTGGATACACAAATTTTTTAATATTTGGAATTTGTATTTATTTTAAAAGGAGAAGAACTTAACTTAATATTTTTTTGTTGGTAGAGTAAAAAACCTGTTAAATCGTTTCTTATGCTGGACTCTATCTATTAACCAAAAAAATTGGTTAAAAAATATAGTGAATTATCGTGTAAATAATAGTTCCAAAAAAAATAAATTAAATTTGGGCCACCGAAATTTGAAATATAATTGCAGTTGCTTGAAATATATCTAAAATCTATATAATATCGTTGGCAATAGATTATTGTCAATATTGCTCTATAAGTTTTGGTCTCATTGCCTCATTTCTTCCCCTTCTCCTTCAAATATACTCTTCTCTCGATTAGCTAATTTCTGGTTTTCTGAAATCAAATATTGCATTAAAAATCCATAAACAAATAAAAACCATCTAATTGAAATTTGATTTCCTAAAATTTAAACAAATTGTATTAAAATTATAGTTTTTGTTAAATCATTAACTGGATATAAACATTTAAAAGTTAATAGTTAATAACTAAACTTTTCACATTTGAGTTTTTCTTAATTTTTCCTTAAATAAGAAAACTACTAATTTAATAAATTTTTTCTTAAACTTTTCAAGTAAAAGTTTGAATACTTTGAATTAGAAAACTTCTTTTCGTTTAGATAATCTTTCATAAGAAACAAATACAATCCATGAACCATTTCGAAATTAATTTCTTTCGCCTGGTCTATTCGTTTTTTTTTTTTTTTTCCATTTTACCATGTTCAATTTACTTTGATACAATTTGACGTTTTCGCTTTTCTGTTTCTTAGAATTTCTCTTTTTCCGAGAATTTATATATAATAAAATGTAAGATGATTCCACGACAACTGAGAGTAATGGCTCTACCAATGCTTTTCCTGCTAAAAACTTGGGAAAAGAAAAAGGGTTAACTTTTAGTTCAAAAGCAACAAAGATTTGTGCATAATCCGTATTTGACTTGAGAGACATGCCCAAGGCGATGCCTCGACAAACCGTGGGGGTTGATAACAGAGTTAACCATCAAACAATGTCCATGTCCTCTTTTGTGACAGCCGGCCAGCCAACTGGACGCCCTGACTGGCGACTCGAAACTGACGCCCAGGAATTTAGAATGAGCGTTCTCAAGGGGGGAAGGGTAGCGGGCAAATTACCGACATAACAATGGTCGAGAAAAAAATGTGTGGCCAGTGTCATGTGACGGCCATTGGCATTAAATGGTATTTGCCTGTTTACACAAGCGATTTAATCAATGCTATTATTAATAATTGAGGCATCGATGTGAGTAATCAATAATCACTAATGTGCCCCCCAACCGTCTATAGTTCCCATTTGAATGCCTTATGTTATGCTGTGTGCTATGCTAAGTTGTCGACCAATAAATGGAAGTGCAGGAGGTTGTAGGGCAACCAAGGATTATGATGCCAGTCACATGTCTCGTTGCCAAATTTGCAGTTCTACAAGTCAAATGCTCAACTCAAGCTGACAATGGAGATACTGCATCTCAATGAACAGTCGACTACAAGCCATCGAAGATAGGAATCCAAAAAAAAAGTCGCCAAAATGTAAGGCGAATCATGTTAGGGCAAATGCGAATCCCTGGAAGTCAGACAAGTCAGTCAAGATAAAGCAAAAAAAAGAAGAAAATGTCATTGAAAAACGAATGCCAGTATCATGACAGTGAAAATCACTTAAAAAGAACATTTAAGCAAAACAGTTCTATTTATGTATAGGTAGGAAACCAATTTACTCGTTAATTAACACTAGCAATTAACATACACTAGCTTTTAACAGCAGTGCAGAAGTTAACATAACATGTATAACAGAGATAGAGATGAATTCGAATACCAACAAACAAGACAAGCGGGTCGTAAAAAGGAAAAGAAACCAGATTAAAAAATAAAAAAAATATAATTAAATATCAATATAAATCTCGCCTAATATAAAAGTAACACTCCTGATGCTTATTTTATTGTTTAAAAATTTGCCTTTACTGAAAATGGTATACAAACGGCTTAAATAGTTTATATTTCTTCCTTCTTAAGGAAAAAAATGAAAAACTTATAGACAATGTAATACAGAGAAAGAACAGTCAATAATCAAGCAGAATCGTGTTATCTTTTGAAAAATACAAAGCTTATTCAAATACATTTAGAACTGGAAACTAGAAAGTGAGAGAGAGGGAGAGCTTTGAAAATGAGAATTTGAGGGCAAAACCAATTTTTATAGTAATCATGATTAGAGGTAGAAATTTTAAAATACAAACGAATATTTTCGGTAAATGTATTTTATTCTGTAAATGTATATATTCTATTCTATATACTCTTTTTTATTAATTCGGTTTTGCTAAGCTTCTATTCCACAGGGTCGACATGTTTTAGTCTTTTTGACATTCTCTTGCTAAAAGTAAAAGAAGTACACTTCCATCAGGATAATAAATAACTTTTATATACATAACTAATACTTTTTAGTAACGTATCGATTTGTTTTGGCTAGAAGTCTATATTCAGCTGTTTGCTTTCAACCGATTCCCATGAATATTTTTGAAACTGTGATTTACAAATGGTTTGCACTGTACTTAGTTATAAGAAGGATATGCAGAATGGCAGCACATTAAAATATGTGCCAACATTTTAAGAAGTGAACGGCAGCAATGCAGTATAAAAAGGGCAGATCTGCCAATGGAGTCGACAACTGTCAATGAGTGGGTGTGTGTGTGTGTGTCCTGGCATGGATTTGAGTTTGGGTTCGTTTTAGCGTTTGGGTTATTCAAGTGCGCGTCAGCAGCTAGCAGCACATTTCCGTTTCCGTACACGAAATGCGCTAAAAACGGAACATTTTCAAAATGCAAAACGTGGTGCAAAATGTCAACACAGGGATAGAAAACGAGCGAATGGAGAGCGGTGGAGCGTTAGGCAGGGTAAAGCAATATAAATTTTATAAAAAAAAAGAAAATATGTATTACCATGACTGCGTTATTTCTGAACCAGCGGCATGCAAACAAAGCCGATGGCACTTTTGAACCAAGGCCTCCACTTTTCAGTTCCATGACCAACCCGCCCACACATACACCCTGGCACCAGCACGTTGGTAGGGTGCCACCACACCCAGGAGGCGGAAATGCTTTGCAGAGCACGTCGCCGGTGGCAACTTTACCATTCCATTCCCCCACATTCAGACCCCATGCCAACCATTTCATATCCTCTCACACATGGAAGCTGCTGGCCGCTAAAAGCTGTTTTTACAGATATTTTTCTTCTTTCCTCTTTTTTTTTCTGTTAGCATCCCCGCATTTTGCCATTTCCTTCCGTTCCGTTTCGTTACGCTGCGCGACGTTACGTTAGTGCTGACCTTACGTTATGTTCAAATATTTCACTCGCGTGTTGAATGCCCCTCTCTTCTTCTACCGTTTCTCCATCTCTCTTTCCCACTTTCGCATTGCCATTTCTATGGTGTACGTGCTTATTTTTTTAGCAACTTGAACAATGTTTTTGCTCCCAGGAAATTTGTGCAGCTTCTGATAAAAGGGGGGAAAGGGTCAAAGAGGGGGCTTACCGCGCACAGGATATGGCGGTGTGGGTTGAGCCTCGCATATGGAAAATGAACTAAAAATATAACCACCATAGAACATGCATTTATTGCTGCAAGCCAACAACGATAGGCTTACCCAGGCACAATTATGGCCCCTTGGAACAGATTCTAACGATTGGAATGGATAAGTATCAAATTAAGTTTTATACATATGCATTTCTTATATGGATGGTTAATGCAGAAAAGGAACATTGGTTTTTTTTTGCTTTGTTACAATAACATGGAAAACATAAACAAGCTTCTCTTGTCTTGGTCCCAAATTATCTATCATCTCACAAGTTCACGTTTTGGCTGTCCTCAACATTAGATAAATAAATCTATTTAATTAGAACAAATGGGGATTTTTTCACCTTTAAAAGGAGTTGGCAACCTTGTTCTTTTGGGACATGAAATTAATCACCAAACGAGCTGTTTGGTTACCAAGGAGATATGGAATTCAGACAGTTGCTCACAGAATTGAAGTTTTCTGTATACAATTGTCTTGTTTTGGCAAGCAACTCTTCATTGCACATTGACTCTTTATTTTTTAAGATTCTTGGTTATTGTGTAAGACAATTGGTAAAAAGAGAGCAATGGAACAATTACTTTTAAGGTCAGTAGAAACTTACCTTAGCACCTGCACTTTCCCTCGGTTAAATTTTTCTTAAAGTTAGTATTGACGGAATAGTAAAGAACTAGGAATGCTTAAATCCATGCAGAGGATATAATAAAGTTGATCAGTATGTTTTTCTTCTTTTGAAAATATATTGTAGATTTAAAATGACATACAAATAAAGCAAGCAAGTCGTCCTTGCCGACTTTGAGTGTACCCTCTGTAGCAGGTACAGGATCTTCATAAAATTAAACTTTTTCCATTTGACATTAATTCAAACTAAAATCCTGCTCACAACGCATGTCGTCTCGATCACCCTTGATCTTGATCTATGCTACGTCATACTTGACATTTCAGTACAAACAAGGTTTGTTTCCGATCTTTATTGTGTGATTTCAAAGTTTGCTCCGCTAATAGTTTTTGGCGAAATTCATTGGATGTGTAAAATAAGAACTTTGTTATACGTTTTTCTAAATTGAGGTGGGAAAAGTAAAAATTGGAAAAACTTAAACTGCGTGGACACTCGTCGACACTAGAGTTACCCTAGCTCTTATATTCTTTGCAATCTAGGTGTTCGTATGGACCGACAGGCGGTCAAACTACTTTCTAATGCTAATCAAGAATATATAAACTTAATAGTGTCGGAAATGTCTGATACATACATTTTAGCAACTTTAATTTCTCCCAATATTCAACTAACAAGCTTTCTGTTTTTTAATATTTCTGACATTTCTTTCTGTAACATCTTTCTTTCTAGACATCTAGTCTATAAGTTCCATAGAAAATATAACTAGAAGGATGGGCTAATTTCGACCATGACGAAGTTTGAATACCTTTGCAAACTTTTTAGTGAAAATATTATTTGTTGGTCCGATTGTTCCTATGGGAGCTATACCATATAGTCGGGCGATTCTAGTGAAACTCAGTAAACACCTTTCTATATATGTATATCAAACTTACACATACCAAATTTCGTGAGAATCGCTGGTAAAATAGGCAAGTTATTCATCTAAAACTATTTTACCGGCCTTTCATTCCTATGGGAGCTATATGATATAGTCAACCGATTTTGATGAAACTTGGTGAATATCTTAAGAAGTATATAAAACACACAAATACCTTTTGTGGTCTTCCAATGGAAAACAACAAAGTTATTGAGGTTAAAGCTTATTCACGACCGATCGTTCCTATGGGAGCTATATGATATAGTCATTCGATCGGAATGATGCTGCAGCAAAAAAAAGCCTAGGTGCAAAATTTTAGCTGTGTAACTTTAAGAGTCTCGGAGGAGATTGCGTTAATCCAGATAGACGGACACACAGACAGACGGACACACAGACAGACGGACACATAGACAGACGGACATACAGACATACGGACAGACGGACAAGGCTACATCAACTCAGCTCATCGTGCTGATGAATAATATATATACTTTATTTAGTCGGAGATGCTTCCTTTTATGCGTTGCAACCAAAATAATATACCTTTTATATAAAAATAGAATAAGCTAGGATAAGATGAGGCACATAATCAGTTCTTTGCAGTTGGCTGAACCAAGCAGATGCATGTCTACAGTACTTTATTTCGATAATCTTTTAATTCTTTCGTTTCTTATCAATGGAAATCAGCTTTAAATGGTGTATAAAATTGACTTTTAATTTTTGGAAGGCAGTTAAAATGCTCATATAGCAAGTGTAATCATTTATTTCAAGCACTTCTTTCTCTTTACGCAAATAAAAAAACCCAAAACTAAATAGAACCGAGGGACGATTTCGTAATGCCTAGTATTAAAATATATTTTTGTAAGGTCTCCAATATACACTTTAAACAGAACCTTATTAACAAATGGATGTACCTACAAAAATTTAGTAGCTTTTGTTTAAGGAAAAAATAGTTTCACGATAGTTTAACAATTTTCCCCCTTTTTTGCAACTTTAATATATCCATTTACATGATATATGTATATATTGTTGGTTTTTTCAATTTATTTTTTTTGTTTTAGTTATCTTTTGTGCATATTTTGGTAGACTCAATGGCTTTATAGCTCAGACAGTGTCCAATTATCGCATTCATTTGCCGACTAACATGGCGGGCGACCATTTTGTGGCATGCAGGGAAAATCTCATTTCAAGCAAATTTCATTGCATACTTTGGCGGGCTTAACTGTTTAAGCAGAGGGCTAACAGTCAAACAGTCTCTATCTAAAGAGAAAGGCAGCGAGATATAGAGTCTGGTCGGCCAGGGATGCTTTTTGTGTTGTGATGGAGTGGGAGCGAGGAGACAACTTTTTAGCTGCCAACCAACCGACCGAGAACCAGTCTGACTACTCTTGCCAGTCTACAACTGTCAACGGCAGACCCAGAGCCAGACCCAGACCCAATACGAGTTCGAGTGCAGAGTAGTGGTCAAGTCCTCTTAATGAAGCAAGCAAATCCACTAGCTACTGGTCACTTGGGGGAGAATGGGGAGATGAAGGGACATTGGAATGGGACTTGGAGTAGAGCTTAGCAATTAAATTGCTGCATATTTAATGCATGAATGGCGCCACAATTTTGGGCATTTGACCAAATGGCCCAAAAACGGGCATATTGAAACGTTTACGATGGACGACAAAGACGAAACGATGAGTATGAGGATGGGAAAAAGTAGGGGAAGGATGACTAGAAAATTACGTGCCCACACATACAGACACACACACACATGGTACACACGTACCATAGATGCAAAGAGCTCTAAGCACATAAGCGGCTTTCTTTTGGGTAAACTAAGCAATCTCTCTCTCTCTCTCCTGCCTTACCCTCTCTATCGCTTTGCCAAAGGGAACTGGTACTTACATGCTCCTCCTCAGGGGCACCGGACGACGTCACTTTGGCCATACAGGCACCTGATCCGCCGGCACAACCTAATTGGTATTTTGGCACTAATGGACGACATACATTCAAAAAGAACTGCAAAAGAAGAAAAGAGACAGAGTGAGAGACACAAAAAACAAAAGCCAGCAAATTACGTTGCACGTAGTACAGTAAAGCATCATATTGTTTAACTTACCTTAGTTGTTTTGGGCACTAGACTGGCCATACTGTCTGGCAAATCTATTGTCGCCTCATAGTTCTCATTTGCGCTAATCAATGGCGTCAAGTCGACCTGTTCAATTCCACTGCTACCCATACCATCCGTATCCGATGTATGATCCACATAGACACTTGCCTTGCATTTAATCTGCTCATGGCAGGCATGCGATGTCTGATATTGGATTAACAGCTGACAATTGGAGTCCTCAATTATTTGCAAGGCATTGTTACCACCAGCACCAGAAGCACCGCCATTGTCCTTTGTCGCATTGTTCGCACAGACAAATTCGATTTTCGTCGACCATCGCGTAGTTCCCCGGCAATTGGCGCCGTCCTCGTACAGCAAATAGAGCGAGCCGCTCTGATTGAAACGCAAATGCGAGTTGAAGTTACCCAAGCTGATGGTCTCAGCATTCTGTTCATAGCAGGCGCCTGAAAGTGGTCAAAGAAGTGCAAGAGCAATTGAGTGTGTCTGTCTGTCTGCCTGTGTGTGTGTGTGTGTGTGTGTGTGGGACTTAGAGTGGACTAGACAAAGCTAAAGCAACGCTTAAAAAAAATACACACACGCAGAGATAAACCTTATCCTTCCCTTTATTTTTTTTCGTTTTGTAAAGGAGAAAAAGCGCGTGGTAGGTTGATTGCATGCTGTTATACTCAAATGGAGCGACAGCCTGATGGAAGACATCACATCACAGTGTGTCAAAGAAGAAACTAATTGTTCCCGCTGTGTGTCCACTTGCGCAAACATTTTTTACCTACGCTCTTTTTCTTTGGTTTTTCTAACATCTATCTTAGGGGATTGTGGAAGGCTTTTATGAGCAACCTTTAAGTAAATTTTTCTGTAAGGAACTTTAGGTAAGGCTAAAAACATGCGTAAAAAGTTTAATCAAGGCCTCGCCCTACAAAGATATAATAAATATTGATTTAACTTTATAGCAAAAAGCATTTGTTAACGTCATAATTGGTGACCAGCAGGAGAAAGAAAAGGCCAATTTCCATTATCACTAAATTACTCACATGTTCTAGGAAAACTTCATTTTAAAACGTTCGAGCGAGATGAATGATTTGGGTGTACTCATGGATCACAAATTAAGTTTGACTCGTCACATGTTCTTTCGATGATCCTGGGATCGAAATGTTAACTTACCTTCGTATTCTCAAAGACTTGTAACAAATTTTTCCTCCTTACTTAACCGTAGAGTAAAACGTGGTACTTTGTTTATACACAAGCTTTTGAATGGACAAATAGACTCTCCCAATTTATTCAATCATTCAATCTATCTGTACCCTGTAGACCAACTAGAAAATATATCCCTCTAACTCTAATACGCTGCGTTTCTAAGACATTCACATGAACCTTTTCGAGTTCTTTTTTTCGATTACAACCGCCTTTATCCTGCAATCGGATCAAAGCTCTCTGTTCCTAAGCTCAAAACGTTTATTTTTAACTATTTACCCTTTTTTGATTTTGTAAGCTGTCTGGTAAGGTTCGCACGTAACAGCCATTGTCCTAGTATCGCTTGAAACACTTGAACGTACTGCGAATTTTTCGCGTCAACGTCCAAAAGAATATGTACGGCTAGTTTTTTTTCCCTTTCGTTTAACAACAAATTGACACAGTGATTCTTAAACGGAATTGCCGCGCATTCATTAATCAAGGGAAACTAGTAAAGAGAGTGACCAAGTGGACATATTTTTAATATTATTAGTTGTTAGCAAGTGTAATTATATAAAATCAACTCTGTAATAGGTTGTCGTATGACTTATAAGCCTTCTTTATCCATAGTTCTTCCTAAGTACCCTATCCATTTGTTCCATTTATTGCACACATACATATTTGCTTTGGGTTATCGGCATTTGGAACCACTGAGAGTTTACTTAATTGAATTTCTTAAATTGAAAATACAAAGAAGAGTACTTAGAGAATCTGAAATTATGAATATACATAACAGTGAAGATTCCAGTTAATACAAAAAATTAATTTAAATCCTTAATCACTTTTGTTTAACATATATTTATACATAAATTGAATGTTTTGCAAAGTAAAAGTTTGTTTATGGAATCAAGTTTGATTAATATTTTGGAATCAAATATTTGACATGTCCGCTCAACTCATGAATCAATTTATGCTCATGTTACCTTCACATCCCTGGAAGCACAATTCTGAAATTCTTCGCATATTTATTCCCATTTTGAAGCAACGTCACTCACATTTGCCAGATTTTGATTGAGTGGCCAAGAGCAAGAGCAATAGCAAGCAGGAACATTGCGATTGTGATTGTGATTGCGATTTGACTAGAGTATGGTAATTTCATTCTTCATCTGTTTCTACATACATTCGACATTTTTATACTTTATTGCAGACATCAATGCAGGTCCAAGCTAGCCAAGAGACTCGAGTAGAAATAAACCAAAAGGAAAAAAAAGGAAAAGGGATAAAAAAAAGGCCAATTGAATTGGCTTTTTGAAATCGAAAAGAAATCGACTGTCAACTAAATTGATAAATGACATTGTTGCTGCTGCGTGACAACATACACACACATTGACACAAGTATACATGTTTTTGTATATATATGTATATGTAAGATTGAGCCTGTAAGTATGCTACGGAAGCATACAATTGCATTTCGGTTTACCACAAGTGAAACAGAAGCCTTTTCTTCTCTCTTCTTTCATTCGTTCGTACAACTTTATATATAAGTATGTATGTACCTTGGATGAGAATCATTTCCTGGTCGAGATTACACCAAAAAAACACACACACAACAAATTCAATTTCAATGCAATCTCAGGAAACACTGAGCCTACAGGACATACTATATATATATCTCCCGCAACCAAGTTCCCATTGTGGTTAAGGGAAGAGAGAGAAGGCGACCTTAGGGCCCGAAAACAATACATTGTTCAAATTCTTTAGATGACATGAAAAAAAGGTTAAGTATAACAGGCTTGAAAAAAAGTTGACTTTGTGCCATTGATAAGGCATCAACGATATGATGGAAAAACAACGAACAACAACAAAACACAACAAAAAATAGCAAGAACCAACTAAAATTCTTATATGAAAAAAATAAAAATGAGAAAAATCCTCAAGCAAATTGAATTTCAATAAGAAAACAACCAAGAAAGGGTCCACAGTACCCTAAAAACATTGGCCAGGCCAAAGGCAACGAAAATAACAAACAACAAAAAACGAGAGAAAAACAAATATAAACGATTTAGTAGCTGCCACTTGGCTGGCACATTTTGGCCAAACAGCTGCCGGCAAGTGTTCGTCTAAATTGAATCTGCCCTAACATCAGCAGCACCAACAGCAACACCAACAAACGTGCAACATAACAGCAAAAAAAAAGAGGGAAAGGAGTAAAATGCCAAATATATAAAAACAGAAATAGAAAATTAGAAACATTTGAAGTGAGACCCACAAATCGAAGAAAATTGTTTCACTAAATACAATATATAGTTAGTTTTCACATACTTTAAGAAAGGAAGTTACAGGAAAAGAAATGACAACTACAATTTATAGCTTGATTTTATTAAAACCTTCTCTTGGACATACAAAATCGTTTTATAAAATAATATTTGTCATAATTGTGAAAATTTGAAAGAATTCCAATCCAAATTTTATCTTATATTACTAAATCAGATTCTAAAACCTAACATAATTCAGAGATTTGAATTTGTCTAATAGTCTTAAAGGTCGAAAAAACTTTCAAAGGACTCACTCCTTTCAATTATTTCCAAGAGTTCATAGCAACACTTTTTGATTGTGACTACCTTCTCAAACAAGTCTGTTCATTCTAGGCTGTCCTCATTTTATTAAAGGTCACTAAAACTCAGGGAGGAATTAAATACTCTTGCAGAGGGTATAATAAAATTGGTCAAAATTACATTTCCGATCCCATAAAATACATTTTGGATACATTAATAGCCAAATCGGTGTAGTCATGTCCATCTGTCTGTTCGTTCGTGGTGTTTAGACCTTAAACTTTAAGTTTTATGATTGAAACTTGATAGATAGACTTTTTAGATGTTTATGTGGATAAAGTATAAAAATTAGTCGAATCGGACGGGTAAAAGACATAGTAACTTGACCTCAGCCTCAACAAGTGGCAGGTTCAACTGTTCAATTTTTCTTATTTTACAATTTTTTCGTTTTTCATATGTACTCATAAACCGTTCACCAAATTTAAATCAGAACAAATAATTATTACTATTATTATCATAAAAATAAAATCAATTTACTTTATCGAATCATACAACAATCATCAACACGCAGCGAGAGAGACAAAATGGATTTAATTTGTGTCGAAATTTGAAAGGGTAATCCAGGACAAGGCATCTTTTTCTTTTAAATTTCCTTCGCTGGAATAACACAATTCAATTGCTATATATGGCAAATAAGCGGACTGGCGACGAATTGATTTGATGTTCGGTAGAGGTAGAGATCAGTATCCCCAACTCGATAGGCCCGGAAACAATGTGACGCACAAACTAGAAGGATGGGCTAACTTCGGCCATGCCATTGTTCCTATGGGAGCTATAGCATATAGTCGGCCGATTTTTTTTTTTTTGAAACTCAGTAAACATATTTCTTTATATATTAAACTTACACATACCAAATTTAGTGAGAGTCGCTCTTAAAATAAGCAAGTTATTCATCTAAAACTATTTTTCTGGCCGATCATTCCTATGGGAGCTATAGCATATAGTAAACCGATTCTGAAAAAACTGAATGGATATATTCGAAAGTATATAAAACTGAAAATACCAAATTTTGTGATAATCGCTTTTTAAACAACCAAGTTATTGCTCGAAGTCCATATTCATGACCGATCGTTCCTATGGGAGCCATATGATATAGTCAACCGATTTTGATGAAACTTGGTGGATATGTTAGAAAGTATATAAAACTCACAGATACCAGCTTCTGTGATATTTCATTGGAAAACAACAAAGTTATTGAGGTTAAAGCTTATTCACAACGGTTCGTTCCTATAGGAACTATATGATATAGTCATCCCATCGGGATGATTCCGAGATATTCGATGCCTGCAGCAAAAAGAAGCCTAGATGCAAAATTTCAGCTCTGTAGCTTTGATCTAGACAGATCTAGACAGACGGACGGACAGACGGACAGACAGACAGACGGACATGACTTTATCAACTCAGCTCATCGTGCTGAACAAGAATATATATACTTTATATAGTCGGTCCTTCTTTGCGTTGCAAACTTCTGACCAAAATTAATATACTTTTTTGCAAAGGTATAAAAAGGTTGAGAACTGCAAGGGTGTGCAAAACTTTAGCACGGACGAAGTTAACTTTATTGATATTTTATAATTATATGACTCTTAATTAAATTTTGACAAATTCTTTTTTGATTCCTTTAGGAATTCTTTTTACTTGAAATATAAAAGGTTGTAGGAAATATAGAAAACTAGAAGGATGGGCTAACTTCGGCCACGACGAAGTTCGGATACCTTTGCAAACTGTTCTTATCAGTTACATATAAATTACCAGAATTATAAAAAAGTATATAAAACTTATCATGCCCGTGGCTCCAAGAAAAAATCTTACGAGTAAAAAAAATTTTTTTTTTTTGGTCGTATTGTTCCTATAGGAGCTATATCATATAGTCGGCCGATTCTGTTAAAACTCAACAGACGCATTTTTATATATACCAAACTTACAAATACCAAATTTCGACTGAATCGCTGTTAAAATAACCAAGATTTTCATCTAAAACCAATTTTTTGGCCGATCGTTCCTATGGGAGCTATATGATATAGTGCCCTGATTCTGATAAAACTTTTCAGATATGTAAGAAAGTATATAAAACTCATAAATACCAAATTTGGTGATAATCGCTTTTAAAACAACCAAGTTATTCCTCGAAATCCATATTCATGACCGATCGTTCCTATGGGAGCTATATGATATAGTCAACCGATTTTCATAAAACTTGGTGGATATGTTGAGAAGTATATAAAACTCACAAATACCGACTTTCGTGATATTTCGTTGGAAAACAACAAAGTTATTGAGGTTAAAGCTTATTCACGACCGATCGTTCCTATGGGAGCTATATGATATAGTCATCCGATCGGGATGATTCCGAGATATACAATGCCTGCAGCAAAAAGAAGCCTAGGTGGAAAATTTCAGCTCTGTAGCTTTAAGGGTCTCGGAGGAGATTGCGTTGATCCAGACAGACGGACAGACGGACATACGGACAGACGGACAGGGCTAAATGAACTCAGCTCATCGTGCTGATCAAGAATATATATACTTTATATAGTCGGAGATGCTTCCTTCTATGCGTTGCAAACTTCTGACCAAAATTAATATACCTTTTTTGCAAAGGTATAAAGATAATTTGGAGTACAACAGATATACAAAACTGAAAAAGAGTATTTGAACCGAACCATTTTAAAGATAAATTATTTGACGAGCTCAGCGATGAGGCTCATTTCTTGCCGAACGGATACGTAAATAAACAAAACTGTCGCATCTAGGGTGATGAACAGCCACATGCAGTATAAGGTGGTAATGAGGTGGCATCAACCGTCCATTTTTCTTTAAGGACGACATTGAAAGAAACGTAACCGTCAACGTCGAACGATATCGAGCCATGATACGCGACGTTTTTTGCCCCAATTGGCTGACTTGGACTTGGTTGACATGTGGTTTCAACAAGACGGTGCCACCAGCCATACAGCTCGTGAAACAATGGACATGTTGCGGAATGAATTTGGTGAGCAGTTAATCTCTCGAAATGGTCCTGTGAGTTGGCCGACAAGATCATGTGATTTGACGCCTTTTGACTATTTTTTATGGGAATATGTAAAGTCGTTGGTCTAGCCGAAAACTATTAAAGCCTTACAGGATAACATAACACGCATTATTCGTGGAATACAGGCCGACCATTTAAAACGGAGCCGTGGACAACATTTACATTAAACATTTTGAATATATGATTTCAATTTAACGATTAACATTATTCTTTACAAGAATCCTTTTGGATTCAATAGGTTATAGTTGAATCAAGGACAAGTAAGATCAAAACACAAACTTTCCTGTTTCATAGATTTTAATCAGTATGATTTGATCATAAGGGGAATATTTTGTAATAGAAATTGTATTTAAATCATCAATTTATATATACACCCCATCGAAAGAATTTATATTTCTGATTTGTAACAAATGCCGAATCTATATCATAAATCTCTTGGTTAATCTGTTCATATATAGACATTTAATCAAACAAAAGGAATGGTTAAAGAGCTTGTACTCAGCATCTGGTTGTATCCCTGAAAGGACTTTCAAATTTACTGATTGATTGATTTTAATTGGGGGAATTTATGGTAACCCCTTGCTACGCTTATGCATTGGTTGCAAGTTCTTTTTATGCTACCGTCAGATTATTGGTTCATCTCATGCCCCATTTGGCTGGCCAATGCCAGGTAATTGGCTTTGGAGCCATCTCCCCAAAATGATGAGCTGCCAAATGTATGCAAATTTGCTTAGCACACCGAGCCCAATGGCAAATGCATAATATTGATATTGACACAAGGACATGATAGGGTTAGAAATGGAGAAGGAATTACGCATATCCCTGTTGATGGAGGACAATTCGGACAGTGCGTAAAAAATATTCCAACTTGGAAGAAGGAGTTGAATTTGCATGACCTGCCCATAAATAAATACAAATGCAAAACGAAAATAACACAAAATGACAGAGCAAAAGTGTGGCATGGTACAGTACGTACATGCTGCATAAGCAATTAACAGCTGCAGGGGCGGATCGTATGGCAGTTTCCATAATTCACTTGCAGGCATATGTATGGTCCGCCAAAATTCCTTCAAATATTGAATTCAACTATGTAAATTGGACAAACACTCAACACCCAACAACGCAGACCCAAACCCAGCAACGGACTCATCAGTATCAGGAGATTTTAATGCTAGGGACTATCAAGCGGAGGGGCAATATGGCGTCTGACAGTGTCAGATGGGGCGCCACGCCGAATAGCAGAGTTGCATTAGAAATGTCTGTGTGAGTGTGTGCCTGCGTTCGTATATGTGTATGTGTGTTTACAAAAGCTTTTCCCTGTGAGTTTCTACTATTTGCCTAACAAATGAAAATTTCATGTAGAACTCCCATCCCTTTCCTTCCCCAATCCTTTCTCTCAACAGGCCTGGGAATTGGTTGCCAAAAGGGAGTCTGCTTATTTATTTGTTTAGGCCCAACAGTGGGACACATACATACTATAGATGCAACGTAGAGTGTACACTGTACTCTAAACATGGCCCCCACTCGTATCTGTTCGCGAGATGACCCCAAAAAGGACGCGGCAAACGGATATGCCTTTGCAGTCAACTATGAATGCAGGACACACATCCACTCCATCTGTGTGTGTGTGTTTGTGTGTTTATGTGTATGGCATAGATACTAAACACGTTTGCCATGGCAACATCAAAAACTGCTGCTCTTTGCCAGGAAACAGTGTTTTATTTTTTTGCTATACGTTGAATAAATACATAAAATAAATGTACGTCGGTTTCCATTTTATGATAGGTTTGATAAATATATATATATATATATGTATATACAAATATATCACCTACATATATCATACAGATACTATAGATAAGACAACTATCTATGAAAACGAAATTATTTTAAAGGATACACAAGAAATCTTTAAACTTATTTACTTTTTTCGATTAAATGAATATTTTTTTAGCTGAACTTTTTTAGCTTATGCATACAAAAGAATAATATATACTATATCTATACTATATATATTTTCAAAATTTTTAAAGGACCTTTTTTAAAAGTGATCTTTAAGCTTATTTTAAATTCCAATTTAAGTATATTCTGTACCAAGTTTTTAAAAAAATATAATAAAAATTCTCCTAGAAAGCATTTTAGTACAAAGTATAACTATATAGATATATATCTCCGATATTTATTGTATGTCTAATATATAATATTAAGACTACCCTTAATAAAGTTAAAGAAATTGGAACTTGACAAAAGTTTGTAGCACATTTTGTAACTCTAATTTTTACAATCTCGAAAATCTAGGAGTTCATACGGACGAACAAACAGATATGTCTTAAACGACTCGTCTGTTTATGCTAATTAGGAATATATATACATATTTCAAACGCTTTCATATATTTTAGTGACTTTAATATTCTCTTTTACCATGTAGGTACAAGCTAAAATGAATTTTAGACTGGACTATATAATATAGTCATGGAGTCAGAGTGATCAGATCCAAGTAATTCTGACCTATATTACTAAAAAGCTCTAATAGAATTTAGCTTAAATACTAGTATCTAACAGAAGATTAAAACAGACAGACAGACCTCAACTTGTATACTAATGCTAATCAGAAATGTTTCCACCTCCTAAAACATTACACAAATTATATATAAACTAATAATAATATAATATAACTAATATATGTTGTATAAAGTCTAAAGGCAACCGATTATAATTAAAGTTAGTTTACTTTTAACCTTTACCTTCAACTACTCCTAAAAGGCACGCAATTGTTTACCTGTCTTTTAAACAGGTAATATATGACAGAATTTCAAAAAATATCTGAATTAATTTTTGATTGAAATGTTGATAATTTTAAAAATGAACATATACTGTAATGAAATGGTAAATTATTTTCAAAAAATTAATAAAAAGAAGAAATTAATAAGGTAAACTTTAGTTTTACTCAAAATTCTAGTATATCAGTGAAAAATCTTACTAGATAAATAGAAACTGCAAATTCCCCTCATGTATTTGTGTTAAATTAGCTAAAACACAAATGCGACTTTTCCAAATAAACAAAATCTTTACAGTTTTTCCCATATTAACTGAAATAACAGAAAAACTAATACACCGCCAACACCGATCCAGTAGCAAAAATAGAATGTTGTTTATTTGGTCGTGGCGGAAAATGTGAAATATAATATTTGACAAGGGCGATTCCCCTTAGTTTATTTTTGTGTTCCATACAGACGCACTGGTAAATTATGTAAATATATTACGAGGACCACATCACAAATCTAAATCACCATCCCACTGACTTTGGCAACTACAAAACAAACACGCATGAACGCTTTAATGCTAAACGGATGATATGGTCAACTGAAGACCCCAACAGAGAAAGCATATATGTATGTTAAAAAACCATTTCATTTTCCTACACTGGTCACCAAGACGATTATGGCTTTAAGTGCTGCTCAAGCGGAAGCTCAATAAAAAATCATTAAAACCAGAGAAAAAAGGTAAGAGCTTCGCCTTTTGTCTGCTTATATAAAGATACGTATTATGCAAATGTATTAACATATGAGTGAACAAATGTCCCCTCCACTCACCGCCATTCTCCAGACAAGGTTTTCCAGCACTAGAGCATATGGCCACAGTGTATGATTTGCCATCCTTGGACAATTTGTGGGGCTCATCCTTGCTAAGCGAACTGAGATCCAGTCTGTGTTTTTGTAAGAAGTAAAAAAATAACAAATTGAAGTGTCAATTAAGTTAGAAATTGTAAAAGAAAATTTTAAGACAAACTAAAGTTTTTAGACCCAATCCAATTTCTATCATATTATTTGACTTTGATTATACAAATCTCAAAACTAATAAGGAAACTGAGATTAAAATGTGTTTTATGAACAATCAGTTTACATAATTGATAAAAGCTAAATAGCGAAAGAAAATAGTTGTCTGATTCGAATGATATTGTGAAATCTATAGATTATTTATCTAAAAGTATAGACTTTGAAGAACAAATACTAATTTAAAACTCCTTCTTTATAAGGTGGCTGCTTACGTCTAGTTTTCGATTTACATTGTTTTTCTATACAATAACAAAAAAAACAAATGACAACTCACATTTCGTTCCTAAAGGTAACGGCCGTGCAGGGTTTCATATTTTTGCAGGCTAATGGTGTGATGAAATTAAAATGATGGGTGCAATTATCGGATCCTACACCAACGTAATCAGGATGAGCATTCTGTAAAAGTCAAAGAAAAAGTTACAAATTTAAATTGGCAATAGAGTTGATGTAGCTTTTATACCTTAACGGTTTGATCACAGATGAAATTAACAACACTTGAGTAGTGGATGCTGGAATTTTTGTCACACGGAGTAGTAGATGAATGACGTAATAGAAGTCGACCATCCTCCACCACTGGCTTTGTCTGGACTGTGCCATAATTAATAAATCTGGAAATTATAAAAAAATATTTAAATTCGAATCGTTCACTACTTTAAAGATTTACCTTTTCATCAAGTTGGTAGTATTGGGTGAATATAAGCATATACTACTACCTGGTGGACACAATGCATTCGCCGCATAGAGCACGGGTTGGCATACATTAATCAAAAAGAAACGTCCTTGTCGATCACTGGTGCGATAATTCATATCACTTAATGGCATCAAATCGAAAGTTTCCCCAGTTTCTGGGTCACGCACACTGCAACTATTGTATTGAACGGCATCCGGAATGGGCAGACATGCCAATGGGGTCTCATAATCGATATAGAAGGAGCACGCATCATTTGCCTACAATGAACAAATTCAGTAACTGTGCTGGAAATCAAAAGAATAAACTGTCACTTACATAGGGGGTAATCTGTAAAGGATTGGTATCCATGGTGTAATCGCAACTGAGTTGGACATGGAATTGGTAATTTGGGTTCTGGGCGGTACCATTCTCACACTTTGAACCATTCAAATAGGTAAAAAACATTTTGCCGTTATGATAGTTAAGTTCATGTTGTCGACCTAAAAGACATAAATATTAAATATAAATAAATGTTTGTTTCATTCAGATAACAACAAAATTCGTGTAACGCCGTCATTTTGTTACCATTTTCTTTACTCTTTTAATATGTTTTTACCACTGTTCAATCCTAGCTTAATATACCGTAATCCTGATGTTGACATTCATTTACGTATATAAATTACCTAGCACATATTCCTTGCCATTCTTTTTCAGACAAGCGGCAACATTGCTTTCGCCATTGCAATTGCGCGTCAGGTTGCCGCATATGTTAAACTCGAATGTGTCACCATGGTTGGTATAACTCTCCAAAACATGACCCAAGTCCGAATGAAGTCCACTAAAATCGAACGTATTGCCATAAATGGGATCTCTAAGTTTGCACTGGCTGGTTGAAAATATCTAAAATAAAGGAGAAAAATTTAAAACCGTTAAGTTTAACATTCATATAACAGAAGACCAAAAGTTTAGGGGTCCGTTATCAGCTTGGTAATTGCGACTGATTGATTGCGAATATAAACGACAAACAAAGACTGGAAGATATATCCCCTAAACAATACTGACCACAAATATGTATATACTCATATGCAATAATTTAATTGCAAACCATAATTCACATATGTTTATTATCAATTTTCTTATTATTATCTATACTTGATTAACAACGGAACTCAGTTTTTCCAATAAAAGGCGAATTTGATATCATTTTCCCATAGACTTTCGACCTTGTTTGTGATGTTTTCTTAGCATTAATTTCCATTACACAGCCTTAATTCTTTCCTGTTTAATTTTTTTATTTTACATTACTGTAAACAAAGAGTATATACATATATATAAAATTTTTTTTTTCTTTATCATATCCATAATTAATTTAATTTTTTAATTTAAATCTTTTAGTATAAACAATGTTTCTGTCTTCTACAGTTTTTCTTTGTAGATGAAAAGAATTTTTAACCAATTTGGGAAGTTCTGGAAGAGTTAAGTTGTCCCTCTCTAACATGGCAACAAGTGCGCAAGCTAACAACCATAACAAAAATAAACATTTTCCCCTTCCCACTTTCTCATCCCTTCCTTTAACAAACAACCACCGCACACATACAAACACACATGGAGACACTGTTACCAAACTTACCAGCTGATCATCTGCGCCAGACGCAAAACTGGCGCCGCACCAAAGGCCAAGAAGAAGAAGAGAATGTGCAACCAATGTGTGGCCACAAATGTTGATTTTCTGTCGCATTATTGGTTTTTTTTTGTTGGCTTTTTGCTTTAAACTCTTGCAGTTCTAATGTCCATCTAACACGAGAGTGCGTCTGCTTCTTAGCAAATTCGTTACTGACACAAAGAATCTGCTAAGCTGTTGAGTATAATCAACAATTTCGCACACTAAGCAAATTCGAACTGGGCGAATGAGTTGCCCCTTATCGCCAGCAACGCTTGTTAACTGTTTATTTTGAGAAAGACGACTGGTGTTGTTTTTAGCGGTAAGAATTATTGTTATTGTTCTTGCTCTCCTGCCTGTTGGTTCGCCTTCGATTTTTCAAACGAGAGTCTTATCGAAGATAATAGCAAAGAAAAACCGAAATTCGACCGAGCTCGAGTCGCAGTAACACGAAATGAATCATTTAACCAAATAATGTAAACAATCTTTATTATGATTGTTTTACACTGCGATTTAACGTATTTTCTTTTTTGTCGTTAACTACAATTGAGCGCCACTGCTTAGTTCGTTAATGTGTGTGTGTAGGCGTGAGAGAGAAAAGCAACAGCCGGTTAAATAGTGACGGTGGCAACTCTAGTACCAGCTCTCTGTTAATTTTACCTAGGGATGAAAGCTTTTCACGACCTGCCTATTTCAAATTATATCTTAATTATTGTGTTTTGGGTAATATCTTTTCTTTTGAATAATTAGTTAAGGAAATGCTCAATATACTCGAAATAATTTAAAATTTCTCATTCAATTTACTGTTTGTGTTTAGCTGTTGGTTCATTGGTATAGATTTTTACTCTCATCTCTAACGAAACCATAAGAAAATACGACAACTCTATGTAGAGATCAGCTGGTTACAGAGACTGAATTATTTTATGCCGGTTGCGTATTTTCCTAATTTCGCAAGTGATAACTTTGGAGCGTATATAAACAATTAGACATGGCAGCCAATATAGCTGCGGCTGCTGCAGCTGCTCAAGAGGTTGATCCTGTGCTGAAAAAAGCTGTTAAACTATTGCATTCCAGTAATACCACGTCTGCATCTGAGCTGCGCCTTTTGCTGGATGAAGCTCTGAAAATCCGTTATGGTCCTGAAAAAATGGTATCTAGTAACATGACCCAACGCATGATGGACGATGAAGCAAATTTTCCAGGTCGTGCTGCCACACCGCCGCAACCTATTAGTACGGATGAGATAATTAATTTGACAAATTCGCCGGATAAAGATTCTGTGGATACCATTGTGGATTCAGACGATGGCCTCAGTGCCGTGGGCATTGTTAACACGGGCGATACTGGAGATTTTGGCGATCTTAATTGCTGTGTCTGTGGCGAGATGGTCTTTACGGCCACCAATAGACTGATCGAGTGCTCTAAATGCGGAGCCATGTACCACCAAGAATGCCACAAGCCACCCATCACCAAAGAAGAGGCGGCCGATGACCAGGAACAGACATGGCAATGCGATACATGTCAAAACAAACCCACCACCAGTCGTGCAGCAACTTCTGCCTTTTCAGTTGGTGCTCCTGCGTCCACAGTATTCATATCAGACGATCCTGTTCCATTGACCAGCAAGCGAGGCAAATCATCTTTAGCTGGAGGATCGTCCTCATCAACATCATCAAACTCTTCGTCACCATTCTACAGACCCGAACCAAGCAGTTCCACCAATGCCAGCAGTAGTAGTAGCAGCAAGCACTGCCATAAATCATCGTCCTCTTCGTCTTCCAAATCGCACAAGGAAGACCGTTCCAGCAAATCCACAGTAGGGCCATCATTGAGTGCCATCAGTTCGCATGATAAGCCCAGTGCCAGTAGCAGTGGAAGTGGCACTTCCTCCTCGAGGCGAGGAAGCTCAAAGTCCAGCTCCAGCAAAAGCAGTTCCTCCAGGCATCATGAAACCAGTAGCAATAGCAGCAGCAGTAACAAACGGAGATCGAAACAATGACGAGCGAAAAACTATTAAATAGTAGTAGAATGGCAAAGTCCAAAGACAAGCTCTTTTATTCTATTTAATAGTATTTGGATAACCAAGCAGGAAAGGATTAACTCATATATTAAACATATTCATCAAATAATGGGAAAATAGCTACCTAATAAACAACAAAAGTCGGTTAAAAATTGAGATTCTCAAGCAAAATAAAAACGTGGCAAACGGCTTATTAAGATCGGACATAGACATCAACATCAATTATATATACAATTATATTAAGATAATCATTATTTTTGGGCGCTCCCTTTGATTGATTTGTGATCAAGCCACACCTTAAAATTATAAAATAAATCAACTTGGATTTTGTAACCAACAATAAATTGTTCTGTTTTTATTGTAAGCCTTATTATGGCAATTTTCAGATGTATTGATATGATTATTAATATACATTTTCTTAAGTCTAGAACTTAAACAGATTAATGTAAAAAAAAAACCTTGCATAATGCGTATTTTTTTGTTTAATAAGTTTGTCAAATGCACCGAAAACTGTCAGTTCATTAAATATTTTGCATCATAAACCTAATAAAGTAACAAAATATATAATATAATATTATAAATAAATGTCTTCCTATTGGTGAATATTCTTTGTCTTCAATTTGTAAAGAAAATTATTAATATATCCTATTTAGTGGTTAGAGTAAGAAATAGCTGGACCAATATGAGAAATTATTAAAAAACCAGGTAATTCAATCAAATTAAAATATCTCTATTACAATTGCCTGTGAAGTTTGTGTATTAGAACGTACTTTAAAAATATAATACACCCAGATACAATAAATGAAAATATTAAAGATATTTTATAGTAGGACTCAATAAATATGTTAAGAACTTAGGTAAGAAATTAAAGAAACAGGAAAGGAGCCTTCGAAAAGTTATTGATATATTGCCTATTCCAGTACTCGGCAATCCTAATCAAAAACAGATCTATATTTAAAAAATTTAAATAAACTCAATCCGCAATGTTTTTTTTTTCAGTTACCATTCAATTTTTGTTAAACAGCTAATTTGTGTTACTTTTTTGAAATCCTTTTAACACTTTTAATACATTTAATGAAACTTATTTATTTTTATTAAAGATATAATTATATAACTTATGATTAAGTCGTAATATATATTTTCACCAGTTTTTCAAATAAGCAACGAGTTCGTATACTAACAAATAACTTAAAAGTTAGTAACTTTGTTAATAAATGAGTAAACGAAATGTATTAAAAAAAACAATTTAAGTCATAGATTTTCTAGTTGCCTTTCATATAAAGGGCTTATCTGGCATGGCTCATTATAATCCTAAAGAATTGGAGTAAAACAAGAAAGAAATAATTGCAAAGATTTCCTACATAAGAAACCATTGCGATCTACAATAGAATACTATCAGAAAAATAGACTAAAAAGTGCGCACAGTATTCTGCATTTTGAAATGATAAAGAATTATTCAAAGAAAATATAGATACTGACATTTATAAGTAGAAACTGCAAGCTTTTCTTGGCCATATAAACAAAAATGAAATATACGTCACTAAAGGATAATACATTTATGGATATGATCTTATAATTTTCTTCTTTTCTTTTGTATGTTCTGTTTTTTGAATGAATGAAAGAAAACTGTGTTAGAAAAATACAAACTGGAAAAATTTTATTGTAAAAAATTAATACTAATAATTATGAAAACAAAACGAGAATCAATAGCTGAATAGAACCCTATCGATTTAATGCCTGTATTTGCGCACAGTTACAGCTGGAGTTCGGGGACTACTCTGAGAACTGGTTGCTGGAGAAGATGGCGAATTGCTTTCTTTTTTAACTTTGCGTAGGTTGACGCGTTTAACCAAGGAATCCGTGGCCTTTCCGCTAGGAGAACTGCTGTTGACTACTATACGAGATGAAGGCGATTTGACATTGTCCGGGAGTTCCTTACTGCTGCCCTTCTTTTTACGCTTAACATTGACAATGACATTGGCATCGACACTTACATCCAGCTCAAAGTTGAACTCGTATGTCTTTTTGGCGCGTGGATTTGGGGTAAGATCGTCATTGACTACTGTCTTGCCTGGTCGACCATCGGTGCGTAACGAAATAGCAGACCTGCCTGAATTTATGGATGCATTTCGAGGTGATGAACGAGAATTATTTAAATGGTTCTTTTGAGGACTCGACTGCAAGCCATTTGGACTGAGCTGGATAGCACGTTTCTTGGGTAAAACTTTGGGTGGATCTTTCTTGCGTTTTAGTGCGGGAGATATCTTCTTTCTTGGTACTACATCTTCATCGCTCGCATAAATGATATCATCTGTGGAGGAATTCATGACCCTGGGCGAATTTTTGGCTTTTCGGGCGGGAGTCAGCTTGTTAGTCTGTGGCTTGCTAGCACTGTTGTTCACACTTGCCGCCTTTGACTTAAAGTCTAAGTCCCCAGAGTTTGCTACTTTCATTTGCTTAAGTGCAGTCAAAAACCATTGGCGACACTTTTCATAGTCTGGCGCCTCGTTGTAAGCCATCTTAGACACATACTTCATATAATCCAAAATTGCGGCCGGCACACCTTGGGAAAATAGGCCTTTTAATGAGGTTTCAACATCGGCCATAAATGTCTCCTTGGCTTTCTGCACTTTAAGAGGTATCGCCAGCAATTTGTCTTTTACCCAGGGCAGCTCGACGCCAAGCCATTCAATCAAATTATAACCCAGAATTTCTAGATCTGCTCTTCTAGTGGCAACACCCAAATGGGCGTCCCGTGATGTGTATTCAATAGTGCCATTATGCATCTTTTTGGGATCTGGTTTAAAATCACCTGTCACATAATGGGAAGCCAGTCCAAAATCAACCAAATATGCTTGGCTGGCGCCACCCTTTCCCAAGCCAAGCAATATGTTGGCTGCTTTCAAATCCGCGTGCACATACCCCGTACTATGCATAAATTCATATACATCCAGCATTTGGATGGCCAGACGATAGACTGTCGCCTCTGGCAGCCGTTTACCATTCTCGATTAAGAACTTGGAAACATCGCTTCCGTACCGCGGCATCACAATAAACCGATGCTTTTGTCCATTTACGTCCGCAGAACCGTTGGCCAGAATATATGGCATTCCCAAAGACTTTAGCCCATGCTGTTGCTTAAACTGTTTGATGTCTTCCAATTTAGCATTGCGCAGATAAAAATGCATCTCAACAAATAATGGGCCATTTGCATGGGGCTCCTGCAATGCAAATGATAAAAGTTTAAGTTGTGTTTTTCTTTGTTATAAATATGCATATAAATATATATTTACGCATTTCACCACAGCATCTTGGTTCTTTTCACCCACACGATTGGCCGCATAGATCTCACCAAAACCTCCGATTCCAATGGATGGACCAATACGCCACTGTCCCTTGGCGAGATCTGTAAGAACTGTGCCCTCCTTAAGCTTCTCAGGCATGGCATAGAGTTTACTCTTGGGTTTTTTAGCCGCAGGCGGTTTTGTGTCCGCTGTTGCCCCAGAGGCTTTTGGTTTAGCGGCGCGCGGCATTCTTTTGCGTTTGGCAAAAGGTGTACAAATATTTGTAAAAAAAAGTGTGGAACTTTCACTAATCCTCTGCTATTCCTAATATTACTGCTCGAAATGCCGCCACAATAAACGCCATCTAAAGATGGATAAAAACACAGTTGGAGTTTATCGATAAAAATTTCGTGTTAGCAGTGTTAAAAACTTAGTTAAATTTTTTAAGTTTTATGAAATGTTACACAGACTTACAATTGGGAATATGTCTTGTGTCACAATTAAATTATAAAAAACTGTATCAAATTATTTTAAAGCTGATAAAAAAGTTACTATTTTTGATAGGCTTCAAAATTTTTTGTACTTCGTATGTACTGAAAATTGTCTGGCATAGACACTTTATTAAATTTATATTACGAACTAAATTATCAAAGGTAAGGGTATACACAACTCAGTATGAGCAAAGTGAATATGAATACTAAAGTCGATAATTCATTATTCATTCAACTGACTACCGATAAGCAACTGGTACAACAGATGTTATTATCGATAAGCGGTTATCCGTATCGATATTTAGGCCTGCAGTAACTCTGCACTCACGGCGTCTTTTTCATTCGTGTAAAATTTATAGAAGTGAGCGGACGACGCGTACAAAAATCTCGTAAAAAGGGGAAGCAATTACATTTCGTTGTAGTTCTTTTTATTATCATTCCACTCGCAAAATAACCAAGTGTGCCTCCGAGCATTAATATCGCAATATTAACAAGTACCCCAAGTGCAAAACACATCAAAAATCGATTAAATAGAAATGGTAAAGTGTGAGACAAATATTGAGCAGCTGCTGTACCCATTGAAGCGGCTGCGTCCCAATCAAAAATATATAATGCCCACGTAGCGCGCAAAATTGAAATTGCCTCACCAATTCCTGATTTTCCAATTGGCGGCCAATTGTGGTGCTGTTGGTTCAGGGATGTAGTGAAGGGCGCGAACAAATACAGTTATTTGTTATTGTATGGCGGCAATTTGATCGGCTCTAACCTCACACAATTTGACCCGCCACCATTTTGTGTGTTTCTTGTTGGCATTAAATAAATTAAATATTTGTCATATTCATTCCAATCTACGACAGGCTGGCGGTAAAGCAGGCAAGGATTCCGGTAAAGCCAAGGCAAAGGCTGTCTCGCGTTCGGCGCGCGCGGGTCTTCAGGTAAGCATTGTTGTTGTTCGTATTTTTGTTGTCTGTACCAGAGCAGAAAGGGAAGAGAGAATAATTTTGGCGCCATTTTTCATTCTCACCGCGGGTTAAGCATATTCCACCACATATACACGTACATATGTATTTGCGCATACAGGGTGCGTATTTATATTGTGCTTAAACTTTGTTTCAAAAGCTATTATACAAATTTTGAATTATGTTTAAGTATATTTCTGAATGTGTTATTATTTTTGGATAAGCAAAAGAATTAAAGTCAGTTAGAAGTTATGTTAATCGAAGCTTTTTAAGTTCGATGAAAAAGAATTTGCAATATATTCCAGATATTTTCAAGCTTTAATAATAAACATTTGTTAAATTTAATTTTTTTTAGTTCCCCGTTGGTCGTATTCATCGTCATCTCAAGAGCCGAACCACATCTCATGGACGTGTTGGAGCCACTGCCGCTGTCTACTCGGCAGCCATCCTGGAATACTTGACGGCTGAGGTAAAGTGTTGTTGTGTTTTCTTTTGCCAATAAGAAATTATTAATTAGTTCTTAAATGAATTTATATGCAGGTCCTGGAATTGGCTGGCAATGCATCAAAGGATCTGAAAGTGAAACGTATCACACCGCGTCATTTACAGCTCGCTATTCGTGGTGACGAGGAGTTGGACAGCCTGATTAAGGCAACCATTGCCGGCGGCGGTGTAATACCCCACATACACAAGTCTCTTATTGGGAAGAAAGAAGACACTGTCCAGGATCCGCAGCGAAAGGGCAATCCCATATTGTCACAGGCTTATTAATAATTCTAATTAAAACTTCTCTCCATTTTGCAAAAACAAAAAATACAAAAAAAAAAAAAGATTTGGTATATAATTCATTTTTATGTTTTAAAATTTCTGAATATAACATTTAAAATTAACGAAAAGGACAACCAGAAACCAACATAAAGATAAATAAAGAGAATGAAATAAGGCCGCGTTTTAACAATTTCTAATTATATATATATTTTACACCCACAATACAAATGTAACATCATACACACAAACACACCAAAACACTCACACTCATACACACACACATGAATCATCAAAAAAAGAAAACATTTATTTGTCAAGTAAAAAATGCAATGTTAAAAAGAGAAA
Organism: Drosophila neocordata; assembly: GCA_018903615.1. Classification (NCBI taxonomy): domain Eukaryota; kingdom Metazoa; phylum Arthropoda; class Insecta; order Diptera; family Drosophilidae; genus Drosophila; species Drosophila neocordata. The sequence goes on from JAEIGI010000018.1 coordinate 934,629, forward strand.
ATATATACATAAATAAAAAGAAACGAAAGTAAAACCTAATCTAGAGCAAGTAAATACACAAATAAAATTAATAAAAGAAAAGAAAAAAAATTAAATGAAAAATGGCAAACGCATTAAATGTTATTTCCAAATTTTATTAGAGACATTTTATTACAAAATAATTGTTGCAAAATAAACATTATGCACAGAAAATTTGTTAAAATAAGTGAATGTATGTAACTGGGGCATCCTCTATCCCTCTACTCTACTTTGCTTCCTCCACATTGTGCTCTAGCCCAGCAAGTGTGGGACTGCCTTTTGGACATCATCGCAGCGCTCCTTGAGGTCATCGGCATCCAGCTCTAAACAGGCTCCCCACTCAATCAATGTGATACGATGGTCATTATTTGAATCGCATGACTCTAGGAAAGGAGCAATGCAATGCTCCAAAGTAACCAATGGAGCACGGATGGGGAAAAGTTCGTGACGCGATACGGAACGATCAGTGTCGCCATCCAAATCACACCACTTCCAAACGGCGGCATTTGACCAACGGCGGGAGTAATTCGTCTCTGCCTCTAGTTCCATTTGCATATAGTGTTCGGTCAACTCATCACGTTCGGCCAGATCGCGCATTACGTTGAAAAGCCAGTCGCGCATGCGACGAGGGAAGTCCTTCAGGTCCTCACCGTCACAAACACGAGGCTCATGGCAAGCACCATAGTAGTCAATATGCAGATGAGCATTGTCAGGATGACGGCAGCCAGGATCTTTAATGTCACACCAGCAACGCTGCTGATAGACAGCACAGTCCGAGGGCCAAGTTTCGTTCTTATTGGTGCACACATGGCGACGCACCTCCAATTCTTTGGGGCAGTCAGGAATGCAGACACACTCGGGCTTGTTCTCATTCAGTTGGCAAATGCGACCAGCTCCACAATGCATAGTTTCGCAAGGATCCACTTCAATGACGGGGTTTAACAGATTATGCTGTACTTCGGCCAATTTGCTGGCCAGCTCATTCTCACGCTCCACATCTTGGTTCTTCTCAGAAAAAATATAAATGTCTAGATATTATATTTCATTTAAATGCTTTGATGTAGTCACCTTGGCCTTTTCCTCTAGCAAACGTAAGAACTCCTCGTCGTTTTCATCGAATTCGGCTATGTCATCCAAATCCAAAACATCAAGATTTTCGTCCTGGGCACGTACCTGAGATACGGCCAATAGCCCCAGACAGACCAGTAGCCAAAGGGAACGCATCCTATAAGAGATGCTGAAAAGGAACACATGCATACATTATATAAGAGATTCTCTCAAGACACTTCCCTTACATCTAGCACAACTGTACACTGCTAAGTTATTTTAATGTAACGGTTCTTTTTAACGTTTCCCACCCTGTAAATGGGGTGACTGACGCTTACTAGAGTCTTTTTCCTATAAAAGACAATTCAAGACGGAGCGCGTAAATCTTGCCTGCTGCATTCACCCGAACCGAAGTTCAAAAGGTCAAAGAAACATAAAATGCAAAAACACTAAAAATCTATTAAACTGCGCGCTAGAAATGAATGCAAAACAACAGGCCTCATTGTTGCCCCAGTGAGTTATTCAAAGTGATTTTACATTTTTCGTTTCCAATAAAAAAAAACAAAACGAATAATCAATTATAGAAATATTCATATTTTCTAAAATTGAATTTTGTATTGCAAATGAAATACGTTTTCTTAAAGTATTTGATGAACTTTCTACGGATTCAAAACTGTGTTTTAGACAATTTTTCCAATTTGGAATCCAATCAACATTAGCCGAGGCTCCTATAGAAAAATTTTGAAAATACGTATTATTCAGTTTTATCAGAAAATAAGTTTATTTAAAAGTATAATTATTTTATTTATAAATTGTTAGAACAGTAAAGATCTAAAAATCTCCAAAAATTGCTTAATCGAAATCAAGTTTTAATAACTGATGATATATAAAATTAGTCAAAATACGTCTGTCTGTTTCTTCGCAAAAAATAGACTTTAAATTTTAATGTATATAGTTGAATCTTGGTAGATAAGCTCTTTAATTAATCAGGAAGATAAGATGAAAATCAGTCCGATCGTACAACTATATAAGCCATAGTAAATAGTATAGTATATATAGTATAGTATAAGCTATAGTAAAGTGGCTTTAACCGCCAAAAAAATATCAATAGGTGGTGTGTGAAAGAGACAAGCAGCACTTAATTATTTTTCTCTGGAACAATACAATATACATAGTTGGTTTTAAAAATTAGTTTCGTAAAGTTTCTCTTTTCTATTAATTTTTTTAATTATTTAAAATTTTAAAAGCCTATGTGAGAGAAAAAATAGTTAATTAGTCTAAACTGCAAGGGTATACCAACTTCGGCAAGGCTGAAGTTAACTTCTTTGATTTTTGTTTTACTTATTTTACTTATAACAAATGTATATGTATATATATATATATAACATAAATAATAATAATATAAACAATTTACGTCTATATCAACCAGAAATTGATAAATGCGATCTTTTTTAAACTTTAAATGTTTTTAATCTTTAATTACCTTTAGAAAAAGTTTTAAAAGTCGAAATGGTGTGTATCGAAACTATAAATATTGAAAATTCGACAACCAGAAGACCTTTTTTGTTAGTTTCAATGATTTGTTAAAAGTGAATCAAAGAAAAAAAATTTTTTCTAGTATATATTTTAAGAAATATGTAGAATTTTACAGATTTTGTTTATTTTTTAACAAATTAAGTAAATATTTAATTTATTTTTATAACAAAAATTTACACAATTGTCCTTTTTTTAAATAGACACTATAGATTTAACTATAAATTTAAATATTTTGAGATCTATGCTAAAATTATGATAAATAGTTAATAGAACTGTAATAATTTCAAAGTTTTTATACCGCAAAACATATTCAGTATATATATATATATATATGCTGAATACTTAAATATACGATATATATATTGGGAATTTAGTATTACAAAGTATAAAAAAATAACAAATCTGCTTAAGACCGCGAAAGTATTCAAATAGAAATCTCAACCTTACGCAACAATTTCATTCAATATTTATATGAAAGCTGTATGATATGGTAAACCGATTTTAATACTCCTTAGAAGTGTTTATTAATTCTAAAAACACATTAAATTATTCAGTCAAAACTCAATTTTCGGATGATCGAAACAAAAATAAAGCCTGCAATGAAAAGAAGACGTTGTAAAAAGCTTTCAAACTCTCGATCCATATTATGTTAAACAAGATATACCAAAATTGATATACCCTATTAGAAAGAGTATGTGCAAAAAAATAAATAGAAGCTTCGCCTATCTTCCCATTTATGTAGGTCAAAAAGCTTTTACAAACGAATTCATAAATAAAAGGATGTTTACAAAGTTTTGAAAAATATTAAAGAATCTTAAAATGTGATCTCTGAATTGAATTGAATAAAATGTTAAATTCCATTCTTGAATCACTTTTTGTACTATTTTATAACTTAATTTTGACTAATTTTTAATTGATATTTTTGATAATCTTTATTGAGCGATTGTTTTGGATAAATAATAATAATTAAAATACCAAAAATTGGTTTTCATAGAAGTTCTATATATTCGCCAATATAAATGATTTTCAGCAAGATTCTTTAAAAGCAAAAAAATGTTTTTTTATTTAGTTATGCCAAGGCATGTTGAACACATGGCACATTTCGCATCTAGGTATATATATAGTTTTTTAAGAAATTTATGTTCTATATATTCAATTTTTTGGTTCTAGAGCATATTATTATGTGACTCTGATTAAAACTGACCTTAAATTCTAACAAAAAGCTATGTTAGGTTTTAATCGGCACAATTATATGTCGCCATAGTTCAAGTCTCGCTTTAATTTTTATATATATATATGTATATATACATATATATAGTTGCCCAACAACGACAAACGACAAATCGTGTCTTATCGCTGTCCCAGGCCTGGCCTCTTCATTTGTTATCAGGATGGTGGATTTCCGTTTTGGCATTTTAAGACACGAAATAAAAATAAGAAAATAATACGATTTGCTTAATCGTTGCTTTTTTTCTTTCTAGAGCAAACGGAATATTATACAAACTATAAATATGAGAATTGCAGTCAATTTTCAATTCCAGGAATATTTTTTCAAATGGAGGCTGCTTATGTATGGGGCACTAGCATACATACATATATATTAATGCAACTGCATATGCGTGTGTGTGTGTGTATTTGTGTGTGAGTGGATGCAGTTTAATTATAACAAAAACCGACAGAAGAATATGATGACGTGATCCCTCGTCTAAGATATAGTACAGCACCATATGTATGCATGTTCATATATGTATATATGAAAGCTTTCTTCTCTTCCCCCCTCCTTGTTTTAACCCCCACCCACTTATGTATGTTTGAATCTCTGGCACTGATTCGCCATTTCAGGGGCACATTGCAATCAATTTAGTTAAATTTGCGGAACTACACTTTGATAGGAACACTTCTATTATAGAATTCAAAAATCTTTCAATTTCTTATTGATTGATCGACCAATAAGTTCAATTAACTCTGGACGAGCATTGAACTTGCACATTGAATATTAGCTGATCTTGCAGAAAATTTAACACTTTTCAATATTGTTAAATATTTTCTTTATACTCACTATTTTTGTTTTGGGATTCCTTTACTTTTCTTTACTTAAATTTGTATTTCGAACTGACCAAACGCGCTGGCAGTTTGCGAATGACTGACTGAGTGACTACCACTAACGGACACTGGAATCGTTTGCTCCACAATGATGATAACTTTGGATCGCCCATATATACATGCATACATATGTACATACATACATACATACATACATACATACATATGTATGCATGATGTAGACAAGCATTTGGGATTGCCAACATGTTGGCTTCCGAACATGTTGGAAAAGTTAAGTAAAAACATTTAAATTTTTGGTTTTTGTATCAAAATGGATTTTTATTTGAATTAATTGTTTAATTCTTATTGATAAAATGATAAAGAAAAGAAGAACTTACCCAAAAACTCATTTGGTATTCGTTTCAATAAGAAAGGGTTCCACTTAATTCACAGCCTTGCCTCAGAATCGTTGATTTTGGAAAAGAAATATTTAATATCAAAATTAAAATATGTAAAAGTATATAAAAATATGTATAAACCCTCGACTTGATATTTATGTAATCATGTATATAGTATGTATAATAAAAAAAAAGGAAGAAGCATTTAAAAGATTATGCTGAGAGACTGTAAAAGAATATTTAAACTTACCTTAAAAAGCTTTAGGCTTGGTTTTAAAAGGCTTACAATAAATTGCAATTCCAAAATTATAATTGGCTTTTGCATAGAATTAACTAAACTTTTTGTTTTAATCAATAATTTAAGATACTTGAAGATGTTATATATAAATATATATATATATATGTAGTTGAAAGAGATCGAGGAAAATATAAAACTTACATTAACTGACAGCAGCTGAGAGAATCAAATGTTAAATTATATATAATTATATATCATACATAGTGTGTGGTTGATTTAGCAGATTTTATTTTTGTTTTTTTTATTATTTAAAATAATTATGAATGAATATTCCTTTATCAATAAATTTATAATTAAGCTGAGGAGCCTGTGGCGTGAGCTACAAAATTATATATATATGTTTCTCTATGTGTTTGTGTGTGTATTTTGGAGTGTGTTGGTGTAAAGATATATATATCATATCATATATGTAGAATAGTTATAGAATAATGAAACATACATCTAGAGTTAATTATAGTAAAAACTAAACTTAAAGAGTTTATGTCGTGGTTCAAAAATTCTTTTCTTTTTCTTTTGTTTTGTAGTTTGTAGTTTCTTGTTTTGCTTTTGGTTTCTTTTATATAAATATTCTTTAATTGATTGAAAGAGAAGTGAACAGAAATATTTAATAAATAACTTGAACAGCCGAGAATAAGAGAAACCTTTCGACAAGTTTACAGAAATATTTAGTGTACATACATATGTAGATATATATATATATACTACGATATATTCTCAGTTTTCTTTATAAAATTGACAATTGTTCTTTTCTATAAATCTTCTATATACCTATATATGTATACATGTATACTTATATATGTATATATAAAGATTTCATCATTTTGATATTAACTCTTTTTGAGGGGACTGGAATTCAGGCCCAGGATTTGTTTGTTTTGATTTCACTTCATTCATTTATAATTCATTAAATTCATTTTGGACGTATTCGTGCTCTAAAGCGCCAACAATATTCTCTCCATTTCTATAATTCGTTACTTTTGTTTTGGGTCAATACATACATAAGATACATATCATTTAGATCATCTAATAACTAGGCTTAAGCTGGCATAATTTGTATTTTATTGCTTTAACTTGTTGTAATTGTATAGTTTAGTCGATTAACAATCTAAATTAGTTTTCATTAAAAATGGTTTTTCAATAAGAATGTGAAAGAGAGCAAATTCTTACAATGAAATTATAAACTGACAACTGGATTCTTTTCCATAGATATAATTATATAAAATAGTTTTATATATATATATATTTTAGTTTATATATATTGTAAATAGCCTTAGAAACTATATATTAAATTAAATGGTAAACTGTATAGCTTAGATGTAGAGTAAAAACCGTAGTTAGTTGTCCTATATAAGATAGAGAGTTGTCCTGCCTTTTTTGTATTCTGTTTTAAAGTTACTATCTTATAACGAGTCTAAAGGCATCTAAATTAAAAAGAATTATATAAATTAGTTAATAAATTCATAAACATTCCATACATACGATTAGATAAAGACAGGATAAATTAATAAACAGATTTGTTAAGTCGTTAAACATAACTATAAAAAGAAAATATAAAACTTGATTTCTCAATGCTTACTAAATGAGTTTCAATAGAATAAATAACTTTAATATTTAATGTTTAATTCTCGCTACATCAAATTGATTAATTGAAATGCTAAAGATCTCCATGAATTTATAATAATACTGAGCTGAATGAATGGGAATACAAATCAAATTGTATTCAAATAATTCTTGTATGCTAACAGTATTCAATACTACAAAATTCTAGAAAAACAATATGAATAAAACTAAGAAGTCAGTTTTATACCAAACTAAATACAAATTTGGTGTTGTTTTCAACGTAAATTTTGTTTTGATTGTTATTAGAGTTACGAAACTTGTAAGAAGAAATACATTATATAGTTGGAATTGAATATATTAAAGTTGTACTTAATATATTCATGCAGAGCCATAGAATATTCAAACTGCTCTACTCTACTAGAAAACTGTTCTCAATTTAAATATTGTTCAAGAAATATTGTTTTCTATTCGTTATACGAGATTGTAAATTCTAACAAAACAGATTTTTTGAAATTGTGCCACTTTTTAACCTTTTACCGTGCAGTTCATCTGCTTGGATGCAGAGAATTTAAACCATTTACGTACAATAAGGTATATAAGAATAGAAGATTAGAATGAATAGAAGTCCTAGCAGAAATTGTTTATAAAATCAAACAAAATGTCAATGGAACACCTTACTACTTTCCTGCTTGGCAAATGATAATTTGAAATATCTTTTTAAAGAAATTACAATATCCACTTTTAATAACAAATTCAATTTTACAATATTTTGCTGCATTTTTCTTTGGTTTGGACTTCTGTCTCCTGAACCTTGCTAATTGTCAGATGTTAGACATAGGGTATATATATATATATTCTCTGAAGTAACTTATTTTCCGGAATAATAGTTGCAAGTAAAAGATAATTTTTGTTAAATTTACTTACCCGCTTACTCTAGCGACGATATTTGCTATTAGCGCTAGCTCCGGTAGCCACTGAGCCATTAGATACATTAACATTGGTCTTGGCCACTGGCCCCACTCCACCTCCTCCGCCGCCCCCTGGAATGGAGTTGCTACCATTGGGCGGAGGAGCAACAGATGCGTTATATGGTGCATAGCCAGGTGCCGGCGGCTGTGTGTTATCTGCTCCCGAAACAGTTAATAAATTTGATTAGATTTTGTTTTTCTCGAGATTAGGCTACATTTTACGTACGATAATTGTTAGGTGGTGCTGCCGCATAAGGATTCATACGATTGACGTTTATGTTAGTGTGCTTCATTGGACCACCGCCGTAGTTTTGTTGATAACCGAAATTTTGGGGCGGAGGATGCTGTTGTTGTTGGGGAGGTGGTGGGCCCTGTGGTGGGGGTGCTCCAGGGACTGGAGGTGGTGCATTAGGCGGCATATTCCAGTTGGGAGGGGGCGCTGGTGGTGGCGGCCCGTTGCGATGATGGTCCATGGGTGGCATTCCCGGATTGGGCGGAGGCTGTTGCATTGGCGGCGGACAGCTCCACTGATTTGGATGCCATTGTTGTGCCCCAGGCGGAGGAGGTGGAGGTGCGTTCCAACCATTCTGATTTGGCGGATACGCATTCCAGGCATTCATCTGAGGAGGCGCAGGATAGTAGCCTTGCATAGCCTGCGATGGTGGTGGTGGACCCCAGTAATTGTAATTGGGAGGCGGCGCATTCATTGGTGGCGGTGGCGGTTGATACATAGCATGTGGTGGAGGCACGGGGGGACGGTAGACACCACCAGGGGGTCCAGACATATTGCCATTTAAAACTGGAGGCTGTTGTTGATGTGACTGTTGCTGCTGCTGTTGTTGTTGTTGTTGCTGTAACGGTAGTTTGTTGTTGCCATTTGATGGGGCACCTTGCGGTAGTTTATCCTTCTTTTCCAAATTGTAGATAGACTTTTTCACATCCACCAAAACGTACTTGATGGAATGTTGTTTTTGGACTATAAATATTAAAAATATATCATTATAAATACAAATGCATATATATTTGCTTATCTTTTACTTACGTATGGCCTTGTCCACGGCATCATAGTCATCGAACTCAATGAATGCAAAACCCCGTCGTTTTCCCGTTGTCTTGTCCGTTAGCAGCTTAACAGAAATTACATGCCCAAACTGGATAAAATACTCTCTCAAGCAATCCTCATCGTGGTTGTCCTTTAAACCGCCCACAAATAGCTTCTTCACCGATATATTTGTCTCGCGTGATTCACGTTCGGGGCGGGGTAGAGCTCGCTTGGCCTCAACAGTTCTAAGAGCAGAGATAGATAAAAACAAGCAAAGTAAACAATTAAGAGCACCGGAAAAATAGTATGGTAATATCACCCACTTGCCGTCGATGACGTGGGGTCGATTCTCTTGCGCTTTGTCTACCATTGTGGACTTTGTATAGGTTATAAAGCCAAATCCCCGTGAACGTTTTGTGGTAGCATCGCGCATTACAACTACATCGACCACCTTCCCCCACTGGCCATAGAAGACTTTGAGTCCCTCCTCCGTGGTATAGGGTGCCAGGCCGCCTATAAAAAGCTTACGCAAGTGTTCCAGTTCGCATATGTCCTGCTGGGTCCGTCGTCGCGCATGACGCAGATAGGCAAAAAATAGAAGTACGTGTGGAGGTGGAAGTAGTGAAATTAGAAATGGAAGAAGAAGACGCAATGTTACAAATTGTTGAAATGTGATGTTAGCGAGCGCAACTTACATCATCTTCGCCATCGGGCACCTCGATTACTTCTGACAACGGCTCTTCCGCAGTATCTTCTTCTTTAATACAAGTCACATTTGACATTTTAAATAAATTATTATTACAAGAAATTGTTGATTAGGATTCCCGAAGATTCTGGCAGCACTATATATATGTCAGTGTTGCCATACGTTAAATACTTCTGTTAAATTTAACAGTGTCCCAATGACGCTGTTAAATTTAAAATACTATAAAAGTATCGATTTTAAATTGAGAAGTTCTATTCAAAATATAAATTCAGTTCATATGAAATCGTATAATTTTATTTAACCAATTTAACTATTTACGCTACAAGAAATACTTTAAAAAATAATTTAAAATTTAACCAATAATAATTTTTCCAGAATAACTGACTTTAATATGATTCGTATGTTGATGATGAAAAACAAATTGTAAGTAATTCTTTACTTTATTTATTATCTATGATTTGAAGGCTTTAACATTCATTTCTTTGTTTCTAAACTACTTCATTATGAAAGCGACAATTAAGATAAAAATATATATTTTTCCTAGTAATAAACATCTGATGTAATAAGTTATTTAGCAGGGATACAATTATTAAAAATTGATATTTAAATTTAATTAAAATATAGCTACGTGCTCAAATAATATATATAATATATTTTAATTATGATTTTAAGCAATATAAATTGGTTTCTATATGTAAGTAAACTAATTTTTCCTTAATTTGACTCAAATCAATATTTACATTAACTTTGAAATGTGAAACTGATTTCAACAAAAACAGTTATTGAGTCAGCGTGATCATATAATTTTGGATTACATTTGCAAGATTCATATATTATTACTAATTTTAAAATTGGCGCCAACATTATAGTGTGGTTAACGAAGCACAGCTTTTTCAACACCATCAGCTGGCACTTTGGTCAAACTCAGCCACACTTAAAACTGTGTTTATATAAATTATAAACAACAAAAAAATAAAAAATAAATAACAATTCACTATTATTCAATTCTCCTTTAAAATAATTTTGCAATGCCAAAGTTGAATCACTAAAAACACAAGTAAGTAACGGTTTCATTTTCACAATACTTTATTTCTGAGTTATGTCAATTCCTTAAGTAAATTAGCCTAGTTCTGATTAAATAATTATTATTAAAGTGTTAGTTTAAAGCTGCAATTAAGAAACATTTTAATAACCAAAATCTTATTGTTAGCATGTATTGATAAGCGTTGGCGGGGCATTGTTATTATTGCTGTTGTTGTTAGAAATGTTGCTAGCGCTGCTATTACTGCCGTTGAAGGCTATGCGATGTTGCTGTTGCCGCTGGCGCTGGTCATCAATGTCAACGTAATTAGCATCTGCATGTCTCTGAATAGTTACAATACCCTGAGTGTTATTCTTAGGGGCTGTCTCCGGTAGCGGTGGTGGAGGCGGCGGAGGTGGATAATAGCCCATGCCCACACCAACTCCAAGTGCTACACCTCCCCTTGTAGGCAGCATGGTGGGCGGGTTAGTCGCTTGACCCATTATAGAGCTCATAAAACCATTGGCCACGACAAAGTTCCTGAAAAATTGATTACATCAAAAACTGTAGGTAATTTCAATGGCCAATAGATGCTATAGATAGATCGCTATACAGTGGGTCATATCTAAATAAAACCATTCATAAATTGAAGGAAAAACCGGACAAAAGTATTGGAAAACTATGAAAAAAAGAACATTTTAAAAAGTGAATACAATTTTTATTACTTTTGTATATTATTTTGTATTCAATAGGATCAGTAATTTACTCCCACTGACGCGCTGGGAAAAGCAACGTGTAAAATCTTTTAGGTTTAACTTACTTAAGTTTTTGGTATTAATCTTTGTTTTTGACATATGTATGTATATTCCCAGTATTTCCTTTAAGGGAATACTGCAAAAGGATCTACGTTCGGGAAGTTCTTTCGAATAAAACTTCTGTGCGTCTCTTGAGTTGTGCTATGAGCGGCAACTTAACAATTTTGCCCATTGTACGGGAATGAGTTTGCTGTCTAATTGGGTCTATGTGCGCGTAAATGTCGTAAAATTAATTTCGTGTTAATTTTATGTGAGAACATCAATTAAATTTTTGACATTTCCTTAAATTACTTCCGTTGCAAAAAAAAAAGTAATAAAAACTAAAAAGGGACTTAGAAAGGGATGGGTAACTAAACATTGGGGTAAACAAACTACCTGTAATGCTGGTCAATTTGGGCCTTTTCAATTCGCTTATCCTTGGCACGACGATTCTGAAACCAGATTTTGATTTGTGTCTCCGTTAGACCCAGTGTTTCGGCCAACTCGAATCGGCGACTTCTCGAGATGTATTCATTGCGATGGAACTCCACTTCCAAGCGTAAGGTTTGCTCTGTGCTAAATGTTGTGCGCTGTCTACGCTGGCGGCCTTCCTTGCGACGTCGTCGAGCCACTAAAAGTGTATAAGGATATAACATAAACAGAACATCATAATCATAATCTTCTCTAAAACACAATAGAGATGTTAGAGCGAAATTAATTTCACATTAGGGTGGAATTATTTACCCCAACCCAACTAGCCCTCCCCCAACCAATCATAAATGCTTCTAAATGTCCTCGCGTGTCGGCAAGTTAAACAAATAATTAACCAAGCATACAATTCTTTCACAACTCTCGCGTTTATAGTGCACATTAAAATGCATTTTACACGTGGGTTTTTTATTCCTTTTTTTCCTGATCTATTTCTCTCGACGAATGACAACAGCCCCTCCCTCCTTCAGCTAGGAATCTTTCCTGATCCGGGAAACTTTCAACAATGCCCACAGCTGGCAGCGGTTCTCTATTCTCATTTCTGTTGTCCGCATTGTTCGTCTGCATCTCTGACAGAGTGATGATGTACCTTCATACATTCATAGATATATACGTCATCGTTGTTCAACCAACCGCACATTATGCCGCCCACTTCTCTCAGACCATTCCAAACCATTGTCTGGGCCCTAATTGATGTAACAAGGCGAAGCTGACAAGTTGAATTGTTGTTGGTTAGTGCCAGAGTCTGTGAGGGGTAATCTCTAGTTTTTGCCCGATTACCCTTTTTTCCTAACTACTAAAACTCGAAACTGGCTTAAGTTCTCCAATTTACAAACGCATGTGCAAGTGTTTTTCTTCTGCTACTTTTTCTTCTTCTTGCTGTTCTTGTTTTCTTGTTGTCATTTTTTCCGAAATCACGTGTGAAATTTGATATACAAGTGTCCTTTGAACATTCAGGTGTAAGTTATGGTTGGTTTTTTTAGGTTTCCTGTTAAGCTCAATTACAAGACTTTTTTTTTAGTTTCCTTGTGATTAAAAGAGATAAAAAACTAAACATTAAGCGATATATTTCATTTTCAAACTGGTTGCACCAGGCATATAATGAGGGGGTAAATGACAGATCAACCGAGGTTTTGAAACTGTTGTAGTACCACCATGGACTCTATGACAGCGGCGTTAAGCTCCTTCTTACTACCTACTTGGATATAAATAGAATAAATACTTTTCCTCTTAGTTTAATGGGTCATGAGAGATAAAGCTCACTCACTACAATCTCCATTCACTGGTATATTGCTATCGATCCTAATAACATCATAGATTTGTGATCAAAAACCAAATCTTCATGAAGCAAGCAAGTCGTCTCTGCCGACTTTGGCTATTGATACTGATCAAGAATATATACACTCTATGGGTTCGAAAATTCTTCCTTCTGCCTGTTACATACATTTTAGCGACTTTAATATACCCTTTTACCCTATGGGTATAGGGTATAAAAATAATTTTACTCATATTAAAGTTATTATTATGTCGTCAAAAATAAATATATAAACAAATTAAAAAAAAAATTAATTTTCGAAAATATGAACCGTCAAGAATATTTTTCATTAAACTGATCTGTGCTTCACTTGGCCCTTCGCTTCTCAACTGAAGCAAATCCAAACACTGTTAGCTATAAGGCTTGCGTAATTTGTGAAATGATTCTAAGAGCCCTGAAAAATTTTAAAGATAAATCCATATATGGAATAACTTTCGAGTGTTATATTAATTGAAAGGTCTATTTTGGAATAAGTTTCTCTCTATTTATTTTTAAACTTGTGTACGTGTGTTTTAAGGCCATCGTAATCCATTGGACCAAAGTTCTATATATACTTTTTTATTGATTAAGTATCAGAAACATATTGAATATGTGGAAACTACTTTCAATTCAATTTATTTCTATTATGAAAAGCCCTCTTCGAAAGTCTTTCCCAAAGATATACTTGCTTATTTGATGTGTCCTAAAAGATTCAATACATTTATAGAACCTCCTTTAATAATAATTAGTTTCGGGTATTTCAATGATTTACTATAAATTATAGAAAGAAATAAAATTGGAAAAATTAATGAAATAAATTTGTTTATTATAGAGTAAATACCTCTTCGTATTACTAGAGACTATAAAGTCATAATAACATGGTAGGATTAATCAGCAGATCTTAATCTTAACGAAGAAGATAGGACTTTACTGGTCTTCCGTCTTTCTACTTGGTTCAGATTGTAATTGCCTTTGGAGATCATTTTCTTTAGTTTCCATTATTGACTTGGAAGATAACCTTATCGACTTTACTGTAGATACTGAACAAGAATATGATAAAACCGTTGGCAATGATTCAACCTGCTCACTATACACTGACGTATATAACCTTATATATAGGAACAATGTGTTAACAGTCTAGTCAATAGTTGACTGGAAGGCGCTTTTCGTCAAGATTAAGAATTTGCTGACCATAAAAAAAGGCCTTAAGTGAAAAAACCGCAAGTAAACGAGGCTTTTCACAGCTGAATGGGTTTTAATTTTTTTTCTCCCCTTATTCTTATTTTTTGTTTGCTAATTTCTTTTCTCCCATTCTTTTGCATTCATCATCTTTTACTCGTGTGTGTTGTGTTATTGTTTCCTCTGCTTTGGGTCGGTTTGTTGGTTTTTTCATTTAGTGATTTTTACATAATCCTGACGATGATATTTAATATCTTCGGCTGAAGCTATTTTTTCTACACTTAATCGGTTTTTTTTCGTATCCTTTAGAATTTTTTATGGTTCCTGCGGAACTAAGTTTTTATATTGGTCCTAGATTTCAGCACCTGTGGTTGTGCAGGCGTGTGAAACTTGTGACACTTCCTTTCAACAATTTGTCATGTCTTTCAGATTCTGGGTGCAATGCTTGCTCCCTTGTGCTTCAATTGTCCCCGATGCATGCTTCTTAAGCGTGGCAGCATAGCTGGATCCGCAATAGCTACCCTGGCCAGATATTTGGCCGATAAGAGCGATAAGGATATCGTGGTAAGTGCTTGACCTTATTCTTAGAGTTTAAGCATATTAAAAATTTCTTGTGTTTTTTCCCAGATTCCTCCCGAACCCACAACATGTTGCATGTCCGGCTGTGCAAACTGCGTCTGGTTGGATTATGCTCAAACATTATCTAAAATACTAAAT
Source organism: Drosophila neocordata (assembly GCA_018903615.1). NCBI lineage: Eukaryota > Metazoa > Arthropoda > Insecta > Diptera > Drosophilidae > Drosophila > Drosophila neocordata. Next base: position 949,739 of record JAEIGI010000018.1, read on the forward strand.
GATAATGATGAGCGTGCTCGTGAGATTGTTTTGAAGAAGATCACTGATCCGAATCTAAAAATGTTTTTGAGTCTGGAATTGCGGAATCTAAAGATGATGCGGGAATCGTCCACTGATAATCCAACGGATGAACCAAAACCAACGATAAAAGAATAGACAATGATTGGATGAATAGAAGGATTGGGTAGCACAATTGATGTAGTTAGCAACTAAGTACCATTAAACCTCATATAATTTAAGAAATAAATCAAAATTTCAAAATATTGACGTAGAAAACGTTTGTTTTAATTGCAAATAGAGAGAAAATCTGTTATTACAGTTAATGGTTTATAGGAAATCCGGGCTTATGCAGAATACCTACGTCATGGATAACATTAAAGGCAATGGGGAAGCTGAAAGAAAACTATCCCAAGTTGAGCAAAATTGATTGAATCACAACGTGAATATTCACACTAAATTTAGTATCTCCAGCTATTCAAAGATCTCGGTGTTTTTACAACCGGACGGACGCACCTAGAAATACGGCTGTTGATGCTGATCACGAATATATATGTTTTTTATCGGGTCGGAAGTATGTTCAAGTATACTTACTAAATATACATATTAACTCTATACTCATGTGTTATTAACCCAATAAAAATACTATATATTCTCGATTATAATGCTTAAATCTAATCTTTTGTTTATTTTGCTGTATATATAGTATGTTTATGAATGATAATCGGTATATCCGGTAATAAAAGATAATCGGTCGACCAGCCGAAGTTCACTTCCTCTGACTCACCGTCTAAGACCTATGTAAACAATTTTTGCTTTGTTTAAAGCTTTTTGACGTTTTCTTAACTTTATTTTTGGTGTTAGATTTATTTCATCTCTAAAATGGTTTGTAATACTTGTATCTCTATATTATAATAGTTCGATCAATATACCTAAGTGCAACCAAAAAACAGTATAAGTAAATTTAAAAGTTTTTTTATTTAGTTTCATTGACGATTTTCTGTTTAAATTTAAGAATCCTCAATTTTAAAAATACAAGCTAAGTGACTTATTTAGTAATCTTATTCAAATGTTATATAAATTTTGTAGATTCCTTTGTAGAACACTGAAGGATATGAAAATTAATGATAAGTTATGGAGAAAAGATTGATATTAACTTTAATGTCCTCTTCCAGTTGCTATAAAAAGCAGACTTATTTTATACAAGTTTTTTGATATACCAATTTATATCAAAGACTGCCTAAGATAGTAAGGGTAGCACTACCCACTTGTGAATTTTATGGAATTTATGTATATAAACGATATTAGTTTTTGAAATAGAGCGCTGCTAACTTAGTGCAACGAAGCCCTGCTGGGTGCATGCTAATGAATAGAGATCGCCGTTAAGAATTTTTAGAATTTTTATCTTAATATCTATTAAAGGCAAGTGTATTTCCCAAACAATTTTTGAATTAATTGTTGCTTTAAAATGTTTAGATTAATTCGTTACGGCTTTTATATACAACACATGAGAAATAGTTGGTTAAAATTCAATGCTGAACAAGAAGATTTGTAATTTTAGTCAAAATAATTATTATTTTAAAAAGAAAAAAAGGTAAAAAGGTAAAGTGAACCATCACAATAAAATTTTATATAATTTAAATATATTAAATATAGTTAATATTTAAATTTTTATATATATTGTTCTCGCTTGCCTTCTCCAGAGTGCTTATAAATGGCCGAAATAATTTGAATAGACGGGCGAACAATTTATTTTATTGGTTAATCCAAAAAAAAAAAGATTAAAGCCAATGTATGCAAAGGTTGCATCGGACTCATCCAAAAGATCTTCTTATAATACTAATAATCATACTCACGAAATGCAGAAAATCCAGCGCTAAATTGTGAATCACATGGAAAGCCGGGATATGGCAATACTGGAGTAGCTGAGCCCGATGAGATAGGTCCCGTTGGATTTGGCGTATAGCTATTCTGATAATCCACTTTTGGCGCATATATATCAAAGGCTGTTGGAAAACCAACTAATGATACATTTACACGTTCATGTTCGTCACTTATTGATATATCCGGCGAAGATACAGTTCCACCATCACTGTGATAAGGCGTTTCGCAACTGGGAGATTTATGAGTGCCAGTTACCACATCTATGTCACCATTGTCACTGCTCCGCGTCTCGAGATGACCGTAAAGACGTTCAAAGAATTGTCGCGGCGATGACGGACGTTGTGGAGCGGTTACGGTTACATTTGTAGGAGCCGGTGTCCTAGTCGGACTTGGCGACTTAAGAAATATGCTATTACCATTATCTAGGCACTGGTTTTGAGAGGGCAGCATTTGGGGAACCCGAACTAAATGGACTAATCACTTGTGTAATCGGCAAGCGACTGAAATTAACATTACTTCCGATGCCACCGTCAGGCTTCAGGAATGGGCAGTGCTTCCTTGCTGGTCAAGCGATGACGCTTATCCTACACTGTCGTTGAAAACAGGCAATCGAGACCAAAAGAAAAACAAATACTTTACGCGTCACAAATTATTCGCCACATTAAAATTAACAGGCAAGGGCGCTTAATATTGTGGTTAATAAAAAACGACATCTGCCACACCTGCAGCAGAGAGTGCTGCATGCTGATTGGACGACTCATTACTACCACCACCAGGTTTACTTCCGGACCTGCTTTAACGTATGTTTAAGGGTAGTAAAAGGATTTTTAAAATAAGTCCCGCCTATTTGGCGCCACAAGGACAATGAACCAGTTCAAAACTGCAAGAAACTAGTTGGCATTCATTTTTACACAACTGAAACCACTGTTAATTAACATTCGGAAACCGTGTGTACAGTGTTAAACGGCTGACACCTGTTGTATGCGTAAAAAAATGTTCAACGAAATTGTTTTTTTTTATTATATACCTAAAAACAACAGGTCTTTTGAATTTGTTTTTTTTTTTTTTTATATTGGTCGTTTTATTCAAATGGAAATTGGAACTGATTTTCACAGAAGTAAATTCTACTCAGCAACAAATTTTGGTAAATCAAAACTTTATCTGTTTTTGCGAATCTTGTTGTTGGTTATGGCCAATGTATCCATAAAATTGTATATAAAAAATTCCTTTAAGCTTTCCTTACATTAAATTTAATACATCGAATTGGTTATAACGTCCTTCGAAAGAATGTAAAAAAATTGTTCAAAGCTAATATCCATCCGTCTGTGTGCTTCAATATATTTTTAAAGAGTAGTCTTTTTATTTTTCATCATTTTTTTATACTAGTGACGCAACAATGTCTGTGAATTAAAATTATTATTTTATTTAATTTACAGTCTTTGATAATTTGTTACTTATATTTTATGTCAATAAGGTCAAGGCGTCTTTGTGAAAACCGCAAAAATTGGGCTGTCATAATTATTATTCCTAAAATAACTCCATAAAATATTTGATTACCTCAGCAAATTTTAATTGGATTATCGGCACAGTATTCTAAATAACATGTATATTAACATATATTTATACTAAGATGAACCTTGTTACCAAATTTCTCACTTTATTAAAAATACGAGTTAACAAATCATTATTTTATTAAAAACCTTTCACTAACAATATATTTGTCTAGCAACGCATATATAGGCATTGCAATCAATGTAAATAAAAAACTTCTTTGAATCCATTCAAAAGAGATTAGTTATAATATTTTAAAAATTGACAATTGTGACAAAAGTGTCGTTACAATTTTCACGTGTTGAAAAAAAAGCTAAATCTGCACCACTAACCAACAGACTCGCATTTATGACAACTGTTATTAGCAGACTCATGTATGAGCATCTTGATTACACTAGTCGACAAACAACATTGTTGTGTATTTTTCTCTGATATTTAGTTTCCAGCTGAGTTAGTTACGCATTTAAAATAATCTTTAGTTAGTGACTATATTCTATGTGTATCTCATATTCCGTATCAGCGTAGACGATTACATAGTTCTTAGAGACTTGGAAACAATTCATAACAGTAACAAATTGTGTTCACCGGTGTTGCTAGTTTAATTTAACAGAGCTCATTTCAACTTAACAGAATTCATTTCATAACTGATTTTTTTCAGTGTTGATTTTGTTGTTTAAAGTTGCGAGAGTTTTTGCCGTCGCTTAAAATAAAAATAAAGCCTTTAATTGAAAATTGCGCGGAAAATGTTGAGAAATATTTTATAAAATTGTAATACATAAATTGTTTATTGTTATATTCAATTCTATATGTATGTGCAAAAAAAATTAATCAAAAGCGCAACGCAACATAAACTTAAGAAACCTGGTGCCCAGGTGAGACGCGTCACCTGGTTTTATCGGTTCCATGTGGATAAGTGTGTGTGTTTTTTGTGTCGTGAAAGTAAAAATTAAAATAAATTTGATTAGCATCCCCGATATCCCCCTGCAACCTTTCTCTACTAACGGCAGCAAACTCGTGTGCTAATCTAGTGTTTGTATGTGTGAATCTGCTTAGGAATTCCAAGAATAACCAACAAGCAAATATGTCAAGCAATCGTCGAAGAGTGCGTACAATCGATTTTGTGGCCCTTCAAGGGTTACAAATACCACAACTACAACCGCAACCGGCGACGACAACATCGCCGGAGCAGGAGCAAGAACCACAACAGCAGCAGCAGAATCAACAACAATTGGATGAAGCCGCCTCAAAGCCACCAGTACCTCCTATACGTCTGCGGCGTGAGCAAAGTGTGGATGAGGATATTGGAAGGTGAGCGCCGGCAGTTAATAAGCAATATTTATGGGAAAATCCCAAGGCAAACGAACAAACAAGAAGTAGCAGAAGTAGAAGATATATTACGGCAACACAAATATACATACATACATACATATGTATGTGTATGTTGGCGATTTGTCTCTGCATCCAAGTGTGCGTGCTGTGTGTTTGTGTGTCCCTGTATGCAAGTATTGGTGTGCGGGTGAGATTTCAAAAGTTCTCCCTCTCTCGTTTTGTCCCCAGTTTGTCGCCTGTTTTTTGGATTTTTTAATTGTCAAAACGTAAACAACGTGTTTTTTAAGCCAATTCAAATCAACGAACTCGATTTGCTTAACTTTAAAAAAAAAATATGCATATATGTATGTATGTGTGTATACTCTTTAAAACGGGTGTTTAAACTGTGACCAAAAGTCTAAAGTGTCTCACAAAAGCATCTGCAATAACCTATATGTACGTAATACCTCATACCCAATATGAAGCACTGATTCAGTGATTGAACCCAACTTCTTGTTGACCGAAATTTACTGTGTTTTTATATATAATTATTATAAGGCGTGAATAACGTAGTATTCGTTTTTAACAATCGTTTACAAGCAAAGGAGTTCGTCCTACTCTACCTAGAGTAAACGATATTGCACATATGTATGTACACTTATTAATCACTCGATTATATCATATGGAGAGAAGGTAGGGGGTTGAGTAAGGGTATCACCGTTGTTTCTTGTTTTTTCTTTTGCGTTGGATTTTCAGAATTTTGCAAGACAGCAACAAATTAAAATGTGAATATTGCTTGAAATTTAACACTTGTTTTTGTATTTGTGCCGTTTTCTTTCGCTCTGCAGCGCAATAATTATAATTATGCATGGAGACATTGATCATAGCCGCCAGTTTTGGCGTGGGGGTTTTTTAAGTCTTCCAAGATATTTGCTGATAACGATGACTCTTGCCCGATAAGACAACACAGACACAATAACATAGAGAAAAGGTGCGAGAGAGATACTCATATATACATACATACATAAATACATTCATATGCATATCTCCCTCTATCATTTACGGTGTTACGTTTTCCGCCTGCTTTTTTTTTTGTGTTTTTACGATATACAGTGATAACTCCCATAACAGACTTTGTTTTTGGACAATTTCTTAGCTATCGTCAAACAAAATCATGTTTATTATAAATTTAAGAGTTATAATCGGTTGAAACAAACTCTATTGAATCGATACTATGTTTTAAAAAACTTCTTCTTTTGAGAGAGCTATTCCTGTATGTGGTTATTTATTTTCAACACCTTGTAACTGAAGGTATATTTGTAAAGATTTGTTTACCATTTTTTACCTAAAACTTGTGCCAAGTTTCACAAAGTTTCTAAATTTTTTTACAAAATTCGAATTTGGTTAGTTAAATTAGTTTTTGGAAACATAAAGAACAGAATGGAAAACAAAAAATTTATAATGTTCGTAGCCACTGTAGCTATAAGTATGTGAACAACTTCACTAGCAAATTCATCATAATCGGCTTTATTTTTATTTAAAGGGTATTTGAAAGTCATCGTTGGTTTTTCACTGCAAAATATCCTGATGCGAATTTTCTGCCTATTTCTCCAAAAACAAAAATCTAGCATGTCTTAATACCGTTAACATGTAACACATGTGCATATATGAATGTTTGTGTGTGTGTACATTTTTGATGCATATGCCAGTCACCTGTTCGCCCATAGAAATTTTGTGAAATTAATTTTAGTCTCCAGTTGTCAAGTCTTAAACTCTCTTCTTGTTCTTCTTCGTCTCGCATACCAGTTTGTTGTTATGGATCGATTTGTGACCGATGTATAGTCGAGAAGGGGAAGGTGGGCGGCAGTGAAGTTAAAACGCGTTTAATACGTGCGCTTGCACATTTCGTTTTGTAACCTCTTTCGTTATACGCGTCCGCATTTAGAGCCAATTCTGTTTTGAAATCAAATTCGCTTTCTTCTCGAATGGCTTGAGTTGTCTTTTGAATGGAATTCCAAAAAAAAAAAGCAAAAGAAGAAAAACAACAGAAAACCAACCAAAAACCAAAAACACAAATGAAGGTCTTTTATTAACTGTAAATTGATACTCTCGACATCGTCTGGTCTCTCACGTACACGTAGATGCCGTAATAGAATTCGAATTGCACATGCCACGTGCCGCTGCTGCCCCCGCAAACCTTCCAAGTCTTGCTCTCCCATTATAACGGTGGGCATGCCTAAATACACACGAAACACAAAAATTTACGAGTATAAAAATGAGTAAAACTTTGATAAGCATAATTCTTACAGACGTATGTATGTATGTACATATACAAACAGTAAACTGTTTCCGCAATGGCCCACTCATATACATACCTACATATATTATTTAAGCGTTTATATTTATATTAGCATGCGTCGATCATTCAAAGTAAATTTTGATTTTTTCTATAAGAAATATCTATGTATACACACATGCATATACACTCAAAGCATGCTATACAATTTTTAAATATAATTTAGCAAAGGAAAAACAAAAAAATTTGGTTTTGTCTAACAATAAATTTCAAACAATAGATACATAATATGTATTTATGTTTATATGTGTTAACAAATGTTTTTTTGTGTATGAAAATATAAAACTTAAAAATTTGAATAGTTACATATGTATATCTGCTCACGAATTTGCCCAACAAGGAATATACATTCATATGTACATTTATTTATATATACATATTTGTAAATTAACAGAAATTTTTAATTTTTTTTTATCGATTTAATTATTTATTTTAAAGATCACAAAGAATTAACAAGTCCTAAAATGTTTTGTTACTAACACCTAATTGGTGTATAATCAATACTGCAGGGCATCCTCTTTTAATTAATAATGCAAAGCAATTAAACTCATGCGCAAATACTTCTCATTATGGCCAATATCTCAATTAGCTCAATTAGGTACACTCGTCAAAAAAGGGAGCAGTCCTAACTATGCTGTTAGCAACAAATGCTCTTACTCTTAAATATTTATCCAAATATTTGTAAAAATCTAAAAACATGCATTAATACTTGTAGAATATTTTTATGTGACCTTGAGAATGTTTGTGGTGAAATTATACACTTTATCCATAATTTCACCAGAAACATTCTCAACTTGGAGATTTTCTCACGTATATTTTAAGATCGGACATTATATAGCATTTATGCGTGGCAAAAAAAGAAGTTATATGTTTACTTTTTATCCTCTCAGTTCTCACATTCGCAATAAAATATTTAGTTATGTTAACTATCGTCTCAAAGAAAGCGTCGTATTAATAGTAATCTGATAGAAACAAGTTTATACATACATATACATATATTTTTTTATATATACAGGTGGTTCTATTCCCATCAATTGATTTGCAATTCAATGCTTTTAGCAATGTGTATGTATGTGTGTATGTGCTTTTGCCTTGGCTTTTTAGCTCATCCAAGCAGACAGATTACTCATACGCAGTGTTATCCCATGGCATTGGCACACGCTATTGATTATTTTCAATATTTAATCAATTTTACTTTATCAGCATCTACTGAGGATTCGCTTTACCTTTTAAATGTTAACGGAAATATAAAACTAGAGAAATTCGAAATTAAATCAAATTAGAGATATTCCCAATTAAAATGGTAAATTAATATAACATATTTTATTTTTTTGTATGAACTAGTTCAACTCCTTTTTTAACGTATATATTATTTTATTACCTGTTAATATAGAGAATCCTGATCTTTACCAAAGAAAATAACAACCAATCGATGTGCAAAGCATCTAACTTTCAATCATTGACTAAAACAGCTGTTTCTCTTCTTTAGATACGCCGCTAATAATCTAATGAGCGCGTACATAATAAAATTTAGTAAATTAATATTAGGTAAACAAACATTGGCAGGTAAAGGCCAATTACAAGCCACAATTTGCTTGATCAGCCCAGCCGATTGCCTATGCCGACGCCAACGCCGATGCCGATGGTTCGATTCGCAACCGAAACCTTAACTTGCGTTCCACATGTTCTCTTTTGCCACCCAAGCCCAAATAGCTGCCCCTTTAGCTGCTTTCACTCTCTCGCACTCTTTCTCTCTCTCGCTCTCTCTCTCTGGTACTCTGTGGCAATCTCTTTCCGGCATAAACAATTCAACAGTTGGATGACAATGACTCCTAGTGTTCGCTTAGAGCGGCTCGACGTTTTAGTTTGACGGGTCCGCGACTATCACGCGTACGCTTTGCTCGTTGTCCGTTCTCCCCCATATAAATGGCAGTATGTGTACATATATACATACGTATGTATTTGTATTTGTAGAATCGTATACTAGAAATTCATATTTGCGACTACATGGGGTAAATTCTGTTTGTTAAAGTGCTAATAAATTGAGTGCCCGCCATACCGCATTTCAATTCGCCCCAACAATGAAAGTGTCAAGTGATCAAATTATTTGGCGACCATCTCGCGGCCTATGAAATTTCAAAGGAGCCCAGTGACAGAACTGAGTTAATTTAAAAAAAAAAAAAAAAAACCAAACATCGTGAAAAGATAAAAGACAAGACATTATCTTTATCCCAACTCACCGCCATTGTGGCGGTAGCACACTCATCGGTGCTTAATATTGTTGTTGTTTTTTCGCTTGGTCGCGTTCAAAGTTCTCCAGTGCCTGAGCACTGTAATTGCGAGTACTCGCACTCGTGTATATATGTAATCTATATGTATTATTATTATTATTGTCGCAGTCCCCCGCAAAATTAGATGTACATAAATTCCAGTCCGCTTACCGCCAACCCCTTACATCGTCAATTCTTACTGTCAATTTAAGTAAATATAATCGGTGTGGTGAAACACTATAAAACCCTCTTCGGCATTATCAAAAAAAGAAGTAAAACAAAAAGTCCAAAAGTGTAAAACCAATTTTATCTTTTGCTGTTATTCATTTACGTTCTCTCGCTGAGAAACGAGAGAGCAAGTTTGAGAGCCATTTTACGCACAAAACTGTAAGCTTAGCTCGAACAGAATGAGGCGAAAAAAGTAAGTACACTGGATATTGGTTATTGTGGTATTGTTTTATAGAAATTTCTTTTAATTTATTCTTTAAAGTTGATCCATATGTCACAATGTGCAAACATCAAGTGCATAAATTCCCATAGTTTTTTTATTATCATAGTTTATTACCAATCGTTTGGCCCCACTAAAATTAATAAAAGTGTAAATTGGCAGGATAAATAATCACAACATTTGATGTTTTTTTTTAATTAAAAATTCATTTATGATGAAATATGGCTGATGCAAAAGTGGCGCAATTTACCCATTCGTCGATTAAGCATTAAAAAATTTTACCAATTAATATCTCGTTTTGTTGGTATAAATCAAACCTGTGCTAAAATTAAAGCATAATTACGGGCGTGACAAGCGTCTGTCTGCTATATAGGCAAGCGATAAGATAACTATCATTCCACCAGGTTCCTAGTCCTCCCTCCTCTCTTATAACTGACTCTCTGTTGTCTGCATTCATCCATATTTGCCCTAACCCCATTATTTACCTTTCTCTTATCGACGATTAGATGGCACTTGGCTGCATTCCAATTAGTTAAAACAATTAGGGGAAAGAAAGCTTAGAGCGTGGCCCAATTAAAATTTCTCCGTGAATGACTTTAGTCTAACTTTCTGTCTTTTCTCCCATCAGAGTGGAGTTCCGGTTAAAAACGACGCCATCACGACCTGTACAAATGGCGAATGCTCGTATTGGACCCCTGGAGGAAGACATGCATCCCGACGATGAATTGGCCGCCCACTATGAAGAGTTTGGCACAACGCCACCACGAACTCGTCTCAAGATCAAAAATCGGGACTGGGAACGCAAACAGAAGTTCGCCAATGTTGCAGCGTAAGTTGATGTAAAATTAGAATTGAGGACATCAGAAACCCAAGTATACTCGATAAAATCATTGCCAAGTTTTATCAGAATCGGTTGACCATATCGTATACGTACATAGCTAGTATTGGAATGATTGTTAGATATTATTTTGTTTAGGTTTCTTAAGTTAAATAAGTTTATTTATTCATAAATTTAAATTATATTGCAAACTTTTAATAAACTTTGTTTTATTATGTAAATAGCTGAAAAACAAACACAATGTTTAAAGCAATTTAAGAGTTAATAAAACAGAATTCCCAGAACTTGAAAGCGTATACAAGCTTTGGTAAAATCTAATTAAGCCTTATGTAGCCTAGTTTGATTTCACTAAACATTTGAAACTTTACGTAGTGACACGATATTGGAACAAAGTCAGAATTGCTCTCAAATTAGGAATTTAATTATGGCAATACTAAAAGTATTTAAAAGTAGTTTGTTTAAAAGAGTAGAGTACACATCATTCCAAAATCAAAATTTGCCTTGAATAATCTAGTGATTGCCGTGTACAATGTGTACAGTGCGTTTAAGTGACACCAGTTACCCCAGGATAATGTCTATTAGGCGCGGATCGGATTGAAGACCTCTGATTCGTATACAGCATAAAAGGTGGTTTTAATTGTAACAAGGAACTTTTTAATTTTCTCCTAAAGTATAGTTAGCGTGGTAGAGCTTCGGGGATAAAATTCCTAGTTAGTCTACAAGGTATTTTATCTATCTACAACATATAGATTCCCTGATTTAGTAAATTAGAAGAGTCCACCTGTCTCATTCAAAGGTTTGTGTATAAACAAAGTACCAATACTCTATAGGTAAGATTAATGAGGAAAATTCTACTAGAATACGATAGCAACTTAATTTTATAATTCGATTAAGTAAAAGAAAACTGTTATGATGAAATGCATTGAAAAGTAATATTTGTATTGGAATAACAAACTTATTAAAACTTTTATGACGTTCCATCCTTAAAATCAATAAATCTAATCAAATCAGAGTATATATATTTATATTGTCATATTTGAAGCGAAATCAAACAAAACGAATGATGCAATGTTTGGGGATCGCTTGACGTTAATATGAGTATTGTAAATGTGCGATAAGGGTTTGTGTCTAGGCTATTCCAGTATAGAATATGGCCACAAAAGTAGTTATCAATTTTGTTGGGTATTATGGGAACCTGCCATATGGTTCCATATGTTGTCTATAAAAATCATCCCTAAGGTTCTACAATTTTGAATTCAGGATCTGTAATAAGTCCGGTTTGCTTTGTTTTTTATAGTTCCGCAGAGACTCCTGCCAGTGCGGGTGGGACACCAAAGAAGGGCATGTCGCGGATGGCACGATCCCGGGTCCTGCGTCGAAACACTATGGACTGTGCCCTACTCAATGAGATGTTTGTCAACGATGAGAAAAGGATTGACAAGCGATTGCAGTCGCGGTTGCGGGACTCGGAACGAGAGATGAAGAACTCTCTGGCCACGGCAGCAGTGGCGCCACCGCGAGGCAATAGTTTCCACGAGGGAGCCCATCCTCTGGAATCTCTGGATAAAATTATGCCACTCACTTCAGACGTAATGGCGCCGCTTCCCTTGCGTATTGCATCCAAAGTCGTAGAGAGCTGTAATCGCTACCGCTGTGTGTCGTCAAGGCCAACAGGTTGCCGGTCATCTGCCCCACCCTTGGCCTTTGCCTCCCAGCTGCTTCCGGCTGGTATGCTAAAGAGTGATGGCAAGCAGAAAGCGGGACTGGGCAAACGCAAGGATTTCCACGAGACCTTTGCCAATCTGATTAAGTTGGGCAGTGTGGACAGGCAAGATGCCAAGCTGTCGCAGGAGGAGCACACTTGGCAAACAGAGCTAAAGGATCTCATCTGGCTGGAGTTACAGGCTTGGCGGGCCGATCGCACTGTAGAGCAGCAAGACAAATATCTGTTTGATGCTCGGCTAGGAGTATCCGATCTGCTGACCCAGATTATAAGCTATAAATTCCATCCACGTTATCGACGCGAGCCTAGCTTGATTAGTCTAGACAGTGGCATCCACTCAGATGGAAACTCAAATGCCAGCTGTAAGTAATATGAAACATTTCAACTTGCACCTAACAATCATTTCCCTATTCTTTCTAGCTCCCTTGCCTAGCAAAATGTGCCAAGGGTGCATTTCACTGTATTGCAAGGATTGTATGGACCAGCAGGAGTTGGCATTGCGTGAAGTGGAAGAAATGCTTACACGTCTGGAGGCCGCCGAGGCACTTTATCCTTCTTCCCAGGCTATGGGAGCATCGCATCCCATTTACAAGTCGCAGAGCTTTGTGGGGCGCATCAAGTCCATGTGCCTGTGGTATAACATTACCAAGCAGAACAAACTCAAGCTGAGCATTTTGGGCAAGATTCTCGCCAGATTGCAGGATGAAAAGTTCTCCTGGCCAGTACAGACGTCTTACATAGGATCGGACAGCGGGAATTCCTCTTCATCGGGTGTGGAAAACGAGTATGACTCAGCTGTCAATTCAGTGGACTCATTTAAGTCTACAAGTGTGTCAGGACGCAAAACTGGATGCTCGAATGGCAATGGGAATATGTCCTGTGCCAAGGTACAGTTCATGTTGAACGACAGCACTCATGTGCCCGGCGAGACATCGAGCAGTAATGAGTGAGTTAACGAGTGCCCAATGGGTGGAATATTAACAATTCGACTTTTATTGCTTTTCACAGATCCACATCAACGGAGATCAGTCAGCAATCGATATCCAGTGAGTGTCCACACCTGCGCAAGGGTTCCATGCATGATATTAATATATTTAGCGTTGAGCCATTGGGTACCTGCAGTAATGACGGAGAGCAATCATCCGCCTTGTATCGCAAATTTATCGAGAATGTCCTTAAATGCCGTGGTTTGGCAAAGTCTCTGGCGTTCCTTCACAAGCTCCACAATGTGGCCCTGTACAAGGCGCACATTGCTTTGGAAAAGCCCGACACAGAGGACTACGATGTGGAACTGGATGCAGAAACTATTGAAGAAGATGTACCACGTCTAGATCCGCAAATTAGTCGCGAACAGGTAGTCGAGTTGCGCACCTATGGATACTGGAGCGAAGAGGCGCAATCGATTAACCTACCCTCATACATTCCCACCTTTGTATTCCTTAGTGGAATACCGTTGCAGTTCATGCACGAGTTCCTTCGTATGCGTCTGGAGACTCGACCAGTGCGTCCCAATCCCCTAAGCCTGGAGCAGTTGATGAAGGAACTGCGTGAGGGTTTAACATTGGCATTGACGCATCGTGAGCGTTACCAGAGGCACATAACCACAGCCTTGGTGGAAAACGAGACGGAGCTCGGAAAGTACATAAGCATCCTCAATCATTACGATGCTACGGTGCGAAAGACTTTTGAATTGTATTTAGACTATATTGATCAATTGGTGCTTGTTGCCGTGCCAGAGACAAATCAAAAGTCTGTCCTGGAGAAGGAGTGGATGTTCACCAAGCTAATTAGTCCCATGATCAAGGGCATGCATACGCTGGCATCCCAGAAATTTTGCGGTATTATTAGTAAGCTATTACGCAATATTGCCAGCCGACTGGTGCAACGATCTGTGGAATTGGACCAACAGATAGTTGGCACGGCTGAAAATGACGACAACGAGGAACTCAAGTGGCAATTGTTGACCATTTGTCGCGAGACGCAGGCCCTGCTCACCGTGGAAAGGGAACGTTCCATTAAGGTGTTATTTTTCGCCAAGACCTTCTGTCGTGATGTGGAGACAACGGACTTTCATCGCGAGCACTACGAGCACGATGTGGCCAATCACCAACATGACTTCATTTGCTCGGATGTCAAGGCTGCATTCAGGTTGCTGCAACAGGATGTCCTTGAGGTGCGCAACAAGTTGACCGAAATTATTGAAGGTGTGCAAAAGCGTTGCTGTCTAAACAATTTGCGGGATCTTGATGAACAGGATCGCCAGGCGGTCTTGTCCCGGACACGTGAGATTCTCCATCAGGGCTATAAGTTTGGGTTTGAGTATCACAAGGATGTCATACGGCTGTTTGAGCAGCGGATTATGGACCACAAAGACAGCGGAGCCCACACAGTTGACCTGGCACTGGGAATCATTACCTATGCGAAGATGTGGATGCATTTCGTTATGGAACGCTGTGAAAGGGGTCGCGGCATGCGACCACGTTGGGCCTCCCAGGGTTTAGAGTTTCTCATTTTGGCATGCGATCCTCAAATTACCCAGCATCTAGATGAGCGTCAGTTCGAGGAGCTGAAGCAGCAAATGGATCGTTGCATTTCACATGTGATTGGCATTACCTCAGAGCCAGAGAAGGTGGCTCGTAAGAAGGCTTCCCCGCGAACGCGTAAAACGTCTTCGCCGGCCACTTCTCGCTCACGGACGCCCACACGAACGCCCATGTCAGCCGGTATCGTACTGAATCCCAATACACCGCCGCTTCAATCGCCGCCCTACAACAAACTGTTGCATCCGCAGTTTAGCCTCAAAGAGGATATGCTGCAACAAGCATCGAACACATACAGTTCCGTGGATAGCGCGGACTATGTGGACACACCTTGCCAGAGTAGTCCTAACGGTGAGCTGCGTCTGTTGGTGCCCCAGACACCACGCACTCCGCCCTCCGTAGGCACACCACTCGCTCTGCGACAAGAGAGAGTTCGCGATGCAGTCAATCGATTGGATATGGATCTCGAAGAGCGTTTGCGTGATCGTCGACTTATAGGTCAGGTCAAGGCGCTTAACTCTTGCGACAAAGTCCACATCCGAGCGCGCAGTGTACATTTCCGCTGGCATCGCGGCATTAAAATCGGTCAGGGTCGCTTTGGCAAGGTATACACGGCCGTCAATAATAACACCGGTGAATTGATGGCAATGAAAGAGATAGCCATTCAACCAGGCGAAACGCGGGCCCTGAAAAATGTCGCCGAGGAGTTGAAAATCCTTGAGGGCATCAAGCACAAAAATTTGGTGCGCTACTACGGCATCGAAGTGCATCGCGAAGAGTTGCTAATTTTCATGGAGCTTTGCTCTGAGGGTACTTTGGAGTCCCTGGTAGAGCTAACTAGTGGCCTGCCCGAGGCGTTAGCCCGTCGCTTCACTGCCCAGCTGCTGTCGGGAGTGGCCGAGTTGCACAAGCACGGAATTGTGCATCGCGACATAAAGACTGCTAACATTTTTCTTGTGGACGGCAGCAACAGCCTAAAACTGGGTGACTTTGGATCAGCAGTCAAGATTCAGGCACACACCACTGTGCCCGGAGAATTGCAAGGCTATGTGGGTACACAGGCCTACATGGCTCCAGAGGTGTTTACCAAGACCAACAGTGATGGGCACGGACGTGCTGCCGATATCTGGTCTGTGGGTTGCGTTGTCGTTGAGATGGCCTCGGGCAAGGTGAGTACCGAAACTGATAACCAATAACTGATAAGTAAGCAAAGGGCATTCTACTGGGGAATTCGTTTAATTTTCTAATATTTCGTAATTCGTGAGAACTTTGTAGTCACTATTCAATTGCGGGAACAGTAATTCCAATTCAACTAAGTAAAATTGGAGATAATGAGTCACACCGGAAATATTTATAATTTTAAAGTTTGACAATATGAAGATATGTTTCTATACAGATATTTGGAGTGCATTATGCTACAATAACCAGCTATATGGATCTTAAAGTATATATATACATATATTTTGAATCAGCTTTAACACAAACCTCAACCAAGTTGATTTTTATTATCGATTAGTTATAGAGTTACCTACAGCTTTACACCGAATCTCGTCGAGATAGAATGCCTATGTACATCAGTTAGCTCTCATGCAATAGATCGGTTAAAAGAGAATACTTTTGTTTTTTTTTGGGTTTTGTTTGTTAGTTTTGTAACAGAAAAAGGGAAATTTAACTTTAAATTCTGATTCAAAAGTAGTCAATTGAAAGAGAATACATTCTTTAGCTTCAGGTTAAAAATCATTTACCTTGGTTTTCTATTGCCATAAAGGGTAAAAATTGTCCAGACAGTCATTGCTAGACGTAATCGTATAATTGTTACTATCTTATATTGTCACAAGAGTTACAACTGATTATAGTTCTGATTATGCATTTTTTTTATTATTTTATATGTCTAATTTGTCTATTTTGTTTCTGCCATTTAGCGACCTTGGGCTCAGTTCGATTCCAATTTCCAAATAATGTTCAAAGTGGGAATGGGGGAGAAACCTCAGGCACCTGAGAGTCTATCACAGGAGGGTCACGACTTTATTGACCATTGCCTACAACACGATCCCAAACAGCGTCTGACAGCCATTGAACTGCTGGAGCAGAACTTTTGCAAGGTGAGTAAACAGTTGCAAGTATCTGAAATATTTCCAATCCTAATACGATATCTTTCTTCAATTGCAGTATGGCCGAGACGATTGCAGTAGCGAACAGTTGCAGATTCAGGTGCGCGGCTCGTTTCGACGTAATGTGGCTACCAGTTAATTGTAGCCAGACTTAGTTTGTGCTTCTTCCTCGCATACATTTTTATATATAGACGACTATATATATACGTATATATAATATATATATATATGAAAGTGTGTATGTGTGTTGTTTAATTTATATGCGTCTAGTTTTATGTTGGACAATAAATATCCATTTATGCTATATATTTAAATGTAAACACCAAATTATTGATTGCTAGAGAATATTTAATTTCACTTTTAAAATAAGTCAAATTTATACGCCATACTCTGGATAGATGGTACTGACTATGGGCTGTGCTTCTGTGCTGCCTGCTGTTGGTGGTCCGGGGAATCCAGTTGAAGGTGTAGCGGCACCCGATCCAGATCCAGTTGGTGGAGTTGGTGCTTCTGTTGGTATTGAAGGAACTTGGGCATGAACCGTTGGTCCAACGCACAACAGAAAGGCCAGACAGAGGCTGAGCAACAAATGGAAGACTGCAACGATTCAAGGCGTATTTAAATCAACTTTTTCCACTATATACAATAGACTACTCACATTTCATTTTGCTGGTGTTTCAAAGACTGTTGACCAAGCGGTGTCATCGGCAGTCTTTTATATGTTCAGTAACTTGGGCATTTGGTCTTTTGTATTATTTAATTAAAATATTAATCAAATCCCTTGAGTTTATCACTATTGCGTGGCTTATCGTATCTATATCCAAGACCCAGCAATTTTTCGTATAAATAATGCGCAATCTTTCGGCAAAATACCCAACTTATGGTTAACTTTTCTCGGAAGCCAGCTTATCATTTTCTGAAAATGTTATAAAATAAAAATACCTTGCCAAGGTGCGTAGGTGTGACTATCTCAAGGGCATTTTGATACAAGGGTAGTTCGAAAAGTCCTACGAAAAGAAAGCTGTAATGCATATGATGTATATGTATATGATAAACCTTTTTAGTTAGAATTTTAGTATCTTGTTGTGTGCACCTCGTTTACTTCTGTGGAATATCTTTATTTATTTATCAAGGCATCCTGTTCGGTTTTATAAATAAGCCGATATCTCTTAAATTTAAATCAATTGGTCATTGATTCTCAATAATCCTCGTGAATGATTTTTCCAATTGATACTGCTAGTGTTTCCTATATAACCAAAAACTGTTTAGGTTCTTGACTCTTTTCTTGGTTCTCTGCTCCATACGTAAGTACATGTGTATCATTTCGGATTACCTTTCCCAATATATTGCTTTTCATTTTGGGCTTCCTTGAATAAAGTCATATAGTCATATTTTTTTAAATATTTGAATTATGTACTATAAACAAAAATTAATGGATACAATCATAAAAGTGTATATAGAATATAAAAATATTTCTAAAAATATTAAAAACAACTAATCAACTAATAAGACGAAATCAGCAGAAAGGTAACTAAATTGGTTAAACTTTCAACACAAATTGAAATATTATTTTTATTGTTAAAAATATAAAAAAACTAAAGGAGCAAATATTTTGATTTGAAGAGAACTCAGCCTGCGTCCCCGTTACAGACATTTATATATATAACTTTAAAGGCAAATCGGTAATCAACAATTCTCAACATTTTTTTAACTCCTACATATATATTAAGAGATCAGAAACTTCATTTGAATGACTTTATCCTAATCAGTAGAATGGATAAAATTCTTATCTGAAATAAAAGCTAGTAAAAAAACATTAATTTTTAAGATCTTATTCTAAAGAATTAACGACAATTTAAGAAATTCTTTTTTTTAGAAAGAAGAAAGTTGTGTTTCTCAAAACAGACTAATAACTTTTGCACCAACCCTCGTTAATGCATATGTATAGTAAATGATATGTAGGTCAGGATTTCTGCTGCTGTTTTATAATGCATTTATTTAGCTTGGTGATTATTTTTGCATACACTTGAACATAATTTTTGCAAACTTAACGATAGTCAACAAACATAATTGATTAATTGTAGAATTGGATAATCCATAGCGATAGTTCAGTTAAACAGTTTGCTAAGATATAACATATATATATATAATATAATTCGAACTTTAGAGCAACAATGAACACAGCAACTAGTTACATTTTTTTATATTTTTTGTTACATTAACATTTCCATATAATTTGTGTGTATATTCTTTCTTGTAAATAACATACGTATATGTATATATATATATTTATATAGAATATTTGATATGATTTTATAATCACTACAAAACACTCATTTCACTAACATTTTGAACAGACAAACATATATATTTCCTCTATAAATCGTAATTTTCTTTTTTTTTCGGGTTGTCGGTTTTTTTCTTACGCTTTGCTTAATTCCCTTTTTGTTTTTTTGTTTATTTAACTGAATTGTATAAATCTTTATTGATATGTATTGTTACGTTTCAAGTCTATATGCATAATTATATAAGGATTTTCTTTTATACCGAATTATGTGTATATATACGTATGTATATATAGTTATGAATATATTCATCCAAAAAAGCATTCTCCGGATTAGTGGACATTAGCTAAGTATACTGGTTGAAATTGTCAGTCAGTCTACTTAGTTTCTGTCACTTTCTGCTCACTAAATTCACATAAAATTTGAAGATATTTTAACAGATATAAATATATATATATGTATAATGATAAATGTATGTATGTATTGTAATTTAAACACTAATAACACTTAAGGAGAAGGAGCAACAAAATTCTCTTAGAGTTTCGATTATTTTTTAACAAGCGTATATTTTTTTACCTCAGAATAATAGCATACTTTTGGGCGAACCCACCAGTGGTTGCAAAACTATTGATAGTTCACCGTAAACCGTAAGTAGTTTTTTAATGTAAAATATGGAGTACGATTTCTTGAAACAAATTTCCAAATAATACAAGTAGATTAATATTTCATATTGCATAATTAACATAATTTTCTAAACAGTACACACACACTAACAATTGCTTTTCGCATAAAATTGCTCTAAAAACATTTAATTGACTAGATTTTTTTTTTTGCTAAGTCATCTACAATTTGATTTAGGTTAAGGTAAAACAGTTAAAGCAAACGATTTGCATACACACATATGGTAATATAGGTAAGTATTTCATTCTCAATGTGATTATGATTGACATTAGTTTATGTTTGTGGAGAGACTTCTACTTAAATACTTGGTGGTTGGTCATCATAAAAAGGAAACGCCAGGCTAATGTGGACGCCATTTTGACCACATAGTTACATTTAGTTGCTTTTTTTCCATTCCTTTCATCTTTCTTGGTAAGTAGTTTAAGGTACATTTATTGATATGTGTTTGGTTGAGCCCATGAGCCTAATAATTTTTAATTAATTTTTTTTTTAGTTTTGCAAGAGATCACGCATGATGTCCAGGGAATCCTGCAGGGATTTGGCATAGCGGGAAGCGCTCGTATCCTCGCAATTATAGAATGCCGATACACAAAAGATGATCTGCTCGGGGTGAGGATTGTAGGAGCAACCATAACCACGTGGCGTCACTGGTCCATAACCCATAAAACTGTCCGTACTACATGCCACCTGTTGAAGGAGTTTTAGGACAATAGAAATCTTTGGACTTGGACTATTTCTAGACTAGCTTACGTATGAACATACTGGTGCAGCTGTGGAAGGGGGTGCTAAATAAGATTAGTTTGTGCAAAACAGAGAGATAAAAAAATAGTGCAAAGTGCTTGGTGCCGTTTGTGATGGTCTGTCTGGGATTGGTTATCTGTCTGCTTGATACCTGACTCGTGGATAGCAAGAAGCATTGCGAAATCTTATAGGACTCATCGGTAAACAGCTCGTGCATCTTTCCATTCACTTCCACACTGGCCTCACGCAATCCAAGTAAAGGTATATCAATGCCATTTCCTAATATGTTCTTTACCATCACCTCTGTTTGGCGGGCTACGGCGCAGCGGAACAGTTCACGCAGATGATCCTTCTATAAGGGGAAAAAATTTGACTGGGATTAATTTCTGCAAGTTCTACTTTTAATGACCAATTACTTACGCTATAAATGCTAAACTTGACCTTTCGCGACTCCTCATAGTCATCCTCGCGATCACTTTCCAGTGGAACATTGGCTCCTTCACCTTGACACATGGCTTTGGCCCATTCTAAAGCCTCCATGCTGGCTGCTCTGATGCAGTCCACTCGTCCCTGCCGACAAAAAAAAAAATTCAATCGATTACAAAAAGGACAAATCTTGTAAATGACTTTCCAACTTACATGTAGGAAGCGCCGGGTGGAAGCACTCTCATAGGTGGCCACAAGATGACCATATAGCTTAAAGTGGGCCAGTTGCAGAGCCAGCTGTATATACACATCCGGACTGACCTGGCAGGATTTGATGAAATTTTTGCCATACCCTTGATAGCGATAGACATAGAAATCGAGATCATCGATGGCCTTGTCCACACTCTTGGATGCCTGGATAAATCTTTGCTCCAGCTGGTGGTTAACATGCCATTCTAAACGTTCCGGCGGTGGCAAATGGTGTTGGGGTAGACCTATATCCTCGACTGGTTGCTCATCAATGGTCTTTAAAATCTTTTCAAGCAACTGCACAACAGCGATGCCCTCGGATGTGGAATGCTCATAGCAGAGACCCCACGTTCCATCGGTGCAAATGATAAGCTAAGCAAGATATTTAATATTGGAATGGTGATCCACAATGGGGAATAGATTTCTCACCTGCATTGTCTTGTCGAACCAACGGTTTCCCGAATTATATTCACTGCCCCCACCATGAATCATCTCGTGAGCCATGTTCGTATCGTCACGGTCACCTACCTTGTGCATTGTGGGCGTGGCACCAGTGAAACCGCGTGCATTGAAATGCTTGCCCAAAGGCTCATCCAGACAAAGAACCACCAATGCGGTCTCAATGAGCTCTAGATTACGTTGATTGCGTTCATCCAACTGCAAAGCTTCACGGTCTTGAGCCCAAATTGTTCGAGGCTCAGCAGTTAGCAAGCCAACGGGATAGGGCTTTGATGGTAAACATGGAGCATCGCTCAGAACGTAAAGGATTTGCGAGGCAATCTCGCTCTGGCTAAGAGTACCGCGATCACTGGCTTGGAGTACCACACAGTACATTTGATTGCGACAGATGACGACGACATGACGATCCTCATCACTGAGACGTTCCCGCGATGGCAAGTACTGCGAATCACGTTGAACACCGGGTCGACGACAGGAGCCAAGCAACCGATAGTATTGGGCCATGCATAAAGGTTGGTTCTTCTCCCGGGATGCGGCACGCTCCAATGGTAGTTCACCACTGTCCAACATTTCCTTGTGAGCCAAGAGAAGTTCGAGCAATTGGGCTGCAAAGTGCGCAACATCGTGGACGGTCTTAAACCGGCGTGGCGGTAGCACCATTCCAGGATTCGAGTTAATAGGCAAAGGTATGCGGACGTCCATGTACATTTCATTGAGCCAATAATAGTAAGCCTATGGATGGGGGGATGACACGGAAATGTCATTATGTTCGACACAGATTCAATTAGTCAAAATTTTTGGGTGGGGCTTTCCGATATGATGCGATGCACGATGCTGGGGGAAATTTTATCAGACGAAGAACTTGTTTTTATCACTGATCAGTGATCTTCGATACGAAATGCTGATGTCAATGGGGCACTATAAATAATGACAACACAAGCTCTATTGGAACAGTACCAAAGCTCCCTTTGATATATACGGATACCCACAAAAGCAGCCCACCCGGACATAACATGAAAGGTTAGTATCGAATTACCGCGTTCCGCCTCGACTTCAATTGTCATCCCTTGGCCTTCGCGTCCTTTACAGTATTCGCTTTGACCCTACTCAGCCTGGCGGCTCTGTCGCAGGCACGTTTGGACTACAAGCTGCAGTGCACCCGCGATGAGGTTAGCATCCGCTGGCCCAGTTACCATAGCAACTCCGAGTACTATGTGTGCCAGGGCGTTCATGGCAGTCAATTAACTGTACATTGTCCACCCGGTGAAGTGTTCACCTTTGTGCTCCAGCAATGTGCCGCTCCAGCACTCTATGTGCCAGCTCCCCCTATGGAGTATTTGCCCACAACAGGAATCGTCACACATGTGGTGGCCGATGCTCCACCAGTGATTGGAGTGCTCTCGCACGCTCAGACTGAAGAAAAGCATGAGCACTCTGAACACTCAGAGCAACATGAGCAACATGAGCATCATGTTAACCATGAGCACAAACACGAAAACGAGCCAGAAAGCGTGGAGCACAGTCATCCTATCCCTCCCACACCAGCTCCTGCACCACCCACCCCACCAACCGTTCAATCTGAGTCTCATGCTCTAAAGAAACCAGTCGGTATTCCCAAACCAGTGTCCAGTGCCGCCAAGAAAACAGCTGTTCCCAAGCCCGGCAAGAGCGTCAGTGCAGCCAAGAAGACACCAGTACCAGTGCCCGCCAAGGCAGCTAAGAAGCCAACTCCACCTCGCAAAGTCCAGAAGAAACCATCTGCCTAAAAGCTTTAACTATCTACAGCAGTCCAGCAAAATCTAAACCTAATCTTTTTTTCCAGCAAGCGGAATTTCATTAAAGAAACAAAATAATAATTTTCAATTAATCCCCAAATAAAATAAAACATTCATGTGTTAACTGCAAAGCGACTGTGTGAAATCTAAAAACTGACATTTATAAGTGGAGGGGCGTGGTTTGTTCTGGGGCGTTCTTCTAAGAATCTAGCCAACAATGTTTTTGATTTCGGGAAGGAACCCGTTCTTATCGTTGAAAAAGAGTCAAAATTGTTAATTGATTGCCATTTGCTAGTTATTTGTGGAATATTCCGATAGGCCTTTACCTTGACACCTCATATCGATATTGTAATATGACAAAAACAACAACAAATCTGTGCAGATAGCAACAAATTATTGATAGAATGTGAAACAAAACAAATTCAACTTGAAAGCTCAACTTAAAGCTCTTCAAAAAGTTAATATTTATCTTTTGAAAAGAGAAAAAGAAAGACGCGAAGTCTTTAAGAAATTGTGAATTCTGCCAAAGACTTTGTCAAATGATAAAATTTGATTTGTTTGGATAATTACTGAATAATTTCGTAAATATGACGATTCTGAAAATATGTATCTACATCGAACATTAAAATTATTGTCTATTCACTATGCAAATCAACTGAAGAAATGGAATATATTTGTATACTATCTGGGTAAGTTAAAAATATTTTCTTAAATAAATTTTGTATTTTAAAACTATGATTTTTTTATTTCTGGCACTCTGCAATATCTGAACACACTAAAGCTGCAAAAGATTTACCGAAGCAGGAAGTATGTGTGCATTCATGTTAATTATTTTGATATTAAGACGCAATTTTCTGTTACTAGAGGAATATAGAACTGCAATAAGCGGAATTGTAATATTATCGTAGTTCTCAGTTTTAAGTACAATTGTAACTATTAATATATATAGATAGATTTTACGCAAATTCTCTTCAAGTTCCTAATAAACTACAATGTAACTTAACATTCTACACACGTCCAAGTAGATGTAACTAATGTAACATAACATTCTACACATAGATCTAAGTAAATATATTCAGATTTAAAGCACTAATTTCAAATCAATTTGAAATTTATATAACTAATATTCGACAAATTCAAATCAATTTTAAATTTATGTAACTAATATCCGAAAGTCTTTTAAGTTGTTTCTAAAGGTCTTTTAAAATTCAACATATCAATCATCATTAATTTAAAATAACACATATTTTGATGTCAAACTGGTTAAAATATTCTCTCTATGGAATGTAAAACTGTAGACTGTCAAACTTATAAATTTCACTTAAGGACTTCGCTGCTATGTTTGCTTTTGTTTTTAAGCTGTATAATAATAATTTTTAATATTTTATTATAAGAATAAATTAATAAATTTGTTCATCTGTTAAAAGTCCTTAATGTAGTAAATAGTGGTAAAAAACTTTTTACATGAAAAATTCATTATACGTCTAAAACAAACCTTTCTTTAGTAATAAAAATTAAAAATGGCTAAATTTGTGTGAATTATATTTTAGAATTATAGACCAGAGAACCACATTTTTAGGTCTTTTTATTAGGTATCTTTACAATAATTTTTTTCTTTAGATAGGATTGTAGATTAGCTACCAACTTTTAGTCAATCGGAACAACATGGTTTTACCAACACAAGAATTTTAAATCTGCATAAAAACACATAACAGTGTTATAAAACTATGCAAATGCTGGTTCGTAACATTCTGTTATGTTGATGTTTAACATCTTTGTTAATTGGCTTTAAGCTTTTTTACCTTTAAATAAATAAGTAAAAAGAAAGAGAAACGCTAAGTGCTCTGAAAATTAAAATTTTTTATTTTTGTTTAGGGAAACCTCTGGCAATAGCCGATATGGGATGCCTTCTTATCAATTTCCTTGTACAATTCGTTGTAGAATGGTATAATTTCAATTCAACAGAAATACCATGAAGTCATATGGATATTTTTTTTTTTTTTGCCAGATCATCTTAATAATTTTGATTGCTAGCAGCGGTTATGAGTATATGTGTGTGTGTATGTATGTACTTCCCATTACCATTTACCGATCAATGATGATGTTTCACGTTTCAGTGTTGTCAATGTGCTGTAGTTTCCGCCATCTGTTATCTGTGGTAAAGATTATCAAAGCTACACATAGCTCATTTCAATTATTTTGTTCGTTCGATTTCAATTTTTTGCACCAAAGGGCAACAAGTATTAATCTAGACGCGAACTGATTAAAAATGTGTCCGACATGGCCCGACTGGAGAGGCATAAAAGGCTTTGCCATCGGCCGAACTGGAATAGTAGCAGTGATCACCAAGTGAACAATACATCACCGACGAAAATCCGTGAAATTGCCGAAACAAAATGAAAGCTGGTAAGCAATTACCTTACAGGATATCAAGTGGAATGAATACAACTTACAACGGTTCTATCTTCGCAGTGCTGTTCGTGATTGCCACTTTGATGGCTGTTAACATTTATGCCCAGAGTTGCAATGTGCCAGAATATGATAGTACTATTCAGCCTGTTGAATGCCTGGCTAAATATCCATCTGTGAAGCTGCCCAACTATGAGAATGTCTCAACCTACTACGATTGTTCTACTAAATCGCCAAAACTGACGAATTGTGCCTCAGATACCTATTTCAGCTATCCCCTTCAGCAGTGCTGCAACTGCAATGACTATATCCCAACTGTCAAATGCAGTGCTTTCCCAGTTAATGTAACTTGTGTACCCATCAATGGTACAGTGTCCACAACTGCCGCACCCACAACAAAAACTACAACTACAACAACAACCACCGAATCCGGAGCTACCAATTCAACAACCACAACCACAACCACAACCACAACCGCGGCTTCTACTACCACAACCACCCCACACCCACCCACGGCTAATGATACAACTTCAACAACAGCCAGTGGTGATTCTGGTGTGATCACACCCTCTGGTACCACCATTAATGTACCTGGACCACCATCGCCAGGTGATTCAGATGTGCCATCTCCCCAGACTCCAAACCCCACTGCACCAGTGATTAACGATCAGCCACCAACACCGTCACCTACGACGCAATAAGTTCAATTTATTTTTCTATTCCCTTTTTGCATATTGCCATTCAATCAGAATAAAGTTTGCTTTCAATCAAACAACATGTCTTACCCAATTATCCTCGGCCTCGCGCTTGTCCAGCAGATACTGATGAAGTTGAGCACCCATACCATTTGGGGCCGTAAATTGTTTGATCAGCTCCTTGGTGTGCTCCAGCTGAGCCGGTGTCGTGATGGGTTCCACCGCACGCACATAGTCGGCCATTGTTTCCTCCAGCGGTGGGACAGGTACCTTTGGTAGAGTCTGCAAAGCGGAATTAGAGAAACAAAATGTATAGATAGACACAGTTTTCAATAGGTTGAACAACCCCTTTTTTCCTTCCTTTCTTTTTTCTTTTTTTTCTGTCAGCCAAATTTCATTTTCGCAAAGTTTTCCCCCCTTATTTTCCTCATTTGTATGCATAACGTTTGAGATGTTTAAGAAGAAACAGAAGAGGAAAATCCTAGCAACAAAAAAAAAAAAGAAAAAATAAAATAAGAAAGATGTTTGCCTTGGGGACCTAAATTTCGAATCACGAGAAGAAGTAAGGATACGGCCATGACATTACTCTCCCCCTCTCAAACGCATTTCTTTTATTTTTTTGGGGTTCGCCTTTGGCTGCTTGACATTTCTTTAACTTGTTCATCAATTGAGAGTTACGGGTACCTTGGAATTCTCTAGTGGATTCACACTTATCATTCAATGGAGAATCGATTTTACGAATGTCATCAAAATTCGTTGGGAAAGAGCAAAGGATTTCTGATTCATATTAATAGAGTAAAAACTTTAGTGAAAGTTAAATAATTCAAAATTGAATTGCATAAAATTCTCTTGACCATGTCCAATTTGTATAAATAACTTTAATCTGACTTGGCCATCCTATCAAATAATAATGTTAAGAGTAGGTTAACTAAGCGCTTTTGATTTTCATAAAAGGATTTAGTAGTTGTCTTTCATAGAAGTTTGAGTAGTTTTATCACCATAAAGCATTTGATACCAAATTGAAATATATTTAAAAAAAAGTGACTAATTAAATGAAAAATGTTTGACAAATCCTTTGAGTCCCCGAAGTCTTTGCCCCGAAATTACGTATTTCCAGAGTTTGGTCCCTTTTTCATCTTTCAGACATGCCACCAAGCTCTCATTAAGGAATACTAAAGACTATCTTAGTATCGTTCATTAAAACATTCGAACCTTCATCTCGTCAGTGTGACTTACACCTATAAACGTGCCTTTCATCACTATCATTATGGTATGGAAACTTACGAATGCTTTCATAACCCTATGACATGCTCCGAACCTTTTAACTAATACGAATAGGTGGCAACACTGAACGGAATGACAACTATTATAGCTCTGTGGTTTCTCGACAACAAGACATATAGCTACATACATATTTATTAATCTAGAATTCTACTTGAAACTTTTCTACATTTTTATTTCTTTATTAATTTTATTTAAAACTATATTATTAAAAATAATGATATAATTGAGTATCTAGATTCTTCTTATATAGAAAATATTGGATGACGAAAGTTTGTAATAAGAAGATCCTTTTTATTAAATCTGTTGATATTTGACCCTTGTTTATATATATAAGAATATGAATCATTTGTTCTTTATTATTTTAATGGAAATTCCCCAGATCAGATTTCATATAATTATAATATATATAATCGGTTGACACTTTATATTGTAGTGCCCGAAATGTGATTAATTTTGATTCGATATCTCAAGAGTCAGTTAACTTAGGTAGTAATTATTCATTCAAGAAACAATGTCAATTAACTTAATGTCGAGATATCAATTTATATGGAAATATAATATATATATATATAGTCAATACAGCAGCACTTTTATTATTTGATGGTTCATTTTTGGTTCTCTACCTTTTCGCATAAGTTGAATCTTTCATTTAGAATTTTAGATAAGGGGGTTTTTATGCTGATCCACATCTAGTTTCTTGAGTGTGAGTATTTTAAAAGTAATCAAGAAATATAAGAAGTTAATTAATAATGGTTTTAGTACTACTTTCAACTCTTTCTTACTTTAACTTTTTAAATTCAAATACAGCGTAGAACATAACCTTAAATTTAAGTTTAATAATCGCCTAAGATGTTCTTTGCTAACGCTGATGAATTGTCAACTTAGTTATAAAGGGTTTTTTTTTTAGTTTAGTAAATTAAATTTTATTTATAAGAACAATAAATTGATTGGTTTTTTGATTGTCTAGTAAATTTTACTAGTTTTTTGTTCATATCTTAAAAGATTTATATATTTATTTCAATTTAACAACCAATTGAATTCTTTTTAGTATTTGCCAGAATTCGTCGTAAAGTCTTTCATAAAGTAACAATATAAAATTGATGGTTCTTAAAGCCTTGACAAAGGGTTTATAAATTTATGTCAGGTGTTTCAATCGAATGGATTAAACTTAGTTTGATATAAAAAGGTTTTTGCATGTTTTATAAGGTCGCCGGACTTTCTATCTTTCTGTTAATTTGGATTAACGGATTAACTGTAAAATTTGGTTTTCATGTTTAAGTTGTAATTAAATATAAATCGGAAGAAATTGTTATATCATAAAAGTTGGTTTGTATCCTGGGACTATATCTTACAGTTTGGAATGGAATGGTTTTAAATTTGTTTGTTATAAATGTTTTTGTTACCTAAAAGAATAATTTATAAGAGTATATAATATTCGGTTCAACACAAGTTCAATTTTCTTTCATAGCTTAAAGTTTTGCGACCCTTCCACTTGCATTTGACAACACTAAAGTTTCCTTCGGGCTTATGCTCCCTTGCGCCAACTTGCCTTGTAGCAGGTTTACAATTTTGATGTCTAATTTTATTTTTTTTTTGTGGGGGATGGATAAAACCTGCTGATACATTGTGGATGAAGGGCTGGAGGGGTGAGGGTGAGTTTTCTGCTGTGCTTTTTTTCAGGTAATAGAGTGTGGTAAGGAGGGTTGGATGTTGGCTGGCACGTTTGTTTGCCCACACTGTGTACTGAGTGGGTGAGGGAGTGAGTTGGTTGCCGTTTCTGTTGCCTGGCTACACACAAAAGTCCTCGTTATTTGCATTTGTAATTATAACAAACAGGATTAGTCCTTCCGTTTGTCCGCCTGTCTGTCTATTTGTCTATCTGTCTATACATTCGAGTATGTTTTCTTTTGAATTATTCAGGTTGTAAGCTTACTTGGGCCTTTGCCATTGGCAAATATTTGAAAACTTCATTTAATCAATTGTACTCACGTCAGGGAATCCAAATTCGTCTACGGACTCTGCAGTTGAAAGCCATTTCTTTGGTATGGACAATATTGAATCTTTCCATCCTAAAAAACAGAAATCAATAGCTGATTAAATAAAAGTTGTTGAACAGCAAAATTAATTGTTATGTTGACTAATTTCTTGTTAACACAAAATCAAAAACAAAAAGGCAACAGAAAAAATTCAAGAAATGATTGTTGAGTTTTAAGTGTGGTATTTGATCAATGTCACAATTCACTCAAGTGCCGTACATTAGTATGATTCTTATCTGACAGCCCGACAGAACAGACTTAGAAACGCGTCATGCTTTATATATATATATATCTTTATACGTATGTATATATTTGTGGGGGTGGGTTTGGGAAATCTTTAACCTATCTCAAATTACGTGCAATACAGTCTGACGCTGACCTTCAGGGCAATTGAAATTGGAAAATCCCCCACCCTGGCCATTCTACATGGTATCTACACACATATATATAAATATAGGTATATATATATATGTATTATATACTTTAAATGTATGTAATCTTAATTTATCACCGAATTTTCGTGCTAGTTGGCCATTTATTGTCTTTTGCAGACATCCGCCTAAAAC
Organism: Drosophila neocordata; assembly: GCA_018903615.1. Taxonomy (NCBI): domain Eukaryota; kingdom Metazoa; phylum Arthropoda; class Insecta; order Diptera; family Drosophilidae; genus Drosophila; species Drosophila neocordata. The sequence goes on from JAEIGI010000018.1 coordinate 980,371, forward strand.
TGAAATGCAATAAAAGTGGAAACTTTTAGCCAAGAGAAAGCAACTTCCTTTTAGAGCAGTTGAATCGCCTGTCCATCCGTTTGAATTTCCTATAAAAACTTTGATTGTCATGACTGTAACTCGAGCATCTAAGTGCTTCCTTCTCCAAGTGGCTGAAGTTTCCGGTTTTGGCCCAAGAATGACAAAAATGTAATCAAATATGGCTGCCAATTGAAAAAAAAGAAGAAAATATTGCCTGCTTTTGGGCGCGCACTTCCTGCCAAGTCTATTTTTGGTTCCTTACCCCTCCCACCTTTCATTCTTTTGTTATGGCAATCATAATGTTATTAATAAAAATGGTTTTATGACAATCATGATCAAAGGGCAACGGAGAGAGGCGCACGCGTCATCTTCCCTCAAATGATGTCAAATTTAATGCAATTTATTATCCTTTTTCCATTATCTCTACTACAATGGCAAGAACAACTAGGTAATCACACAATGGAGTCACGTGGCAGCAATTTGAACAACCGGTTGAAGTAAACCCCATCTTCAAGTTAACCAGTTTGCCTGAGATAGAGATTATAATTAATTGTATTAGCCAGCAACGTTGAGAAGTTCAAATTAACCAATTAAACTTGAGGATGCAAAGAATTCTCCTTTCTCTTTAAACTTTCTTTGAAGACAACGTGAAATTTATTTTTCTTTTTCATCAAAAAAAACTTAAACATAAATTCCAATTAGAGAGTTTTGCAGTTGATGTTTCGGAAAATTAAATAAATTTTGTTTTGGTAAATGAAAACGAATTGCCAACGACACGAATGGCGTAACTCTAGCCAATGCCCAGGGCCCTGGACCTGTTCTCCATGTTATTATTTGCCCTGGGTGCTGTGGCAGGTGGCAAATGACAGGTGGCAAGAGAATGTGGTTTCTACAGGTAACTGACATGTTGCAATTTAAAACATTACACTCGGACCGACATACAAAAAAAAAAACCAACCGCAAGTTGAGGATATATTAAATTCTCTTAAATTTATTATTATTTAAATGTAAAAGTGAGTTTCCGAAAGGAAATTGTTTGATTTTCTATCAGTAAACGAGAACTACGTAAAAATGACATACCAAAACTTTATTTTGATCCCAAAAGGTTACGAAAATCATACATATTTATCGATACTTAGGTTATATACTAATTGACATTTGGGAATATTGTTTTTCCATGTACTGATAAATATACAGAGGAATTTTTTAATTTAATTTGCTATTTTATGAATTTGTTTTACCTTTTTCCAATTATTTTTTCTCTTGCATTGAAAAAATTTGAGTTTCGACATGTTATACTTTAAAAATTTCATAACCAAAAATCTATGTAGATAAATTATTATTACATTTTTTTCTACCTCGTATGTATGTAGATAATTTTAACTTTTGACTGTATAAATCTATTTTCTATTGTTTGCTTGATGTTACCCTTAGAATACCCCCAACTATGATGGTCCATGACAGAGAACAGCAACTAACAAAAGGTTAACTTGATAGAATAATTCATCTTTACGATATTTCATTTTGAAGTAGGACAATTATGGACATATTCAAGTGCACAGGAGTGCGCGTTGGTTTTCTTTGAAAAAATTATTCACAGAAATTGGAAGAGATTAAAAAGATGATGTTTTTTAATCATTTTATTGCGTAGACTTTCCAGTATATAGTTAACTCAATTTGTTAATAATGAAATTGAATCTATTATCAATCAGTGAAATTAATGGTGTCACAAGAACCTAAGACTTTGCATAGTCCGACTAAAAACAAATATCTGGTTTCATTTTAATCTAACATGTAAGCTAACATTTGAAGATATTTCATTGATCTACATATGGCTCTGATAAATTGCTAGAGATTTGAAAGATACCATTTCGTTAAAGTCGACTTCATACGGATGTAGCTTGACAATGTACTTTAGCAGATGATCCTTTATTTCAGTTATTACACAAGACATATCTAGATCTTTTTGTACTTTTTTGTTCCGGATGTACCAAGGTGCTCCCATGGTAGCTTGAAAAACCTTAGACTGCACTTGCTTGCTTTTCCACACTATCCAGAAATAAATTTGTTATTTAAATCATTTCAACAAGAGATAGATTACATTTTCTATATTTCATTTCACTTAACTAATCTAAAAAGTACTTGAGCGTTTTAATAATTGTCATAGAAATTCTCTCTGTCGAAGATGAGGCTATTTCCTTTATAGACCTATTATGGTATTTCAAGTTTAACAGAAACAAATTTGCAAGTAACGCAAACAAATCAAAAAACTGGGTTGCTTTCGTTAGTTAGGTCTTTTTATATTTAGCCACACCTAAAAATAAGTCATAGAAAAGCGAAGTTAAAGTCATGCCTTCTCTATCCAACAAAATATTAGTTATTCTCCTTGAACAAAACAAACAGGTGAAGTTTTTGTGGCCTGTTTTTGCCTTATTAAGTTATAATTCCCAATTAGTTTTAGCGTAGAAGTTGTGAAAAGGCATTTAAAGGTCTAAGAGGACCTTCTCACCTTATGATGCCACTGCAAGATACCCAACTTTAATATGGTTTTAAAGTAAAAATTATAATAAATTAAAATTCATAATAATTTATATTTCTCCTAATTGACATGGAGTAACTGTCATTTTTCAAAGATTTCTACTGGGGAAATAGAAAAATTGAAATAATAAGCTAATATAAGTAAACATAATAAGTAAACAAAATATTCACTATTGATACAACTTGTGTAACTTGTCATGAGTGTTGTAGGATCATCCGGTTTACTCTGGTACTGCATCACTATCAATTATATACATTGGATGGGACGTTTTGCCAATTGAGTGATGGATGACCAGGATTTTTGATTAGACTGACAGTTGTCGGCTATTCAGATATTCATGCACCATTAAAAGAAGTTGTTGGAGTTACCCCACTGGACTTTCAGCCCCTTCAGTCAACTTCAATTTGTCGATTGCTGTCAGTTTTGTGGCTACTCATGATTGTAACAAAAGTTTCCCTAATTGGGGATTCCAAATTTGATTTGGAGCAATAGATCGATGCATTAAAGTGTTACCATTATGGTTATGGTAGAAGATTGGGCATCCAGACAATTCACGCCTTAACACCCAAAATGATCTGGATGGAGACGAAATGGTGGTAGGATATGGTATGAGATTGGCCCACTTTAAATACGGGCAATAAAATGAGCCAAGGAAGCAAAAACCAGGCTCATTATTAAGCTGCAAAAATCACGCTCGAAAGGAAGCGACGGGCAACTGCTGCCGCCTGTCAGACAATGCGATAAAAATGTAATCCCAATGAAAAATAATGTTTCTGCTGGCATGATTCCAATTTAGCAACAGTCAACCCCAAAGAGCGTGGCTCATTAGAACGCTTCCAGAAGAGGGACAGAGAAAGGGCATCATGGCAGCTGCTACCCAAAGCAAATGAAGGAGAAGAATTTAAAAAGGCAAAACAAATCCGATGCCGCCCACGCGACACGTTGTGACTACATAAAACACCAGCAAGCATCCAAAAGCGACCCAAACCGACTCGATTCGACTCGACTCGACCCTTCGCCCATCTGCAAGGGTCCAAACCAAACCGCAGCTACAATGTCTGGTAGCTGGTACCGGGATAGGCGGGATACCATGGCATAGGCATGGGTTGGAACAGGGATGCTGCCGGGTCATAACATTGAACGATTGAATGAATGAATGAGTTTTCCTCTTTTGTTCGCTTTCGCTGCTCGTAAAGGGGCTTTTATTTATTTCGAGGGGTGGCGCACAGTCGCTGCTAACATCAACGTCTACGTCGTCGTCGTCGTTGTCGTCGCTGTTGTTGTTGTTGGCACACGCATATACTATAGCAATTGAGCTGTAAATCCTTAACGGTCTTAGCGCTGCTGCTTTTGTGTTTCACCTTCAAAACATTCCAACTTTTTTTTTTTTTTGTTTCTTTTTCTCTTCTAAGGGGAACTGCGCTTTTGTGGTCTGGTATGTCTCTCCTTTTTTCCCTCTTCATTTATGTTTCTATTTCTCATCTCCTTTTTGGGTGTGCGTGTATGTGTGTTTCGTAATACCAAACAAACTTAAATTAACTGCCGCACTGAGGCATTCAAAAGTTGTTGTAATTGTTCGCATTGAAACAGGCGGAAAGCGTAAATTGCTGACGTATTGTGTTAGCCAAAGAACAATAGCTGAAGTTGGGATTGAGTTTGCCTTCAATACCAATTGATAGATACATACAGAAAGATAGGAACAGGGACAGCATCCAATTTCAAACTTTATGAGAGAGACTTTATCTTTTACTTGCTAATGGAAATTACAAACATAAATTGTGGCACGCAATGCCTCCTCCTCCTCCCTTTGCCAGCAAACAGATTTGGCCATAATAAACACCAAATGGGAAAATTGTTGTAAAAGTTTTCCCCTTCCCTTATATGCCGATTTTCATCATAGTTCCTTTCATTAGTTAATTAATTTCATTAACTATTAATGCATAAGTTGTAAATGAATGAAACAGAAATTGTTTTTTTTCCATGGTTAACAATTATATTTTAATAGTACTTTTTTTTCTTTTATTTGTATATGTATGCATGTGTGTGTGTGTGTGTGAGAGTGGGTGTGTGTGTGTGTGTATTTTTGCTTTAACTATTCCATTTGATTTAAATACATACAATAAGTTCGAGTTCATGTTCGATTATATAAGTTTGCTGTTCATTTCGATTTACATATAAATTTCACACAATATATTTTAGACATTTCTTTTACTGTTCTTAGCCTTCTTAACTGTTTTAGCCAACAAAAAAAGTTTCCATTTGCATTTTGTGTGTGTGTATTGTTGTTGTTTTCATTTTAATTTGAGTTGAAGTTTGCAAAACCTTTGTTAAAATTCAAATTCTTATTGAATTTTTATTAAAATGCATTTCGAATTCCTTAGCCAATGTTAAATTGTGTGTGTGTGTGTGTGTATGTGTGTATCTGTGGCTGGTTAGTATGTGTGGGAGCGGTATGCTTTTTTTAGTGGAGCCTTTAGCTTTAGCTTAGAAATCCTCAAGAATAATTTTTGGACTTTGGCAAGCCAAAGATACTTTCCACATTTCTTAGATATTTGTTTTTCTTGCTTGTTGTTTTTGCATACATTTGATTATTGAATAGTTTTTCTTTGTTTTTCTTGCTTGTTGTTCTTGTGGTTTTTGTGTATGCTCTAGCTAGGTTAGTTTAGGTTTACATATTACATATTACGCATACGCCATGAGTTAGACTTTAGTTCTGCCTCTGTATTGTGTATTAAAGAGAGAGAGAGAGGGGGGGTTATAAGAAGAGGGGGGCAGGTTGGTTAGTTTTAAACAATTTGAATATCAAGTTACATACAAACACAATTTCAGTTAGAAATATAGATAGATAGAGTTGGTTAAAGAGATTTCTAGATGGATAGACTTGTTGAAAATCGAACAGCAACAATACAGAACTTTTGAATTTATATATATATAGATTTAATTGGATTTTGTTTTTGCCTTTTGAACATCTTAATAGTTATTTGTTGTTTAATGTTTATTCATTATTCATATTATTGATCAATATATTTTATTCATTATGTAACACAAACGTCTATAACATTAGCAGAAACAAATTCAAATTGTAGACATTATTAAATATTAAATGATTTCTTTTGTTTTTTATTTTTTAGTTTTCTCTTTTCTTTTTTCTTTCGATTTTTCTTTGTTGTTGTTTTAGTTTATATACAAAAAACAAAACTAAAACTAAAGAAACTAAACTAAACTGTGGCGGCATTTGCTTAAGGGCTTTTCAAATTGTTTAATTTGCTTGATCTAAAAGTTTAGAATTCAAAATTTTTCACTAAACGCACAACACATACTCTTCTTTTTTCAACTATATATATATATATGGATATAGAAAAAATATCATTTTCATATGAAAAGAAATTCAGTTTGAAAATTCTAATGTTTGTTCTAATGATCGCCCCGAATAATTTATATGATTTTGAGTTGGGTTTTTTGGCTTATAGAAATATATATATATATATATATAAATATAATTGTAATTTTAATTGAAATTGTTGATTATTGAACATTTAACACCTTTAATACATAGAGTTTGAACCATTTTGTTTTTTGTTTTGTTTTGAAATCAATTGAATATTCCATTAGATCTATTAGATACATATAGATTTAGATGTATCTTTATCGTACTTGCTATGATACATGAGATACATTGACTAATTTCTATGCAACATTCGTTAGCAATTAGTTCATATATATATTTATATGATATTACACATTTGCCGGCACTGTTAAATGTTTAATGGATATAATTAGTTAATATTTCATTAAGCTACAGTACACCCTCTAACATAACGATCCAGTTAGTTAGTTAGTTAACTACTTAATGCGATGATTAGTTTATAAATATTTAAAACCCATTTTCCTTTTTTTCTTTCTTTCTGCTGTTCTATGGAAGATTTCTTCTAATTAATGTCCTGTTTAATGAGTTTGGCATGTTGACTGATATATACTGAAAATTTATTATTTCTATTGTTCGAATTGTTTAATTAAATGGTTTTCAGGTCATGCCAAATGGCTCGAAGTTTTTGTTTTAGTTTTGAATGTGAATCGAAATGAATTGAATTGAATTGAATTATTGCTTTCTTTTAACAGGATATATGAGTTTTTTTTTTCAAATATTGATTATACATATATATGTATGTATGTATGTATCTATAAAATTATATATATATATATATATATATATGTTTATTTGTATGTACTTAAATTGTTAATTACTTAAACATCATTTACTTTGCATTTATTTTGCAATAAATTTTGTTATTGACTAATTTAATTGTTTTATTTATATTTTCTATATATAAATATGTATTATATATGCTTTTTTTTAATATTTTTTTTTTGTTGTTTTTTTGTATATATAATTGTTTTGCTTCCTACTTTTGTCTTTCATCGATTTAATTGATACTTTTGATGGGAGATTTTTTCATGAGTTTAATTTTTTTTTTTTTTTTTATATATTGTAGATATAAGTTTACTTAGATTTTGCAAGTGTATATGTGTATCTATGTGTGTGTGTGTGTGTTAAATTTAACTTAAACAAATCAATTGCTGATGATATTATATTGACTAGATCACATTGAAATAATAATTGATATAAAAGAAAATAATAGAAATTATAAATATTTATTTCTTAATATATTTAATTAATTTTCATATTCATTTCATAAAATTTACAATTCAAAAATCATTTTTTTAAAAATCAGTGCTTTTTTTTTTGTTGTTGGTTGTTGCTATATACTTTTGTTCTGTCTGTCTACATATTTATCGGTCTTTAACTTTCTTTGGTTTAGAGTAGAGAGATTCAGAATGGCCTTTTCACTGATATGTTTTTGAATATATATATATATTTTATATATCATTTCTATACTACACATATAAAGTATGTTTGTGTATAAAAATGTTTCAAATTTGATTTTGGTTTTCTTTTAACTGGAATATATGTAAGTGGAGGGGAAGGGTAGGGTATATATAGCAGAAAAACTGCTTTGGTGCAATTGAAATCAATATAAAATATTGTTTTTTTTTTATCTTTATATATTTTAATGTAGGTATATATTATTATAATGTATATGTATTTTAGCTTATACACAAGGTACACACATTTATGCTATGCTATTGGAGAGCTACTATGGCGGTAAATCCCGCAAAGGATCACCCTATATACGCTCATAGAGTCCACAAGCAAATAATAATTGATTGGTAGGTAAATATGAAACTTTGAATAATTTCAAATTGGTTTCGAGTTCTTCGTTATATGTACATATATATTTTATGTACGTCCTAAATATATATATATAAATATGTTACTGATATGATACGATATATATATAGGGTATATATATATAGACTAATAGCAATAAGTAATATCACTTTTGGTAATTTAAACAGGCGAGCCATTGAGACTCTGATATGTATCGTTACCTTGGTTGTGTCTTATGTTAGATAATTTGAAATAAAAAATGATATCTTTTCAGTGGTTTCGTTTGTTTTTTTTTGCATCTCAATGAAAATTATATAGATTAGCTGGCCAAGACACTGACTTGGGTCCTATCAAGTCCACCACAATGACACCCGAAGAAGTTTCCGATATGGAAAATTTTATTTGTGCAAAGTTTTTGATATGTCTGCGATATTGATGTCATTGCATGTGATACGGTAGAACTTGATCCCAATTGATCCATGGCCAGCCAAACCGCTTAAAACTAAATTGTATATATATATGTATATGTATTTGATATTTATGTATCTAGGTATTTGATAAGACGGAGAGATACATGTGGTAGAGCTGCTCCGCTAATCCTCCTAACTATGACTATGCTTTGGTTTCTCTAGCTCTTCACTGATAGACACGAAAACGGCTGCTTGAGTACTGAGTATAGGGCATAGAGTCATTCCGATCGATCGGAATGCCTCTACATATAGCTTATATGTATATGTATATGTATGTATATGTTTATGTATATGTATATGTATATGCATGTGGTAAGTTCAACTCGTGTGTATAATACAAAATTTATCCTTTAGTTTTGTTTTTGGGGGTGCGGTGCAAGGCATTATTACTCCTTTTTGCTTTAGCTATGTAACTGCATGTTATGCTTGTTATAGTGTACGTACCACTTGCCTATATCTTTGTTATATATATATATATAAAGTATTTATATTGTATATATATATAGTAATTGCTTCAACAAAGAATCATGTGAATCTCTAAACATAAACAATAAAGGGAAACGTTTAACAAAAAGTTATATAATTAATGCTAAATTTCTTCTTTTTTTTTGCTTAAGACAACAGTTTAAAATCCTTGTCTAAATGGATTCGCTGGTGCTGCAGGACCTCTGCTTGGCGGCTGTTGTTGCTGCTGCTGTTGCTGTTGCTGGAAGGGATTAGCCACACGCTGCTGAGATTGTGGCTGTTGTTGTGTATAGCTGCCACCCTGCTCCTGATAACCAGGCTGATAACTTTGATCCTGCTGATAGCCACCTGATTGCTGATAATCATATTGCTGATCATTCAGACTTGTCTCCTGCTCTTGCTGATACTGCTGCCCATACTCTAAATGGTTTTTCACGCCGCCCTCGACCGGTTTTTGATCGTGCATGACATACGTTTGATATTCTTTATTGGGCGGATCCTGCATCAGGATATTGGCTTCATTCTCAAACGGCTTAAAGTCATATATGTTGCGCAGTTTGCGAAGAACCGGTACATAGGCTAGATTGGAGAAGGCAATTAGAAAATTGAGGGCAGTGAAACCAATGGCCTCCACCACGCCGCCGGCAATGATGGGTCCCACGGCATACGCTATGGAATATGATATATCCGCAATGGCATAAATGCTGCCATAGACGGATACATAGCGTACGTCCACCAGGTAGCCTAGAGTGGGCAGCAGGGCAGTGTCTATTAGAGCAATGCCAAAGCAGATGACGCAGATGGGCAGCATCAGCATCTTGTAACCGCTGCAAAACGGAATGATGAAGCAGGATAGACCTTCTAGGGCTAATCCACCGGCTGCCATCAGCCATTGATGTTGCGGATACTTTCTGGCCATTTTCACAGTGATGACAACGCCCAGGACATGCGGGAAGAAAGCGGGCAGCCAGACCATGCCAATCTTCCAGTTCTCTGTGGTCATTGTATCCTCCATCCAAAGGGAGATAGTGGGCTCAAGGAAGGCCAGAGCCACATTGGACATGGTCAGAGCCCCGGCACAAACAGCTATATACGGATCCATGAGGAGACGCCAAATTGGAATGACTTGGTCTTGGACTTCTTTACTTTGCTTAATTTGCTCCTTGACTGGCTTCATTACCAGCAATAACATTAGGCCATCTAGCAGGCAGACCAGTGCTAGGATTAGGAAAGGAACCTCCTTGCCAGCGAACTGATATAGCGCACCACCAAAAGGAGGCGCCACCAAGCAACCAAAACTAATAAAGGCCAGTGCAATGCCCAGCGCCTGGGAGCGTTCATTCTCCTCTGTAAAGCGATCAGCAATCATGGCCAATCCCGAAGTATCGGCAAAAGCCGATCCTGCACCTTGCAGTGAGCGGGCAAAGAACAGGACACTGTAACTGCTACCGCAGGCAAAAACTGCCGTTGAGAAGAACATAATCGTCAGGCCAATCATCATGGGTATATCGTAACCAATTTTGTCAATGAGTCCACCAGAAAACGGATTCACCATCAATTGCACAATGGCCTTCGATGCAAACAGTATACCAGTGGCCGAGTCCTGTCCATGATGATCATGATGCATCGGTATAATTTTACCCGTTATATTATCTCTAAGAGGTGGTGGCGTTGGGCCATCATCAAAGCTGCCAATCTCTCGCAAATAGTCTGGTATAATGGGTACTATAACCATATACAACATATTGTCCAGTAGCAGAGCAATCGATACAATGACCAGAATAAGGCGACGTTGATTCACCGGCTCCTGGATCTTCTCCCACACAATCTCCTTAACCTCGCGCAACTCGAGGTTAATTAAAGGTATTTGAAATGAGGCCATTTTGGTTTGATTTATGTCTGCCTTTCTCTTTTCTTTTGTACTAAAAGTTCTTCTTCTCTTTGTCTCGCCGTCTCTCGTTTTCTTATTTTCTCTTGTTTACTTTCTCTTAGATTCAGTTCAATTTTGAATTTGCTTTAAAATTCAATATTTTTTAGCTTGTCGATTTCTTTAGAGTTCCGTTTCCACTCCACTTGAATTTCTCTCTGTTCCAGTTTCAGTTCCGATTCCGATTTCGATTTCGGTGCTTTCTTTTGGTCAGCTGCTTTAGAGGTGGATTTGTTGTTGCGTTGCGGTTAACTGTATTTCCTGCACTTGTTATTGTTGTTTTTGTAGTGTTTTACATGATTTCGTGTTGTTGTTGCTGTTGTTGTTGTAGTTGCTGTTGCTGTTGCAGTTGCTATTGAAGGTGTGCGAATTGTTGGCATGCCAGTGAACAACCTTTAACGACACAGAAACAAGATTTCGTTAGTCTTTCTCTAGGCATATAATTTTTAGATTCATTGTTCAGAATGCATCTTTTGCTCGATTTTCTTTTTTCTTTTTCTTTGTCTTTTTTTTTTTTAACTAATATTTAGAATAGTATTTCATTTGCTTTTATGATTGAAATGTTGTTTCTGTGTTGCAAAAGGATGCCTGCTGGTGAACAGAAAATGTTTAATGTTAGGATTAGTTCTTGGCATTTTTCTCACAGCGATTTATATAAGATAAGCTTCACATTTCAATCATAAAACAAATACTACAGGATTATGTATGTATATATATATATATGTATCTAGATACCACACATACCTGGATATGTATGTATTTATATATACATACATACATAGGTCGTTAGGTAGGTATAATTTATAATTATTGAAATTGCATATTCCGGCAAAATGAAGATTATATGGCAATTATTTTAATTGGGTTTTGCGGCTTGTGTTAAATGTTGAAAAAGAAAAATGAAGTAAAATACGAATACACTTAAAGCCACGTGGTTGTACTCATCAAAGCGCTTTACCCCGACCCCATGATGTAATTATAATTATTGCTTTTCTCCACACAAAAGGTCGAAGGACCTTTCGACTGGCACGCGAGCCACAAGGACTGCAACCCACACACACACTAAGCCTTCAAGTGGAACAACCTTTTCCTCCGATTATACACTCAGGGAAAATATGTATGTCATATAGTAAAGTTGTTAGGCTCCATTTCAAATATCAGCTCAATGTCAGAGCATTTGTTATGAAACCATAAATAAAGTATTGATAAAAACTATGTAATTGCGTTTTGAAAGAAAAAACTTTTCTTTGCAAATGAAAGGGTTATATTGGTTCGCAATCCTTCATTTTCTAACTGTTTAATTTGAACTGACTTTATTCTTACAGTGCTGCCATACCGTGTGTGGCATATAATCAGTGTTGGGCAAAACAGCAAAGCTGGGTCTAAATTAAGCTGAGAAAAGAAATGTAAAAAAGTTTATATTCGTTCTTGTTTTCCACTTTCAGTTTATTAAATATATTACAAATTGAGACTCAATTTAATAAGTAAATTGAAAAAAACACATTTTACTTCTAGACACATTTCACATTCTGGATATTGCAAACAATTTTATAGAATTCATATCAGTATATAAATTTCTAACTCATATGGATTTTTAAATTAAAGGGTCTTTAATCACTCTCTAGCGTCAAATTTTAATAAATTTTAAAGTAACATTATATACACTCAAAGAAACTTATGGTATAATCCAAAGGCGGGGAGCCAAATTTCACAAGTGAGCCTGATGACAACATTTGCAACAAACAACAATCCGGGCAGGGAAAAAGGTCACGATCGCGGGCCCAAGCAAAGGCTAGTTTGTGAGCTAAAAGACTCACAAGTAACTGCAGCAAGTACACTCAACTGAAGGATGCACATTTATGACCTATCCTCAAGGTTGTCTGTTTTTCTTACTCCTTTCGCATTGCGTGGCACGTCCTTTTACCGATGAACTCGATCATTTGACGTTTGTTCGGAGTTGCGATCGCGAACCCGCTTGGGTCTGTGAACCGAATTCGCACATTTGTGATCTCTGTCAGAAAAATAACGGAAAGAGGTTCATAAACCACTACGACCCACTCTGGTATAAGCTAGTATAGCTGCTATAATATTAGTATGGGACACAGGATAGAGTCAGTATTCTCAAACGAATTCAGACCGTTCCTATTTTTGTATAGAAATCTTGATAAAGGCCGAGAAGGAAAAAACTACAGTTTCGGAGGCTAACAGGCATATAAATCGAATCGAATGATGTTATAAGTATCTATATATGAATCTTAATGGTAAAGCTAAAGTCAACATCAGCGATTTGAAACTCAGTTATATTTTCCAGCTTATTAATTTTCAATTTTAGTTTTTAAAGTCTAAATATTATACGTTTTTATTATGTTCTTGCTATGTTGTCACAGTAGCAATTTCTATTCGTTTTTTCCTTCAAAAACTAAAAATGCAAGTATAATTTAGTTAGTAGCTCATTATATCCTTGCAGAGAATATAATATACTTGCTCAGAAGTTTCCGACCTTATAAAGTATATATATTCTTAATTAACATCAGTAGCCGATTCCATCTAGCCAAGTTCGTCTGTTCCACGGTGTTTCTGTCTATTTCTTTACACTTTTTAGACCTTAAATTTTAAGCTATCTGGTTGAATCTTGGTAGATAAACTTTTTAGATATGTATGTAGGTTATAAAAGTATAAAAATTAGTCGAATCGGACGATTACAAGTGACCGTGTTAGTTATTGGTATAATTGGTATTTAAAATAAAAGGTTTCTTTTTTTCTTGCCATATAAATGCTACTTGTACCTAAAGACTTTAAATTCGATTGAATAATTATTATGGTTACAAATCAGCCAAATATACAAGGGAAAAAGGATTTGAACTCTGTTGTTGTAGTAAACGAAGTTTGAAAGAGTAAGGTACCTTGTGATCACTGTATATGGCAAATTATCAGACTCGTGACGAATTGGTTGTGTAGTAGTTGGAGATTAGCGTCCCCAGAGCGAAATCCCCGGGTTCAAATAGTGGGTATGAGGCAGGGAATGAAAAAAGTTGAATATTTTTTTATTTTTTTAAAATGTTTTTTTTTAAATATAAATAATTTTGCAATTAAAAGTCTGGGAAGACAAGGGTATACAAACTTCGCTGAGGCCGAAGTGAAGTTCTTCAATATTTTTCAATTTTAACGCAGTATTTTCTCATTTTTGAAGCTGGACGAATCCTTTGGAGTCCCAATTTGAATTAAGTTTCAGGGTTCGTTCTTTAATCTATTTTGATAATGTTCGCTAGGTCTGTGTCTGTATCCCATGCCAGCTATCATTGCTGATCTAATTTCAACATTTGTCTACCTTGCAACAGTCTGGAGACGAGCAACCCCCATTGGGTAAACATTAAAATACGACGTGTGCAGCAACACAACCAACTTTTGCCCTCCCCCAAGTCTGTGCCAACTCCCTTTAATATGCCTCCCCCTTTAGATAGATGTAACAAAAACATTTCGTTTTATCATTAAATTTTCATGACCACGTTCATGTGTAGGGCCAACACATCTTCCCCTTCTCTAGTATTACCCCAGCCCAATTTGGCTTAGATTGTATGTTTGTATGTATCTGTTATGTGCTGCTTTCGATCGAGGCGGAACCGTGAGTCAATTATGGTGCATGCCATCCATGGACTTTAATTTTCAAGTTTTCTAGTTTTGGTAGGTATATGATGGGTTTGGGTTTGGGTTCGGCTTCGTTTCCCCTGTATTACAGGGAACAACAGGGAGGAGTAGAGACAGAGGTATTGGCCAGGTGGAAGGCCGCTCTTGACCCTGGGGTATGTGGTGGTTGCTGGCAAAGCTTTCATCTAAACTGGGGGTTGCTCTTGGGCCTTGAGTCGCCTGCAGCTGCTCGAGTCAAGTGCAGAAACGTGTGGCTACATGTTGATTATAATAATAAGGAATTTCTAAAGACCAAAACGGGCCCATTTCACGTTTACGCTTGTATAATTTTATTGATTTTCCAATAGCTACAGCTGATGAATTTCCCAGTCGCTGATGCATAAGTATTTATATATATATAACAAAAATAACTAAAAGAGAAATAGTCTCAGTTTTCGTTTTCGTTTCATTTTCGTCTTGGTTTTCCATTCATTTAATTTGGATGAACTGGCCTTTGTTAAGCAGTTTGTGTTCATTATCCTGGGGCATGCTATTCGGGTTTCCTTTTCATGTTTGCTACTGTTGGATGTCGCAACCCCAGAAGGGCATGCCCTCACTTTTCAACCGGCTCAATTAGTATCCCAAGCGTTTCAGTATCTTGTTTCCTTTTGTGCAGCTTCCCACCGGTTCTTGTCGCAAGTGAATTATGGAAACACTCATATATATATATGTATAAAAAAAAAGAAAAGTTTCACAAGAATAAACTGTATTTCATTAATAATACAAAGAGCAGAATGAATCGTTGTATCTACTTATAAATGATTAGGTTCAGTCAGTTGTGGTAAGACTGTTCAGGTTGTTTTTGTCCCTGTTATGGAATTTGCCACTGCCACTTTAATTTACTTTGAAATAAAGGTTCATTTCACCTTTAAGATGATCGGTAATATTTCGTCTCGACTTCCTGCTGTTACCTTGGGAACTGTGACAGCAGTTGTTCCACTAGAATTCTAAGCTTTTACATTTTTTACAAGAATTCTTCGCCTTGTGAACTCCCCCTTTTTTTAAGGCATATGAAAGAAGGGAACAAATTACATTCAATGTAGGTTGTCTGGTTCGTGGGCGTGGCTGTTTGGTTGGTTGTGTGTTGGGTGTGCCTTCGTCGTCTGTCTGACGAGGTAATCAGCGTAAAATAAAATTTCATTTGCCTGAAGGGTAAACCATAAAAAATGTATACAAAAGTAACCGTCCTTGGGCATTGGGGCTGTTTGCATTGCAAATGAAATGAGTGAGCAAAAAAAAAATGAATTTTTTAACTTAAAGCTTTCCAAGGGAATGAACATTAGAAATCTACCTCAAATATCTAGTCAATATAAATACATATATCTATCGTAATATTTATACTAAGCTGCATTTTTCACACCAACAACCACTTGACAAAAAGGCAGCGTGAAATCCTTACAAGTGTTTCACATCCCATTCACCCGACCATACACAGAGACAGATGGAATCGAATCACCCCCCTTGTAAAACTTTCCGCAAGTGTTGTAAGCTGCTTTGTTCAAGTGCCTGTGTTTGTGCCTTTTGCCTTTGTTGAAGGGTTGCTATAGCTAAGAGTTGTTGGTCGATGAAAGGGGAGTAAGAGGGGCAGAACTATAATTTATTGCCTAATTTCAGGCGCCTGCAATTTGTGCGCTCGATTTGCTTATGGCTGTTAATGAACTGTGGTCAACTAATGAGACCAATCCCACACACATAGGTACATACAGGTAGAGCTAAGAGCTTTTTCTTTCTCTACCTGAGTGCCTCTTTTGTTCTTGATCGATTAATGTGGTTGGCCCTTTGGCCTTAACCCCCTTTACTTTCCATTTGTTGCCAATTGTCAGTTGTCGTTCGAGTGGCTACATTTGTGTTTCAAGTTTAATTGCCTTGTCTTTGCCCCTATCGATTTCATTGTGTTAACTTAATGGCTTAGCCCTATAGGCAGCCGCAAAAAAGTTTTCACTTAAATTCAACAAATGCTCAAAGCATTATCCAGGGTCTCTTTGCCTTTTTTTGTCTTTTTGCTGGGCTGTTATCAAATCCCCATGGAGTTGGGAAAATGGATGCTGTAGCTGGCACTTACCCCAAGGCAACTTTTATAATCATAAAAGTACAGAAATATACAAGTAAAATGTTGACGCCATTTTGTTTTAGCTACATGGGTAATAGCACCACAGAGCTGCCCCTTTAGTGTGTGGCTGCCTATAAATCAAAGCATTAACTGGGCGTGGCCACGCACAAGATATAGAGAACCTACACAATGCCAATGGGAATAGGAGTGAGTGTGAAAGTGTTTTCTTCAGTGCCATTTTCTCCCACATCCCCCAATTTTAGACTCTGTCTATGGTCCTTTGGCTATGTCTGGTTGAATGTGTGTGTTGGTCATCTCGTATTACAAATTGATTTGCACATAAATAACGTGAACTGTGTCGTGTCTTTATTTCTCATGTAAGGACTAAAATAAATTACTTTAGTATACAGTTTCGTGTTCAATTTTGATTAATCGACAGGTTCTATGGGTAATTTTTGAAGGATCCAGAAACCAGCAATAGAAAATGTTGCCATTTGTAGTCCTGTTAAGACGAAGCAATCAACAACACCATCAGCAAACCGTTTTACGACTTTTGATGTCGCTACTCCTGCTGTTGCTGCCGCCAAAAGCAGACCTTTCTCCCCTTCCAATGATGGCTAAATGTGCTGTCTTGGCCAACCCTCGCTCAACAACAAGGACATAGACTCGGGGCACACATTTTTATCAGACAGCATCAAGACAAATGCGTTACTTGTTTCTCGTTTAGCTTATTACGAGCTACCTTCCTGGCAGGCTTTGTTTCTGGTCCAGCCACCACCATTACCACCCAGTTTCCAACCCTCCGGGCCTTAGCTAGGTATAAAAAAAGGGAAGGGGGCCCTTTCTGTTTTGACATGAAACCGCTATGAACACATCAGCGTTACAAACGCGTCTACAAGGCAAACAATCTAATGATGTCGGCCGTTGTCTTGTTTGTATTTTTGTTTGTGTTTTTTTTGTGTTTGTGTGTGTGTGTATGTGTGTGAAATTTATATTTATTGCCTTCATTATGCAGGAGCAGCCGCATCCGCATCCGTATCCGCATCCGCAGTACCAGAAACCAGAGAAAATTGTTTCGTCCTGGTGGCAGGCAGGTGGCTATGAACTAGCCCCACATCTTGTCAAACTGCAAACTAAACAACTCGGTGGTTGTAATGACTTAATGAAACAACGCACACAAATTTGATTAGTCGTAGAAGCCCCTGATTCTATCTTTGGGTCAATAATTTGTCTATTTTTAACCTCACACCTCCCCCCCAAAAAAAAGTAATCAATAATTGTTTATTCTCTTTGTACAGTTAATGGTGTCAATCGAGATACTTGTCCAAATAACTATTTAAGGTGTCATGCCACATTGGCGCCTATTGATAAAAATGCCACAATGTTTAAAAAACTGCGTCATATATATACCTTATAGTTGACACCTTATCAGCGATATTGTCAAAGTATTTTAAAATATTATTTCAACTGTTGTACGCTATGACAGTTCATTCAAAAGCCCTGCAAATCAAATGGAAAGATTATAAAAAAGAAGAAGAAAATATTTAACACACACACACAACATTTAATAGGTCTCAAACAGTTATCGAAAGTATTTCAGGTTTATCGAAAAATATTTGTTTTTACGTAAACTAATTAATAATTGGGTTAATCCTAATTTAACTATGTTATATGCAACTTTTAAACAAACTTTAGTGAAGTTAAAATCAGACGATATATATTTCATAATATAAGAATTTCCAGCTTTCTTTAAAGAAGAGGAAAAAGTATAAAGCCATTGTAAGATTGTCCTTAAAAGAGAGTACATAGTTATTACAGGTACTCTGACACAATCAACTTTAAAAAGCTAATCGTTTGATCAAAAGCTTTAAGTTGACATTTAAAGTGATCAATAACCTAACTTTTGTAACTATTTGAAGTAAGTATTTGAAGAATCAATAACCTAACTTTTGTTACTACTTGACGAATCTATAACCTAACTTTTGTTACTACTTGAAGTAACAAAAGTTAGGGTATTTAATGTCAACTTTAAGCTTTTGTTACTTCAAATGCATATTGTCAAGTAATGCAACGAGGTATGCGATTATTGACTCTTGAATGTGATACTAAGCTTGTCAGTATGTACTTTAAAAAACTATTTCAAAAGCTTCAATTCAATCCGAGTGCTTATCCGTAGCCTTGATCATCGTATTATGAATTGAATAGAATCATTTAAAGTTATTAGGTTAGAGCATCGATAATGTAAATGTAGCTTGTCTCTAATTTAAATCAAAAGTCTAATGAAAACTTACATTTACTAAAACTAAACTTGAATAGAAATTCTATGCACGCGCCCAAAACTATACTGCAAAAAATAATAATAATCCATGTATTCAGTGGAAAAAATTAACGGTAAAAAATAAGCACCTTTGTACTCAGAAGCCAGTCAACTACGGTTTATGGTATACATGCATATATAGATAGCATGAACGAATGGTTTTTGGAGATCGTTGCTTTTTTTTCAATATTTTATTTTAACATTTTTTAATAATTCAAATTTTTAGATTTTAGTTTCCTAATTTTTAATGATTTTAAAATAAGCAAAATAATTGATTTATTGCATTAAAAGTTTGAAAATGTTCATGAATCGAGAAAAAAGAGCTTTATTGTTAGGTGCTTTAGTATATATACATACATATATAGATAGCATGAACGATATAGTATATATAAGATATGGTACTATATATAGTATATATAGTATATATATACCAAATTCTGGTTATACAAAATCGTTTGGTAATTAAAAACCATCGATTTTCAACCAAATAAAGTTTGTAATTTTACGTTTAGTTTTTCTTTTAATTTAAAATTTTGTTAATTTTGGGTCACTTTGAATTGTATTGCATAAGAAGAGCTCTCAGTTTCAGTCGATAGTAGACAGTGAAATGTAACTGTTCCATTCCATTTTGGGCCAACGCTCATTGAGGAAAAGGTAGAAACTGAGATGAGTGTTTTTTTTGCCTTTTTTTTAGGCCATAAATAAAATGTGCCCACCCTGTGAAATGTGGCAAATGTCGAGTATGTATGTATATACATATACACACACACACACTCATACGCACACTCACACATTTGTAAGAGTATGTGTTGGTCAAAGGACATCACTGATGAGGAGGCCGTTTTGATGACGAGGACAACGACGAGGACGACACCACTTGGTGTCTCTTTGTAAGCAAGAGATGTTGTTTAGTTTTAATTATATACATTTTTAGAAACGTCAGGTTATGTAAGCACTCGAATAAACTGCTGGAATGGGTCATGGTGGTAAGATGGGTGCAACTCACCTGTATCGCTCGGTGTGATATTACTGAGGCGATGTGTTAGGAAACCGCGCAAATTGGAGACAACACGCTGCGGCGAGTTGGGACCGCTGCCAATGGAGAAGCTACGCAATTTGGAGAACAGTGCGGCTGACTCCGCGCCACTGCCCGCGGCGCTGCTGCTGTTGCCCTCGTTGGACGCCACGTTCGTTCTGTGCAGCACACAAAACACTCAAATCCGATTAGGTGGATATATGAATTGGGCGCGATTTGATAATCGTACGCCTTCGCCTTAATCCTTTCTTTTATCTTTTTTGTTAAAATTTTTGTTCTCGCTCTTGGCTCAAATTTTAATATATTTTGGTGGGGTATTATGTAAAAGTTGAACCACAAAAAAGATACACACCAAGCAATAGACACGCACACCCACACGCACAGACACACGTAAGCCAAAAATTCACACCGAACCGAACCGAACACCTGACACCCTACGACCGAACTACCGTAACGTACTCGAAAATCTGCAATTATCTTCCTTTTTTTTTCTTTTATTTGAAATTGAATTGAATTTTTCTTGTTGAAATCAAGAATGTTTCACAAAAAACTCTTCTGTGTGGGAGAGGAAGAGGCCAGACAACGACGACAACGGACGGCAAGCAAGCGTGCGTTGTGTCGTCCGGGCAGGAGCAAAGGTAACTTCTGTCTGGCTAGTGTTAATGCTATACGGCTGGTATACCGTTATTTTGTCGGTATTCCGCCTGGAATGCTGATATTTGAGTTACCCGTGTCCATGCCCCGTCGTTTGCTACGTCGACTGAGACCGAGAGCTTTCCATGGCGCAGGATACAACGCATGCGCTTGTCTAAAACAGTTATCCAATTGGCTGAATGCCTGCCGTCATTTTTCCCATGCACATTACTCTCGCCCAGTTGAGCCCATTTGAATAAATTTCTATTCGCATTCGCGCATTTGCAAAGAAAATCAATTTCTTGCGAGTTACCTGTCTGGCAGAAATGTTTCCTTTGTTTTTTCCTGTTTTTTTGTTGGGTTTAAGCTTTCTCTGTGGTTTTTATGGCATAAGTATACCTGTACCTGTTTTTAGATACACATAGAGTGGGAGTGGGTTATATAAGCTATGTGGAGCCATACTAAAATTTTTGCGACTCCAAATCACATTGGATAATTGTTTTACAACAACCGATTCCCTACACGATAATCATGTGCAAACAAATGAAAATCAAATGACTATGAGGACTCTAGAGATGGACTCCAATCCCAATCTTCTTGTTATATTTTTATCCTATTGTTTGGTCACTCACTCAATTTGCCAATTTCATTGTCATTTATCACTTTGCCTCTTGATTTGCTTCTTATATTTTTTTGTTGTTTGGCAATTTATCAAGACTTAACTTGTGCTCTCTGGCTCAAATGTCAGGCATTAGATTAAAGTGATTGAAGGTGGGAAAAACTAGGGGGCAGACTTTGGCTTTCTGTATCTAGTTCTCCTTCTCTATATGCCTAGATAGAGAAGAAGGAATTTCTTGCAATTTTGCAAGTACTTGGAATGTTTTTTTCTATCTATCTCTTGGTTCTTCTTTGAAGTAGTTCATCATGGTCATCAATGTCGTGTCAAGGTTAAAGCCAATTTGTTGTGACTAATAGTTGATTGATTATATAATGACTGACTGATTATAAATTCTAAACATTATTCTTAACTTTGTTAAATTTCGTTCGAAAAAGTTTGCCAAGTCAAAGGATTTGACATCTTAAGCCTGTAATCAAAATGCCACCCACGTGAAAGCAATTACGTGAAGTCAAAATTTTGTTAAAAACTACTTGGAAAAGCTTCTTTATATGTATATGTATATATATACTTAGACTGTGGATCGATACCAGTCACATGAGCAAAAAAAATTAAGACGAAATACAAAGGTAAATCAAGGTGCGCCATCAGTGGGTGTGCCAGGTCGCGTGCTGTGCTCTTTATGTATACACACATACATACATACATAAAGCACATAACTTGACTTAAGTACATATGTATGCAGAGACCAAAATATATAGAACAACTTCCATAATGATCATCATCATAATCTTCATCATTATTGGCACCATGGAGGCTAACGTACTTTTGGTTGCCCAAAGTGGTTGAAAACAAGGTTACTTGCCAGCGGCGACGGCGGCCAAGGAGTTCTTTTTCTGTTCCTACCTGCCAACCTGCGTTGTGCCCACACAGAGCAAAAAAAAAAATGTCTGAAAGACACGCAAACCCAAAAGAAATAGAAAAAGGCACGCTCGTTACGTACATATCCCACAATAGAACAAACAAGAACCCAGTTGGCTCTATATATAGAGGGAACAAAAAGCGTAAGGTGGAAAAAGTATTCGTTAGGAGAGAGGTTGGGAGGGTGGGTATAGGAGGTATAATGTATATACTTTGATGTTTATATAGAGGTATTTGACGATTTGTTCAGCACTTTGTTCTAATTCAATTTTAATTTACAGCTAATTGTTTACCCTATGAAATGTCACAACTTCTAAAAAAGAATCCAAATGAATGGATAAGATTACCATAGACAATGTGTCAACTGAAATGCGATAGTCCAACAAACAGGCAGGATTCCGTAAAGTTTAAAGATTGTCGAGAGTTCAGGTTAATGAAACTTAAAGGAATTTCTGATAAGGTTTTAAAAGCATCAAGTGAAACATTCTAGAAATGAAGGATGTTTAAATGTAGGCTTATTGTTTCAGAATATAAATTAAGTGGTAAAAACGAAAAAAAATGTAAGCCTTTATATTCGAATATACAAAGAAATATCTTAAAAAAATTAAGTTATTAAGGACTATTCCAGATATTATGCTTCTTGAAGTTTTTAATGATTTTTCCAACATCCCAAAAGCCACATCTCTAGCAGTGTTACCACTGAACTTAATGTGTCCCAATGGTTTGTGTAGATACCCTTGCCAAAAGGCTATATTCATTTTGGTTAGCAGTTTAAAAAGCATCGAAGAAAGCATCTCCGAGTATATAAGGAATATATATTCTTGATCATTACGATGAGCTGAGTTAATATTGCCATGACCGTCCGACCAACTGTCTGGATCAATACAATCTCCTCCGAGACCCTTTAAACTACAAAGCTGAAACATAGGCTTCTATTTGCTGCAGGCCTAGCTTATCTCGGAATCATTCCAATCGGATGACTATATCATATAGCTACCATAGGAACGAACGGTTTTAACCTCACTAACATTATTGTTTTCTGATTATGTATTATAGAAAGTTGTTTGTAAGTTTTATATAAGTCTTAACATATCCACCAAGTTTTATCACTATCTCATGACTATAGTATATAGGTTCAATAGGAACGATCGGTCAAGAATATGGTGTTAGAACAATAACTTGGTTGTTTGAAGAGCAAGTTTCAAGAAATTTCGTGTTTGTGAGTTCCATATATATAGAAATATCTCAAACTTTCAACAGAATCGGGTTACTATATGCTATAGCACCCATAGAAACATTTTTTCCGTTTTTATATGTTTCCTTTGTTAATTTATATAAGTGAAAATGACAATCTGAAAGGCAAATAAAAATCAACGAATACAATATAATTTATAAATATGTGTAAAAATTTGCAACTCAAAAAATTAAATTTTTTTCTGTTTCTTTAACTTTTACTTATTCAAATATAATTATACCCTGTACCTATAGGGTAAAAGGGTATATTGAAGTCGCTAAACTGTATGTAACATGCAGAAGGAAGCATTTCCGACCCCACAAAGTATATATATTCTTGATCAGCATCAATAGCCGAGTCGATTGAGACATGTCCAGCTGGCCAAATTTCGTCGGAATCGAAATAAATATCGGAGATATATCTATGTACATTTTGTACTCAAATGCTGTGTCCGACATTGCGTAGTAAGATCGAGTGAGATAGCATTCGTTCGCTGCTACTGTTTTCGAAGTGAATTTTTGTTTGAACTGATGGAAATTTCGAAGGAATATGGTTTTATAAAGTTTCTCTACTTGGTACAGGGTATACTCAAAGTCGGTAGGGACGACTTACTTGTTTTTTTTTTATTTTCTTTCGCCCATTTTCTTTGTTTTTTCTTACATTTAGAATGATAAAACATGACTAAATATTGATTATTTTTTTGACACACAAAATGACAAAAATTGTCAATCAAGCTAAAATTTTCAAAATTAAAGTTTGAAAATTATATACATATACAAAAAATCAAGTAAAAAACGGAAAAATCAAAAGGAAAAAGGTGGATTTTCAAGTGTTTAAAAACAACAAGTGAAAGATGGAGGAGCTACAATTGCCAACCACTTCGAAAAGTGGATCCGGAATGAGTCCAGATGGAGATACTAGTCAACGTGGAATAGTAACATCTCCCAGCTCCAGTTCATCATATTCCTCTACGGGCAGTGCCCTGTCCAGTGCCAATCTAAATGCGATACCAATGACGGCCAACAGTACAGCAAACACAACCGGTACGGGTTCAACTGGAACAACAGAAGGAAGTGCAACCTCCGATGAAAAAAATAAACATAATGATGGGTCTCTTTATGTGTGTAATATTTGTCTGGATACAGCTAAAGATGCTGTGGTCAGCATATGTGGCCATCTCTTCTGTTGGCCCTGTCTTCATCAATGGCTATTGGCGCGACCAAATCAAAAACTGTGTCCCGTTTGTAAGACAGTTATCGATAAGGAAAAGATAATACCTTTATATGGTCGAGATAGTATGCGCCATGAGGATCCACGAAACAAGGTACCACCTCGTCCAGCTGGCCAGCGTGCAGAACCGGAGCCGGCGCAAGGTTTTCCTGGTTTTGGTTTCGGTGATGGCTTCCACATGTCCTTTGGCATTGGTGCCTTTCCCTTTGGCTTCTTTACATCCTCACTAAATTTTCAACCTCGTCGAACTAGTGCTAGAAACCGCGTACAAACGCAAACTGAAGACGAACGGGTTCTATCCCGATTATTTCTGTGTTTGGCCTTCTTGTATATTGGATGGCTGCTCTTGCATCATGGTAAAAGCAACAATTAGCAGCACACTCCGGCAGAAGCAAATTTCCAGCAGTTATTACAATTATTACTACTAAAAGCAACGGGATGAAAATATGTTCAATACGCTCACATTTAAACATACACACACACTCACGTACACAGATGTGGACATGGATATCTGGTAGTCGGGTTTCAACTATGATTAACTTACAATTGTGTTTTTGTTTTTGGTTTTGTTTTAATTGAATATTTTATATGTCATCCATTAAACTAGATACATTCGATTATACTTTTCAATTCTTTTGTCCTTTTGTTTTGTTTGTTTAGTTAAAAGTTTTTTCAATGCATTGAGCTGACTTGATTCAGAAGGTTATTCAGTGTTATAGTTGTCTGATCTGACTGATTTTTATACTTCATCTCCCTGATATTTGAAGTTTCAACCATATAGCTTAAAATTTAAGGTAGATTTTATGCGAAGAAACAGACAGACGGGCAGACATCTGACCAATTTGTTAATACCCTCTGCAAGGGTATAGATATATATAATAAAAAAATATATGTACATGGAAATTGTAACAAATCCAAATTACTTTTGAAGTAACTAAACAAATGTAATATTAATTTTAAGGTCAAATTTGTTTGATTTGTTGAGGAATTTTGGTGTTTTCTTTGTTTTTGGTGTTGGTGCAGATTGACGAACATCTCAATGTTTGTTTTCAATTAGAAATTTCCTCATACAAGCGTCTTTTGGCAATTAGATTTTGGTTTCATGGCATCTGCTTGAATGTAATCGAGGCGTAAAATTGACACCACCATTTACATCCATCCACCAATTTTCATTCCCACTGCCCCCCCATCCACCCGCATACACCACCACCAATGCCACCCATCCACAACCAGCCCAAGAACAACAAAAATAACACTTAAAAAATATCACACTGTGCCTTTGGGTCTGGGGGTCTCCAGCATTTGGCCAAGGTAAACCGCCTTCGCCTCCGCCTACTTGTTATGTGCCTACAATCTATCGATTTTTATACCGTTAGTATGTATATGTGTGTGTGTAACTACCCACATCAAGTGTGTTTGTGTTGGTGTTTATATACATACATAGGTATATATGTATATATGTATTTTTGAATATGCACATAGTATCTCTTGATTTGTTAGAGAAGTCTGAGGGAGGGTAGAAAAGAGATGAAAGTTGGGGTATAAATAAGAACTTAACGTAAATGGTTTTAAATCTGCCAACATAACACGCATCCATCGAGCTAGCCTAATTGGATTGCTCCGTCCGCAATACTTCCATCCTGTGATAACCTACAATTGACATACATATATATATATATTTGTATATACACCTGACTTTGAGTCCCTGCCTGTGTCGTCTCTCCTGTTACCGCATATCAAAAAGTGTTTTAAATTATATTTTCCTTAAAATATTTCCATTGTCGTCTGTCTTGTCTGATGGCTTCATATTGCACAACGACTGATCCTTTTATGTCTGATGATATTGACAGGCGGATAGACAGCAGGTTGCCAGCGTCAGGATTGTGTCTTTAACTCTCTGGACTGAGGAGAGCAACCCCACAAAATGTCAAACATTGCTTAAAGGCAACAGCAGAAACAGCAGCAGGCACAGTGTATCTCAACAGTGATGTGGTCCTCCCGCTGTGATGCTGACGATACTCTTAAAAGTTAACTATCAAAAAGAAAATTTATTATTAATGGTTAGATGCTTTTATCTTTAAATTAACTCGACAAAATAAAGAATGAGGTTTAATTTAGATTTTTTTTTATTTACATGAAAGATAAGGTAATAAAGATTCTCTGAAAAAGTAATCAGTTTCAATAACATAAAAATAATTAAAAAGTTAGCTAATATTTTTCAAATAAAACAAAGATTTTTAATTATATTTCTTACCTAGAATGAATCTTTTGTTCAATTATTACTATTATAGGAACTAGCTTTTACCATAGCAATCCTTTTGCTCATTTAAGACCGAATAAATTAAAAACTCGAATAAAAATGTCCTCTCTACGATCTAAATATACGCGCAAATCCCAACGGAAGCACCAATTGCCCACACCTTCCGCTGTGGTGCACGGAAGTCGAATAACGTATAGCTAGAATTTGGGATGGGGATTACCATGAGATAGAAGTTTTTAGTAAACAAGAGAGAACTCAGAACTGATTACATGATAAAAACAATTCTAATCAGAGCAAACAACTTGAAAAGTTTCATGCATTGCATAGTTATATATAATATAATATAGTAATCAAGTAGATCTTCAAGGAATAGTTAAATTTCCTTAGTTTAATAGCTCAATAGCTCGGTTGAGTCTATAGCACTTGTCTATAATTATATCGCCAAGCAATATTCTACAATTAGTAAGAGAAGGAAGGTCAAGTAAAAGAAGTCGACTAGATAACCACGGTAAATGGATTGTTTTCGGATGGATTTCATACTTCATAACTAAATATGTATTTTAAAAATTAATTTACATAACATTTAATATAATAAAACTGTAATAATAATAATAAAAATATTATTATTATTCTGTTTGACAAGCATTTTCTTTTCATTAGCTTATTGTTTGCCATCTTTCTATTCCTAATCAGCTGCCTACCTTTACATGTTTGTTGTTACATTTAAAAGTTTAATGTCAAATTGATAAATTAGTAAACAAAAAAACACACAGTTAACACTATAAGGGAAATAAACTTAATATGGAAATAATATAATAATAATTTAATATATGCAATATTCAATAACAAAAAATTCAATATTAACCATTGATTTTTATTTGAATTCTTCTCATATACATACTCACACATACATATATCTCATATATACCTTTTTTTTTTGGTATAAAGTACTAAATCAAGTACGAAGCTCAATCTCAACTATACATTTTTTATAAACATTAATTGGATGTCATCCCATGTCTTTTGAATCTGATGTACATTTGACATTTTTCTCTTTGCTTGGTAAATAATATAACGGTACCTTTACATTGATAAAGGTAAGCTTTAACTGTATTTTTATTAAGAGTGGATTCAAAATTCATTTGATTATTTTATTTTAACCCTTGCATTTGGTGCACTGATCTACCTTTGAAATATCCACCTTGATGCCTGTCAGTTGCTGCTGTTGGCAGGGTTGTCATGGTAGGGCAAAGGAAACATGAGCTGCTATCTCGTTAGCGTTGCCAGATACAAAAGGTAAAAGTAAACGGGGCGGCAATTTGCCAAGCGAAATTCAATTCACTGTGTGCAGACCCAGAAAAAGAGAGAGAAAGAGATAGAGAGGGGATGCCCATCAGCTGCAGTCCATATTTCTACATTTGTATATTAAATTACGAGTTAATGAAACTAGCCAAATTAAAGACATAAATCGTTAAAATTATGAAGAATCTGCAAAGAGCATAAATAAACTGCGCAATTATATCTAATGGCTATTTCGCGAGTAGAATAATATAATTAAAATTCAGTCGACACTTTGCATTACCAAAATCCTATAGAACGAAAAATTAAGGAAACGCAAGGATTGTGTAAGCAGGAGAGACGGAAAATAAATGAAAAAGAGAAAGAGAGAGAGAGAGGATGCTTGGTTACCGAAATCAAACAAATACATGCATACAAACATATCTATTGAGAAATTCCATCGATTGTGTCTGTGTGTATGTCTATGTGTGTGTGGGAGAGTAATGGAATTTTTGAAGGCGCTCACAGGAACAGCAAAAAGGCTGGCGGAAAAGGAATTGGAGTAGGGAGCAAGAGAATAGTAAGCAAAATGGCCGACGAAAGTGTTGAAACTAATAATGGCTGACATCAAAAGGAGAGAATGAATAAAAAAGAGTTTAGAGATAGAAAGAGTATTAGCAGATGAGTGCGGGGAGGAATGAAAGGAACCCAGTAAAAATATAAGAAAATAAATCAATAAAAATATATTTTTATACGCACAAATGGCGCTGTCATGGCGACAGAACAAAGTATTTAAAGTCTGCAAATTAATTGCAAATGTCATACATATATGCATGTTTATGAGTGTATGTGTGTATGTGTCTGAGTGTGTGCGTGTGTGTCAACACAATGTCATGGCATGAGACATGCGTGCTGCACGGTGTTGTTGCTGTTGTTGTAGTTATCGAATCGAACATATGCAACTTTTGACATTTCGATGACCTTACCTAAGCTAGTTACAATGCGAAACACTTGCAGTTAATTTACCCCCCAACCTCCCCCCCGTTTCTCTCTGTCACTCTCTTTATCTATCTCTCTCTCCTTCTCTCTATCGTTGGCCCATTTGTGACCTGTAACCTAAATTCTTATTACTAAATACCATTTCAATTTCAACCAAAACGTTTCACCAGTTCCATTGCCATTTTGTTCCGGTCGATTTTTATATTTTATTTCTTTCCTTTGGTTTTTCATTTTGACTTTGCTTGTCATTTCAATCAAACATGGCCGCGTGGGTGTGGCCTTGTCACCAATACTAATACACATACCGGAGCCAGGCCAAGACCGAGAGATGTAACTGGATGGCGGTGGGCGGAGCTGTCTTGGAGCTCGGCTCCAATATTTGGCCCGACCGCATGAATTTTCCTTCCATTATGTAGGATATGCCAGAGCGCCACATTCCAGTTCTCACAAGAGACATCTGTGCCTTTCCATTGACTTCCAGCTGTTCCATCAGCTGTTTCGTAAAGTTCCAATGGAATCAGGGGAAATGTGTGGTGAAAGCTTTCGAAACTCAAATATTTGTGCAATTTTCTCGCTTCCGCTTTAGAGTCAATAAAATGCTTGTAGAAATTGCATTATAAATTGGGAGACAATAGTTTGTACATATATTCGATCGAAATGGAATCGTAATTAACTTTAGAAAAGAAAGAATAAATATATATTCTAGATTAAAAAGTATATATATTCTAATCTTATTATTATACACTTGACCTACACTCATAATAATTTAAAATAAACTGATATATCTGAACATTTCTTGAAAGGAATAATATTTTAATGCATATAAATTGCGCAGTTTTATTTGAATTATTAATGTCCTTTAAGGCAAACAATCTTTCCTTCGGTATAACATACTCAAACATAAGCCGATTTACTAATATATATATATAATTTTAGCATCAGGTGTGACAGAGGCGGATGAACAAATGTGTTGGATTTAATTGATGTGGGTACAGGATACGGATACATTTGGGGTCAGATGTTCTAGCTCATGACGTCAGCAACGGACTTGAACTTGCTTGTTGGGGGTATCTTTTATTGTGGATGAGTTTCTGTTGAACTTTGACCTATTGTCAAATTCTGCCTTCCGGCTAAGAGCTAATTTGTTAGATAGATCGCTCGAGGGATGTTTTTTATATTTTTCAGTTTTTTTGCCCGTTTTATTCATTTGATAAGAAAACCTTGTCGCTTTGCTTTTGTTTCTTAGCTTAATGAGAGGTCATTTGGAATTTTGTATTTGTATTTGTATCTATCTATCTATCTATCTGTATCTGACTGTCTGTGTTAGATTTATCATTTTTCCGACATGTCAATTTGTCATTCACCTAGCACGACTTGTCTCATATTGTTTTTTTGCCCTTGTCAAAAGGTATATTCATTTTGTTCAAAGAGACAACTTAAACGAAATAAAGGTATACCAAATAAATACGTTATATAATTATTATCCTTGATTAATAAAGCCGTAATATTCTTGGTAAGGTAGGATTGGCTTTTAGTCTGTTTGTTTTGAAAGTTCAGCTTTACTTGATATCTTACTTATAGAAATACAATTATTATTTGTATTAAGAAATATATTTAATTACTGTTTTGAATAGATTTTCCAACTCTTCACAGAGTATTCAAACTGCGACAATGCTTAAAATATCTTTCTTTCTGCTTTCCCATTCACCTTTTATCAGTGAAATCTCTACAGCTATCAATCAAATTCACCGTGGAGGTGTGTTAGATGAATTGAGATAGATTGTGATATATAATTAAAGTCGGAACAGTAGCTGACAGAAAGCACATAAGAAATACCTTCTTATTTTTAGTGTGAAAGAAACTGGAATCTATTATATTCCATACCGAATGTTATACACACTTCTTAGTAGATAACATAAAATTCCTTATTTGCTTGTACATACATCGACAAATAATAGTTAAAAATCTTATTAAATGTTATAATAATTCAAAACCTCTTTTGATTCTTAAATCCTCTAACAATGTATATCCAAGGTTATCAAATAATAGGACTAAGTTTCCATACAGGTGTATTTTGCAGCTTCCTTTCAGCACTATGCTCGTACAGCTGAATTTGGACTAATGTATTATGTCCCAGTGCATCTTATTTGCAGTTGAAGATAAAGTATCTTAATGATTAGAAAATATATATTTATTTGTATTTAAAAAGTCTTTCATATACGCAATAAATAGGGTTAAGTTGACGAAACAAAATAAAACATTACAAGTTTTAAAGTTTTATATAAAACATTTATAAATTGTTAACTCCACTGTAATCCCTTATAAACTGGTTACTCTACTATTACACCTTCTTTTACAGCTTTTCATTCAATAATTATAATCTACACTTTCGATTTCTTTCCTGATTATAAATTTGTTGATTTGATTAATAAAACTTTATAAGATCGACAGATAACCCTCCCATTCAATTTACCTAACAACTCCAGCAAATATTTCTTGTTTTTATACCCTTTGCCCATATTGTAAAAGGGTATATTAAAGACGCTAAATTTATGTAACAGGCAGAAAGAAGCATTTCCGACCTCATAGAGTATATATATTCTTGATCAGCATCAACAGCCGAGTCAATTAAGACATGTCCGTCTGTCCGTCCGTTCGATCTCAGAGACTACAAGAGCTAGAGCAACCAATGAATGAATTTGCTTAAACTTATGGAAAATTTGATGGAATTTGGTTTTATAAAATTCCTCTACTTGGTACAGAGTACACTCAATGTTGGCAAGGACGACTTGCTTGCTTTATTATTAACAAATTTTCATTTGAATGTTTTAATTGTATCATTTCGAAAAGAAATATGTGAAAACCGCAAAACATCAAGTTCATCTGTGGTCAAATGGCAGCAAGTTCAGTTTTTGATACATCAAAAATGGAAGAAATGTGTATTTTAATGTTTTTATACATATGTATATATCTAATATTTATTTATATATATCGTTATGCATATATTTAATTTACAAGAAAAATAAAATAAAAATTGATTTATTTTTAACTAAGAAACCGATAAATTTAGTTTATCGTTTATCATTTTTCCGTACGTCTATGCATATCAATATGAGAATTATTAATAAGATGGAATAAGATGAGCATAGATCCATGTCTTTAACTTTATCTATGCCATTATCATTATCCAGTCTAACCATTTATGAATAACTATTCACACAATATCTTATTTATGTAACTCCATTGTAGATTGTTTTAAATTGGTCTATTGCAGAAATTGCAATTATTTGATGACTTTTGTAACGAAGTTTTGTAATTAGTATGTGGATGATGGACTCACAAACTTTACAATATAATTTTGATATTGATTAGTTTCTCCAATTATGCCAATCGTTGCCATGAGTCTTTACTCATCTGATGAAGCTATTGACTATTAGTTTTGACTTGTTATTATTTATGTTATTTCATTTACTTGTAATTTATTTATTGTAACTTTTGTGTGTATTTTTTTTGTTTTTGTTCTTAATTAGAAATCAATTCAGCCCAAAAGATAGAAAACTCTAAATAATCAATTAACCTAAATACGTGTGATAAGATAAAGCAAGCAAGTCGTCTATAAGGACACTGAGTATACCCTCTACCAAGTAAAGAAACTTTATAAAACTCCTTAAAAACTGCTATCAATTTAAACTGAAATTCTCCTCACAAGCCGCTGCAACGTTTGCATGCTGTCTCGCTTACTCTTGTACATAAACATGTAGATATATCTGCGGTATTTATTGTTCTATATTTGGTTATCTGCCATATTATTGAATGTGCCAACTGACTGAATGAACTTCTAGTTTTTCTGAAGTTATGGGGCGGAAATGGGCGTGGCAAAAATTTAAAACAAACTTTTTAGGTGTAGCCACTAGACAAATGCTCACATAAAATTTGATAGCTCCAAGATCTCTAAGTCTATAGTCTCAAAGATCTAAGATGCTGATCAAGAATGCTTTATAGGGTCGAAAATGCTTTCTACTGCCTCTTACATTTATTTTAGCGTCTTTAATATATTCTTTTACCCTAATAATACAGGGTGTTGCTTTTAATTTTTGACCGTTGCTGCCTTTAACGACACCCAACACTAACATATGTGTTTTCTGAAGTTTAATTCTGAAATTCACTGATTAATAGCTAACATACAATAAACTTCAAAAATCTGTATAACAGTGTGTTCTCCTCGGTCGGCAAAAGAAAAAGGACGTGATTTACCGGAATGAGATAATCTTACAAGCTAGTGTGCCCACATTCAGTTAGGGCTTCAATACATAAATCATAATGCTCGATGATACTTCAGACTTATCAATAGTAGGAATCCGAACGGCGACTCAGGGTATTATAATACTAGGGGAAAAAGACAGTTAAAAAATTAAGGTTTTAATTATATAAAATTTACAAGTTTATATAAGTTGAGGTCGAATTCATACAGCTGCGACAAACATAATAGCACCACGGGGCGTGGCAAAGTTCAAATTACCAAAAGCCTGAAAATATTTATACTTTTGACTCTTCAATTATTATTAATTAATTTATAATATTAGGAAAGGTTCACATATTTTAGACATATTTCAAAAAATATTCACTTTGAAGGCTTTTTCAGTCAAAATCAGGCGGTTAAAAAATATAACCAATTTAGTTACACCGAGAAAATCTAAAAGTTAACTTAAAAATATGAAACAAAAGTATTTAAATTCATGAATATGGTATTCAAAAGTCTGTTAAAAGTTTTTTCAGTATCCTTTACTAGCAATTACGGCTTAACAGAGCCTTGGCAGAGACTCCATTATATCGCAGCATCTGGTCCTTGGCATTTTTTTCCAAAACTCTGTTTTATGATCTTCGACACGACTTAAATAGTTATAGAACTGCAAGTGTGAACTGTTTTTTTGGCGTCTGTAAACAATTGCTCAATTTGATTAGGATTTGGACACCGTGGAGGCCATTCCATGACGTTAATGGTATGGTCTGGAAATCACTTTTTGGCTCTTTTACTATTGTGGTAGTAATTGTCCTGCTGGAGGACCCATTGTAATGCCATTTCATCCTCTGCATATGAATGCATTACTGTCTGGTGTATATCAACATAGACGTGTTGATCCATGATTGTTTTAGTCCAATGTATGGGACTCACTCCATAATAGCAAAAGTACGCCCATATCATTATGCTGGAACCTCCGTGTTGAGTCTTTTTTTTGTATACTTGGGTGTATAGTCCTTATTTTTTGGTCCCCTAACATCACTACGAGTACCTTTGCTTCATATAACACAACTTTGCTCTCATCTGTCCACAATAGGGCTATCCACTGGTCGGTGCTATTATTTTTGTCGCCGTATTTTGGACTCTTCTTTCAACTTTGCTTATTTTGAGAAGTACCGTTATTGTTTAAGTCCTGGTTCTTACTCTTTCAAATCAGATAGAGTCCAATTAAGACAATTTTACTGTGAAATAAAGTGAGCTGCTAGCTGTATATCTATTTTCCTTAACTTTAAATAATTCAACCTTTGCAGAGGAAATCGGTTCTGATTGATTGATCTTGATCAAGTCCTGAGATTTAACCAAAACGAATTTACATATATTTACTTTCCTGTTTGAAGAAGTTTTTCGAATCAAGAGTAGAAAAAGTTTTTCCACAAATTTTCTTTAAATATACAGAATCGGACTAGAATAAGATATTATACATACTCTTCTTATACTCTTTTACAACATTTTATGAATATCGTGTTACTATATCATTGAGCTTTAATGTTTAAAGGGTTAAGCGGTTAAATTATAAATATTTCAATTTATGTATTTGGAATTCTTAGCTGATATTGATGAGCCAGGGCCAAGACTAGCGGCAGTTGTTGTTTGTATGCATTTAAACATTGTTTTTTTGGTTGATTTTCAATTAATTATGATTCTTTTGTTTGACAACCTATTATTAAGAGCATCTGTTTTAATTGGCTCTGGCACTCTAATGAGGGTTAGCTCTGTATGATACCTAGATATTTGTATATATAATATTCTATAATGCCTCAAAGTGCTGTCATTATGAGAAGGAAAACTCGGACAGATAAACACGATTTATCGTTTACCTCGAAACTGAAAAATTAGTTCAAAGTCGCTGAGTATTGAATCACAATTATTCATTGAATAACACATCTTCTTCTTCTTCTTCTGGTACTTACTCTTTTATTTTTGCACAACTGCGTTTTAAATTTATTGAAATATTTATTCATAAATAGGTACATACATAATAGTTATAACAATTGTTATTATAATTGTCATTGCTGTTGTCATGTAATTGCGATAGACAAGTGCGCACACTTGAGAGTCTTGTTGTTGCTGTTGTTGCTGCTCTTTGGCTTTTTGCAGCAGCAACTTAACCCAGAAAAATGGAAATGAGGCAGTCCTCAGTAATGTCAGTCAGTCAGTCGATGCGACCAACTGATAAATACAGATAGTATATGCAAAACCCACACAGACATAAACATTAACTATATTGTTTAAAGATATTGCCAAATGAAGCGCTAGCTACTGGGACTGCCACTGCTCAGTTGCTTATGTTGTTTGTGTTGCTTGTGTTGCTGTTAGTTTGCTGTAGCTGCAACAATTGATGGACAAGTGCTTAATTTCCATGCCCCATTGTCATTGTCAAAGCCATTAGTTGGAGTCTTTATCTATGCGGATAATGAAACTTCTGCCTTGTCAAGGCCGTGGTAACTTTCTTCAGACCAGAGCACCGAACGATTCAAACTCCTCATACTTACGTATGAAGCCATTGATGAGCACGAACACTTCAATTGCCGTGGGCACTGACTTACCTACATATATACATACATATATGTATGTATGTATGTATCTTCTGTATGTATCTTCATTTGTATGTATACATATCTTTGTATATAACAAGTGAGGCACTTCAGCCCCAACACCAAAGTCATAGTTCGAGACACCGTCTCCCGCTTGTTTACATTACGCCAATGATTTCTAACAAAATTTATTGAAGTACTTTTCACTTTTAATGTGAACGAATATGTGGTTGTGTATGTTTTTTTTTTCATCGAGGTCTTTTGCTTTGATATTTATGACTTTTACTTGTCCAATAAAGAAAAAGGAAAAAATTAAGAAAGAAAAAATACAAACATACCAATTTTTATAATGCTAAGCTCGGAATTGGAGCAGTGGTTTTCAACCTTTTGTATTGCTAGTGATGATCAATCAATAAAGTGATCACTTAGATATGACAAGAATTTCGAAATATTTCTTTTATTAATATTTTGGTAATAAGACAAATTATATATAATCATAAATAGATAGTGACTATGTATAATGAATATTCCTTTCAGGATATTTTCAAGGATTTGCTTTAACTTAAATAAATCTTAATTAATACATCTTTTATTTGAATCTTTTAAAAATTATTATTATAGTAAATTTTAAATTGCTTAAATATTTTAAACTATTTCATTCGGAGATATCAAGTTATTAAATTTGAATATTATTTTTCAATTTGTTAAACTTAAATTCATTAGTGTTTTCTACATATTCCAATAACTTTACTTTCATTGTTTCGCTTAATCTAAATTTTCTTTATCATTTAACAAAAAATATTCAATATTTATTAGACAATTTCGACTTTGGGTAATAAAAGATGAAGCGAATAGGTTAAATAAGTTATAATTCGATTTCTAAACATCATTTAAAACGATCCCAAAAGAAATATTAGAGTCATTTCCGAGAGAGTGGAAGCAAAAGTCGATGTAGAGTCTAATGAGAAAGTACAGTTCCGTCAGCGGAGTATAGTTCCATCAGCGGTAATACAGTTTCGTTTGCGGGAGTACAGTTCCGTTTTTTAACAAATTAAATTAATAATAATAATAATAAAACTCATTTCTGTTATAGTTTAAGTTGAGAATTATCTCCAGAACTTTTTTCTGTTTGCAATTTATTAAAATTTTATATTTTGTATATCGGTCAGCTATCGTATATACTTGCTTTTATATTTTATAGAGTACCAACTCTTATAAAATATTTATCAGTTGTATTTAAAAATGATTTACCAATATGACGAATAAAATGCCGTTATAAAACGGTATTTTGATACAAAAATATAATTGGTTAGCGTTGATGTTCGATATTTTAATTGATTTAATTTTAGTTGTTTGGTCACAAATTAACTCTTGGCAATCAGAAAAAATCACAGCTACACCATTTGGGCCATCCCTAATGTCAGTTTTTTTTTTTTTTTGGTTTTGAACAATCTTTCATGTATAAATGTATACATACTTTTAATACATGTATGTACGTAGGCTTGTGTGTATATTTATGTGATTTACAATACAAGTTGATTGATTGTAGTAGCAGCAGCAGCAGCACTCAAAGCGTCGGCATCAGCTTTTGATTGGCAATCGAAGGTGTTAGATAACATTACAAGCGCAACAGACACGCACTGCCTAATTATCGTTTATCAAACATATATCTCATATGATTCGTTTTGGGCTTCCTATGGGAAAACGAGAGTAGCTAAGACCGTAACCGAAATAGAGGGAATAAAGGTAGATAAACTGAGAGGTTTGTCTGTCTGCTGCTCGTATGTCTTTTAATTAAAAGTTCTGCTTCATTGAGGTTCTGGACAAGGCAAATAGAGAACTTGGTGCTATTCCCTTGTATGTTTGAACGCTCAATTAATTTATTTCTACCACCCAGATACTGGCCATCTAATCCAATCAAAAACTTGGCTAAAACTTATTGGCAAACACAGGGATATGGCTAAGGCAATAACAAATTTTTTTCTACTCTTGTTTTCTTTTGCTTTAGTCTGACAAATGCCAAAAGTTTATTTGGTATAGGGCTCTAGCCATTTCCATTGCTCCCAAACAACACAACCCTGTTCAGGCTCCATGAAGGCCTCATTATCAGGACATTGAATATAATCGGCCTTCTCCTGGCCCTCTGGGCAGATCCAGTAGTGTGTGGGATCGGATATATCACGGAATTTACGCGAATGGTCCTCAACAATGTCGCAGTTTGGCTCGGCATAGATATCCTGTCCATTGTAGGCAGTGCAAACGGCCAGGAACAGGCCCAAGAGCAGGCAGCAAAGCAAAGTCGCTATAATACATTAGGGAATAGGGAATAGAATATGGTTACATTTGTGACAAAGAAGAGTCAAAGTCATCCCTACCTTTATTCATTTTTTATTTATTTGACGGTTTGACTGTGAATGCTGCAGACAAAGGCAAAATATTGGCATATTTATAGTGATTGCTGTTCGATACCCATAGAACTCTTATCAAATTGCTGTCGATTCTTGGAAATGGTTGCACACACGAAAAGTCACTTTGTCCAAATTGCTTTCTAAAAACTTACAAACAACATTTATTTTTGGCGTTACCTTTTTTTTTTTTTTTTTTTGTTGGTTTTACCTTCTTTTTTATTTTTTTTGGGGTTTAATTTGTGCAATCATAACGAGACGCATTTCTCTTGGTCACAATAATTGGATTTGCTTAAGCCCGTAGACCGTAACCGACCTAATCGATAATTAGTCGCTGCACTCAAAATAACCCGCAGACAACCTGATGACTGGTAACAGGTGATCGGTGATCAGTGATCGGCGATTGGTGGTCAGGTGATTGGTGGCCAACTGTAAAGCAGCAGCAATGCTGCGTCATCTTGGGCAGTTTGTCTCTGTGTCTGGACACATCATTACTTACACCAAGAGGAGACATAGACTGACACCTTTCCTCCCATGCATTCATTGGCATTCCATATTTCCATTTCACTCAAGTTTTCGTTGTTTGGTCATCCACTTCAATGCGGAAACTGTAATTAAATCTTAAACATTTTGTAAGCGATTTTTGGTTTTTCTTTTCTTTTCGTCAAACTTTTGCTGTTAAATGATTTTTTCATTTGTCTTACTTGTTGCCTATTTGTTTCTTTTTTTTCCACACTTGGCCATTTATGTTGGTCAAGTGGCTAGCGCTGAAAATGCTTGCGGCGGCAGCGGCGGCGGTGGCGGTGGCAATCGAAAATCGAAATCCAAAACCAAAATCAAACAATGGCCAAAACGATACAAAGAAACAAACTGAAAGGGTTAACACTAATGTCAAATACTTTGCAAAATGACAAAAGTAAACAACAATAACAATAATAACAACAAAATATATATAAAAAATAAAATTAAATAAACAACAGAAATACACAATAAAAAAATTCCATGCCAAAAAAATGGATTTGCAATTAATGAGCCGATGATTTTTGTTTCACAATTTAAATGAATTCACATTCGTTTCATATGATATCATTATGGTAATTATGGATTGATGGAATTACCACAATCAATAGATAAAGTTAACAAACTTATATGCCTATTATATCTTTAGTCTTTAACTAAATAGTTGCCCCCTATTTATAATCCTATAAAAACTGCGTTTAAAGAATAATCTTGTAATATTATTGAAGCATTCTTCATTACATTTCAATATTAGTTTATTTAAATACTTTACCAAATAATTGCTTCTTTTATGTTACAAAAGAAACTTTGATTAAATTTCCAGAGTTGGATAAGGTTTTTTTTTTTTGTCAAAAGTTATAAATAAAACTGTAAGCAACTATTTCCTACGCATCTTTAAAATTCTCTTTCCTTATCTAGATGCAACAAAATGGCATCAATTACTTTAATAATTTACTTTCCCTCCCCCTCTCTTTGTTACCCTGTCATTCCCATCGATACTATTTTGGACACTTTTACTCTGTGCCTTATCGCTGTCATGTTGTTCCTCCTGATAATAATCAACGGATGCGCGTGTCATTCCGTTCTTTCTTATTTTTTTCATGTCACTTCGCACAAGCTATAAAAGAGGCGTTTGCCCCCATCCAAGCACACAGTTCTATCATTTTCTGTGTGTGTTTTCGGAAAAACTTACTCACTGTTGAACATGAAGTCCGGTGGGTTCTAATATACCCTTACATTCATATACCATGAAGGATAACTCTACCCTTTCTATCAATTTCTCGTTTTACAGTATTTGTTGTGTGCGCCATTCTGGCTGCCATTTTTGTGGTTATCTCTGCAGATGCGGGTCGCTCGGCTTGCCAAGATGAGTCCGAGGTGGGACAAACCTATACCCATCATTTTGATCCGGCTAAATATTGGCTCTGCGAGACTCTTGGTACACCAGCCACTGAAGTTGATTGTCCCAATGGTATGGCCTATATGCATCTTCTTAAGGAGTGCATACCCTGGGCCAGTTACATTTGGAAAAAGCCTGAGATGCCTCCAACGGTGGCATAAATAAACCATATGTTGACACCAGCAATCAAAATGACTATTTATCGAATTCGCGTATATACGCAATGTGAATTTCTACAATATGTACCGTTACCCATTGAAATATTCCGCCACCTGAATTAGCGTCAAATCTTCGTCTTCGGCTACCGATCGTTTATCAATGCGCAAAAAACCGAACATAAAAAAAAAGCTCGGCTGGCGCTCGTCTTGGCAGATGAGCGACGTTGTTTCTATGCGCATGCGCCGCAGCTTTTTTGTCTATGATTGTTGTTGTTGCTGTTAGTGATGTTTCTTTTGTTGATTTTTTGTTGTTGTTGCGTGCTCTACGGAGAGCGAGTGCATTTGAAGTTACATAAAGTAGCCGAAAAAAAAAATAGTCAAACAACTACAACAACAATATAACGAAAAAACGAAACGATGGTCGCTGTAAGCTTTAATTTTTGACTTTGGCTTTTACTGCGAGTATTTGTGTTGGCTATAAAAGTGCATGCTGCGCATCAGTTGATAGTATAGTTTCAATCCGTTCATCGGCTGAGCATAACATCTTCCAGTGGAAATCCCCCGCACAAACCACAAAAGATAACAATCGTTTTTGTGGGTGCTTAACGAACGGTTAGTGTGACAAAAGTTTAAAAGGATAAATACTAAGAACACTAAGTGAATCCATAACGGATATTCGTGCATTGAAGAGTACTCATATAATCGGGGACTTTCAATTACTATTCAATACAAATAGGTATACATATAATAAAGCTTGCATTAACAAAACAGGATTTACTGATCGGTGAAGTTAAATAGCAATATAGTGGACAATTCTCGCTCCTAAAGATCTAATAGCAACTGTGTCCACAAATAATGAAGAACAGAATGAGGATATGTCGATTCTGATTTGCGTAGATATTTTCGGATATAAAGAGCAGTAAAATCAATATCCGTCATTTTATATAGTAATAATAAAAAATAGGTAATCATTTATATAGGATACACAGAAAGTATTTAAAACAAAGAAATTTATAATTTTAATATAAACAGGACCGCTCACTGTTATTGAAAGCAAGCAAAATATATTTTCTCAATTAATGTTAAAACGATTTATATATAAAGATATAGTATAGTATATATATAGAAACTATATTAATCGTAAAAAGCTAGAGCTTAGGTAGTCAATGGGACCGGATGTCTAAGATTATCCCCTGCCGAACATTCGTAAAGAAGTAGTTCAAGAGTCTCTAGAAATTCCTGAACTGTTT
This sequence comes from Drosophila neocordata, assembly GCA_018903615.1. Taxonomy (NCBI): domain Eukaryota; kingdom Metazoa; phylum Arthropoda; class Insecta; order Diptera; family Drosophilidae; genus Drosophila; species Drosophila neocordata. Next base: position 1,021,846 of record JAEIGI010000018.1, read on the forward strand.
GAGTTTACCGTTATTTCAAATACATATAATCTAAATAAACAGTTCCAGTGTAAAATTAATAATCATAACATGAACTTTATCATTACGTTTCGTATATTACTTTAAAATATTTTAATTAGGAACTAATCACACTCTAAATATAAACACAGAGGTTTGTCGTGTGCCTAAACATAACGGTTAAACTACATATAGGGATGGACTACATAATGTACATACATTGCATTTCCTTTAAATTCGATACATGCAAAATATTTAAATACTACTTACACTTTCTTAGTTGGTGTACTAAGTCGCTATTAGGCCTTGTTATGTGGTAAGCTCATTAACTATGGATGCTTGCATAAGAAGCATAACCAATTAGAAACTTAACCAATGTAACATTTAAGGCATTTAAGTTGCCTCACTGGCACGGGTCAAAGTAGTCAAGACATTTACAAGTAGAGAAAATAATTTACAAAGCAAAAAGTAAGTAAATATATAAATTTTTTTTTAATTTTTTGCAATAACAGAGAGTGTAAAAGGAGAACAGAGAAAAAATTTAAGCTAAAGTGGAGAAACAATAATTGGCAGACGTTAAAAGCAAAAAAATGTGTCACTCGGTGGTGCACGCACGCCACTTATGAGGAGAGTGGTGGGGAGAGTAATAGAGGGTGTTGGTGTATGGGCTACTAGATTGGTTGGAGGGGGGCAATTTTAAAGTAATGGATGAGAAGAGTCAAGCCAACCAAAGCCATGTCTCGCAAGTTGGCAAATTTCTCACTGCTTTGTGCGATTTTGCAATGTCATAAAAAAAATCCATAAATATGAACCCACACAACAAGACCCAAACCCAAACCCAGTAGTGGACTCCTAGCCGGCGGCTTCTATTCAATTGCCCTGGTATAAAAGAAAAGTTTCACTTTATATGGCTAAGGATGATGATGACGATGATGGGATTTGGCTGTGGCTTTGACTTTGGCTTTGGCTTTGGTTTTGCATTGGGACAAGTGAATGGAGTAGTTTAGCATAAAAGCATTTCAGTTTCGGCAGTTGGCTAGAAAAAACATAAAAAGAAGAAACCCAATTAGGGGCGAATTTTTCACGCTCGGCCAGTTGGCCAGTTCTTGGCATTGGCCAGCAATAGTTAATCGTCATCTGTCGACAGCAAAAGATTGATGAGCGATTGAAAGCTCTCACATCTCGGTCATAGCCATGGCTCAATAAAGATTCCATAAAAAGTTATGCAATTTTAATGTAATTTACTTTATAAAGATTCACTTTCTTTGGTGCTTCTCTTTTACAATTTTATTTTTTCTTCTTTTTTTTGCATCGGCAGTTTGGATAATTTGCATTCGAAACGCAGCAGCAGCAGTCGCAACAGCAGCAGCAGCAGCCATGCGAGTGGTAAGTAAATAAATGCCATTGACCGAGTCGGCACAGAAAACTAATTTCCTCATTTGCAGTTTTTTCATATTCTCATCGTGGCCGTCCTCATTGTGGGCCTTGGTTATGATGCGGCTGCAGTTAAACGTGAGGCGCCACTAAATAACGGTTATCTGCCTCCGTCTACGCCACAGAGACCGTCGAGCAAATATGGAGCGCCGCCAGCTAGTTCGTATTTGCCACCTGCCTCTGGACCAGCACCATCGTTCAATTCCCAATCTCATTCCCATTCGCATCATGGATCCAGTGCTCCATCAAGCAGCTATTCGGCTCCTTCATTTGGTGGTTCATCTGGCGGCGGTCCTTATCCTGCTCCTGCTTCTAGGCCATCCAGCTCATACGGTCCCCCATCTCGTCCATCTTCCAGCTATGGCCCACCACCAAGTCGTCCAAGTCAATCCTATGGACCGCCACCGGCCCGCAAACAACAACCTCGTCGTCCATCTTCAAGCTATGGTGCTCCAAAACTTACTGCTCCACCCTCTCAGAGCTATGGTGCACCTGCTCCACCGTCGTCCAGCTACGGTCCACCAAAATCATCGCCACCATCCCAAAGCTATGGCGCACCAGCACCACAGCCACCACCATCGTCTAAATATGGACCTCCCAAATCATCATATGGTGCTCCCCCACCACCACCACCACCAGCACCGCCATCGCCTTCTTATGGTGCACCTCCATCATCATCTTATGGAGCACCATCATTTTCCGCACCCTCATCTTCATTTGGAGCTCCGCCATCTTCCAGCTACGGACCACCCAAATCAATTCCAGCACCGCCAGCACCACCATCATCCAGCTATGGCGCACCACCCAAGGCACCAACAAGTTCTTACCAGGCACCTTCCTCGCGTCCATCAAAGCCGTCTTCGTCCTATGGTGCTCCCAGTGTGAGCAGCTTTGTTCCTCTGCTTTCAGCTCCATCTTCTAACTATGGTGCTCCGTCCAAGACACAGTCTCTGGGAAGTAGTGGCTATACATCTGGACCTGCCGCGTCATATGAGGCACCCGCGATACCCTCATCGTCATACGGCGCCCCGTCGAGTTCATCCAGTTTCTCTTCATCACCGTCCTTCCAGCCTATTTCTGCGCCTTCATCTAGCTATGGAGCTCCCAGTAGTAGTGGCTCCAGCAGTGGAAGTTTCTCTTCATCATATTCTGCACCCAGCTCTGGTTCTAGCAGTGGTGGTTCCTATCAATCGGCCCCTTCCTCCTCTTATTCCGCACCTAGTGCTAGTGCCAATATAGGCGGATCTTACCCCGCTGCTCCTTCTAGTTCATATTCTGCACCCAGTTCTGACTCTTCCAGCGGCGGACCTTACTCATCAGCGCCATCCTCTTCATACTCGGCCCCCAGTCCTAGTGCCAATATAGGCGGATCGTATCCAGCTGCACCCTCGTCTTCATACTCTGCTCCCAATGCAGGCTCTAACAGCGGAGGACCCTATCCAGCGGGACCATCCTCATCATATTCCGCCCCCAGTCCTAGTGCTAATCGTGGTGGATCCTACCCAGCAGCTGCTCCCTCCAGTTCATACTCTGCACCCAGTTCTGGCTCCAATAGTGGTGGCTCTTACCCATCGTCTTCCTATTCCGCACCTAGTCCAAGTGCCAATGTAGGCGGATCTTATCCAGCTGCTCCTTCTAGTTCGTATTCTGGTCCCAGTTCTGACTCATCCAGCGGTGGTCCTTACCCTTCTGGCCCATCCTCTTCATACTCGGCTCCCAGTCCCAGTGCCAATATAGGCGGATCTTATCCAGCTGCTCCCTCATCATCGTATTCCGCTCCAAGTTTGGGATCTAATAGTGGCGGACCCTATCCAGCTGCACCATCTTCATCATACGGTGCTCCTTCGTCTGGAGGAAGTTTCAGTTCTAGCAGTTTCAGTTCTTCCGGCGCTAGTTTTTCCGCAGCACCATCAGCTTCATATAGTGCACCCAGTGCTCCATCCAGCTCCTATGGAGCACCATCTACCAATGGTGGTTCATCTTCATCGTCGCATAGCTTCTCTAGCAGCGGTCCCTCCTCCAGCTACAGTGCTCCGCCATCTGGTGGTTCATCTTCCTCTGGCCCATACCCAAGTGCTCCATCATCCTCATATGATGCACCCAACCAGGATGCTGGCTATGCATATTCGGGACCCAGTCAGGAAGTTCCTGATACCATTCAACAAGGATACAGTTCCGATGGCGGTTACACCTACCGCAAAAAGTGAGGAAGGATCATTGAATCTGTATTAAGTGCCTTCGAATACTCGATGTAACCACATGGAAGCACACACATTCACCCATTCACCCCAACGTCATCTCGCCATTTGTCTCTTACTGTAAATTATTCCCAAGTTATGAGAAAAAACACTCTCCTTCTTTTTCCAAACATCTTTATATCTTCCCATTAAAATTTAGTAATAATTCATTTATTTGTTAAAGATCAAACAATTTATGAAATAAAAATGAAGAAATATATAATTTTCCTTGAATTGATTAATCGTTCCTGAACGATCTGGCAACGACTCACAATCCATGACATGACATGAAAATTCTTGCGTTTAGCTAATTAATTGGCAAATGACAGTTGAAGGTTCCCTCTAACTATGCAAATTTGTTTTGAAAAATACCGGATATAACTACATCTGCCACAACATCGTCTATCAAATAGTCAGATATAGACACAAAGATTTAGCCAAGTTAATACCATCAACATCAGCCAAAGCTGCAAAGCTAATTAGTGGGCAATTCTCAAGCGACACCAGTTATGAGATCATTTTGTCGATCTTAATCTTAAATTGAGATTATCAGGTAATTGCCAACAATGGGTAACAGCATTATTAGCCCGCTTAATTGACTTCACTCAACTTGACTCGACTTAGTCTCTTTATATATGTATGTGTGTGTATGTATTAAAGTTGGTAACTGTCACATCTACCTAACTGTAGGTAAGTATTTCCACATAGATCTTTTGGGTCTTCTTGTGTGAATGCATTGTTCCAGCTACCCAAGATCTGCATTTTTATTATGAGAAATTTTCGGTCATCCATTGTTTCCGAATTGTCATTGGAATAGGTTTTGCGATTACACAAGCATAGGCCACTTTACTTTACTTACTTGATTAGCCAGTTAGCATATAAATAAAAGATCTTTACAACACACTTCGATAATGTAGAACCATTCACTGGAACATTTCACAGTATACCAGAGATGCCACAGATAACCAGTCTTCCCAAATATTGAAATGCTTCAATAAGGGCCACTCAACTTTTTTATCTATACTGGGTTATAAAATGAATATGTTTTATACATACATAGCATGTATACATATATAATTTTGGTTTTTTCTTTAAACTTTACAATTCGTCGGACATTGCAAACCTGTCATTCTTGTTATCCTCCAAAAACTATAAAAAGTCTACAAAACTTCATAAATAAAAGCATCAAAATTTTCCATTATTGTACTGACCTTTATTAAAATTCTTCAAAGAGTAAACAATTTTACGAAATTTGTGGTAACCAGCTAAAATGTATGTAACAGGGAGAAGGCAGCATTTCCAATTCCAAAAAGTATATATACTCTTGATCATCATCAACAGCCGAGTCGATTAAGACATGTCCCTCTGTCTGTCCGCCTGTCCGACCTCTTGTATGAACACCTACATAGATCACAGAGTCTATAAGAGCTAGGGCCATGTAAGATTCCTCACGTCAGACATTTTAATTGGTCTTTCGGTCTTTATGTTAACAACCCTAAATGAAGTTAGTTAAAATAAAGATTGAAAGGCAACCCTAAATGAAGTTAGTTAAATTCAGATTATGAAGACTCTAATTTGACTTAATTATTTTTAGTTATTGAGATTATTTTGTGTACTCTCTGATGTATTTTAATCATCCTTATTTCAGTGACTGCTACATATCAAATATGCCTTCAATTTCTTTATTGTATACATCGTAAAGGTTAAGTCCTTTTAAATACCTCCATCATTTTTTAAATTCAATGCACACCAAACATACTTAAAAATTTCACTTTTTCCTGAGCCGTGGTCAATTCGGTGAAATATGTTGATATTTTATGTTTTTCTTACCGATCTATTTCAATCTCCTTCAAAAACATTTATCGGATTTTGGCACAGCTAAAAGTTAACTCCTTGTCATTCCAATTTTAAAGATATTCTTTCTGTCATTAGCTTTAGATTTTTAAGTGTGGTTAATAAATTACAAAGATGTTCGAGAGACAGAGATGTCTCTTTATATATATCATTTTATATGGATTTCTATTATTAGATCTTTCTGTTAGAATTTCGGGATTTTTACAACAATTGATCGATCTTCCTTAATATATTTGTGATTAAGTAACAAAAAAAATAACTTTATTGGCATAAAACAATTGTAATTTATTCATTTCGCAAAATTAAAAACTTCCGATTCAAAGATAAATGCAAACTAAGTGGATATACTTAAGAGAGGTACTATATATTTGATTACACATGCAGTCACCTCGCTCTCACTCAGCCATATTAGGGACTACTTTAAGCGACAACTATCCCAGTCTCGCTCATTCAAACATTCGAACTTTCAACTCGTCGGTTGGACGTGCCGTTCTGCACAATCCATAACAACAAAGGTATAGAAACTTACCAATGCTTTTATGGATCTCTGCCATATGATCCAAATCTCTAATAATATTTTATAACCTACCATGTACATCATAACGTACCGAAACCATTAGGATAGTCTATCCAATTCCTATTAAAGTGGGCGCTACCAACAATACCCACCATCAGATATAGATTCTCCATTGCAGAGAGCAGGAAATGGATTCAGTCCATGAGGTGTAATTATTTGAATACTTGACGAAAGCCTTTGCAACTGTTTTTTGCTGTTCCGTAATCTGATCCGTACATTAAAATAGATTTTTTTCAATTTGTTTAGATTTTGAGAAATTCGATTCTAATGAGCGACTTTATTATTATCTATTAACTGATTTTGATAACTCTCCAACTGTTCCTAATAAGATGTAACTGATTATGACTTATTCATACTTTATTTTTCACATTATACCCTTTTCATATATGAACAAAAAATTTGTCTATTTTTAAATTTTTATTTCAAATTTTTAAATTTGTTCACCTTGTTGGTGATTTTTTGCTGATTTCCCTTCTTCTCAATGTTTTTCTTTAATCCTCTTTTGCCTTATTCAGTTCGTTATTCGCTTCGCTTCTTTGTAATCATTTATTTTAAGTTACAATTGTCTAACGATTTTTACCTTGTTCCCCCTTATCCAAATTTTCTAAGTGGGTTCCTAACTCCCTATTCTTTTAATTGCATTATATAGTTTAGAGGAGGCTTTACGGACTTGTAACCATATGAGGCAAAGAGATCTTCCTTAACATCCCACAACACTATTCCGAGATGTTCTTATAAGACATTTACTTACATTTAACTTTTTTCCCTTTTTTAATTACCCAGTGATCATCCATTCCTATTGAAGATATCGTTTGAGTTGTTTCTTCATATCGATTGAGAAGAAGGCATCTAACAACTCTAACAAGTTTTTGTTTATTCATTTTCTATAAAGTTCGAAAAAAGTTCAAGTTGTTCCATTTTTAAAAATAAAGCTCATTAGACGGATATAAAATCTCTGACATAATTGATTAAAATCTAAAAAAAATGCAATACAATGTAAAAAGCTTGTGGAATTGCAAGAATTGCTAGAATTTTTTCTTATCTGTTGTAAATTCACTGGTATATTAGGCAAACTCTTTCCCAACTTCCCTTTGATTATATATTATCTTGGTTTTCTGGTTGTTGATTGACCACAAACAAAGGAAGATCTTAGAGAAGTAAATACTTTTAGTTTATATCCATCTAAAGGTAAGATTGTTTGTCGACAAACTTAAATCCAGTTGAAAGTCCTTTTAGCGTATAGCTAGTTATATGGTCCTATATTGTACTCCTTGAATAAAAGGATAATTTCCGTGGGCTTCTAATTTTTTTGTTTTTGTAGAAAGAAATAAACCAATACACAAATTTGCATTAACAAAGAAACCATTTTAATTTATATATAGTATATATATATATATTTTTGTTATTTATTGAATACTTTGTTTTGCTGTTTGTTGTTTTTGTTGTTGTTGTTTTAAGGTATTTTGTTTTTTCTATGCTTTAAACATTGATATGTATTCATTTTGTTTAGTTTCAGTATGTCATTATGATATTTGTTTCTTGATTAACATAATGCCGCTAAAATAATAATATATTTAATTACATTTAGAATACATCAAATCGAATACGTCAAGTTTGGTTTTGGTTTTTTCTTTAAGTAACAACAATAACTGATAGATAGTAATAAATATATACGATAGATGTTCAACAAAACAGATTTTCGGGATCTTTACTTAATTAAGTAGATAAAACATTTGGTGGTTTTTCTTGTTAGTAATTAGATTTTTGCTTGAAACAAATGATTCAATTCATTTTCGATTTAGTATGTACATATATATTATATACATATATGTTTTTTTTTTTTTTGTTTATATATGTATAATTAATAATGTATATATATTTTGTTTCTTTTCTGTCGGCAAAGAGTTGGGTGTATTCTCCCTTGAACAATATAGCGAAAAATACACACTCAGATCAGATGCAAGTTAACAATAGGTAACAACAAACAAATTAATGTATTTAATTATGTATTTTCTCAATTATTAAATGGATTAAACATTTCCTTTAATGTAAACGATTAAAAATGACTCTTACCCCATACAAATACAACAAACATATGAGGCTCAAGCTTCATCAAAAAAGCAGTCAACATTTATTACAATTAAATAGGTTAGTTTATAAACATTTATATTCATTCATAGTTGTCTTGTTAAGTAACATTTAAATCTCAAGTTAGTTTATGCAACGAGCCAAGTGAATCAAATACGAATACTAAATGAATATATATTGAAAACTCTCAGAAAATTTCTATAAGAATTGGATGGGATTATTGAACGTTTTTCTATGATTTTGACTGGAATTAGGCAGCGTGTTTATTCAATTGAGTTAGATTTTTGGCCAAAAACAAAAACCAAAAAAAAAAGAGGAAACATTTTCGGCAGGGTTGTAAGTGATCTTTTCCTCGTCTGAGGGTTTTCTTTTCTAAATTCAGTGTATGGTTTCTCTATATAATTTTAATATATATGTATAAACATATATTTTGCATGTATATATAAGTATATTTTAGGTACTACGACGCAACATTTTCGATTTATATTAATGCCTAGTTTTTTGTTTTTCATTTATGATTTTTCCTTTAAATCTGCTCTGTTTGTTTTCATTTAGTTTTTCTTGTTTTGCTCTTTGAGAGCAGCTAAAATTCCTTTTGTTTATATATATATTTGTATATATATATATATATAGAACTCAGTAGATGCTTTTATCATAATGCTTAGACTAACAGTGATATGTATATAGTATAAGTTGTTGTACGATATAGATATAGTGTTATGTATGTATATCGATATGCTCTCTTACACATTAAACAGTTACACTCATGATATGTATTTGTTATAGTTCATCATTTTGATATGTATTCATTAATTCGCATTTTGCTCATTGTAGTTGTCGGTTGATTTTGTTTCTCTTTAGTTTTTTTCTCATTTTTGGAAGGACACATGATTCACATTTAATGCATAAGTTTTATGTATGTTTGTTATGGGGGGGAATGTGGCTTTGTATTGCTTTCTTTGGGTTCTTATATTGGTTCCAATTACGTTTACAATTTGCCATACTCTACAGATAAATACGTATTGATACTATATATATGTATATATGTATGTCCATTTCTCGTTTTCTATGGGAAATGCGTTTGATATGTATTCAGTTGCTTTCGTTTAGGGTTTCCCATTAAGGTTTTTCTTTTCGTTTTAAAACATAAAATCTACACAACAAATTGGCTAAATTATAGATAAGTTATACATCTCAATATTCTGCACTTTTTTACCTGAGCACTTGTGTGTTTCAAAATACTTTTCATTGTCAGCATTAGCCCCACTCATTCCGCTTCTGTCCGCCCTTCATTTTAACAAGCGCAACTCAAATCAAATTAAGTTAAACAAATCTATTGCATAGTTTTAGGCGGCCCAGCTAATATTTAGTCTACTCTCAAATCCATCGCTCAGAAAGCCGTATTGTCCTGCTCTGGCATAGGCATAGCCATACCACCAGACTGACTCACCTGACCACCACCACTACCCGTAGCCTTGTCCAACATTTTCTGAACTTGAGCCTGAGCTGTCTGTTGATTTAGACGTCTTGCCTCGGCCACAGGTAAATCATCATCGGACTCTAATGCTGGATTAATACGACCGTTTCGCTCATCCTTACCAGCCATTGTTGCAGCACCATATGATCGGGCCAAGGGACCAGCCATTACAGATAACTGCTCACCGGACTCTGACTGATCGTCCACACGTTGCACATCTTCAGGTATGTTAACCACACAGCGAAAATAATCGTAACTTGGTGGCAATTTGCCCGATTCAAACATCATTCTACATAAAAAGGAAGAATTTGTCAGTTTTTCTAAGGGGTAAGAAACCAAGTTATTTTGGGACTCACTTTGTCCACCAAGAGACAAAGACCAATGTGATCAGACTGATCAACATGGCCATTGTGCGAAAAGGGAACATCTGTTGCTGTGACTCCTCGTCGTATCCAGGATACTTGATAAAGGCTGGTAATCCTACAATGGCCTCACCACCGGACATCCGGATAAACAAAGCGACAATATAAGCAGCCAAACTTCCATAGGTGTTACAGTGTTTCTTAAAGTGGACCACCATTAGCAATTGCGGAAATAGGATAACGTAGACCAAGTCTGAGCACATGGACCTAAAGAAAGCCATGAAGGATAGAGAGGAAAGAAAGCACTTATGCAAATGTCAATCACACTAAATTATGCAATCCAATTACCATAATCCGTATATGGAGGGAATGGTAAGGGCCATTATGGTGGCCAATATGCCAACCACTATAATGGCAACACGCATTACCCAAATGATTTCCATTTCAGACGCCTTCTGACGGAAAATCAATTTGTAAACATTGCGTGCAAACATGGAGGCAGCCGAGAGAACTGACGAGTCGGCCGAGGACATGACTGCAGCGGAAACGGCTCCCAAACCAAAGAAGGAGACAAAATCTGGCGTCAAATATTGCAATACCATTGGCAAGATCATGCTTGTCTCGTCCACAGTCAGTGGATAGGGACCCTTGTATTCCGTCTCATTCCAAGCTATAAAGAAAAGGAACATGAACAACAATAGAATGGGAAGGTTACGGCTGAACTTACGTGTTGCCTTGGCAATGGCTCCAATTAGAACTGGCGGTATGGCCATTAGGATGCATCCTGCTGCAGCCACATATGACAACAATTGAGCCCTGCCAGCAGTCTTGCTGGAGAGTACACGTTGGAAATATACCTGCCAAGGAATTCCACCGAACACTAAAAGCAGGCCATAATCTATGTAAAACCATCGTTGCTTCGGCTCCACATGCCCAATCCAATCCACATCCATATCGCTCAGACTGCGCACATGCTCATTGGTCCAGGCAAAGGGTATACACATCCAGAGGCCAATGAAAATGCAGAATAGTTGAATAACATCGGTATAAGCCACCGAATAGAGTCCACCAAACAGTGTGTAGAATATGGCAATGCACGATGACAATATCACCGAAGTGCGATGATCCATATCAATAATAACCGATAGAGTGGCTCCCAAAGCGGCTAGAATACCGGCTGCCCAGAACACCTCACCACAAAGGGCGGGCAAGAAGAGTAGGCCGCCCATACGTTCGCCAAAAGAATCCTGTAAAGGATCCAGCATGGTAATATAGCCCTGCTTGCGCATAGGATTAGCAAAGAAGATGCCACCTTAAATGGGAGAAGGACCATAAATTAACTTAATAACGATTAGGTTACTATTGGTAATAAGAACTTACCAAATACCAAACTTAGGGCATAGCCAAAGGGCGCCTGACACCAAACCAGACCCGAAGTATAGATCGCCTCCGCAGTGCCATTAATATATCCTCCACCTACCCAGGTGGCCGTCATTGTAAATATGCCCACAAACAAACCAATGGAACGACCAGCCAACATCACCTCCTCCTCTGAATCATTGCCTGATTGCTTCTTCCGTCCAGCCCAAATGCCCACCACCAGAATCAGCAGGTAAAAGAGCACAATGCTCACAACGCCAGCTACGTTAATCATGTTTGAGGTTTATGGAAACCGTTTGCCACCTACTATCTTGGGTCCAATTTATTTTACTCGCTCTCCTTCGATGTAAACTAATACTTTTGGAATAAGTTTGACCTTTATCTGGAAGTTGGAGAGAGAAGAAGAGGAAAGTAAAGTTATATTTTAATGACAATTTTACTCAAGTGGAAATAGTCCCGCATCGTAATAACATATATTTCAGGATACTAAAAGGAGAACTACTACGGAGTAAATATATATCCTTATCCGTACTACATGGAATCTTTTTATGTTTTTTAGCAAAATTTACATTCTCTTTTCCTTGGGTCGAGAAACTAATTAGCTTAATAGATGCTTTTAGTTAGTAACTGAAATTTAATAATGCACTCATTTATTATAATTAACTGCCCTCCATAAAATATTAAACCCTTGCATTGGCCATGGCCAACAACAACAACAATACCAGGAACCATAATACAGCTGACCTTTGGCCAAGGATAACTAACAACTGCATGTGTCCTTGTTAATGGAATCGCAATTAACTTGCATTCGTTACATTTACCACTTTGACTTGTGGCTTTTACATAACAGGATCAGAAAAAATGGTAAGCGAACTGATTGCCAATGCTTTGATGAACACGTTACCTTTGCCCAAATGCATTAACAATTCATATGCCACTCTCAACTACGTCACTGATACACCTGTCCAACTCCCCCCTTCTCACTAATCTCCACACATACATACATATTTACATACACGCAGATGTATGAACTTATGCGGTCTTCATTCACAAAATTTCATAAAGCTTTGAGCGCAAAGGCAAAGGCCTTCGAGAGACTCTACATACACGTTTGGGCTGTTCTCTGCGCATGTCTGAGTGCAACTCAAACTCACCTTTACCACCAAGTTCAAAAGAAACAGCGTTGTTAGCAATGTCTCTGTGGAACGACGCGTCGTTGTTTAGTCGTCTCGATGGCAAAATACGCGCGCCAATCAAATGTGCCTCAACCTTAACTTATGCAACATTTCCTTTTTTTTAGCGCGTTGATAAACTTGTAATTTCGTTTCGATCACAGATCCTTCGTACACTTAATACACATACATACACACACAGTCGCACCAAATCAACAATTAACAGTTTTAACTAGATTCTACTTTAATATAGGAATCAATAACGAGATTTTAGGAATTGTAGCAGCAGCGGCAGCAGTCGCCCCAACGCAGGGACGTCTTTTGAGACGGACTGTTACGCGTTTTGAAGTGTAACCCGCACATGTGCCCCGGTTATTAGGCAAATTGTCGACGGCTTCATTAAATTAATGTAGTCACTCCAGCTTTTCAAAATTTCTTGTGCCTTATTCAAAAAGAAAGTGTAAACTTTTCCTGAAAGTATGCTACAATAATTTTTCAACTTCAAAATCAAATTAATCAAAATAATCAAAAATAAACACGATTTCGACTTTGACTGAATAACTAGTTAGAAGAAATCAAAAAAATAACTTTTTTGCCACACTCAGCCGTTCCGCGTGCTAACGTTTCGAGTGACAAAATACTAACTGAATTGGAAGTTTAAGTGCTGGAGTCCCAATAGCGGCAACGATGGCCTCGTGAGCACGAAACGCCGACGAGTTCATTTTCTATATGTGCGCAGGAATTTCAATTGTGTTAACACATCACACACTACTCATGGAAGCGACCACCAAATGGCTGGAAGGGCGGGTAGAGGGATGTTTATCCTACCCCTACAACACAGTTAAGGGGAATTTCTATCAATGGAAGTGGAAGAGTCGAGATGTGTTGAAAAGCTTTTTTCACCCTGTCCAAATATAGTCGAATATGAAGAACGTTTTTCTAGCCACTTATGAAACCGTATCATACAATGCTTCAGTCTTTAATTTTTTTATTCTTTTACTCTTTTTCTTGTTTCAAGATCTCTCACATATTTTCCATAAACGGAAATGTATTTTATTTAATACTCAATATCGTCATACCTTAAAAAAAATTTATTTCTATATATCGAACCAAACAAAATTTGTTTTTATATATATGTATACATATACATTATACAATTACTTTTAAAGAAGACGATATATGTAACGACGATTATTCAAATTATTAATATATATAATATTTAATGTCCAATTTCATATGATTTTTCTTTTTTTATATAGCCACAATGATAAATGAACTGCGTTTCGAAGTGCAATTCTTCATGGAAAGTGTCTATGAATAAAAATGCAAATGTTTCGGGTTCATTAAATCCGTTTTGAAATCTGCAGAAATTTTTGACTTTCAGCATATCCTGTAACAACTAGACGCACATAACAAATTTCAACTTTCTTGAAGGCGATTTTCAGTTGAATACAACATTCTCTTGACACGCTGCCACAATGCAAATTTTAAACAATGTGGATTTCTCTAGACACTAGACGAATATTCACAACAAATTTAACAACACCATTTTTTATAGTCCAGATCTAGGTTTTGATAGGGACGGATAGATGAATGGATGAGACTCAATCAATCAATAAAGTATACTCTTTTACCTTTTAAAAAACCCTTTCAGGCTTTGGAAAAACATATTCCGTTTCAATTAGACATTTTTAAACATTTTAACTATTTTTCCGCTTTGCCAACATTCTTTGGTAATGTCTTTATTAGATCCCAACTTTATAATAAAACTGAAATATAAAATCTCGAACTTAGCACATATTTCCGACTTCTTTATTGAATCTGAATCTGATAAAATACAGCTGAATACTGCAAATGTGTGACAAAACTACCAATTTTTAATCCGTTTAATAGAGGCAAGCTCTTAATTTTTCTATAGGTCAAAAATTACGTAGAAGAACAAAAACATTATGTTCTGATTATATTAAAAATGCGCCGAAAACTTTTTAATAATATATACACGAGAGTAGGAACAATTAAAATAGGTAAATATCTGAAAACTATAACACTTGGACTTCTAACCAATTAATGAAAAAATTGCTTTGTTATCTAAGAACTAACTGCCAAAATCTATATAACTATATACGTATATGATGCAATGGGATTCTACTTTTCGGAATATTATAATAATATTATATAATATTATTATATTATTATTATTAGCTTTATTAGGAACTATTATTGGAGTATATATAACTGAATTCTCTGTTATTAGGTATATGAAGGATATATGAATGAAGACATTCTGGAAATTTTTTTTTTGTTCAAGTTCAAAATCGTAATTACACTACTTTTAAATTTTATAAGATATCATCAATTGAAATGGCAAATATTCTTGGCGAAAATGGATAAGGGGATCTTCCAAATAATTATTACATATATTTATCATGTATGTATGGAAATCCTCCCGTCTGTCTGTCGGTGTATCCATTTGTCTGCATCAACAAAGACTAATCCTTCGGGTTTTAAGGTTTTTCTACCGCTGCTTGCTATTAACGATCGGACCAGAATAGTTTTATTAGAAAACTTCTTCGTCTTTATTGACATCAAATTTGGTTTCAATCTGTTTTACTTACTTTTTAATAAAACTACCCAAATTTTTATTTTTTTTTTTTATAGCTTTCATAAAGGAAGCTATAACAGCTTACCAGTTTGGTTAAACTTCTTTAAATTTTTCTACATTTCCATTAGTTTTAAATAAAGTCTCTCTAGTTTTTACGATTTGTTTAAGAAACTATTTGATTAGAAGGATATTCCGCAAATGACACTAAAATAATTAAATTATATAGACAAATATTTAAATAGACATTTATATTTTTTATTAAAGTATATCAGCATGGGGGTTTCCCTGCTTTCCCAACCTTGTCGGTTGGGAAACCGTTTTCACACAAAAGGATATCACTTAGGAAAAACGTTTTTTACGGCAGCAACTAAATAATAATAAAATAAAAAGCGAATGCGCTGCTATTTATTAACAATAATTAAACATATTTAATAGAAGCATGAAAAATCTTCAACAACTTTCACCTCAGACATTATCCATCGTTAAAAACCAAAAATCCATACAAAATTATTCGGCTAAATTTAATTTCTAGAAATTTCAATCATTTCAACACATTTTTTTTTGTGCTTCTAGTATTTATCGAATTAAGATCATGTTTTTATAATATCTAGCTTCGAATACAATCCATTTTTTAATATCAGAACTAAACGTTAAACTAAAATCTTTTTAACGTAAGTTATGAAACATTTTAAAAGAAAATAAAGAAAATTTGAAAATATTTAATTCAATATATACTCGTCTTAGATCTTAGTTTGCAAACTTAAGTTGCAATATTTGAAAATGATCTAATATAATCAAGTACACGACACAAATAGTTTTCAAATGACACTACAAATGCCAATCAATTAAAATTGATCTAACATATATGTATGAATATGTTATGTTAAATTCTACTTAATTCTCCTTAAATACTAATAGATTATGTATTTTTTTTTTAAGCTATTGCTAGATTAGTAGCCAAATTTCTCATTTAAATGTGTAATGCCATCGCCACTTTGATCGGCTGGTGGTATCCACTTGGCATATTTTTCGTCATCTTCATGTTCGGCCAACTCATTTACACCCATGTCAACATCTTGACGTTGTTTGTTGCGATGTCGATGCCTAGAACGCGATTTTCTTTGAGAGTCCGCTTCGGCATCCGTTGGGTTTTCAGGGTTCACCTCAGATACACTAGATTCGTGTAATTCATTTTGTTCAGGAAGATCAGCGACATTGCCAGAGGCAAGTTCCGCTAATACTTCCTTTTCTGATATGGCTGGCAATTCCATTACCAATTCAGGTGGAACTATAATATCGCTCTTTTTGGTGTTATTATCAGTGGATGTTGATGGAGTTACATCTTTTGTTTTTACTTCCACAGTCTGGTCCTTTTTTACAACTTTCTCTTCATCTTCCTCCTCTTGCTCGACTTCCTCTTCATCGGACGCTAACGTTTTTGATTGAGAAGTGACTTGAGTGGCTTTTACCACTTTAAATTTACTAAACTGGTTTCTCTTGCCAATCATAGGAAGTTGTTTTTTTGGGATACTTCCCTCTTGTTGTGTGGATGCTGGAGTTCCCTTTGTACTTGTTGAGGCAAAGGGTAGAGCTGTTGGTTTGGCAATATCGATTAGACGCTTGGCCTTTTGTAGCTCTCCTTTAATACGCTGTAACTTTAACTGTAGAAAGAAACTTTATAACTTGACATTTTTTGTGAGTTTTTTGATATTACCCTTAGCTTTTTGATTTCTGTTTTGTCCACCTGCTCCACATCCTCGGTAAGCGTATCCATAAAATTATCGAGATCATCGCTGGCACTTTGCTGCTTAACAGTGAGCTCCTTTAGACGCTTTTCCTTTAGCTGATAGGCTGCAATCTCCATTTGGATATTTTCCATCTCCAAGTGGAGTTCACACTCCTGTTTGAGCTGAAATCAAAAAAGTAAAACCACATTAACACGTGAGACTAACAAATATCGAATATTCCTCTCCTACCAAATCGTCATATGTCAGGGTTTCACATACGGCGGCATTCGCCTTGCGCTGCTTTTTTCGGGCCACATCGCCTGTGCGATCCCAAAACTCATCCTCATCATCAGAGTCTCCAGCCTTGACCAGCTTACGCTTTTGTGACTCTTGATTCGCCTGGCGCAACACACCATGCCTGTCTAAAGTGCGACATGACTCCAAAGCACACTGCACAACACAATCCTTCTTTCGACCCTTGTGTGTTACCTCCACAACGATTGGTCTTCCATTAGAGTCATCTAACGGCAACTCAACACGGCACACAAAGGAACCCTGCGATAATTCATCACACTTGTATTCGAGTTGCAGTCCCTCGCGCTCAAAAAATCCACGCAAGGTGCGCTTAGGATCGTCGAAAAAAAAGTCTTCATTGTTGGTAGTAGCATAGGGATTGTGTGTGAGATCAGTTTCCTCGTCGGCATCATCGCCCATACCCCAAGAGACACCTTCGTTCCGTTCGCGTTCCTCCGCCTCCAGGGCTTTTCGATGTTTTTCTGCCACATTTGCAGCTGCTTGTTGTTCACGTTGCTCTCGCAATTCCGTGACTGTCAGCTCCGATTCTGGCTCTTCATCTTCGCGGGGACCCTGTAGAATGTAGGCTCGTGTGCTCCCGCCCAATTTCAACATATGACCCACTCTCATGCGAATAAAAACTCTGGGAGGGACCCGTTGCTTATTGAGAAAAGTGCCATGTGTGCTTCCCAAGTCGTAAATATACCAGCCTTCGGGCTGTGTTGGCTTAACATCTTCCTCCTGTGGCTCATCCACAATAGTTTTTGGTTTATACTGCAACACAGCATGAAAGCGGGAAATAGTGGGATGAGCAGCCGCCACATCGTTCTCAGGCAGTCGTCCAAATGTCCAGACGGCTTGATTTTGAAGCTTTACTTCGTCGATGATTTGACCTGACTTCAGCACTTCAAACTTGTATTTGTGTTCAGCACCCGGCTAAATAAACTGAATATGTAAATTACCCAATATAAATAATCTTTTTGCAAAATTTACCAAACTTGGTTGTGACCACTTGGGAACTTTGTAAGGACAGGCGACTGGAGGAGAGATCTTGGTTAATGCCGACTCAACATCGCTCTTCGGTTTCTCTACCACTATTGGCTTCACCTTAGGTAAAGGAGCGGGCACTTTGAACTCGTTCATACTGCAATTTAAAAATAAAAATGTCAGTTTTCAAAGTAAACAATTGCAACAGCTGATTAAAACTCCAACTCAGAGTTGCATAGTGAATATATATCGTACTAGCGCATCGTGTATACATTCCACAAATAGAAAAAATAGGGTCACACTGACAGTTGTTAAAGCGGCCCGCAATTTTTGTTTTGGTTTTCATTGTGTAGTTTTTTAGGACTTTATTTATGTTAATTTTTTATTTTGTTAATTGTTGGTTGCATTTAATTAGAATATTCAAATATTCGGCATGGCTTTTTCGCAGTCTTTAGACTTTGGTGATAGCACAATGATGCAACTAGAAAATGATCTAAAGTGCATTACCAGTGGCAAAAAAGAAAAGAACTCCAAGGAACTTCTTAATGTTCAGAGTGAATCTAGAAAACCCAATAGCAACGTTGATAACTACTCCGAGATTTTTAAGGACTCTTTTCCCTTTGTGGATCCACAGTCCAAAAAGACATTCGTAGAAGATCAGTCAATGGTCCGCGTTTCTCAAGTGGAGGCTGCCTTGGATTCGCCTGCCTCTGACGGTTGCAGTAGCCCTTCCGTTTTTGAGGCGCAAATCTGCACTGAAGATGTTTTTGGCACAGATGCGGAATCTGACCAAGATGATGCACAAGCCAGGTTTCAGTTAGACGAGAGCAGCTTTCTGTGCCCTGCCCTTGATGAGCAGGCCTCACATCAACTTCAGCAGGATCTCATGCGCAGCCGCTGTTTTCTGGCTAAACAGGATATGGATTATCATGGAGAACTAAATGCATCGCCCAGACCAAGTCAAAATCTAAGCAAAATGTCGCCCGATCAGCTGCGTGTGTCACCTACTTTATCTTCGAGTTTAAGCATTTCAGATGCAAGCAAAGCTGTGGTGGATGTGCAATCTCTGAAATCTATATCTGCCTGGAATCTTCCGCACAGCGTGCTTAGTGAATACAAAAAGAAGGGAGTCGTCGATATGTTTGATTGGCAAGTGGAGTGTTTGAGTAAGCCGAGTGTGCTTTTCGAACATCGAAATCTCGTCTATTCGGCTCCTACTTCTGCCGGCAAAACATTGGTGAGCGAAATCCTTTTACTGAAAACTGTTCTGGAACGTGGCAAGAAGGCACTGCTCATCCTGCCCTTTATATCAGTGGTACGCGAAAAGATGTTCTATCTGCAGGAACTTCTCACGCCCTCCGGATACCGCGTCGAGGGCTTCTTTGGTGGTTATACTCCGCCTGGTGGTTTTGATGCCCTTAATGTGGGCATATGCACCATCGAAAAGGCAAATTCAATAGTGAACAAGCTGCTGGAGCAGGGAAAATTGGATGTAATCGGTACTGTGGTTGTAGATGAAGTACATCTTATCTCAGATCCTGGTCGTGGATATATTCTTGAGCTGCTCCTAGCCAAGATTCTGTATATGTCCCAGAAAAATGCCTTGCAAATTCAAGTGATTACTATGTCGGCCACCCTAGCCAATGTGGAATTGCTGAAGCTTTGGCTAAATGCGGAGCTCTACATAACAAATTATCGTCCAGTTGCCCTTCAGGAGATGATCAAAGTGGGGACACAGATCTATGACAACAATTTGCGGCTATTGAGAGATATCAAGCACCAGTCCGAAGTACCTTCACTGGGCAATGATTGTGACCAAGTGGCCCAATTGTGCATTGAAACGCTACTTGAAGGCTGCTCTGTCATTGTGTTTTGCCCATCAAAAGATTGGTGCGAGAATCTGGCCGTTCAACTAGCAACTGCAATACATACCCTGATAAAATCGGGATCAGAAGTGGGTCAAAAGCTGCGTATCAATTTGAATCCGGCAGCTATCGAGGACGTTAAGCAACAACTAAGGGATATTCCCACAGGTTCACACAACCAGACCACAAAGTTGTCATTAAGAATTCTTTGCTAATTTTAGTAATCTTTCGTTTTCAGGTCTTGATGCTGTCATGTCCAAGGCAATAACCTATGCTTGTGCCTTTCATCATGCTGGACTAACCACCGAGGAGCGTGACATTGTCGAAGCTAGCTTCAAAAGGGGATCTCTCAAAGTACTTGTTGCCACTAGCACCTTAAGTTCAGGTGTTAATCTTCCGGCCCGCCGTGTCCTCATCCGTTCCCCACTGTTTGGGGGAAAGCAAATGAGTTCGCTAACGTATCGTCAGATGATTGGAAGAGCCGGTCGTACTGGAAAGGACACCTTGGGCGAATCCATACTCATCTGCAACGACAGCAATGCCCGAGTTGGTAGAGAATTGGTCACGGCGCAATTAAAGCCCATCACCTCGTGCCTGGAGATGGATGGAAGCGTAGGTTAAAGCGCACAACTTTAAAGATATATTTCTGTAAAATAAACCTGTTCTCCCATTTCAGACTCACTTGAAACGGGCTCTATTAGAGGTCATATCCTCGGGTGTCGCCAACACCAAGCAGAACATAAATGATTTTGTCAATTGCACACTTTTGAGTGCCCAAAAAAAACTGGCCATAAACACAGAAGCGGAAAATGTTGTCGAGGGCGATGGTGAAAAATTGTCGGATTACATAGGTGATGCACTGGATTTCCTGATTGAGTACGAGTTTATACGTTTGCAAACGGATGAGGAAGCAAATACATCGAACTATGTTGCCACTCGGTTGGGTGCCGCTTGTCTGGCCTCCTCCATGCCTCCCACAGATGGCCTTATCCTGTTTGCAGAGTTGCAAAAGTCGCGTCGATGCTTTGTTTTGGAGTCAGAACTGCATGCCGTTTACCTGGTTACGCCTTATTCCGTGTGCTATCAACTACAGGATCTGGACTGGCTATTGTTCCTAGATATGTGGGAGAAATTAAACCCGGCGATGAAGAAGGTTGGTGAGTTAGTAGGCGTCAAGGAGGCGTTTCTTGTCAGAGCCATGCGAGGTCAAACCAAGTTGGACTACAAACTCATGCAAATACATAAGCGGTAAATCTTTTATCCAAATTTTACACTTTTGCTTTATACTAATGTTTTTATTGTTCTAGTTTCTATACAGCTTTAGCTCTCCAGGAATTGGTCAACGAGACACCTATCAATGTGGTGGCCCATAAATTCAAGTGCCAACGAGGCATGCTGCAGAGTCTGCAACAAATGGCCTCAACTTTTGCGGGCATTGTCACCGCGTTTTGCAACTCCTTGCAGTGGTCGACTCTGGCACTGGTTGTGTCTCAGTTTAAGGACCGCTTGTTCTTTGGCATCCACCGAGATTTAATTGATCTAATGCGGCTGCCAGATCTATCACACAAACGAGCTCGTGCACTCCACGATGCTGGCTTCACCAATCTAGTGGAGTTGGCCGGCGCTGATGTTTTGCTCGTCGAGAAGGCCCTCTTTAACTCTCACAGCTTTGATACAGCCAAACAACTGGATCATGAAGATGCCCAGGAAACAGCTAAACGTAATATGGCCAGAAATTTTTTTATCACTGGCAAAGCGGGCATGACAGTGACAGAGGCAGCAAAACTGTTGATTCAAGAAGCCCGACAATTTGTCCAATATGAGATTGGCGTAACCAATATAAAATGGACTCAGTTGCAGGCAGATGGGACGCATGAAAAATCAAATTATTCAAACCTGCATATGTCAATAGAAGATGAAACTCATAACCGCAAATCAAGTGAATTAAAACGCAAAATATCTGTTGAAGTATCAGATCAATCAAATGGTACATCCCCATTTAAAATACCTAAACTAGATAAGTTTGTGGATAAATTGAAAGAGAACGACGCTATAGTAAATTTGAATAAATTGCCAACGACTTTAGAAAAGGAAAAGATCAAAAGAACAACTGAACCAAGTTCAGTTACAGCAACTCCAAAGCAATTATCCATATTAAGGACTCAAAATCCACAAACCTGTGCTAAGAAGACTGCAACAGGTGATATCAAAAATTCAAATCTTACCAAGAAAGATCACTCATTAATGAACACGCCGAAATCAACAACTAATATTATTCTTAAAGAATCTTCTATTGTTCCCAACTCTCTTGCCAGAAATCAAGCTATACACAGAATTGAAAAGCCAGAACTGCCCTCAAATGAACGCACTGTGCCTGATAAATCAAGAGATCTTCCCATGTTATCTATTGCGAGTGACCCTGTAAATCAGAGAGCAGTAACTGAAAAAAATTCAGATCTATCACCTAAACCTGCGCCTTTAGAACTTCCAACTGTCAAAAGCCAAATATCCCAAGTTCAACCAAATGGAACCACCACTGTAACTAAATTAGGTACAAATAATGTGAAAGATAATCCAAACCAAGCGGTTGCACCTTTTTTAACCACAACACTACCAAAAGAAGTTAAGCCAAATGGAACACCTTTAAAGGCATCAATCCCAAATCGAGGAGAAACAACCAACTTCAATACAGAACAACCGAGTACAAGCTGTTTAGCTCGCAAAGAGCTTTTGAGGAGGCAAATCGCTGAACGTCGCCAAGCGGCCCTCATCAAGATTAACAAAAAACGTGCGGAAATGGAAAATATAAATCAGATCCTTCCGACGGAGACCCAAGGCAACAAACCGACAAACCCACCTGAACAAACTACAAACCAAATGATTATGTCTAAGAGGGACACACAATTGCAAAGGAAAAGTCCAAATCATTTTCAATTACCTACAGAGATTTCTTCACCTATCAGGAAAGATGAAAAGAGAGAACCAACAAAGTCAACATTGCAGATTCAAAACAGTTGCATAAAGAATATTCAGACTCCCACGCCACCAACTTTGTTACCGAGACGGAGTCCACGCAATCATCAGTCACCGAAGTGTAAAGTCTCTGCTGAAGAAGACCTATTTATGGGGGATGATTCGTTTATGCTAAGCACAGCAGTAACGGCAGCCATTACGGCAGCCGAAAGCAGATCTGTTTTACCCATAGCTGTCAATTCGGAGGCAGATGAAATACCAAGCTCGCAGCCCAAAAAATCGCCGGAGTTAACCAGTGCCAATGGACAAACGCCTCATGCTTCACGTATAATGCGCAGTTATCAGCTTCGATCCCAACGCCTGCAAAGTCCCCAGACCAACTCTAAATTATGTGAACCTGAACCTGAACGTGAACCTGCATGCACTGAGAGTGCAGTATCGTCCATGGAACTCTCTGAGATGTCCTCCTCTGAGAGTTCTTTGATCAAGAATCCATTACAATTAAATGCCTCACATATTCTTAGTGCTTCCAAAGATGACGATGCCGCCTCCAGTTTTAACTCCATAGACATTGTGGACATATGTGGCAATCGGAAGTTATTTCTGGAGGCTTTCAAGGAGCTTCTAGGCGCCACACGCTGTGGCCTGAGTGTTGGACTTCAGATGCAGGCTGGCAAAAGAAAACCCTTAATCGGAGCAAACCTACTGATTAACCAATTGGGCGCTCGACAAGAAGCTGATGCCGTAAGTGAAGTGCTATTCCAGGTGGATGACAATAGATTTATATCATCCTTGTCATTTTGCCTTTCCGACAATGTGGTCTATTACATGAACATGCAACAAGAGGGTAAGGAAGAGGAAGTTGTCGCCACTCATTTAAAAGTGGAGGAGCTGGTCAAATTATTGAATCGTCCTGAGCTGACATTAATAATACACGATGCCAAGGAGCAGCTTAAGATATTGAGACATGCAATACCGCAACTGGAGAAAGTTGCCATTAAACTGGAAGATCCCAAAGTGGCAAACTGGTTGTTACAACCCGACAAGATTCTTAGCTTCCATAACATGGTAAGTGGAAATGAACTTTGATGTTTCCTTCCTCCAACTAAACACTTCAATTCTTTAGTGTCAGCAATTTGCACCCGAATGCAAAGCTCTGGCTGATCTCTGTGGAAGTGGTCGTGGTTATGGCAGCTACGGTCTAGATGCAACTAATGCCATTTTGCCAAGGATAAGAGCATCTGTGGAATCCTGTGTATCTATGCATATACTACACGGTCAGATTGAGAATCTGGAGAGAATTGGCACTGGGCAGCTCTTAAAGTTTTTTCGAGGTAAGTGATTCCCAGAATTTAATAAAGTTGCAAAATCTGAATAATTTGCTTTTAGAACTGGAAATGCCCGTTCAGTTGTCGCTTTGGCACATGGAGTGCACTGGATTCCCGACAAAGGAGGAGTCTTTGCAGCGACTCTCTCAGCAAATGTTAAACACGATGAAGAAGCTGGAGGCTAAGATATACGAAATGCACGGCTCACGTTTTAACTTAGGCTCCACGCAGGCTGTGGCAAAGGTATTGGGTCTGCATCGCAAAGCCAGTGGCAAGGTGAGCACATCCCGTCAGATTCTCGAGAAACTGGACTCGCCCATTTCCCAATTGATTCTTGGATATCGGAAACTAAGTACAGTGCTTGCAAAAAATGTGCAGCCGCTGCTTAAATGTTGTCAAAACAATCGCATCTATGGACAAAGCATATCCTACACAGCCACAGGTCGAATATCCATGTCGGAGCCGAATCTTCAAAATGTTGCCAAAGATTTTGAAATTAATTTGGATTCAGAAAAGGTTAACATCTCTTGTCGTTCTGCATTTGGGGCCATGGACACAAAGCGTTGTCTACTTTCGGCAGATTTCTGTCAACTAGAGATGCGGATTCTTGCCCACTTGTCTCAGGATCCCAATCTGTTGGAGGTGATGAATTCACCAAACGATTTGTTTACAGCAATTGCCGCTCGATGGAATCGCATGGCTGAATCCGAAGTATCGGAAAAGCTACGCAATGGCACAAAACAGATCTGTTATGGAATCGTCTATGGAATGGGTATACGAAGCCTGGCCGAGTCATTGAAATGTACAGAACATGAAGCCAAAATGGTGTCGGAACAATTTCATCACACATATGCTGGAATATCCACCTATATACAAAAAGTGGTCAAGTTTGCCCGAAACAATGGGTACGTTGAGACCATTACAGGGCGACGTCGATATCTGGAACACATCAACAGCGGAGAAGTGCAAATAAAAAGTAAATATTGAAACGATGCTCCCTTCCAGTTCTATGGTAAAACACAAACGATCTTCGTATTTACAGATCAGGCCGAACGACAAGCCATCAACTCAACAATTCAGGGGTCGGCGGCGGACATTGCCAAGAGTGCCATTCTGCGCATGGAGAAGCATATAATTCGCTATCGGGAACGCTTAGGTATAACTGAAAAATCTGTCAATTTGATTCTACATCTACACGATGAATTAATATTCGAAGTGCCTGTGGATAAAGCTAAAAAGATAGCCAAAGTCCTTAGCCTCACAATGGAAAGTTGCGTCAAACTTAGTGTTCCACTCAAGGTGAAATTAAAGATTGGTCGGAGCTGGGGTCAATTGCATGAAGTTTCAGTTTAACGATTTGTAATTATTTTAATATGTTTACGTATGCCAAATGTTTAGCAAATACTTTTACACAAATTTAGTAATTTTATTGACTTTGCTTCGCTTCCCATTCCGTCCAGGAGCCGGCATAGGACTTGGCGCTGCAATATACATTGTTTATATAATATTAATAAATAAAAAACACTAAATATTTATTTACTTGTGAAAGCCCAAAGTGCGAGCCAAGTTAGCGGCACGAGCAGCTCGACCGCCAGCTTTGCAAGAAAAGATCAGGACTGCATCGACAGACGGCTTGGCACGCCCATATGATTTCACAAAATCAACCTCAGGCAGATTGAGGGCCTTCTCCAAATCAGGAACTATTAGAAAATGACACAACTTTTAGTAAATCCACCTGGATTATGGACTTTGGGAGCAATTTTGATAACTTACGTGGAATGTTAATGCTGGCTGGCAGGGTGCCAGTTTCATTTAGCTCCGATTGGTTGCGTACATCGAAGAGATACTGATCTGGATGATTGGGAATGTTCTTAACTTCCTCGTATGTAGCCATTGTTGAAAATAAAATTAAATTGAAGTCAAAAAAATGCTTTTATCTTCCCAAAAGTTCGCCGATAAATTAAGTTTCAGTCTGCCAATCGACTTGCACAGGGCTGTCGAATAATAACTGTTCACCTTGTTAAGTTTAACCCTTAGATAGGTATATTTACCTTTGTTGGGAAATTTCTTTTAATTTCGGATTTGTTTTTCGAGATCCTTATCAGCAGCCAATTTGATTGTGTGGATATGGACACTAAAAAAGATATGGATGCATATCGGAATCTTATTTGTAGACAGTTAAGACTTTGTGTCAGCGAATGGCTAAAATTACAATGGCATCAAACGTGTTTGACTATAATTTCTAAAAGAGCTTGTTATAGAATATATGCCGACTTTAACAATGATTGCCTGTCCCATTTAGAAGAGAAAGAAGCGCAAACTGCACGGGAACAAATAAGGTTTTTGATTTGTTTTTTTTTAAACATTCCGGTCATTTTCATCTGGTTGCTTGTCAAACCTTATAATAGTTCCAGCTCTCCAACAGTGTTATTTTAATATATTTTATTTGCCATAAACTAATAATATTTTTTATGTAAATGATTAGTTAAACCAGAAACTAGGACATAATATAATAGTATAATCCCTCGTTCTTCATGAATGGCAAGAAAAAGCGAATGTTTCATGATAATATGCTATATTGCCACTTTACAGCATCAATATATTTTTGAAAAAAATAAATCGGCGATGGAAATTAAAGAAAACGTATACATAAAAACTTCGTAGTAGTTTTATTACCCGACACAGATTATAATACGAAAAAGAATAAGAGAAGGGAAAGAAAGATAAAGATGGCAAAGGTGTCATTTCAATAGAATTATGAAAAATGAATTTAAAATGTATTAAAATTTATATTTGCAAAACAGTTATTAAAAAGATTTTAATATTAGTTATTATCATGTAGCATGTATTTCCAACTAGTAAGATCAATAAAAATCATTAACAATTTTATTACATTTGGTAGTTAATTAGGCAAAATTTTATTAAAAATTCTATAAGATTGGAGAATAAATGCAGTGATAAGTAAATGATACAGGACACAAATACTAGTTTTAAGTCTTTTCAAAGCCTTAGGGATCACATATGTATCTTTTCAGCAAATATTCAAACAAATTTACTTACTGTGTCATCAAACATAAAACCTCTTTTCCATTTCCTTCCTGAAAATAATTTGAATCGGTTTATAATGGCTTTTGAGTTAAACCATAAGCATTGTGAAAATATATCGATTAGAAACCAAGTACTTTCGTCAATAAATCTAATAGCAATCCGATATCAAATTTGTTAAGGTTTACTTCATCTAGCGCCTCCCTTCAGTTACGATTGGTTTTTCATTCTTCTAGCTTCCCAAGGGCTTGGAACAGCTTTACTTTTATGGAAAAAAATGAATCCATTCAAATTATTTATTTTATTTTTATACACAATTTAATTTCACAAATAATATTCAAGATTTCACTAAATAATTTATAATAATAATCAAAGTAAAGGCAATAATAATTCGCTTAGAAAACAGAAACAGTTTGCAAATTGCACAATTCAAAAAAATATAAATAGTTGTCAGATTCTGTCCGCACTCTTGCATTGTATTGTATTATATACATTTATATATAAATAGATATAAAAATATGCGTATTTATATCAAAAACGGGCTCTGCTGGAACTAGACAATCCAACATTAAATCTTAAATATTGTTTGTATACAGTTTTATAACTTGCATTCTTTTGGTTTTCGTTCAATTAATTTTCTCTTAAATCAACAACGAGTTTGGGTAATCAGGCGGGGCATATACATTCACATATAGTTATGATTTGTATAATTCCACTAGGTTATTTCTTTTACGCATTATTTTCCCCATCTTAAATATTGATTGTTATCATTATTGCAATATACAAAAATATGATTTTTCTTTTCTTTTCTCTTTTTTTTTTTTTTTGCGTGTAAGTTCTAAGAATTTATGCTTTTGCTGACATTTCAAATTACAATGCTTGCATTTATGTGTTGTTTTGTGTATGTGTGTGTTGTGTGCTTGTGTTTTAATACCCAAATCAGCGCAATTATATATTATATATACGAGTGTATAGTACATATAAAAGAAACGATCAAACAAACAGAGTGCAGCATGTGGGAGTTCTTCTCATTTTTTGGCGGCAGGCTGCGTTTGTGTGATTTGTGGTTTTCTTCTAAGCATAACGCTTCGACGGTGGCACCAAGTGCTCCGGCAGCACAGTGGGCAGCTCACAGCCATCGAGTTTAACATTGATTAAGTGCAAGGCCAGGGCGAATTCATCTGCATCAAGGAAACCATCACCATCAACGTCTGACAATTTCCAGATCTTGCTAAGCACCGAATTAGGCAGTTTCGATTTGATAAGCTCCTGTTTGGCAGCTGTAAATGCAATGCAAATGAAATAGGGAAACATTTAGCAAAGGAAAAGCATATTTAACAAAAGTTTCACTTACTGGCACCGGATATCCTGCCGTCCACTGGACCAAGTCCATTGAAAATAGAATCTGTGCGTGTTTTATCCTTGTTGCAGATCCATTCGTGTTCACCATAACCAGCATCAATACCCTCGCCCTTCATGTAGCCGAATGGTGAGACATGGTCATCGATGACCCCCTCGAAGGCACCTCCTGCAAATGGAAAAAGTGGAAACAATGGGTCAGTATACAATATCATTCAAGTGGCAAGCCCAAGCCCATATAAATTTACATTAATTAAGCATGTAATCTAAGCTGCTCGGTGCGTCGCCGTGCACAAAACATTCCAATTAGACAACAATTAAAACCTTCAGATCTTTTAGGCTCCAATTGACGTAGCCGCCACGTATCGTGACCAGACGGTTTGCCTGACCGACTTAAGTACGTACTTTGCCTCTACTACTTTAACTGCAACCGTACAACAAAACAATTGTGGGCCCATCAATTAAGATTGGCGCGCTGCTACAAGTTGCAAGAGGCAATTTATATTTGATGTTGGCCCCACTAGGCGTACTTTTCTCCTTTCTGTTATTATTAGTTTGTATTTATTTTATGATATTTTTAATTTATTTGCAGCCTATTGAGGACAACAGGTGGCTGCTTACATTAATGACTGGTTCTGACTCGGATTGTAGATCTGGTTGGGGTTCTGGCTCTGGTTCTGGTTGGGACTCTGGCTCTGGCTGGACATTGCAATCATTTTCAGTTTCCACATCGCTCACCCTACTGGTGCAACTGCCGAATAATTTATTTCGATGCTGGCGCAGGTTCTGCAGCCAAATATCGAAACGCTCCAAAAATTGAAATCTCTGTGAGATCGGTGTCAGAATTTGTGGTTCCTCACCCACATCGAAATCCTCTTCTGCCAGTTGCAGCATGCAATAATGAAAGGAAAGAGACGAAATAGTTCTCGTTGAAAAACGAGTTAAATTTGGTCAAATTATCTGGTGCGAGAATTGCGAGTGAGAAAAAGCATTGGGACAATTTTGACGCAGACATGGAAATCAACTGAAAATTAGTGTGCCATTGCCAGGAGATAAAGCCACATACATACATATATATATATATATATATATATATATATATATGTAGGTATATGCGTGTAGAAACTATTTAGCAACATATTGCTAAACAGGTGATGCCACCACACGAATCTAGATATGAAGGTGGTGCTGATGGTTAAATGGAATGGAAGATATGTCTGTACAAACCAAAAAGTTTGCCAACTTCTGACTAATATAAAAGAGAAACTCAATTAAGCTAAGAAGGGTGACAGCCAGGGAATGCAATTGAAATGTTGTATCAAGATTGATTTATAATTCAGATCACATGACATTATGTTGTAATAACAGTAGAAGTCATGCAATTCTTATAGATTCTTAATTATACAATATAAACTGATTTTTATTGAAAAAGCTAATTTAAAGATGAACTGAATGATAAATAGTTTATATTTGATGAATATTTAATTCGACTAAGTAACACTCTACTAATCTATTAATTTCTAAACTAATTTTGTATTTGATTTTGCCAAAAAGCTAAGGTTTGTACTAGGTAACTTGGCAACGAAAAGTTTTCCACAAAACAATCATTTTGCCATGACAGCTACAAAATATAGTGAAACAATTTTGTAGAAAATAAATAATTTTAAATTTTCAAGAACATAAGTTATTAATGAAAAACTAAATTTTTCATCAATCGTTAACCGGTCAGAAATGTTTCGAGACCCTTTGCAGAATTTTAGCTAAGGTGTTTTCAAATTCAAGGAGGAGATTGAGTTCATTTACACAAACTTGGATGGCTATATGTATACGATTTTCTCGACTTTTTATTCAAGGATATACATACATATATATAGATACTTTATAAAGTCTGCTTTCCATGTTTTGGAAACTTCTTAACAAATTCAACATAACCTTAATATAAGGATATATGTACATACCAAATGAAAAAAAAGTAAAGCAAGTCTTAAATGAACTTACAAAGAATTTTATCTGTAAGTTCTCAAAAAATATGGTACTAATACGAATGTGCAGCGTTTTAAAGATAGTTGGATGAAATCGATCAAAAATATTTATGTGGCACGATAACTTCTAAAATTCTATTTCACAATTTGAGAGTTCGTATACTAAGATAAACATTATCTCACAACTAACAACTAACTAAAGGAGAGTTAATTAAGAAAATGAATTCAACATTGTGTTCTAAATTTAGACAACAAAAACCATTTAGCACAGTTTAAATTCAAGTTTAATGTTATTTGGAATAAAAGAGTAAAGGTTTTAATTTGTGTAACGTGTATTTAATAACTTAAAGTAAACATTCCTCTTTATGTATGTATGGGAGCTACACACAAATACAATTTGGTCTCTCTCTTTTGCTCTTTAGTTTCATTTTGCTCTTGATAAAATGCCTCAAAGTCAATTTTCCAAATGAAATGGAACAAAGGAACGGAAATGCACCGAAACGAAACAAAACTATGCAAAGAAAACAACAAAATATAAAATCGAAGAATATCAGGCACATACACATACACACAAACATTGAAATTGGCATTGTCGACATCTTCGAGTTCTTGGCTTTGATTTTGTGTGATTCACTTTATCAACGCATTCTTTGCATTTATTTTTTGTTGTTTTTCTTTCTTTTTCGTAAAGGGCAACAAAGAGAGGGGGCTTGTCGCGTGAGGGCAGCATTGTCTTTACCCCTCCTGCTACTTTTACTGTGGTAATTTTAAACGCAAAGTTCATTCACATGAATGTGCGATTGGATTAGGGGCTATCGAATGGTATGTACATGTATGTATGTATGTATGTATCTACGTGTATGTATGTATGACTGCAACCTCAAACATAAAAATCAAGTTCAAAGACCAAAATAAAATGACGCATCATCATTCTATCAAATAACGATAGCATGACATCAGTTTGATCATTTGGATGTATTTAAGTATGTATATCGTATATAGATACATACATACATACATACTTTTACCCAAGGTCGTGAGAAATGTGCTAGTGTGTTTTTTTTAGTATAATGAAAAAGGCACTCAAGTGGCCCCCAAATACTAAACCGAAAAGATCAGCCAAAGATCGCTTGCAAGTCTCGACTATGTATATTATCAATTATGGAATCCATTTCGTTTATATACACTTGCCAGAAAAACTATCCGTACACCTTGAAAACATAACAATTTGTCATAAAATTTGGGCTTTAATAAACTTATAAGTATGTAATTGCTATCCATATGTTTAACATGGTTATTGTCCAATATATTTAAATCGTTTTTACACGGTTCCATTATTTTAAATTAAAATTAACAAAACAAAAACAAAAAACTTCATAAGAAAGGACCAGAAAAAGTATCCGTACAACAAAATTTAAACCTAAAAAGAATTCAAAAATCTTATAATATGTGGAGCTTTAGTAGCTCGTAGGATAGCCCTTCCTCTTAAGGACCTCTGAAAGTCGACGGGGCATCGAATTTACCAATTTTGATGTTTCATCTTTGGTAATAGCATTCCACTCACTCAAAAGTACGTTTTTGAGCATTTCCTTGGAAGTAATAGTGTGCTGTCGGATTTTGCGTTCCAGCAGATCCCATAAATGTTCGATGGGGTTAAGGTCAGGGGATTGTGGTGGTGTATCTAGCCTTTTTTTGGTATTAAATAACAACCAGAGCTTAACATTGTGCGCAGTGTGTTTGGGATCGTTATCATGTTGGAAATAAAAATCGTCTCCCAGCCCCAATTGCTCAGCACTTGGTTTTAAATTGGACTTTAAAACATTTAAATATCCATATTGGTCCATTATGGATTCTATAAATACGAGTTTACCCACTCCTTCGCCTGCCATACACCCCCAGACCATCACCCCACCTCCACCATGTTTGACAGTGGGCGCCAAATTTTCTTTATTCAGAGCAGTACCACTTTTCCGCCATACGAGTTTTCTTCCCTTTATGCCAAATATGCAATATTTACTTTCATCCGAAAATAAAACACTTTCCCAAAACTCTGGGGGCTTATTTACATGTTCATTGGCAAAATCTACTCGCTTCTTTCGGTTGACATCTGATATGTAGGGCTTCTTACGTGCCACACGGCCATGATAACCTTCTTTCTTCAATATTTTGCGAACAGTGTCTTCATGAATGGTTTTACCAAACGAATCTTCAACATTTTTGGTTAGTTTCGATGCAGTTACTCGAGGATTCTTCTTTACTTCCTGCAATATTGACCGTTTTTCACGATCTGACAGCTTGCTGGGGCGCCCAGAACGTGGCTTTGAAAGAATGGAGCCAGTTTTTTCGAAGGTGTTAACCACGTACTGGGTAGAGGAGTGTCACCTAGATATCATTTTTCCAATTTCTCGAAACGACTTCCCTTCTTTTCGAAGTTTTAGAATAATTTTTCGTTCATCTGGAGTAATTTCTTTACTTTTGGGTGCCATACTAAATACTCGAACTTTTTAAATATAAAGTAATCTTGAAAATTATGTATTCACGCCACAAAATACCACAAATGAAAATGTAACTAAAATTGAGTCAATAAAGGTCAGCTGATAGCGTGGGATGCCCCTTTTTCGATGCGTACGGAGACTTTTTCTAGGTTACAATGTTGCCACATTTTCATTTAAAATTAAAAAAAAAGTGCTTCTCGTGTAACAAGAATTTTTAAATATCGTGAGAATCAAAAAAAAATATCGGCTAAATATAATAATGAAACAGACCTATCAAATTATAACTTTATCGCTTTTATTATCCGATGTAAACTTCAATTTCTTATATAATACTTGCATGTACGGATAGTTTTTCTGGCAAGTGTATGTATGTATAGAGTAAATGCTTTCTTCCTGCATTTAGAAATTCACTCAATAGAATAAGGAGGATGAGCCACTTAATGCCACACGCCTTAAGTCATGATCATCACTATGATCAGCAAATTGATACGCGGCCTCAGGTTTGCTAGAAAGTAACTGAATGGAAACTGAGAATGGGTTTAATTTAAAAAGTTTTGGCACAAGACAAAATGCATTCACGAGACCTCATGATTCTCACCCACAAAGCATAACATTTCCATTCCATACACACACAAATACATAAACACGCACACAAATGAGCTGCAAATTGTATTCATTGTACAATTTTCAGCAATAAATTTGCATAACGAACTTTTCTTTTCTTTTTCTTTTTTTTTTTATAAATGGGCGCCTGTTCATTTCGTTTCCATTTGGTTATGTTGTATTTTCTTTTTAGTGTCTAGCCTATTGAGCAATAATTATTTTTATACTATACTTCTCCGCTGATTGGGCGTGTTTTTGTATTTATAAGTATTGAACATAAGCGCCTTTGAGGTTTTTTTGCATTACTATTTTGTTCTCAACTGACTTATGACTACTGTACTCGGTATTTGTTTCCGAGTCATCTGCGTGAAGCACAATTTTTATAATTATGTGCGGTATTATTTAAGCAGATAAGGCAGCAGCAGTCTCATTTTAGCTGATAATTCGACCACTGTGGTCTAAACATTGGAATAACCCTCTCTAAGTGTATGAGTGTGCACACAAAGGTTTATGTGGTAGTCGATTACACAGCGCTAATTTAATTTTCATAAGACTTGGTTACTGATAAGCCAACCCCAATAACCGCCTCCCCATCCTATCTATGGGATGACAACTTTTGGCCTTACATTGATTTTTATCTATCTTTAGATTCCCCCACTCCTAGCAACGCGCGATAAGTCCAAACAACGACAACAAATATAAGAGTGTCTAAGTAATTCATAGGGGGAAAACAAACAGGTGGTAAAAGTAAGTAGAGCAAACGACACCCAAAGCCCTTGAGCTAACTTTTCGTTTGCTTCGCTCGACTAGAGTTCACAGGTCGCCAAAAACAAAACCAGTCCAGGGGCAACCTGTAAGCAATTACAATTGATGCTCGTCCGGTCACACTAGAAAACATTTTTTGAATCGATAAATAAAACTAAATTGAGCATTTATTTTAATCTAAATATTCTACTGCAAATACATTGGAGTATTAATATTATCATTTAGTCGGCACGAGTTAGTACCTAATATTTATTTAAGTTTTTATATAAGCTAATTTGGCTAAATGAAAAGAAGACTTCTAAGACTTTAATATGTCGAAACTTGTGAGAACCTAATAACGGAAATGACTAAATCAATTAAATTGAACAAAAATATACGTATAAAACTATTTTCAATAGAAATAAAAATATGTTGTATAGTGTTATCTCTATATGCGGGTAGTCACCTCTCTTTCTCTCTCCAATTCTATCCCTCTCTCTCTCTATTGAGTTTGTTGGGCGTTTAGTGGCCTAATGCCATTCAATGCGTGCGCTCTTGATCGTTAGATCCGTTATGCTTGCCTGGCTGCATCTCTAGCCAGACTGAGCCCAAAACTGATTTTTGGGCGCTGAAGTGTAAAATATTTACTGTACGCCTTTAATTTTTCGGCTTTTTGTTTAGGGTGATGGAGGGGAGAGCCGTGAGTCATATTGGCCAGGCCAATTAGAGGAAGAATGGAAGCTAAGCACTGACGTGTTTGAATGCTTACATCATAGCAAACTTCTTATCGGGCCAATGGATTTCAATTCTGACCATGACGAAAGCAGCCAATTCTCGCCCTCGATGACAATGACTGACACTCAATAACAATTCCTGTTAACCTACCATGCCCAAGAATAACCGCCCCCTTTCAAGTGCAAAGTAGTTCTTGCTTATCATTTTACAATATTTAACTAAGATATGAACAATTTAAAGACTCATTTTCTGAGTCGACTTTTCTCTAGATTGTTACTTAAATTTTTTTCTTTTTCTTTTCAAAAAGTGGCGAAAAAGTGCGTTTATATGTCACAGTTCTCCTGGGCGTTATCAATTTGAATTTTGCTTATCGGTTTGTTTATATAGCGAGTATGTAGTAGTATGTATATATAACTAGACATTGCTAGGTATTGCATAACACTCAGACATAAAAAATTATATTATATTTAAAAGCTGCAAACATTAATTAGGTTAAACGAGTGAAGTAGTAGCAGACCAACTAATATTTAACTTGAGTTACCTAAGAACTTGTGTACTTAAAAACAAAGCCTTTCATTTTTCAACACTGACTAATTGAGTCACTGTTTTACAATGCATCGATTAATGATTTAAATAAATGAAAGTATTGGCAGTTTTCTTAAAAATGTCCAATTGTGGTTTTGGAATTTTCCTGCCCACTTTCATCGTGCACAGTCTGCTAAACATGAGATGTGCAATTGCTTGTACTAGATTCAATTGTATCTCCATCTGATCTCTCCTTACCCTCCTCTGCACTTCTCTGCTCTTTCGCTAACTGTATTGGAAAACTTGTTTTTGACTCACAATTTTGGCATATTTGCCAAGTGGGTTAACGTGTAAATATTTCGTTTTCCTTCTCTTACGCGAAGACTGTGCACACATGCGCAGAGAATTATGGCAATGACTGTTCAAGAGGGAAATTGTGAGGTATTCCCTGGCTTTAATGTGCGGACAAAGTGAATGTGCGCACAAATGTTTCGGATTACATTCCGGCTTATTATATAAAAGTTAAAGTGTATATGGCACTTACCCTTTACAACTGGCTCAGACACCATGGTCATTTCCTCCTGAGGAATCATTTCCATTAGCCGAGCTATATCCTTTGCCAGCATATTATCTACAATGTCCAGCAGATGTGGTTTGAGTGAATGGAACTTTGTAAAGTCCTGATGCTGCAGGACTTCCTGCATTTTCTTAATGTCTGGGAAATCACCAGGCGATATTGAATGCTCGCGTTGAATACGATCGTACACCTGACCTAAGTTCTTGATTAAATCCTTCTTCTTGCTGTCCTTGCCGAACACTGAGGGCATATCCTTGCGCAATTCGGCTATGATAAAGGCATGTACCTTGGCCAGGCGCGCTCTTTTGATCAGATCGTTGAGCTTGCGCAGCGCTGCATTACGCGGCAGCGATTGAAGATCGCGGAAAAGATCTTGCTCCTCATCCTCGAAAAGCCTCCGATTAGCATCGAAACGCAAAGGCTGGTCCCAGAAGGAGCCAATATAGACGCGAGCCACTTCAGGCGTCTGCAATACCTTTCCTAGTGACCACATAAGAGCCCCGTAAACTCGCATCAGCTGCTGGTGGTCAATCATGTCCGCTTTGTTTAAAATGATGCGTATCTTATCATCGTGTCCTTTTAGTGCTTCAATCGAACGACGGAACTCGTCCGAAATATCTAGTTTGTGGGCATCGAAAAGCAGAATAATACGATCCACTCTTTCTGCAAACCACTCCAGCACTCCGGTGAAGTCATAACCACGATCGATGCGCTGCTTTTCACCAGACAAAATGCCGGGTGTGTCTACAATAGAAATGGCGTTCAGAACTGGCGAGGCCACTGTAGAGCACTGAAAACGGTTAAGAAAGGCGTTTCCGTATTTGGAGAGTGGGCGGAACTGTTTTTTGGGATCGACCACTAGAGCGTTGCCGGGTATAACGCCCTCCTTGTCATCATACATTACGGCAATGAAGCGATCTGTTGTCGGCTCAGGGCCAATACGTATGCCAGGAAAGTCGCGCTCCAACAGGTAACGAATAAACGTCGTCTTGCCGGTTGAATACTGACCCACGAGCAGGATCATGGGCTTCGCGTCAAAATCGGGATCCTCCAATTTGGGCGAGTGGAAATCGTGAAACTGATAATGCTCTTCCAAGGGCAACAGTTTGCTGCGATAGATTTTCTTCAGTTCACCGATCACATTCTCCACCACCTCCTGGGTGTTCTTCTCGCGCTTCAAAAAGCTAAACATTGTGCCACACACACACGGACACACACACGAAATGCACAACAATTAGTACTAGCGACAACAGGGCAGCGGACGATGCGGGCCAGGGGCAGTTTTTAAAAACTAGGCTGTAGACGTGTAAATATGGAAAAATATGCGATATAAATATACATATGCCGTATATATATGTTATGTACACTCAACTCGATTGGGACGGGGAAGTATGACCAATGGTCTTAAGCGGAAAAATAAAACTGGCATGACAAAGAGTGACCAAAAGTTGAAAGCGGTAAAATAAACAATTTATGCTAAGGGTGTGACCACAGAACTGAAAACGAGGACTTGCCAACACTGGCAGCAAAAAAGTGTGGCCGAAGGTCGTTAGCAAAATATACTTACAATGATGGCACAAAATTTCAAATTGCTAACACATACGTTGGTTTTTCTTATTGTACATTGTTTTCTCACTAAATAAATCCGCGGAATATTTATAATTTAAATCTGATTAGTTTTCAAAAATCTAAAGAAACCTTTTGATAAAATTAATGAACACTGGCATATGTAAATAATCGACTATTTACCATTCGAATAACGTTAAGGAGTGTTTGGTGGACGGTTATTTGGCCGTGCTAACTTACCTATTGTCACCTCCATCATGTCGGGGCATTCCAATATTTTTTTTATAATTTTTTTTTGTAAATATAGATATATTTGAAAAACTTGGACTTAAAATGCAAAGAATTTAGCTTATACAATTTTAGAATAGAGCACGCCGAATCAGTAGAATATGTCTCATGAATCAAACTTAAGTTTTGAAAACTTCCACATAGCTGCTTTGGTTAGGTACGGCTGGATCAAGACCAAAATTCATCTTCATAATGTCACAAAACACGGAAAGAAATATGAAAGCATCTATAAAATGGTTGAGCATGAAAGCTACAGAACGATTTCGCTCAGACTTGTGTACACCGACGAGGGATTGTATGATTAGTAAAACGCCAGCGGAGACCTGCATTATATAGAAGGTGTACATTTTTATTTATTTTCTCTTTACAAACTAACATAGGTAAATTACTTTGTAATATATATAGTAAATCGCTGGATATGGTTCTTTCTTAGTTCTATGGGGTTTTAGCATGTGGATCGATGAGTCTAAGCGGTTGTGATGAATACTCAATTCCAAAACCAGATATTATCACATTCACCACCGATATAATAAAGATTATTACCAATATTACATCGTTCAAGATAATGGCGGCCGTCTGATCTTGTTGTTTGTTAATATTAAGACTGCCGATGGCCACAAACAGAATTCCAACCAAAAGCTGTTCGAAGATGAAGAATATATATATACATATAGATAGAAAAATCAATTCACATTATTGAGAAGTTCGCCCTGTATCGGGGGCAGGCGACTATCAAAGGCCGAGATAAATAGATTTATCATTGTCGTAAAGAAAGCGAATGCAGTGCGGACATGATTTATCACATTAGCCGATTGGTGAAACTCTGGCTGGTGGAGTCGGCAGTCCCTCAGCAAACTCAGCGACAAACTCAGTATGCCCGACAGTATCTAAATACATGGGGACAGTACCAAGACAAGATAGAGGCCGCAATAAAATCATACATAATTGCAATAATTACCTGCAATACAATCGATAGGCTGATCAGTATAAGCATTAGCTTATAGAACTGATGCTGTTCCCCAACTTGGAGTATATATTTCAATTGTGATGCATTTGCCGTTAACAGGGCAATATCCAGCATACCTTGGGCTATAGTCTTTTTGGTGGCATACCGATTCGCATCCATGGCTTTCATCTGTAATCAAGAGATTGAATGAAGAAGAGTTATGCAGGAAATTAATAGAGTATACTTGAGTGAAAAACGAAAACATTTTATGCTCTGGTTTTGCTCTGGTCTACACTACAATGGCAAATGATACAATTTGAAACTTGCCATCTTGTTTATTCCTTATCTTGGATATTGTTGATATTCTGATAGCATAACAAACTTATCGAGTGTTAGAATCTGTACTCAAACTAATTAAAAAAGAAAATATGATTGTTTGAAGTCAAGATACAACATTGGGAACGAGGATAGTTGCCGTCAAACTATAGGTTAGAACTGATTTGAAATACAAATACAATACAATTAGAGTAAATCCCAGTGGTTTTAAAAAGTTTGTGGTTCTCAATATTGAACAAGTGCACGTGACATTCTGTTTTTAGTATATGCAAAGCTTAACATCAAAATAACATTTAAAATAGTCACGAAATGTGTCATTATAAAGTCAAAGAAAGTACTTTGAATATTATCAATTATTCCGATTATGATGTAACTGAGAAACAACTAAGCTGATAGCGCTAATCAAATGCATCTTTTCTCACTAATCTTTAATCAATCTGTTAATTGACACATGCAACGATTAGGCTTAAAAACATTTTATGCCGTCCCAAAACAGAAGATGCTACTGATTAAAAAGATAATTAAGATTATTAAGAGTTGGCACAATCGTAGATGCTTCCATCTCATAAATTGTTCATAATTATACAATTAAATCACTTTCACAAGTTCTTAAAATCGAAAACAATATCTATGACTTTGGTGGACAGTAACGTAGCTTAATTAACACAATTTGATTAAAGAAAAAAAAATTTTAACAAGTCTGCTAAATGTACTTTTCAAAGGATTGATTAGTTTATGAATCATATTTTCTCCACACTTTTTTTAATTTCGAAGTTCTTGAAAATCAATGCTTTAAATATATGCACACAACTTACTTTTTCCACCAAAGTTGTTTAAGAATGTTTTCAATTAAATATTCAATTTATTGATTTCAATAATATATTTTTCTTAACTTTGCATTCTTTTAATAAGTTTGAGTTTTTGTTTGTACTTCTCTTCATTTTATTGTGCATAATTATTTTGTATCTTTACCTCCCACGCATTGTTATTGGTTTTTTGGGAAAATAATTGTGAAAACATGGTTAAACTACTTTTAACTACAAACTTTGAATGATTCAACAGTGCAATTTCACAAAGGATATTTAATAGGTCTCTCGCTCTCTCGTAATTACTTTATTTTAATTAGAAAATCAATAAAAGGTTCTATCTGATGCATAGCAGACGGGAAATGGAAATGTTTTTCGCACAGCTCATCTGAGTTAAGTTTGCCTCAATAGCTGAATAAACGGAGAACGAACGAGTCACATTAAATTGCACAAAAACATTTGCAGTCTGATACTAAAACGAGGGTAGGCTGAAAAGTAATCCAAAAATATCACAAATTATCACTTTGTAGAAACTTCCTCTATTTCGTTTCCGAGTAACAAACATATGTAGATTCTTAAAGTCATCCTCCAATATGCATATTATGATATATGTTATTATAATTTGTCTTCTGAATCTCTCAACTAGTTGAAATTTAATACTTTACAAACACTTTCAATCTGCCCTCGCATGTGGATATGGCTAACTCCATAGCTGGCGAGGAATGCGAGAATAAATAATTTATGTTTACGAATACTGAACAGGAATAATCATTTCTAGTGAAGATCAAGGTTGTTGTATGTGTTATGGAATTATTTTGAGAACTTGCCTCCGTTTCACGCTGTGCGTCACCAACTGCCGCAACTTGAGCCATTGTCCGAGCTTTAATTAAAACTGTCTTATATCTATTATAATAGTATATAAGTTCTTATGTTTTTACGTTATTTCAGTCACGCTTCGTTGCAACAAAAACTTTTCATTTGTTTCATCCAATTGTTAAAACATAAAAAAAAAAAACAAAGACTCGTTACCGTGGATACGGTGGTCTTGCGGCACAACCGAACGATAAAACAACTCAAACCAAACTGAAAAACTAGAGACTCGTGAGTGAATGAGTTGTGTGAGAGCTATGAATGGGTCGGTCGGTGCGTTGTGAGCCATCCATTGATTTCCCATTTGAACAGGTATCTTTCGATCTTTGGCATTAATGAACAATTTGCTTTGTTTTTATAAATTGTTTGTATGATAAATTGTTTATTTTCTAGGCTGAGAAAGCAGTGTTTCAATAAATAGCATTTTTAAATACTTTGCGCCCACTTTATGCTTAAAAACAAAATACACGATGAATCTCTTGGGGATTGGTTACTTGCGAATTTTAGCTGATACACACAGACGTGATATTTTTTTTTATATATATATGCATATGTGTAAGTGTAGAATTTTTAATAGCCTTTAAATCAATAAACAAGCTAAAAAGTCTTTCTATGCACGGCGCGTTGGCCCTCCTCCTCATACTCGCGCTTCGAGATCCACATTTTCTTGAATGTATCGAGAGATGCGAGGATTGAGCCACCCATCCACGTGGAGTAGAGTCGTTCTTGGGGTGCGGCAATCTGTAAAAGTATAGCCGTTGTATGATTATTTGAATTCATTGATTGATCTTATTTGATGTTGCTTACTCTTATCTTTAAATCCTTGGCCGAATGCTTTCTCAACTCGGAGAGCAGGCGATCACCAAAGCCCTTAAACAATGTGGAACCACCTGATAGCACAATATTATGATAGAGCATTTTTCTCAGATCCATATCCGACTTTTCAATTGAATACATTAGAACGTCGTGTATGCCTTCACACTCTTCACCCAACAGATCAGGTCGGAAGAGGACTTCTGGTGCCCGGAAACGAGCTTGTCCAACTTCAAATGTCTTGCCATCGGGTAGTTTATATGCAAACTTTTCCGTCTCCACAGTTTCCTCCTTTTGGGGATTGGTAGCCAAATAGCAGACTTTCTCCTTAATAGAACGGACAATTTCAAATTCGGCTGTTGATCGGAAATTGAATCCCTCACGGCGTAAAAGTGTTTTGAGGTAACGTGTGACATCCCGACCAGCTATATCTACGCGCATAATACTGTGAGGCATGGCGAATCCCTCATAGATAGGAACTGCATGCGTCACACCATCGCCAGAGTCTAGTACCACTCCAGTAACGCGGCCAGTAGCATATCTGTCACAAAAAGAGACAAAGAATTCGATTTCCAAGAAAAAGAAACAATTTTGTAAAACTTACAGACTCAGCACGGCCTGCATGGAGACAAAGAGCGCAGGTGCATTGATCCCTTCAAAGAAAAATTCGGCTGCTTTTTCTCGATTACGACGAGGATTTAGCGGTGCCTCTGTAAGCAGTACAGGATGGTCTTCCGTAAAAGTAGCCAATTGTTCCTAAAATTGGATACGCTCAACTTTAAATCAACCCAAAAGGAAGTTAGTATATTGCTTACTTTACTATAGATGTAGCTCCATATTCGCTCCATATCATTCCAGTCTGTCACAATGCCATGCTCCATGGGATATCTAATGCTGAGTAGACCACGATGTTCTTCTGCCTTAGGACCCACAAATATATCTCCCTCCAAGGCACCAGCCATTACCCGTACATGCTTGGGTCTGCCAATACTAAGAGACAAAATATTTTGATTAACTTCAAATCAAGTCCTTGCCAGACTCACTTACTAATTGGGAAACCGGCATTTTGGAATGTGCTCGCCAGCAAAGCCGGCCTTGATAACACCAGAGCCCTGGAAAAAATAAATTCAGATCATTTCTTTTCGATTTTTTTTTGTATCAGTATCAAAAATTTGGAGTGCTTTTAAAATTAAATCATGGCTCACAATTATCCCGAAGCCGATATGATGGCTGTGTCGAAGAGTTCAAGGTTGTATCGTAAGACAGAGCGTCCTTTAACTGGACTCAGGTTTTCGAACGAGGACTTGGAGAAAGCAAACGATTTCTATTTTAACTGTCAGGAGTACCGAGACTATTATCGAGATACCTACAACAAGCTCCATCGTCCGGTCTTTTTTCAAACCCAAGGAAAATGTGGGATGAAGCAGGACTACAGTGTAGAGCTACTAAGACAGCCCATCACCTCGCACATCGAAAGACAACCTGTGATTTATCCTGATGAACTCAGAAGAGGGGTTGGTTACGACGCACGTTTCAACATGATTGGACGCCATAACAAGGTTACTAGTAGCTTGTTTAAGCGTTAAAATATAAAATTCGCAACCCTGTGTTTGATATAAATTAGGAATAAAATCAAAATTCAGTGTCTAAGCACCATTAGTCATAATTGTCATCTGCTGCTTATGGCCGGCAGAGTCAGCGTTGGCAAAAGCCGTTGAAAGTTTACTTTGGAGAAAGGAGGGGCTCGGGAATCGGCTCATATTCTTATTAGTCGTTTGGGTGATGTCACTGATTCGGACCAAATGCTGGCCAAATATGTTAAAGTATCGTCACTGTCAGATCTCCAGAAAGCTGTATTAGTTTTATATGCCACTTACGTTATCTATGACCACAGGTTGGTTGACCACGACATCATAAGGCTCCATTTTGTGCGTTTATAAAGAAGTTTGCAAATTTTACTAATTTACTATCCAAGTGTGACCCTATACTATGAAAAGAGAGATTTACGTAGATGAAACCGTAGATAGCTATCTACTCGGTAATACAAAAATTGTCTGTTAGAGGTGAGCATTTTGTGACTGTGACTGAAGTAAAATAAGTAAAAGTGACTGGGCTTAATTCAGCACATTTCAATATTAATTAGGACCGCCATTTATTCTCCGGGGAAAAAAAAGTGTACTCAAAAAACGGGTACGGTATTTTGAGCAAATACAAACTGAAATATAATTGTTATTATGCTGAATTTTCTAGTAACAATTCATCACTGAAAATCTAGCGGATAATGTACTATCCCTTCTGAAAAATTCTGCCAACACTAATCATCTCCATTGCAGAAATGTCTGTGTGTGCCCCGAATCCGGACAAAAAAACTACTGATGCGGTTAAGCCGCCGCCTGGCCTCAAGGCCATCATAGATCATCTGTATCAGATGTATCCTGATCAGCCGAATCCGCTGCAGGTTTGATATAAGTTTGCTTGCATACCTCCTGGTGTTTGTTTCATTTTTGCTGTATTGGTAGGTGACAACATTGCTAAAATACTGGCTGGGTGGACAAGATCCGTTGGACTATATTAGCATGTACAACAACAATGGAGACTCAGAGAAGAATGTACCACCTCATTGGCACTACATAAGTTTTGGACTGAGCGACCTGCATGGTGACGAGCGTGTCCATTTACGATCAACAGAGGAACATTCGACACGTTCTGGCATGGGTTTTGAACTGACTTTCCGTCTGGCTAAGACTAAAGCAGAGATTCAACAGCAATTGGAGTGTCCTGAAAAGCCGCTGCGACCTCCCACTTGGCCAGCCAATCTCCTGCAATCGATAGGTCGCTATTGCTTCCAGACTGGAAACGGCCTCTGCTTTGGTGATAACATTCCATGGCGCAAGAGTTTGGATGGCAGCACAGGGAATTCGCCGCTACAAAGCTTGTTA
Organism: Drosophila neocordata; assembly: GCA_018903615.1. Taxonomy (NCBI): domain Eukaryota; kingdom Metazoa; phylum Arthropoda; class Insecta; order Diptera; family Drosophilidae; genus Drosophila; species Drosophila neocordata. The sequence continues at coordinate 1,066,829 of JAEIGI010000018.1, forward strand.
GTGGCGCAGGATCCGCAGCTTGGCTGCATTGAGTCCCCCTTTGGCACAGTAGACTTTTGCCAAATCGTTGGAGTCTTTGAGGATGAACTAAATCAAGCGTCGCGGTGGAACGGAAGGGGGGTGCTGAACTTCCTGCGACGGGATGTGCAAACGGGTGGAGAATGGCTCGTTACAAATATGCAACGCGTCCGCAGTGTTTTTGAATTATTCCCAGAAACATTACTACATTTGCAGGATGACCTAGAGAAGCAGGGCTCGGACTTGGCCGGAGTCAATGCTGAGTTTACTTTTAAAGAAATTAAGCCAAGGAAAGTCATCAAAGAGGAAATTGACTTTCAAAGCTTAAACGAAAGGTGTGCCAGCGAGGAGAACAATCGACAAACGCTAACGGAATCGCAAGTCAAACGTGAGGAGCCAAGTTTTCCGCAGTCAATGTCAATGAGTAGCAATTCGCTGCACAAATCATGTCCGTTGGACTTCCAACCACAAGCACCAGACTGCATCTCTCTTGATGGCATCGAAATTACATTGGCACCTACTGTGGCTAAGTATTTGCTGTTGGCCATTAAGGACCGCATAAGGCATGGGCGTCATTTCACCTTCAAGGCTCAGCACCTCGCACTTACGTTTGTTGCCGAAACGGTGACTGGAGCTGCGGTCAACATTAATGAACCTTATGGAGTGCTTGGCTATTGGATTCAGGTTCTAATACCGAGTGATTTAGTACCACGTATGATGGCCGACTTTCGGAATGCAAATCTGGAGGAGAATACGGAGCCTACTCAGCGTTTGGAGTTCGAGTGGCCGGATAAAAATTTTCGACTTATTGTGGACCAACCCGTTTGTCTGTTGCCACCGCCACAGACAGCCATGTCCCTAGATGCAGCTTAATATCAATTTAGTTTAGTTTATAGACTCTGAATCTCTTCCACTAACAAATAAGTTTATACATTTTTATACATTTAGGCAGAATATACTTACCATTTATACACATGCTACTTGTTGGCGCCGGCGCCGGAAGATTCAGTTGACGGAGAGGCTCTTTTGATCTGACAACGGATATGCTCACTTTACCGAACGTTGGCACCTCCGCCTAATTGATGGTGATTGCGAGCGCAACTTTGTCTCCTCCTCCTGCTGTTCGTTCAGTTTCTAATTCTGGGAATTGATCAATTGAAGCCACTGATGTCGATCATGTGATTTGTCCATTCCAATAAGATCTTAGTCCATGCCAAATGAAGCAGACAGATGGAGAGTTTTTGCGCCGTTTTGTTTTTATAGGCATTTTCGTTGTAGCCGTTGCCTAGGTGATTTTGTTTACCGCAGAGCATAATGCCGCCCCACATTCTCTGAGCGCAGAGCAATAAGCAAAAAATAATTCTGATTCAGTTGTTTCTTCGGCGTTGTCGCGTTTGGTCGTGTCAACGCATTTGGGTCTTCTCTATCAGATACAAGTATAAAACACAATATTCGCGTCGGTTTGTGGTTTTCAGATTCAAATCAAAAATTTGCCAAATCCTGCTCCTCCGGCCTTTGTATGTATGTAAACAGAGCTTTAAAATTGTGTTCAGGTGTCTTAAATTTTTAGTCTATTGCGTAAGCACTAGTGCGTGACCTTCGATTTTGGCAGTGACCCCCACTTAGTTAGGCGGACACGTGTCCGCAACTTTGATAATGCGATTTTCGTAGTTATACTTTATAATAGCCGCAATCGCAGATTTCTTTACTTTGTAATTATATCTACATGCCATTTACTACGATTTTGTTCTCAGTGGCATTAAAAATACTATACATTATATAGTATATAATATATATTGTGCACGTTGGCAAAAACTGCAAAAGTTAACATTGAGCAACAGCTCCACTGTCCCCGGCATTCTGCAGGGGTGCGCATATTTTGTTATTTTTTTTGAAATGTACCAAGCATGGAATCGGTTGCTCATATAGACCGACATACGTCAAGTTATTTGTTATCGCGTTGTAATACTATCTGATAGTTAGGTAAGCTGAGAAATCAAAGAAATCATTTTGTGGTTGACAATGTCTACAAGCAACTCGGCAATCGAAACAGAGACTACGAAATGTAATTTAATAGTGAAGTAGATTTTTGGGCTTTCTAAGAAACTTGTTCAAATTACAACTAAATGGAATTGCCAAATAATTCGATCTGAAATATAAGTAACTAATTACATTAATGAGACTTTGGAGAAACTTGAAGTGTCTCTCAATTGGATGATGTGACTCAGAAATTATGGCAATGTTGCAATTAACATTATCTTCTTGTACTGAATTGGATTGAAATTCTTGTTGTAACCCCAAATCTTAGCCCTAGGTAACCTAAATAATAATTTCATCTGGAAGATTGGCAAATAGAGATAAGTTTTGGCAAATATTTAGCTAGCCAATTGCGTTGTGAGTCGTGAAATGTGAAATCAACGGCAGTAAAGACAACAAAGTGACATACATTTCGGTGTAGCTATTAAAGTGCAATGGACTTGTGGCTCTGTCCATCATCAGATCACTCCACTTCATAAGCGTATTTATCAATTTACTGTTGCAGCTAAGTCATGGCCGAGCACGAGCCACTGAACGAGACCCCGAACCATCCAAACGGACGCATATTGCCATCTAATGGCCATGCACAGCTAGCATCTAATGGAAATGGACAGTTGGCTCATGCCAATGGAAAGGCATTGCAAAATGGCACACAAACACACATCGAGGCGCCCTGTTGTCGAGATATACATGGCAAGGAGCCACCGGATGGCGGCATACGTGCCTGGCTGGTCATGATCAGTGCATTCCTTTGCAATGGAGTCATCTTCGGTTTTATCAATACGTACGGAGTGCTGCATGCGCTACTGGCCAGCCGTTTAACGGCATCGGGTGACACAGAGGCCTCAAGCAAAGCGGGTAAGTCAAAGTGAGAGTGGGAGAAACGCTGCTCTCTGGATAGCAATTTCTTCTTGAAATCCCTAAATGTCAACGGCGCATAGCCCGGGGCAAATTAGTCAGAAACTTGTTGCAAATTTCTAACGTTGATTATAATTATGTAGTGGGCAAATAAGATTAGATGGGAACCGGACAGTTGTTTTTGTTTAAGTTTGTATCAATTGCAGGCATCACAATTTATGACTATCCCCTGGGTGGGTCGACACTGTGAGATTTGCCTAGTGTCATCTATTTTGACATTTCATTTGTATTATTTGGTAAATAGGAAAAACAAATTGAACATATAATAAATAAGATGATTGATTTCCCTATTGGAATATTACAGATGGTTTTATACCTTTCGTTCGTTCTCCTGTCTTATCTAAATATTATTTTAATTAAACAGTTTGGTGGAAATCTACCTGTAAACATTTATTAGCGTACAAATGATAATTAGATACTTGTTGTTGTTTTTGGTGTAATGTAAAGTGCTTAAAATTAAATTAATTAAAGTTTTTTTATATTATCAAACTGATTTTTCGACCACATATTTAATTGGATTTTTTAACTTAATGTGATAAACAAAGATTAGTCCATATAAGGATTGATTAAGTAAAGAGTTTTGCCATGAATAACACGACTATTTTTAAATTTTATTCATTATAATTGTAAAATTTTAATGTTTTTTGAAAACCCAAAGAATGGGAGAGGTACCAAACATTAAGTTTATGTTGTGAGGAAAAAAAGCTTTCTTTTTTGCTTTAATAATTTTGAAAACATAAACCTTTTAGGGCAATGAGCTTTCAAGACTAACTAACTATGAAAAAGGACTCTAAAGAGAAATTTACTAGTACTAAGTGCATAAAGGACTTTATTGTTCTTAATTTATTTCTTAAAAATGTTTTTGTTTTAAGAAACATGACTTATAATTTCTATTTTTTAAGCAGTTCCTTTTTGTACTGTTATATAGTTCCTAAAAGTATGCTAAGAATTTCTAACTTACCAATAGAAAGTAGAGAGAGGTTATATAATTTCCCCATTCTTTTAATGCTTTTTATATTTTGATATTTTATTATACAAAATCATTCTGAAATAGTTTTGAATTTTTATATAACTCCTCCAACATTTAATCAATTAAGTACCCGATAGGGAATATTTTATGAATGAAATGAATGCTATTCAATTTCATTCATTATTTAAGAAGATTCTACTCAAAAATCGATTCCCCTGGGTCATTCAGCGCAATTGTTGCCGCTGTTGTTATTGTTGTAGTTTGTGTTTTTTTCCGTTTTTTTTTAAGTAATTTGCTTGTTGTTGGGTTCAATAAAACATCGCAAGTATAGTAGTAGAATGTGAACGTAGTAGAAACGACGCTGGGCAAATCCCCGCATTGGCGATGTCAAGTGAATTAAATTGCTCAGAACTTGATTGGATCATAAAGAATTATTCAACACCCGTACGGACATAACGGACAGCCGACAACGATGGCGATGGCAATAGCGATGGCAATGTCACGTCAAGTGAGAGTTAAAAACTTGAAGTGAATTTATCCGTTTACGGTGAATAGTTTTGCGTGCCAAACAAGACAAATAACTGACAATAACCGGAAAATTGAACTACTCAAATGTCTTAAAAATAGAAAAGCATATTTTTTTATTTATTCGATTTATTTGTGTTTGTCAAGGTTTTTGTCTTTTGCGACGTCCCGCATTACGCATACGCCGCATTGGGGGCAGGGACAGGAAAAGAAAAACGACCCGTTGACCGGTTCGCCGAGCAAAAGACAAAAGCCGCGAACAAAAAGATAATACATATACAACGCCAACTGGTAGCATAAAAGTGGCAAAAAGTGCACCCGCCGCCACTGACCCAGTTACTTGGACGACTGGCGAAGCACCTCAAGTGCCTTAGCTTGACAGCGATCCTCCTGCTTTGGCTCTACAGCTTGAGATGAAGCGTCGGCTAAGTGTCATTAGTTCCGCAATATGATTAAAACTAGACGTAATATAAACCCAACCATACGAAGGTGTGAGATGCCATATTTAGAATTGTTTTTTGCTGCATTGTGAGTATCAATTAATTACCCGACTTATGTCAATTACACACTCATGTGGGCAAATAACAATTAATCCATAGACCGTGAATGAAATTTGCGGATCTTAAGACGACCCGCCAATTGTGGACTGCCTTTGGGTAATACAAAATGAAACACAATTAGAATTCTTTAGTTTTGTTTAAGTTTGGATTACAAATTTTCATCTAAGCGAATGTAAAATTGATCCTTTGTCTTGGCTAGTACAGTGTTAGCTTGTTTTGAGAACATTAAAAATCTCTTCTAAAACTCAAAGTTAAATCAGAGATAATTTTCTTATCAATATTGCTAAAAATATTTATTTTTACTTTCAGGCGTCTATTATCAAGTTAAAATGTTTGATATGACATGTTTTAAAATCGTTTTATAATATATGATTTGGTCAGTTTCTTTTTGTTTGAATGAATTCTAGGTTCCTTCATGATTTTATTTGTAAATTTTTATGAATTAAGAATAACAATTAAATATTTAATAGAATCCGAACCACTTTAAATGCCAATTTAGATAACGATTATGTGAGATGATAACAAATAAATTTAAATGCAATTTATAGTCTCAATAGTTAGCGAAAGCTTCATACATATATTTTCAACAAGCCAATTTTGTCTTTTATGATCTGTATAAAAACAAATACAAAAGTATATATATTGTAAAAGTCTTTATTTCAATCTTGCCGGCATTAAATGGTATTACCTCATTCTGCTATTGATTGCATGAGAACTTTAAGAGATAGAGAGAGAATTTAACAAATTTAGGGAAATGTTTATTTTTTGCTCAGACAATTGGTAGACATTCTACCCCGCGTTTCTGTTTCTTTTATAGAATTTTGGCATCGTTCCAATAGTCAATGCAGTATGGGTATTATCTAATAATTCTCTTGCACTGTGTGTGAGTGTGTGTCATTCTCTCTACATGTGTGGGTACATATGTATATTGGCATTGGCATTGACATTGCATAGCTACTGTGTGTAACTGTGTGTGGGAACAATTTTCCCAATGATGGGGCAGCTATCGTTTTCTGGGTAGACACAACATTGAAAGTAAATGAATAAATGATATATGATCATGTGAGAAAGCAATTGATTGAAAACTTTGTTAGGGAAACTCTTCAAAAAAAAAAAGAAAGATAAGTAGGCAGTCATAAAAAATCCCCGAAATCGAATTGAAATCATAGTTCAAGGAATAATCGCTTATCAGTCTAGGAATATATACATATGTATAGTGTAGTATATATTCACACATTAAACATAGCTAATAATACAGATTTCATTTATAAAGTAGTGCGTATGCTGATTATGACGACAAACATACGCATTTAATAATTATTCTTATCTTAAGTTCCGGTGCTAGTATAGCATTATCATTAATAGTTTTTCTTAAATACTGATTAGACATTCATAAGATTGTTTATATGTACCTATGTGTAGGTGAAAATTGATGTTAATGTGTTATTTATCAATTTCAAAACAATCTGTGGACTTTCATCCGGTCTTTAAATCATATAGTAACTCGATACTGTGACTGGACTGTACCCGATTTGCATCCGAAGTTGCATATCAGTCATCTGTCAATTGTGGACCCCTTATCAAAATTAGATCAGTATTGGCGAACACAGAACAAAGAATTAACCCAATTCTGTCATTCTAAAATATCAATTTGTATAGTTCAAGTGGGACAAATGAAAGTGTTTACTCTTTGCGAATCAACAGATTTTCAATATGTTGGAACAGAAGGCACAAGGAATACCAAGTTATTTGATGAAGATACTGAAGTCAAATATTGAATGCAACAAGAAACCAATAATAAAGCTCTTCCTAAAATAAATTTAGTATGCTGAGGTTTCAAAAAAACTTGAATTTAGTTTCACTTCTTAGCGTTGCCATATGACATGGTAAAGTGTTCCTGTATTCTCCTAATTCCTATTGTTTCTGTAGTACATGTGGAGTGGAACGAAGTTGCAGTTGCTCATTGTCACACATAATTTTTATTCCTTTGCAAAAAAGGTATATTAATTTTGGTCAGAAGTTTGCAACGCATAGAAGGAAGCATCTCCGACTATATAAAGTATATATATTCTTGATCAGCACGATGAACTGAGTTCATTTAGCCCTGCCCGTCTGTCCGTATATCCGTCTGTCCGTCCGTCCGTCTGTCTGGATCAACGCAATCTCCTCCGAGACCCTTGAAGCTACAGAGCTGAAATTTTGCTGCAGGCATTGTATATCTCGGAATCATTCCGATCGGACGACTATATCATATAGCTCCCATAGGAACGATCGGTCATGAATATGCTTTAACCTCAATAACTTTGTTGTTTTCTAACGAAATATTACGAAAGCCGGTATTTGTGAGTTTTATATACTTCCTAACATATCCACCAAGTTTTATCAATATCGGTTGACTATATCATATAGCTCCCATAGGAACGATCGGCCAAAAAATTGGTTTTAGATGAAAATCTTGGTTATTTTAACAGCGATACACTCGAAAAGTTTGGTATATATAAAAATGTGTCTGTTGAGTTTTGATAGAAGCGGCCTACTATATGATATAGCTCATATAGGAACAATCGGACCAAAAAAAAACAATTTTTTTTTACTCGTAAGTTTATTTTCTTGGAGCCATGGGCATGATTAGTTTTATATACTCTCTTATAATTTTGGTAATTTTTATGTAATTGATAAGAACAGTTTGCAAAGGTATCCGAACTTCGGCGTGGCCGAAGTTAGCCCATCCTTCTAGTTAGTTTCTTGGCAGTTTTTTAGTTGATTACCGGATCCACAAACAATGACCATATTTAACCGGATTCTTTCAATGCTACACGGCTTAAGAATAACTTTGAACTGTGTTAACTTGAACCTATGGAATAATGAATAAGCCGAACAACAGTTAGCCATTAAACAATTGGATAAAAAGTGCGGGACTCTGAATCGAACGAATTTTCTTTTAAGCATTATCCTTAGTAAAAGTCTAGTAAGACAGCTCAGTTATAGCAAATAGTTTACAGGAAGTATGCAGGGTTTAGTTCACTGGTTAATAAAATAAAATTCTTAGTTCGCTAGCATAAATATTGGGCAGGTATTGTAACCCAGAAAAATCAGTCACGAGAAAGTCTGTTTTAATATAAAATATTAAATATACATAAAAATCGGAAAATATTGTTCGAAGCATAATATGAAATTAACTTTTGTACAGTTTACCCTGAATTAACTACCTTATTTGACACTTTAATCATTTACGTGTGACTTTGTTGTTTTACTTCTCAAATTTAAAAAAAAAACCCAGACACCATTGAATAAAATTAAAATAGTTATTAAATATTTTAATAAAACAATATTTTTTTTTGATTTTTTGGACTCTATCCCCAATAAAATTAGCCATGGAAATGACCCCTTTTACCGATCTTTTTTAGAATGCTACTAGTTGCGTCTTAAACAATATTTAAATTGATATGAATGATTTTATTTATCTATCCCAACTTATATAAAGACTTTGTAACAATGTTGCATAGAATAGAATAGGTTTTGTCATTTTAATTATTGTTTTTCTTCATAGTTGAATTGGCTTTGTCGATTGCTTTTGCAAGTGATTCAGCTGGAAGCCGTTTTAGACTGATTGGAACAAATGCTGAAATCACTTCACTTCACAATTAACCACAATTGCATGAGATTCGATTAGACAAAAGCCACCAATTCCAGTATTTTTATGTATCAACACATTATTCATTTGATTTTTTTTAGCTCTGGTTGGTTCCTTGGCCATTGGCACCACATTCCTGTTCTCCACAGTCGCCGGCTGTCTGACCGATAAGATCGGTTTGCGTTTGACTACTTTTGCTGGAGGAGTTCTGTCGGCTGGTGGCCTCTTACTGTCCTCCTTTTGCACAGAGAACATTGGAGCCCTGTACTTTACATATGGCATCATGTTTGGACTCGGTGCTGCTTTGGCTTATACGCCTACGTTGGCGATATTGGGTCACTATTTTAAGCGGTATTTGGGAAAGGTTAGTGGCTTTGTGACCGCAGGATCTAGTGTATTTACTGCAATATTGCCGCCCTGTTTGGAAAGTTCCTTGCAAAACTATGGCCTGGAAACCACCTTAAGGGTAAGCTTACAAAGGTTTGGATTATTATAGCAAATACTTATCATAATTGTTTTCAGTTAATGAGTCTTGGTGCTGGATTTGTGATTGTTTGCTCGTTTGTATATAAGCCACTGCACCCACCCCCAGAACCACCTAAAAGGAAACCGGGAAGATCGCGTTTTAATCTCTTCCTGCGCTCCATTGTAAATGTGGAGATCTGGAAGCGCAAACGTTATGTAATCTGGGCGCTGTGTGTTCCTTTGGCTCTATTCGGTTACTTTGTGCCCTATGTTCACATGATGGAATTTGTAAAAACCGTTTTTCCCGGCAAGGATGTTAACCTGCCGGTCATGTTTATTGGCATTACCTCTGGAATAGGTCGGTTGATCTTTGGTGTGATTGCCGATATGCCTGGAGTGAATCGCATGTATTTGCAGCAGCTTTCATTGGTTTGCATTGGCCTGATGACCCTGATGCTACCACTGACCAGCTCATATGGTGTCCTGTTATCCTTTGCTCTTCTTATGGGTCTCTTTGATGGCTGTTTTATTTCGCTTCTGGGTCCTATTGCTTATGAGATATGTGGGCCATCTGGAGCTACACAGGCTATAGGCTTTCTGTTGGGTCTGAGCTCGATTCCTCTGACACTTGGACCCCCAGTGGCTGGCATGATCTTTGATAGCACAGGATCGTATACAGTGCCGTTAATATTGGCAGGTCTACCTCCTCTTTTGGGCTCCTCGCTGTTGTTCCTCGTAAAGTGCGTAAAGGATGACCGTGATGGAGCTCCAGAGGCCCCTCGGGTTATAGCCCTGTCCAATGGTGATATTGAGATAGCCATGAATGGTAACTGTAAATTAAGAGTTTGAAACCAAAAAGATTTTCCCAAATGTACCTCTACTTTTAGGTTCCAAATCCCAAGCGCCGCTTATGGGTACAGCACAAAATGGAGTCAAGTCGGCAGCTCTGAGTAATGGACATGTCGATACAACAACTGGTTCGTACTCTGCACGCAGACCTAATTTTACAGCTTGTTCTCGCTCTATTTGCACCTTAGAACCGAGCAGTAGTTCGCTATTTACTAACACAGGGATGGGTTCATCTTTGACCTGTTGCTCGCATTCGCCATTGTTGGGTGAAGCTAGTAGCTCCAAGTATTCCATACCATTGACTGGTTCCCACATAGGTTCTTGTCATTTGTCCAATTCCACATCTATAGCAGGAACTCAAAAGCGTCGCTACAATTATTCCGTATACTAATCCATCAATCCATCTAAAGCCTTGCAAAAAACATGATACATTTCGATCACAATTATAAAATTAAAGTATAGTATTAAATTCGGGTGTGCAAAGTAAATTTAAGGCTATCATTTTCTTTCAACCCTATGCCGACAGTAATTTTATACCCTTCCAATCGATAGATGGCTCTGCCTTGTCCTTATTGTATTTTTATGCATTTTCATATCTTGTACCCATATGGTAAAAGGGTACATGTCCGTCCGTACGAACACGTAGATCTTAGAGACTATAAAAGCTAGAGCAACCAAAATTTGTGTCAGCATTCGTTTAGTGTCTACGCAGATCAAGCGGGTTGCGAAGTGAATTTTTGTTTGAACTGATGGCAAATACTTGATACAGGGTATAGTCAAAGTCGGCAGGGACGACTTGCTTGCTTTTTTTTATTTTTCTTCCATATACATAATTTTGCAAAATATTTGTTATCCTGTTAAAGAGGGAACATAATTTGCAGGATTAGTGAATCTTAAGAAGATATAGGGGACCATTTGAGTTATATTCGCACATTGAAGTGCACAAATACAAAATCGAAATGCAAATGTTTTTTTTAAAACATCATCATCAAACATTATCAATCCGAAAAAGTATATTATATCAACTATGGAATGATTGGCAAGACCAATTAAACGGCTCTGGGGTTTAATAATACAGCCAAATTTAACAAATCGAATTTTCCGCTCGATGATATTGAATTAAAGTAAGGACGTTATCGTTTTTGCAAGGATATACAATTTTCCTTTTGGTTTAAAATCCATATCCTTAATCACTGCCAAGGTATTTGGGAGCACAGCTTTTCTTAGATTCGAATCGAACTTTTATATTAGCCGAACACATCCTCATTCCTCATAGTTCTATTTATCCCTACATTCAATTAGTTTTAGTTTGCTTTTTAGAGTTTTAAGTTGCTGTAAATAAAATGTCATTTTGCATGAAAAGCTTTTGCTGAATTGGTTACTTTTACATGCTTATGTTATCCTGTGAATCTTTCAGAGAAACTCAACGACTCCGAAGGATCGGCGTCCTAGGGAAATCGAAAATCGCTGTCGTCTAATAACTCAAAAATTCCACAATAAAACTTTACCAATTGAAAAGTTCTGCCATTTTACAGTTGCTAACCGTGTCATCATCAACATTGTCGTTATCATCGTTATCACCATCATCATCAAGAACTTTGGAAAGCCAGCGCAAATCGAGGTGTTCATTTTATTAATAACCGCACATATCAACTATAGCGGAGACTCTCATGTACGTGCACTCCATGTGCACGGCATCCTATATAGGATTAAGAAGCATTCGAAATAGACCATTTACTTAAGTTTTTTGAATAAATACCACAAATCTTTATTAAAAATAAAACCAACAAAGTTTTCTCTATTTAATTTGAATTAGTTTTTTAGTAATTCAAATAATTTAATTAGATTCCGATATGTAAATAAAGTGAGTTCCGAGATTAAGAATAGTTTTTAGGTTTGAATATGAAGGTAAATACTATCAAATCGTTCATTTCAATTCCTATCTGATTGAGTACTTAATTGTTAAGTAAAATATTATAATTCAAATTTATAACTAAAGCTATAAATGGACGTTTATGATATAACAAAAACTAAAATACACAAGATAATAGTTGAGATATTAGAACATGTTTCATTATACACATGCGAGGTGTATATGAAAGGTAAGTAAGGAAACAATTTCCAAGTAACATAAATACGTATAAAAATAAATACTGGATTAAGTACAGATTGGACTATATACAAGATTAAGTATACTTTTAGCTTTATTATAGGAATTGATAAATAGTTCTGAAAAGTTGTTAACAGTAAGATCGTCTTCCTCAAGAAAGTCATGACTGGTTTTTTCGTTTGTCAACTCCGATTTCGAAATGTGATCGATTTAAGATATCTATAAAAATAAATAAAAGGAATGTAAGAAATTTTTACTGAATTGCGAGAATAGGGGTCTACGACTCAAGTCAGACATCGACAGTTCAATTAGAAAAGCTTTCCTCAGCGAATCAAAATGATATTTTAGAACTGTCAATATGAAACCTTTGGCAGCTATATAATAATTTATTTAAATCCAAAACAAAGGGGAAAAAATAAAAGTATAAATTTATGTAATGTTAATATTTTGCTAATATCGACGGATATAATATATATATAGAAAATTAACCAAGCAAGTATTTTGAATATACCCTGTACCAATAAGAGGAACTTTATAAAATCAAACTCCTTCGAATTCGCCAATAATTCAAACTAAAATTTTCCTCACAAGTGGCACCAACTAACGCATGCTATCTCGCTTACACTTACTACGCATTGGCGCACTCGGCATTTTAGTAAAAAATGTATACAGATATATCCCCGATATTTATTGTCCGATTTTGACGAAATTTGGTCAGCTGGTATATTTTGGCCATATTTTTGGGTGTTCCAAACAAAAGTACGCTAGCTTTAATAAAACTCTAGTTATTCGTTTTTCCTAAATTTCGGCGGCGGAAGTGGGCGTGGTAAAAATTAAAAACAAACTTGATCTGCGTAGACACTAGACGAATGCTGACACCAAATTTGGTTGCTCTAGCTCTTGCAGTCTCTGAGATCTACGTATTCATACGAACGGACGGACGGACAGACCGACATGTCTCAATCGACTCGGCTGTTGATGCTGATCAAGAATATATATATTTTATGGGGGTATATTTTAGCGACTTTAATATACCCTTTTACTCTATGGGTACAGGGTATAATTATAATTTACTATAAAAAGTAGTTGCATTGTAAAATTATTTTATGGCCGATTGGATATATATTCCTGATTAAAATGTTTCATTATCAGCAAGCCGGCGAAGATCATTATATCCAGTTCATAAGTTTTAAAAATAGTTACCTTTAATGTCACATTCAGACTTTTCAATTGAAATACTTCAAGTACAATAATGGATTCAGTAGCAGTGCATTCAATTTCACACATCCATTATAAACGAAAAAATATTTTCATTCACATTTCATTTATAACTAGAATCAAATTAAAATCAATAATAAAAAAGGTATTCAGAAGCTGTTTCAAAATATATAATGAATCTCGAATGGGTGGATAGGATGAGAAAGTGTTAGGAAAGACAATGTTGTATTTCTGTATATTTTAATGTGCTAATTTTTCAACATCCTGACAACATCATTTTGTTTTTAAATGATTTCAAAATTTTGATGTTGAAGCTTTGAAAAAATGTGATATGATTTAGAAACACCTTGGTTTTTATACCCTGTACCCATAGGGTAAAAAGGTATATTAAAGTCGCTAAAATGTATGTAACAGGCAGAAGGAAGCATTTCCGACCCCATAAAGTATATATATTCTTGATCAACATCAATAGCCGAGTCGATTGAGACATGTCCGTCTGTCCGTCTGTCCGTCCGTCTGTCCGTCCGTCCGTCCGTATGAACACGTGGATCTCAGAGACTACAAGAGCTAGAGCAGCCAAATTTGGTGTCAGCATCCGTGCAGTGTCTACGCAGATCAAGTTTGTTTCAAATTTTTGCCACGCCCACTTCCGCCCCCGCAATTTAGGAAAAACGAAATACTAGAGTTATATTCAAGGTAGCGTATTTTTATTTGGCACACTTAATAATATGGCCAAAAGGTATCAGCTGACCAAATTTCGTTAAAATCGGACAAGAAATATCGAAGATATATCTATGTACAATTTGTACTGAAATGCCCTTTGCGGCATTGCGTAGTAAGTGTGAGCGAGTTAGCATGTGTTCGTTACTGCCGTTTGTGAGGAGAATTTTAGTTTGAACTGATGGCAAATTTTAAGGAGTTCGATTTAATAAAGTTCCTCTACTTGGTATAGGGTAAAGTGGTATAGGGTATAGTCAAAGTCGGCAGGGACGACTTGCTTGCTTTATTCTTTTTGACTTACATATAAATTACGAAAATCATAAGAATGTTTTGGTCTGATTCTTCCTATGGTACCTATAGCATACAGTCAGCCGATTTTGTTGAAACTCAATAGAAATAGCGCTATTAAAATAAACCAATTTATATATCTTTAACTATATTCTTGACGTTTCTATATGATAGTCATTCGATCGGGTGATATACCTGTGGATCTACACTAAAATAAAGCCTAGGGACTTGGACGAGATTGTCTTGATTCAGACGGAGTTTCGAACGGACAGACGATCGGACAGTCACGGCTAAATCAACTCAGATTGTCGTGTTGATCAAAAATTTATATGCTTTACGTAGTTGGAGGTGCTTTCTTTTATGCTTTGCAAACTTGTGACTAAAATTAAAATACCCATTTTGGAAGGGTACTTTAGGAAATAGAATGGCTAAGGTAAATAAAAAGGCAATATTAAATTTCTCCTAATAGTTTCATCAATCGTTTGAGCTTAGTCACGTTCAGGTTAATAAATACATGTGTTGATTACGAGTAATTATAGTATATTTCATTTCTACCGTTGTGAATAAAAAGACTATAATTAAGTATTTGTATTTTGTTTGCAAACTCCCGCAATATTTTGGTCAAACAGTGTGGTGAGAGCAGCTTATACAAGCCAATAATCAACGCCAGCCACTGGAAGTGGGTTGGGAATCCACCGATCGATGACGTATGGCATAACGCCTATTCGCATTCTAAAAGTGTTTGGGTCTGCCGCTGACAGATGTTAGTCAAAATTATAGTAATTTGTATGCACGTCTTCTATGATGAGGCCCTATAAAACCAGGCTTACTATGTTTGGGTTACTGAAGCTAGGCCGTAGCTTTACCTATCACTGGCGACTTGCGTTTAACTGGAGTGGGTAGCGGGTAGTGAGTTTTATTTTGAGGGTAGTGAGCTTTACGTTTGATAGTCGATCAAAATGAATGCGTGACAACACACATAGATATGACAACCTACCAAAACAGGCATCGCATCCGGAATATAAATACGCTTCACACAAAATATTTTCATTAAAGTGTTAAAGTTTGTTGAAGCTTTCGGACGCAAAATCGGTGGAATTCAAAAAAATAAACCCAAGGATTTTAATTATGCTGACGTGGACATTATGGATTACCTTTATAATAGTTCTATGGATATATTTTCTTTGGACTCGTCGTAGATATTATCTACTGACTCTCAAAATACCCGGTCCCCTTGGATATCCCATATTGGGAATGGCTCACAAACTAATGCGCAGAGAAGGTTAACCTACGAGAGAAAGTTTAATTGTGTAGAAAAAGAAAATAATTGTTAGTCTTATGTGTAGATATTCTTAATGCAATTGGATTTTATCTGCATAAACATGGAGCCACAATATTCTCTTGGCTGGGACCATTACCGTTTCTTATTGTCAGTGATCCACAAACTGTACAGGATATTTTAACATCTGCCCACTGCGTGAATAAAGGGATTATCTACCAGGCAGTGGATGATGGTGCTGGCACCGGACTATTTAGTTTAAAAGGTAACACGAATTTTGAGTCTAAATTTTGAACTGCGAAAGGTGTTGAGGTGCTACAACTATATTTTCCAGGTTTCTTTATATCCATATGCTTCTACGAAATTCTTTCGATATTTTTACTTAGATCCCGAATGGAATGTACATCGTAAGCTTTTAAACCCAGCTTTTGGACATAAGGTGCTCCTTGGATTTCTTCCTATTTTTAACAACGAAACTAAAAACTTGATCAGTTCGCTGGAAAGCCTGGTAAATAGTGGGGAAAGAGACTTAATACCTCTTCTCCAAAATTTCACTTTGGGTATAGCAACTCGTAAGTAATGAACGGAAAAAAAAAAAACATTTCAGCAATCATTCATTACTTTCATTTAAGTATAGAAACGACTATGGGGAGCGACGTAAAGGGAGAAGAGAACTTTAAGAGCTATAGCTTGTTGGAGCGTTATCAATGGTAAGTTTGCCATTAACTTGACTAGTTAATTCTATGCATTAATAGTGTATTAGAAACCATGACAGATATGTGCTTCTCGCCATGGTTGAACAGTCAGTGGGTTCGTCAGCTTTTAGGCAAGGAAAAACGGTATTGGCGGGCAAAGACCGAGATCCGTGCGTTTATTCGAAAGGTAAGCTTATTATTGTATATAAATTTGGTCCTATTGAATTTTTACATAATTAATCGTTAGTTAATTGAGAAAAAGCTTCTTGAGGACGACGCAGAAGATGCGACTTCGTCTCAGCCTGGTAACACATCAAAGGACAAAAACATATTCTTTAATCTGGCCATCGATCTGTTAAAGCGGGGAGTATTCAGCTGGAAAAATGTTGAAGATGAATCCAATATAATAGTTTTTGGTGCTTTTGAGACCACAGCAAATACAGTTTATTATACGCTTATGCTCTTGGCCATGTTTCCGCAGTACCAGGAGAAAGCATTCGAAGAGATTAAATCCTTGTTCCCTCAGAAAGGTGACTTTGAAGTGTCCTATGCTGAAACGCAACAAATGGTGTACTTGGATCTGATCATAAATGAATCAATGCGAGTTATACCACCAGTGCCTATAGTTTCTAGGCAAACATCACAAGATGTACGGCTATCTAATGGCATTGTCATACCCAAAGGTGTACAAATCGCTATTGATATATTTCATATGCATCGCAGCAAGCAACTTTGGGGTCCCGAAGCGGAAACTTTTAATCCCGATCATTTCTTGCCGAATGTATTTCAAGACAAACATCCATACGCCTATATACCCTTTACAAAGGGTCTACGAAATTGCATAGGTAACTTGAAACTCATTGAAAACATATTGTTAAACTTTTAAATACTTTTAATTTTTTCAAGGTTGGAGATATGCGCTTATTTCGGCTAAAGTGACATTGGCGAAATTGCTGAGAAATTACGAGTTTAAAACTAGTTTTAAGTTTGAGGATCTTTATTTTATTGAGGATATAACTATTAAACTAAAAAATGTGCCCCTATTGGAGCTACAAAAGAGAAACTAATAATAAAATGTGTCCACTGGAAATGTAAATAAAGTTATTTAATAAGAAATCAACTTGTGTTCTTCAGAGATTTTCATACCTAGATGGAAGGTATATTGACAAATAAGAGGCACTCACGCCACACAATCTTTATGTTATAACACATCATTTAATATTTTCAATAGGTTTATTTCTAAATAAGCTAAGGCTTTTAGGAGCATATAGAAGAAGGAATAATAAAATGGTTATTAATCTATCCAGAAAAAACAAAAAAAAGAAAAGTAATAAATTTTTAGTATCTAATTTTAAGTCAATGTTTTCTTGGTTTTCGCTGCAAATTACAATCTGACGTTTTTGACAGATAACTCAGATTGTTCGCTTTTAATGGAAAAATGCATATGTTTAAACAGTAACGAAATTTTAGTTAAGCAGTCTGGCAACATTTTTTAAATTATTAGCGCTTAATAATCAGCTGTCATTGTACGTATCTAGCAGCGCTATTTTCAACGCCTTTTGAAGCACTGTTTTTGCATTTGACAACACTACTGCTACCAAAACAACAAAATCACAATCTCTGTTTTAACCAAAATGACGACCACGGACATTTTGGGCCTAATAAAACGGAAATATTTGCTAAAATTCGCAATGGCTTGCCTAATGTACAACAGACACAGAATCTCCTGGATTGCAAGGATGATTTACTCTTTGCATGGAACGCCACTGATTGTTGCTTGCTGGTAAAAAATTGGCGCGCAACACTGATGGAATCAGATGTACCTACAAAGCAAAATAGTTACATATCAAACATTGATACCATCTAGCACACTGAGTTTGGATTTGGATCATGTAGTGGCATCCAATGAGTGCTCCCTAGTGGCTCTAAGCGGCCCTCGTGGTGTGTATCATGGAATTGCCTCGTCGTTGGGGCCCAGAAGGCTACTTTGAGGGTGCTAAGCGGAATATCACCTGTCGTGCATTTAATCTGGACACTCAGTTATTTCAAAATAATTCGCATCTGGAAGTGCGTCAGGTTATAAGCGAGTCTAGTGGAAAGCTGCATCATGCCATTTTGCTGGAGACCGCCACCGCCGAGCACTCGTTTAACGAAGTTGACGACTTTGTGATCATTGAGCCCTCCGAGTATATTGTCCATGTCCGGGAGACCGTAGAGTTGGAGTTGGGTCTAAAATCCGTTAAACCCACGCTTAAAACCACATCTGCACTCCATTTAAAACGGGATGCCATTAATGAGCTGCGTTACTTCGTCTATCACAATGCTGGACTTCATGTTGTCACCATAAGCTTTATAGCTGAATTGCAGCGTTATCTGGAAAGTGAGGCAGAAGGGGATCAGCTGGAATTCGCAACACCATCCCATGCTGAGTATATTTTGTGCACTAAATTCGATTCGAGTGACCAAATTAACGCCGTTTTCGGTATGGCCCTACTCCAAACTCCAGCAGGTGTTGTTCTATTGCTTGGCAGCGGCCAGGTGATTAGTCTTAAACTTGTCATCAATGCACAGCTATTGACTACACCCAGTGAGCAAGTTGCGAATTTAACTCTTGCTAATCAAGAAGGTGCTGGCCCTTCTTTTCCGGATATAATTAAAAGTCTGTTGCAAAGAGATGTTAACCAGCCCATATTGGCTGACAAGCCATCCTCTATCGGCAATGCCAACGAGGGCTACGAACTGATAGACCAAGCTATTGAAGTACTGCGATCAGAATATCTAAAACGTCATGAAAAGGTGCGTGGTGAGTTTGCCAAGCACATCAATCAGTTTCGCATTAAAAGGGAGCAGCAACTGCAAGAGATTAAAGATCTGGAGAGTGAACGGGAGGTAATAAGCGAGCGTGCCCATAAATTAGCCGAACGGTTTGAGGAAATCAGCGATAACCAAGACTTGCTTGTACGCAAGTGTCACAGACTTTTACAAAATGCCAATGGAGCTTTGCCCAACAGTATGGTAGCCGAGCGTGAATTTGCTCAACAAGTGGCCAATCTTAATAAGGCCACCAAAAAGATAGCTGCCGCCATGGACAGTGCCAAAAAGATGATGAACAAGCAGCGTTATTATATAGCTAAGAACCAGGACGAAGTCCGTCAGAATACCTATGAGCTGCCGGAAAAGCAACACCGAACCATAACCGAGATACTAATGCAGTTGGGCAGCGAAATAGATCGACAGGTCACTGATGTGAACCGTATAAATAAGATTATTGGTGTCTAAATAAAGTACTGAATCATACAACGTATAATACATGTTTGTTTCACTTAAGGAAAATCCCAAAGGCCAACTTTGTTGAGTCAATATGATTACATTCCCAAGCTGCCTTCTAAATCTATTTATTGAAAGTGTACGCCTATAACAAAGTTCAAACACCGCATCCTAGAATAAATATTAAAAATTGAAAAATTTATCCGAAATGTGAAAAATAATAGTCAAAGTTAAATATTTATATGATTTTGTGCCTAAATTGGTGCATACATGTGCTTTTTACATTGTTTTAGGTGTTAGGGTGTGATAGATACATATGCCAAAGAAGGTTGATTCTCTTCGATTATTGTGTTGAATTACATTTATAAATCTTTTTTCTATTACTGTCTAAAGTGTTCGCTGTTTTTGTCTTATTTCTTCAGACAACTTTGGGTTTGAAAATCAACAACAGCTTGCATTGTTTCACATTTTGATTTCGATAATGGAAATTCGAAACATTTCTAAACAAAGAACTTTTCCCAATTGACAAGTTTTAATTAAACAAGAAGAGAGATGTATATTAAAGATAACCGTTTTTTAAACTGGCCCTTAAACTTATAAAATTTAATTATATATTTTTCTTTTATCTCTTTTTGGATGTTTTGAGAACTTTAGTTCTTTTCAAAGATAGACAATTTTCAAACAATAAATTAAAGGTTTGTTTAAGATGGAAGCATTTCCAACAATAAAATTTATAACTGGATATGATACAGCTTCTATTGAAACGATCGGTAGGCAATATAGTTTTAGACCAATAAGTTTGTTATTTACCTTATCAGTCGTCATTTACTGTTGATCACATCATAATATATTAACATAGCATATATTTATTATAAATTTCGTTTCACTTGAATATCTCCCTTGGAAAGTTGTATTTCATTTCATTTGAAGTTATGTCTATGTCTGCGCCCTTCGAACGGTATTAAACACAATACGAAAACATTTCAAAACATCTGCATGGCTATCTATATATATGATATCTAGGGTATAAAAACAGGTATGGTAATATTAATAATATTATATTCGTTCTAATAGTTTCATCAATCCTGTGAGGTAAGTCAAGATCGAAATAATAAGTACATATGTTAATTACGAGTAATTATAGTATATATCATTTCTACCGCTCTGAATAAAAAGATAATAATTAATTAGTTGTACGAATTATATATATTGATTACGAGTAATTAAAATATGTATCATTTCTAGTTGTATGAATTATATATGAATATTCAAATGATTTATAAACACGTTTGGTTTTTCATTTGTATTCTGCGGAATCGTGAAAAACTGTTTCTTTAGAATACACCTTTTCATATTATATACGGCCAATGAAAGACAATGTAGGATACTCTACGGCCAAAATTCAAATACCCTTGCAATTTTTCTTTTTCACATATAAATTACGAAAATCATAAGGATGTTTTGGTCTGATTATTCCTATGGTAGCTATAGCATACAGTCAACCGATTTTGTTGAAACTCAATAGAGATAGCGCTCTTAAAATAAACCAAGTTATGCATTTTAAACTATATTCTTGACGTTTCTATGGGAGCTATATGATAGTCATACGATCGGTATGATTTCGAAATATACCTGTAACCTGTAGACCTGCACCAAAATAAAGCCTAATGACTTCGATTACATTGCGTTGATCCAGACGGACTTTCGAACGGACAGACAATCGGACGGATATGTATATATCAACTCAGCTCGTCGTGTGGATCAAGAATATATATACTTTACATAGTTGGAGATGTTCTTCTATGCGTTGCAAACTTCTGACAAAAATGAATAGACTTTTCTTGCAACGGTTTAAAAACAGGTATGGTAAATAAGAAGGCAATATTACTTAGATCAGGCTTATCTCGCTTATTATGTATAGGTAACTGAAGGCTAGGTCGTAGCTTTAGCTTTCACTGGCGACTTGCGTTTAACTGGAGTGGGTAGCAGCAACACTAAAACAGGCTTCGCATCCGGAATATAAAAACGCTTCACACAAAATATTTTCATTAAAGTGTTAAAGTTTGTTGAAGCTTTCGGAAGCAAAATCGGTGGAATTCAAAAAAATAAACCCAAGGATTTTAATTATGCTGACGTGGACATTATGGATTACCTTTATAATAGTTCTATGGATATATTTTCTTTGGACTCGTCGTAGATATTATCTACTGACTCTCAAAATACCCGGTCCCCTTGGATATCCCATATTGGGAATGGCTCACAAATTAATGCGCAGAGAAGGTTAACCTACGAGAGAAAGTTTAATTGTGTAGAAAAAGAAAAAATAATTGTTAGTCTTATGTGTAGATATTCTTAATGCTATTGGATTTTATCTGCATAAACATGGAGCCACAATATTCTCTTGGCTGGGACCATTACCGTTTCTTATTGTCAGTGATCCGCAAACTGTACAGGATATTTTAACATCTCCCCACTGCGTAAATAAAGGGATTATCTACCAGGCAGTGGATAATAGTGCTGGCAGTGGACTACTTACTTTAAAAAGTAACAAGAATTTTCAGATTAAATTTGGAACTGCCGTAAGATACTACGAAAGGTTTCTGATGCAGTCAAATATTTTTGAGGTTTTTTCTTATTTCTATAAGCTTCTACAAAATTCTTTGAATATTTTTACTTAGATCCCGAATGGAATGTACATCGTAAGCTTTTAAATCCAGCTTTTGGACATAAGATGCTCCTTGGATTTCTTCCTATTTTCAACTACGAAACTAAAAACTTGATCAGTTCGCTGGAAAGCCTGGTAAATAGTGGGGAAAGAGACTTAATACCTCTTCTCCAAAATTTCACTTTGGGTATAGCAACTCGTAAGTAATGAACGGAAAAAAAAAACATTTCAGCAATCATTCATTACTTTCATTTAAGTATAGAAACGACTATGGGCAGCGATGTAAGAGGAGAAGAGAACTTCAACAGCTTTTTGGAGTGTTATCAATGGTAAGTTTGCCATTAACTTGACTAGTTAATTCTATGCATTAATAGTTTATTAGAAACCACGACAGATATGTGCTCCTCGCCATGGTTGAACAGTCAGTGGGTTCGTCAGCTTTTAGGCAAGGAGAAACGCTATTGGCGGGCGAAGACCGAGATCCGTGCATTTATTCGAAAGGTAAGCTAATTATTGTATATAAATTTGGTCCTATTGAATTTTTACATAATTCAATCGTTAGTTGATTGAGAAAAAACTTCTTGAGGACGACGCAAAAGATACGACTTCGTCTCAGCCTGATAACATATTAAAGGACAAGAACATATTCTTTAATCTGGCCATTGATCTGTTAAAGCGGGGAGTATTCAGCTGGAAAAATGTTGAAGATGAATCCAATATAATAGTATTTGGTGCTTTTGAGACCACAGCAAATACAGTTTATTATACGCTTATGCTCTTGGCCATGTTTCCGCAGTACCAGGAGAAAGCATTCGAAGAGATTAAATCCTTGTTCCCTCAGAAAGGTGACTTTGAAGTGTCCTATGCTGAAACGCAGCAAATGGTGTACTTGGATCTGATCATAAATGAATCAATGCGAGTTATACCACCAGTGCCTATAGTTTCTAGGCAAACATCACAAGATGTACGGCTATCTAATGGCATTGTCATACCCAAAGGTGTACAAATCGCTATTGATATATTTCATATGCATCGCAGCAAGCAACTTTGGGGTCCCGAAGCGGAAACTTTTAATCCCGATCATTTCTTGCCGAATGTATTTCAAGACAAACATCCATACGCCTATATACCCTTTACAAAGGGTATACGAAACTGCATAGGTAACTTGAAACTCATTGAAAACATATTGTTAATCTTTTAAAATTTAAATACTTTTAATTTTTTCAAGGTTGGAGATATGCGCTTATTTCGGCTAAAGTGACATTGGCAAAATTGCTAAGAAATTTCGAGTTTCAAACTAGTTTTAAGTTTGAGGATCTTTATTTTATTGAGGATATAACTATTAAACTAAAAAATGTGCCTCTATTGGAGCTACAAAAGAGAAACTAATAATAAATAGTGTGCACTGGTAATGTAAATAAAGTTATATAATAAGAAATCAATTTTGTCTTTGTGTTCTTTAGAGATTTTCATACTCAGATGGAAGGTACACTGCGCGACAACCGATTAGCACACCCTGTTACCTCTTATTGTAAATGTAAATAACAAGTAACTGTAAATCTCTATCATGCTCTTTATAATTTTCTAACATTCTTCTGCATTTATATTTAATATAAAAACAATCAGCATGCTCTGGATGTTTACCGTTAGTTTGCCTTGATTTTTTCTTAGAAATAAATGAAAAAATCATGCCTTTTTCTGTGTGGCCTCTCAATCTCTCAAATATCAAAAAATATTAAGCGCAGCCGTAAAGTTATTTCCTCATTTTTGAAAAACGAGCACACTTATAGGAAAAACATGAAACATTGGCTCTCTTCAGTAATAACAGAGGCTGACAAGCGACTTATTCTGAGAAACGCGTCTAAATCACGAGACTCTGCGGCTAAAATCAAGCAAAAATCTGGTGCGGACTGTGCGACGCATTATCAATAACGCAAAACACATAAAACGCCTTAAATTAAAAACTAGAAGGATGGGCTAACTTCGGCCACGCCGAAGTTCGGATACCTTTGCAAACTGTCTTTTTCAATTACATATAAATAACCAGAATCATAAGAAAGTATATAAAGCTAATCATGCCCGTGGCTCCAAGAAAAAAACTTACAAGTAAAAAAAAATTTTTTTTTTGGTCCGATTGTTCCTATAGGAGCTATATCATATAGTCGGCCGATTCTGTTAAAACTCAACTGACACATTTATATATATACCAAACTTACAAATACCAAATTTCGACTGAATCGCTGTTAAAATATTAAAGATTTTCAACTAAAACCAATTTTTTGGCCGATCGTTCCTATGGGAGCTATATGATATAGTGCCCCGATTCTGATAAAACTTACCAGATATGATAGAAAGTATATAAAAAAAGTATTCATAAATACCAAATTTGGTGATAATCGCTTTTAAAACAACCAAGTTATAGCACGAAATCCATTTTCAAGACCGATCGTTCCTATGGGAGCTATATGATATAGTCAACCGATTTTCATAAAAGTTGGTGAATATGTTGAGAAGTATATAAAACTCACAAATACCGACTTTCGTGATATTTCGTTGCAAAACAACAAAGTTATTGAGGTTAAAGCTTATTCACGACCGATCGTTCCTATGGGAGCTATATGATATAGTCATCCGATCGGGATGATTCCGAGATATACAATGCCTGCAGCAAAAAGAAGCCTAGGTGCAAAATTTCAGCTCTGTAGCTTTAAGGGTCTCGGAGGAGATTGCGTTGATCCAGACAGACGGACAGACGGACGGACGGACAGACGGACAGACAGACAGACGGACATACGGACAGACGGACAGGGCTAAATGAACTCAGCTCATCGTGCTGATCAAGAATATATATACTTTATATAGTCGGAGATGCTTCCTTCTATGCGTTGCAAACTTCTGACCAAAATTAATATACCTTTTTTGCAAAGGTATAAAAAAGCACCTTTAAACGCAAACAAAAAGATGCAGCGTCTGGAATTTTGTCGATCGAATATGACCTAGACCAAGGTGGCGACTTGTATTCTTTTCGGATGAAAAAAAATTTAATTTAGAGGGTCCGGATGGCTATTCGTACTACTTTCACGATCTTTGAAGGGAAGAGCTCATTTTAGATTGCACAGCTGGTGCTGGTGGTGTCATGGTGTGGGGAGCAATTACCTATTATGGAACAGTAGAAATTTAATTTTTGACAAGTCGAATGAATGCCACAGCATACAATGGGGTATTGCAAACGGCTTTTTCTGCAATAAAGGAAATTATTGGACGATTGAAGTGGAAGTTCCAGCACGACAACGCACCTATTCATACGTCCAAAGTTGTAAAGTCATGAATTGGACGTCAAAACGTACCTTTGCTAAAATGGCTTCATACTCGCCTGATCTAAATATTATTGAAAATGTTTGGGAATGGCTGGCACGCGAAGTGTACGAATCAGGAAGACAATACACAACTGAAACAGAGCTAATAGAAGGTATTAAAAATGCCTGGAGCACCATTTCATTACCCTACATTGCACAATTGTATTACTTTTTGCCCAAAAGGATGTATGAGGTCATACTTAACCGTGGTGGCACAACACATTTTTAATCTTGGTTATTAATAGGTTAAAACAGATTGAAGTAACAATAAAATATTTTGACATTTTCGAGTGGGTAATCGGTTGTCGCAAAAATTGAAGTCCATTTCTTATGTTAACTTAGATAAATTTGAAGTCCATTTCTTATGTTAACTTAGACAAAATTCTCTTAAAACGTTATTAATAAAGTTAATATACTAGCTATTATTTCTCTTTGTCTAAAAATATGTAAACTCTTAATAACACAAAATTCATTGCAAAAGCATAACGCAATTGGCTGATATTAAACTTCAAATATTGGGTGTGCTAATCGGTTATCGCGCAGTGTATATTGACAAATAAGAGGCACTGACGCCACACAATTTTTATGTTATAACACATCATTTAAGATTTTCATAGGTTTATTCCCAAGTAAACCTCAGAAGCATATAAAGGAAGGAATAATAAAATGGTTATTAATCTATCCAGCAAAAACAAATAGAAGAAAAGTAATAAACTTTTAGTATCTAATGATTTTTAAGTCAAT
This sequence comes from Drosophila neocordata, assembly GCA_018903615.1. Taxonomy (NCBI): domain Eukaryota; kingdom Metazoa; phylum Arthropoda; class Insecta; order Diptera; family Drosophilidae; genus Drosophila; species Drosophila neocordata. The sequence continues at coordinate 1,093,147 of JAEIGI010000018.1, forward strand.
GTTTTCTTGGTTTTCGCTGCAATTTACAATCTGACGTTTTTGACAGATAACTCAGATTGTTCTCTTTCACATCGAAAAATGCATATGTTCAAATAGTAACGAAGCTTTAGTTAAGCAGTCTGGCAACATTTTTTAAATTCTTAGCGCTTAATAATCAGCTGTCATTGTACGTATCTAGCATCGCTATTTTCAACGCCTTTTAAAGCACTGTTTTTGCATTTGACAACACTACTGCTACCAAAACAACAAAATCACAATCTCTTTTTTAACCAAAATGACGACCACAGACGTTTTGGGCCTAAATAAAACGGAAATATTTGCGAAAATTCGCAATGGCTTGCCTAATGTACAACAGACACAGAATCTTCTGGATTGCAAGGATGATTTACTCTTTGCATGGAACGCCACTGATTGTTGCTTGCTGGTAAAAAATTGGCGCGCGTCTTTGTTGGAATCGGATGCACCGACAAAGCAAAATAAAGTTACATATCAAACATTGATACCATCTAGCACACTGAGTTTGGATGTGGATCGTGTAGTGGCATCCAATGAGTGCTCCCTAGTGGCTCTAAGCGGCCCTCGTGGTGTGTGTATCATGGACTTGCCTCGTCGTTGGGGCCCAGAAGGCTACTTTGAGGGTGCTAAGCGGAATATCACCTGTCGTGCATTTAATCTGGACACTCAGTTATTTCAAAATAATTCGCATCTGGAAGTGCGTCAGCTGCGCTGGCATCCAAACTCTATCTCCGACTCCACGCTGTTGATTCTGTTTAACAACAACACCATTCGAGTCTACAATCATTACAAACTGCACCATGTGTGGCAAGTGGGGCCGAGCATCGTAAAGTCTGGTCTAAATTCCTCCGTGTCGGACTTTGGTGAAGTAGCGGTGGACTTTGATATAGCACCCCCTGTAAAGCCCACAAAAGATTTGACTGAGGAACTAGAGGCAAATCTTGAGGTCACACAGAACTCATCGAAACAAGAAAAAATCGAGTGGCCAATTGTAATTTTGCGGGAGAATGGAAATATTTATATACTCATGACTGAAGTTAATTCAGATAGGACCCGCTTACAGGGACCTCTAACTATAACGCCCCAGAACAAGGACAACTATGGGCTAGAATCATCTTCAATTTTGGTTATTCCATCGCTGCCACCGACTTTGGTTATAAGTGAGTCTAGTGGAAAGCTGCATCATGCCATTTTGCTGGAGGCCGCCACCGTCGAGCACTCGTTTAACGAAGTTGACGACTTTGTGATCATTGAGCCCTCCGAGTATATTGTCCATGTCCGGGAGACCGTAGAGTTGGAGTTGGGTCTAAAATCCGTTAAACCCACGCTTAAAACCACATCTGCACTCCATTTAAAACGGGATGCCATTAATGAGCTGCGTTACTTCGTCTATCACAATGCTGGACTTCATGTTGTCACCATAAACTTTATAGCTGAATTGCAGCGTTATCTGGAAAGTGAGGCAGAAGGGGATCAGCTGGAATTCGCAACACCATCCCATGCTGAGTATATTCTGTGCACTAAATTCGATTCGAGTGACCAAATTAACGCCGTTTTCGGTATGGCCCTACTCCAAACTCCAGCAGGTGTTGTTCTATTGCTTGGCAGCGGCCAGGTGATTAGTCTTAAACTTGTCATCAATGCACAGCTATTGACTACACCCAGTGAGCAAGTTGCGAATTTAACTCTTGCTAATCAAGAAGGTGCTGGCCCTTCTTTTCCGGATATAATTAAAAGTCTGTTGCAAAGAGATGTTAACCAGCCCATATTGGCTGACAAGCCATCCTCTATCGGCAATGCCAACGAGGGCTACGAACTGATAGACCAAGCTATTGAAGTACTGCGATCAGAATATCTAAAACGTCATGAAAAGGTGCGTGGTGAGTTTGCCAAGCACATCAATCAGTTTCGCATTAAAAGGGAGCAGCAACTGCAAGAGATTAAAGATCTGGAGAGTGAACGGGAGGTAATAAGCGAGCGTGCCCATAAATTAGCCGAACGGTTTGAGGAAATCAGCGATAACCAAGACTTGCTTGTACGCAAGTGTCACAGACTTTTACAAAATGCCAATGGAGCTTTGCCCAACAGTATGGTAGCCGAGCGTGAATTTGCTCAACAAGTGGCCAATCTTAATAAGGCCACCAAAAAGATAGCTGCCGCCATGGACAGTGCCAAAAAGATGATGAACAAGCAGCGTTATTATATAGCTAAGAACCAGGACGAAGTCCGTCAGAATACCTATGAGCTGCCGGAAAAGCAACACCGAACCATAACCGAGATACTAATGCAGTTGGGCAGCGAAATAGATCGACAGGTCACTGATGTGAACCGTATAAATAAGATTATTGGTGTCTAAATAAAGTACTGAATCATATAACTTAGAATATAATACATGTTTGTTTCACTTAAGCAAAATCCCGCAGGCCAACTTTGTTGAGTCAATATGATTACATTCCCAAGCTGCATTCTAAATCTATTTATTGAAAGTGTACGCATATGACAAAGTTCAAACACCGCATCCTAGAATAAATATTAAAAATTGAAAAATTTATCCGAAATGTGAAAAATAATAGTCAAAGTTAAATATTCATATGATTTTGTGCCTAAATTGGTGCATACATGTGCTTTTTCTATTGTTTTAGGTGTTAGGGTGTGATAGATACATATGTGCCTAGTTTTTTTGACGTTACCAAAGAAGGTTGATTCTCTTCGATTATTGTCTTGAATTACATTTATAAATCTTTTTTCTACTACTGTCTAAAGTGTTCGCTGTTTTTGTCTTATTTCTTCAGACAACTTTGGGTTTGAAAATCAACAACAGCTTGCATTGTTTCACATTTTGATTTCGATAATGGAAATTCGAAACATTTCTAAACAAAGAACTTTTCCCAATTGACAAGTTTTAATTAAACAAGAAGAGAGATGTATATTAAAGATAACCGTTTTTTAAACTGGCCCTTAAACTTATAAAATTTAATTATATATTTTTCTTTTATCTCTTTTTGGATGTTTTGAGAACTTTAGTTCTTTTCAAAGATAGACAATTTTCAAACAATAAATTAAAGGTTTGTTTAAGATGGAAGCAATTCCAACAATAAAATTTATAACTGGATATGATACAGCTTCTATTGAAACGATCGGTAGCCAATATAGTTTTAAACCAATAACTTTGTTATTTACTATCAATATCAGTCGCCATTTACTGTTGATCACATCATAATATATTCATTTATCATATAGCTTGAATATCTCCCTTGGAAAGTTGTATTTCGTTTCACAATAGTCATATATATCTGTCTATATAGATATGTGTATATTTTTTTTATTTTTTATATATATTTTGTATGTACTTTTTCGCATTTATTCTCAATTAATTCTTTGAATTTATACTAATCTTACATAAAAAAATATGTTACAGAATATTTTCATATTCTGCTTAGTAATGTTAAAATATTTAAACAAAAATATTATTTAATATGTTGTAAAACATTTTATTTGTTTTGTTATTTTCTTTTTCTAAAGTTTGATAATTACTTGAGGCACTGTATGTTGAGTATAATCGGTGACCTCTTCGATTTTCTTTTTCTCTCTTATATTTTTCATCTTCCTCTTTGCATGTTTCTTCTCTGTCTTTCCTTGTGCTTGTGTCAATGTTGAAGTTATGTCTATGTCTGTGCACTTCGAACGGTATAAAACACAATACAAAAACATTTCAAAACATTTGCATGGCTAATGACATCTACGACATTTAGTCATTGCTTTTTCTTTTGCGTTCTAGTTGCGTGTTCAGTTGAAGGCATACTTTTACCGGAGCTGTTGTTAAAGATATATAGTCATGACATGGAGTCTATTGAGCCGCTTATCCAGCATTTATACTCGGTTGTACAACTATATTAAGACGACATCACCATTTTTGATTGAAGCTTCGATGGTAACGATTTGCTTTGGGGCCATAGTGGGCAGATATGTTATACTAATTTAATATAGAAGGAAAATTTGTATCTTTATTTGTTCTAACAAATCTAACAAGTGGATGAAAAGATGCGAAGGCGGAGAAGTTATGTGAATAAATGTGAATAGTAATTGCTTAAAATTAAACCGCAGTCTTTTCAATTAAGTGTATATAGAATGCAGGATTCTTTGTTTGGCTCATGTCTTTGAAGTCGCCGAATAATTTATGCTTGGCCTGGCTTGAGAAGATCTCAACGAGGATCTCTTGGAATCGCTTCAGCTCATGTGGATAATAGGAAAGACGGAACTCACTGGTCAGCTTGTTGGCTTCGATTAGATAATCCATGGAAACCAAAGCTGGCTTTCCACAATAGAACAGAACGGAAGTCTTGATGTCCGCAGTGTGGCTTGTCTGCAAATAGAAATCAAATCATGAAAAATACTAAAACAAGCCAGTCATCTGAAAGTGTGGTTAAAATAGTTTGTGTTTACGTACAATGGGATGGATGATCATGACAGAGGGCGTTCCGATTCGATGTGAATATAGCTTATCAATGAAACTGAAACTACTGACAATGACGAGGCAACTTATTTGGGTTTTTGCAATGGGATTGGAATGTGTCATTTAATTGTTTTTAATTAATGATAATGACGATGACTAGTGAAATTCAAATCGATCGATTGATTTAATCTTAAACTTACATTATAGTAAATACTCTTGGCAGGCGTAGAACCAGTTTCCAAAATGTTGTCATAGTTACGATGATCAATCAAAAGGACTCCACCAGGCCTAAGGCATTTCTCAAAGTTACGAATTGCCTGTTTGTGTTCCCGTTGATCTCCGAATCCGTCCATTAAATGAGCAAAGGAGTTGCCCAAGCAAATGACTGCATCGAATCCCTCCTTAATTTGGTCTTTTATGTCATCGTAGAGGGTCAACCAATTTGCTTCTTCAATGACTGTCAAGAAACATCACAATTTAATTTTTTTTCTTAAAAAAACGTAAAGCATTAAGTTACCCCAATTATCAAAGGCTGATTCCTGGCGGCGATCCCAGCGTTCCTTTAGCGCATATTTTAACATTTTGTCTGAAGCATCCACAGACACTACCTCAAAACCTTCTTCTAGGAGCATTATAGAGTCAACTCTGTCGGAAAATAAATAATTAATTGAAATCAATAAATGTTTTATGAAAACATTTACTTACCCCGTGCCACAAGCAACATCTAAGATGCGTTTGCAACCCTTTTGACGCAATAACTCAATTAGGAAGTTCTTGTAGTTGTCTGTGCGAGAGTTTTTGTCGCCAATAAATATCTCCCACACCCTGGCTGCCTTTCCATCTGCATATTGATCCCTTACTCCTTCGGCAGATATGCCTTCTGAACGGGCAACAAAAACACTATCAGCGGATGTGGTCATCTTTCTTAATGATCAGCTCTGGGTGGCAGTTCTCACACAAATAATTTTTCGTTACGGCGACACTTGCCATGTTACCTCTGGCTATGGGCGGGAGGAATTCGTTAGCCACCATCTGGTATGCCAACTCATCATCATCCGTTATCTTATCACCAAACGACCGCTTTGACGTGCGCCTATCGGCCCGTAGAGAGGAAAGCGCTCGTCCCCAGCATTAATTTAACATCTGCTCAAACCTGCACGTGTGTGTGAGAGGTGGCTTTCGCTTTTCGCCTGTATATACATACATACATTACTATATAAAAGTATACATAATTATATATATATTTAATATGTCTGTAGGGAGCTGGCCTGACCCTGACCTTCTGATTTTGATTAACAGTGTTCGACCAAATTTGAAATAACAAGCTTGGCAATTATTTTGGTGCACCGTTTAGTTAGAGGAACTTTAATTAGTAGGGGTGGATTTGGAGTTAATAATTTCTACTGTTGGAAAATTGTCTCAGTTTGAAATTTTAATTAAAATTATTAATTTGTTTCCTTACTTAACTTACTTTATTTCTGAAATTTGTTGAACCCCTTTTGGTTACGCCTCTGTGTGCAGGCTCACATAGCTTTTATATAATAAACTGTTTTTTCCCTTATACCCTTGCAAAAAAAAAGTTACATTAACTTTGTTCAGAAGAAAGCATCTTTGACTATATAGTGAGCTCGACAAGTTATTATCTATAATCTAAATTAAGGAGTGTTAAATTTTGTAATAGTTCTTAATCATAACGACCAGATCTATATAGGTATATATGTGTGTGGGGAATATACATATCATATAACCAAGAGAAGTCTTATAAATGAATAAATTGTTTGTATATAGTAAAAATAATACAAAATTTGTACATTTGGAACACATCTAAGCATCTGGATCAAGTTTTATCATAATAAGTGGCCCAATCAAGCAGAAATGATTGACAAAATGTCGATCAATTAAACGTTTTGTACATTAGTTTTTATTTATTAAATAATTATTTTATTGATACTACGTAGAAGTTGTGCAAGCACAAACAGAAGGGGCTCCACTTCATAATAAAAAGGAAAAATTATATGTTCAGGATTCAAGTGGTCATAGAGTTTGGTTCTTAACACTTAATTTTTATTAAAATATATTCCATAGAAACTTCGCAAGGGTATACGAATACCGTCAATGGCAATGTTCTTCTATTTATTCGTAAAATATTAATATAAATAAAGAGATCCAGTGAGTGGACCTTTTGGGTATATATGTGGCATATAGACAGTGTTATTGCCTATTTTCCCAGTTTCTGTAAAAAATGAGTTTGCAGTTTTGAAATAAAAAGCCTTGTCATCTTGTTATTACTTAGCTCTTTAAGTGTCATCCGATTGACACGACTTATCTGTTAATATTAACCTAATACACAGTATTGTAAATAATTTTTTATGTATGTATGTAAAATCGTATATTTATTAATTATCGTAAGCTTTTATAAATATTGCACTCTTTTAAAAAAGGGAAGATTTTTTCCACTTTTATATCTATGATGGTTTTTATATTGCACCTTGTTATGGATATAAGTCTTAGAGTTAGAGTCACATGAAATGTACTTATATATATTTATATATTGGATTAATATAATTTGTGATTACGTTTCGCAAGAAAATTATTTAATAAACGACTTTCGAAGTATTTGATAATTATCTTGGGAAACATAAGCCGCACAGTTTAGACATTAGCCTAATAAAAATATTCGTATATATTATGATTCTAAGATCGGATAAATTAGCGTGGCCGTGTTTCTATGTATATACATCGAGTTTTGGAATCATCTATCTATGGCAAATAACCCAACGAGTCCTCTAGAGAGGCGCTTACTGCGCGCATCGACTGATAGCTGCCCATGCGATTTCTACTGACACTGCTCCTCACAGATGCCGCCTTCTCCATAGCCTTGATGCTGCTTAGGAGGTCGTCGGCACTGCAGGATTTTTGAGAAACAGCTGCTGGGAGCGGCATTACTCCGCGATCTGTGCTAAAAGACTCTCGTGCTCGATAGGAGGATTTTCTTGATGAAGAAACATAGGAACGGCAGCTCCCATTACTGGCCCTTATTACAGACTTCTCGTTCTGGCCCTGGATCTGTCCTGGCTTGGGACAGAGACTCTTAATGTCTGTGGTCTGACTCAGTTTCATGTCGGCAAATACGGCTGCTGCCTCCACGCTCTTTTTAACGCTTAGAGCTTCATGGGGTTGCACTGGCTGACTATTACCACCAATGGTGAAGAGCTCATAGTCTAAGCCCAGTTTCTCGTCAGGTTTTCCCTTGCGAGCTCCAGATCTTGACTTCCGCTGAGACAGTGAATCTTCGCTAATGGCTGCTGCCGCCACCCGTTGGCGACGATGGGTGCGTTTACAATAGCATTTGCTAGCACTGACACAGCTATCGGAATCGCACCACGTAGTAGTATCAGATTGCATGCTATTCGGTTCTTCCTCGACCATGGAACAGTAACACTTATCATCTGACCTACAAGAAATGAGGGAATGGCGATTGGCTGCCCCGGCATTGGAAGCTGGCTTGCGAGAGTTAGCCATGGCCATGTTGAGTTCATTTTTTTGGCGCAACTTGTGGTTCAAGTGCTCGGTGCGGAGGCTGCAATAACAGCGATCAGCCGAGGCACAAGTGCAGGATTCGGAGTCGTAGCTGCATTCCGAGCAGGATACGTACCTAAACAAAAAGAAAAATTATAAGAAATTCGAAAATGAAAGAAACAATAAAGAAAAAAATTGACTTACCCGCTACTGCTATTTCGATTGAGTCCTTGAAGGGCATGTTCATTCCGTACGACGGACACATCAGATCCGCTGGTTGCTGCCCGATTACGCTGATGCTGCGGAAGTGGCTGTGCATGAGTGTGGCTACTTATAGGTGGACCAATTAGTATGGGCGGACTGATTTTGCGTTTCTGCTGCTGTCCGCTAATGGCGGCCGCTTCCTTTGGTCGAACTGACTTGGTTTTCGGCATCTTGCCGCGACATGAACGAAATTGACCAAGTTGAAAGACCTTTTTTAGGCTCCTGGCACCAAAAAAGAATCCCCTTGTCTTTTTCTGTGGAATGAATGTTGTTAGTTTGGTAATATTTCAATTATTTTGGTTCACTCACCTGAGACCCATTTAAACTAGTCTTATGCTTCTGTTTTTTCTTCTGCCTTCTCATAATATTCTTGGATCGCTGAAAGAGCTCATCCTGGGTAAGAGTGACGGCCAGCTTTAGTAGAAATTCTTTATAGATGGGCTTCAGATCGTTAAAGGACATGCCATCGGCATCGATTATGGCGTAAAGGATGTCATCCAGGGAATGAAGATTTTCGTGCAGTCGGAATTCATTAAAGAGTTCGCTGAAACCAAGTGGGGAACTAGAAGTACAATTCAAATGACGCCAATCAACCAAACCAAACCTTTCCACCAAAAATGAAAGTTATTTGACACCAGCCCACCTATGGACCAAGAGACCAATCGCTGGTCTCTGGTCCAAGCAGTTAGCTGGTATACTCACCCTCCACCACCGCCGCCGCCTCCACCACTCAGTTTGCCTGAGTGACGGCGTGCCGCTCTCGATTTGTAACGTGTTAGCCCGCCTGCATTTAGAAAACTACCAGATCTGGGTATGGCCACCCGAGTAAGTATATCTCCATTCGTTTCTCCTGCACTCGCTCCCGCAACAACTCCTCCAACGGCTGCAGCACCTCCAACAGATCCCGCAGATGTTTTCTTTCCATGTTGCAGGCGATTGACATGTCCATTGCTGCATACAATATTCCCGCTACCCTTATACCCAGAACCGGGTACCGTTGTTGGAACGGGAGGCGCCCGCTTTGTCTTGTGAGATTTACGTTTCCGCTCTTCCGTTGAAGTGTCCACCTCGGCTTCAGCCGCTTCGTTAATTACGTTGCTATTGGAACTGAGGGAGCTGTTCGAAACTCGCTTTTTGCGCACCGATCGGGAAGATGGCGTACCCCCTGTTGACATTCCGTGGTTACTGTGACCGCTGCCACCGCGAAAGGAGCTGCGTCGCCCATTCACACTGTGTCCCAGCTGGGAACGGGATAAATAGTTAGATCCGGTAATGGCAGAACTGCTAGCTATACTGATGCAGCTGACTCCATTTTGTTGACGGGGTGTTCGCCGTTTTGTGCTCCGATGCGAATTGGTGCTGACGTGGGCCATCAGACTCTGATAGAGGGTTGCCGCTATAACAATGGCATCTTCGGTGCTCTTGCAAATGAAACCGTGACATTCTAATATTTTGGGCGAGCTGGCAGAGCGCATAACCACGGCAAATATTGGAGCATGCACATGGATACTATGCTCCACAGCCATTTGTTCGCCATTGCTGGAGATGGATGCAATAATTAAGCCACTAGTTGGTAAGTCGAAAGTTAGCTAGTGACTTACCTCAATGGCTGAAACAGAGCTGTCTTGTCTATATTATCTGGATCTGTGATAAGGGGCAGAAATGCAGCACCGCCATCATCTTCTGAAATCACAAATTTCACTGCTGACCACACAGCAATATTGTGGAAGGGTGTTATGTGGGCCTCAGCCTCATCGGGCCCTACGGCATTGGGCATGAAAATTGTACTTATTTTTACACGCAAACCCGTGGCACAAATATCTAACGATCCCGAACAGAGCTTCTGCAATAGAATGTTTACAAATAACCATAATGGAGAACTTTAAGAGAATCGAGAATACCTTTTTAGGTAACTCGCTTAGGTAGAGTTGACGCAGTGGTTCTTGTAGTCCTTGCAAACTCGTCACTTTGTCCTTAAGTGGAAGCGAACCTAGGCATGTAACTTCAAAGCTACTTGTGGCATCTTTGGCCACATCTGTAAACAACTGTTCAATTTGCGCCTGAACACTGTTGCTTATGCGCTCCACATCATTTTTCGCCGCTTCGGCCAGTACTTTGGCAGACTCGCTCGACTCCTGCAGAAAGCTGCTAAGGGAACGTCCATTGTCGCCTGCGGTGCTGGCCAACTCACTACGCCCATACATTATGATGGATCGTGTGCGATGAGATCCTCTCGGATCATCAAGACGGTTACTACGCATCGATCTGTGGTGATGTAAATTAAATTAAATGGGTTAATAAATTACAAAGTAAACCCCATAAACCGGTTACAAAATAAATATAATTGAGCTTAAAAGTTAGCCATAAAAACCACATCTTTAGATTTCTTTGAATAAAATATTTTAAAGAGATCTTATCTGTTATTAGACCTCGGATTGTTAAAATGTTGCTAGTAAGAGAAGGGCAACTTCTTTTGACAAACAACTAAGGAAATATTGGACCTTAATGTATAAGGATCTTTTTACTCTGTGTCAACCATATGTTCAGGGATTTCCATATTGCAAAAGTTGAGCTGGTGTATCTAGGTGCAACATTGAATCTTTCGTAGTTGTATTTCCCAATATATTTATACGAAATTGTACAACAAATATGTTTTAGCTTTCAAATTAAAAATTTCGTTGACAGCTTTGGTCAATGTTTGGCAAATGTTTAGTTTTTTTTTTTTTGTGAAAGTCGAAGATTGATTAAAGCAAACTAGCCGTAAATTAGCATATTTATCATATACGTAAGTATGTGTAAAGTGGCACAACAATCAACATCCTGCCATGGAATTGGGTATGAATAAGGGGATGGGTATGGGGAAAGACCCATGTATGTATGTATCTCTAAAATATCACCCATTGAATCATCTTTTATGCGGCATTTATTGTGGTTTCAGTCTGTTCCAAATATAAGCTATTCTACTATTTACCGTTGCTTGACATAAAATCGAAAATGCTGATTTCCAAAGAACGTTGCCCGTCTTCTTTATTATCGTGAATGTGAATGAAGATGAGCAGCAGCTGGAGTGACTGGTTGGAGTTGGAGTGGCTAGAGTTTTCTATTTTTAATCAATTAAGTAGTTCGGCCCCACCGCATGAATGTGTGTCAATGTGTTGAATATTTATGCATAGAGCAAGTGTCGATTGTTCAAGATCTAAACCGATCTCCATTTTTCTCACTTCAATCTTGGGAGATGGAGATGACGACGAAGATGCCTTCACTCTGCCAGCATCAGCGACAGCACCAACAACAAAAAGTCAATACGAATTTTTAATTTTCCCAAGTAACTGTAGATTTGTTGCTTATGGAAATACAAAACGGTAAAAGAAACATGAAATCAAACTGACCAGCTCAGCTAACTTTAGTTTAGTGTGTATTTTGTTTTTTTCGTTTTATGTTTTTCATCTTTCTATTTTGTAGGTTAGAGAACGAAAGTGTATTTCGTTTCTATTGAAAGTTGACTCGAACTTTAATAGGAAACTAATTGATTTGTCTTAAAGAAGAGTGCAACCAATGGAAATAATAATCGTTTCAAATTAAGTAATTATTATGTTAGAACTCACCTGGAATCATCAAACATCAAATCGATTTTGAGTTTGTAAATCGAATTTCGACTGACACTCGAATTATTTTCGAGCTGATCGCCATCCAATAGCCGGAAGCCGGAAGAGTTGCTGTTGCTGTGGCTATTGGTGCTGCCACCTGTTGGCTTGCGGGTCCTTACGGAGTTCATTTTGGGAATGGGTACGGCAACTACAGTTTGAGAATCCACTTTGCAGGTGACCATTGCACTTGGCTTTTTCTTTTTTTTACGATTTAGTGTTTTTTTTCGCCTTTTTTGTTGTTGTTGTTGTTTTTGTTTTGTTTGTGGCTTATTGTTTGCTCAATTTGTGTGCAATTAGCGGTAAATGCAATTCAATTATTCACATTGAATGTTAATTTTCAACATGTTAGCGAAAGAGTCTTTTAACACTTTGCATAGGGCGATGAAGATACAGGCGATCCGGATGCACTGCCAGATAGTCCGATGGTGTTTGGTGGGGTGGCAACGGTGGTTGCATGGCGTGTGTATGGATCCATTTATTAATGCTTGGCTCATTAATTAGCTGCAACCGACAGCAGAGAAGTGATTACAGATCAGTTTTAAGCCACGAAATACAAAGTAGCAAAAAACAAAAAAAAAATTAAAACGATTACAAATTTTTGGCTGATAAATTGCCACATAAAATGCAATTGTAGTTGTTGTTGTTGAAATAGCGCGAACAGCATACACACACACAAACAGAGACACACACACTGATACGCATAGAAAAACAAGCGCTTTAATTTGGCGCCTGCATCTATAAGATACTTTCACTATACAGATACCTACATGTGTACATATGTAGTTTGTGTTTTACTATTTTTGCAATAATGCAGTAATTAGTAAATGCCTTTGTATACACACTCACACATTGTAACAGTAAGATATAACCCAATTGGATGAGCTATTTACTTGCTGATTTATGGAAGTGCCATTAAAGGCATTCTCGTTGTTGCACCACCACCTGAACGGTCACTTAAAGCCCACTCACACTCACTGGCCTCGGCCTCTGTCTTTGTCTTTGCCCTCGTTGGTAAAACGTAATTTTGTAACTTTTCGATTGGACTCAAATTTTAAGCCGGGCTTCATCTATATGGTCTAAGCCCGAGTCTGAGTTCGTTGAATGCCACACAGAGACTGGCCGAGCAGTCACGAAACGATACGTCGATGCGCTTCAAACACACAAAAAACAACAAAAACAAAAAAAAAGATAAAGTTAACTCACAACACGAATCAACTCTCCGAGAGCCGAAAGAAATGGCCAAGCGAAGACAAACAAGGTGGCAAATGATGAGGAATGAGATGATGATGATATGAGGGAAACGGTGAGGTAAGGTGGCGAGTTTGACCATCAGCAACAATAGCAAAAACAATATTGTCTCTGGCGTAAGTGGGCAGCGTGGCAACAATGAGAATGCCTGTCCGTTTTCTGTTTGTTGATGAACTCAACTCAACTCAACTTAACTCCATTCCACCTGATGAACGAGATCGTTTTGGCCACCATCATCCGACACCTTTCAACATCAAACACAACAAAAAAATCCAACTAACAATCACTTTGCCCAATGTTCATACAAAGTGTTTTGAATTTGATTATTATGCTGTCATATCCATACTCACTTTTTGGTTGTTGCAGTTTTGCATGTATGCAGCAATCTGTTGTACATGTGTGTATGTATGTTGTTTGTATGTATATGTAGGTATGTGCGGCTGAATAACCGTGAATGGTTAACTATTTACGCAAAAGGTTGCATTCGCCCAATGTCAATCTCTCAGTTGATAGCGCCGCCGCTGGCCAATTCGCCATTAAAACCGAATTGCTATGACTCCCGGTTTTGCCATTTGCGCAAGCGCAGAAGCTGTGACGGACAGACAGACAGTCAGACTGACAGACTGACCAAATGGAGGAGCGGGCAAAAGAAAAGGCCGGCCAATTCATGCATTTTCGAAATCAATGACCGTGTTCAAGTTTAACTCTAATTGCTGCTGGTGCCGCTTGGCAGTTTGGCTTTTGTTTTTCTGTTTTTGTACCCTGGGAGAAGTTATTATCCAATTGATTAGATGGCTAGAAAACCTCAAAGAAAACATGTTCCTCTGCTATAGCTTGAAGACACATTTACCTTATTTCACTAAACCAGAAACTCTATAGAAACAAAATAGTTAGATAGATAGAATTAATTGGCCTGAAAGGGTATATAAACGTCGAATTGTCATCGTTAGTCTCTGACGTGTCTGGGCCAGAAATCGTTTCGGTATAGAACTTAGATTCAGTAGAGAAACTCGAGTGAACCCTTTGAAGAAACTAAACTAATGTAAACTGGCCTGTTGATCGTTTTTAGGCATGCAATGCGATTATGCGGCCAATTTGCGATAATTCCAACTACCTAAACATTGAATTCCCCTCAATAAAATTGGAATTTAAATGTATAGTAAAATGTAAGATTTTCAGATTTCGAAACATATATTCTCGTTTTCGCAAATGAACAAGAGTTCTCCTCAAACTCTTGCTTTTAGATTCGGCAGCACCAATTCCAAGTGTCTTTAGATATATATATATAACTATAACTTTCTTTTCCTGTTTTCTTGTTTGATTTATAGTTTCTTAAATATTTCTAAGTAAACATCTTTACTATAATAAACACACCTTGTACCGCCATAAAAAAACATTCTGTTCTTAAAATTTGACGGTTCTAAATTCTGTCTAACGTATAAAAATGTTGAAAGAATCTTTTGAATATTTGCAATGTCATGATGAACGTTTGTAAAGTTTGATCTGTTAGCAAAGAATTATTATTTTTAATTACCATATTTACCTCTTGCGATTACTGTGGATATATGGAATCGATGGGACTAATACTGCGATGGCCATTTACAAATTACTAATATTAGTTTTAGATAAAAATTTTCAGACACTAATGTGTGTTGTGATAATTAAAAGTTTAAAAGTTAAATCTTTGAGAGGTAGATGTTTTAAACCAAGATTTTGTTTTTGAATGCTTTTAAAAGAATTGGCGATTATGCTCCGGATCACTGAAGAACTGAATTTATAATGGAAATCGGAATAATATTGATTATTATATGTAATTATAACCTTATATTATTCTATTATAATCTTACCTATAAAATAGAATAAAACTCACACTATCATTGAATTGTAATTCTCAAGTAGTTGGAGTGCCGTAAGGAAACATTGGAATCTTAAAGAAAGTTTTTTAAAAAGCGTTATACAAACAACTCTAGCATATTTTGTGTTCTTTAGAAACTCTGTGCTATGTTTCAAAACCTTTTTTTTTTTTTAATTTAAATTCAGAATTAATGAAATCAATTTACAGTAATTAATCAATTCCACTTGAAGGAACACATTATGGGAAGTAAGTGATTTTTATTGGCATTTGCTTTCATTTTCATTCATTGTGTACATTTTGGCAAACATAATAAAGCAAAAAACTTATGTGTGGTTATGCATCGGTAATTATGAATGTATATACATACATAGATATATCCAAAGTATGCCATATCGGTCGTAATTTCAATGGTAATCAATTAAAGTAGCGTTTCCATTTCTCTCTCTTTAGCGAAATGCCATAAAAATCTATATCTAAATGCAGACATTTAAATCGACAACTTTCCTTCATTTGTATACATTTTCATAATTAACAAAGCGGCAATTGATCGATTGATATTGATCTTGCCGGTTAGAAATTGTCAACATTTTGTCTCTAGATGATGTTTATTCATGAGATAACAGTATTAAGGTAACAACTAATTGAAATTGGACCACATGAAACAATGAAAACTTAATGGTTGTAGCATTGTCTAAAATCATGATAAATCAAAGAAGAAAACAAGAAAAACAAGCACTCTTACTTTTACGCCGGCTGCGTGACCCTACCCTTTTGAATCTCTGACTGGCAGGTTTCGTTTTTATTGCCCCACTGGAATTAGAGATTGATAAAACGAAGAACCTGAAATTCAATTAACAAATTTTCGTTTTCTAGAATTTTCACTTTTTAGCGGGACAGGGGACTAACGTCAATGTGATGTATTTAACAAAATAATGTCATAGTTATAGTCATCATGATAGCATCACTTTCTCTTCACAATTGTTTTGTGTTTCAGTTCGTTCGCAACTATTTTAAAAATTAGTTACCTTTATTTTTTTACTTTTCTTGTGTTGGGTTCGCTGGTGAATGAGCGCATGCAAGCTTGAAGATACAGATACTCGAGTGGATTGGCAGACGCACACATAGGTTTTACGGGCTCCAAGAGCTACTGATACGCTTGATTCCTTTGCGCTTCTCTTGTGCCCAACATTGCGTATCTGACATGCGCACACTATAAGCAAAAAGTGAACAAGATATGCACCCAACAAAATATTGGTAGGTGATTATATGTTATATTTCACTTGTTCAGTGCTATTTTAACTATATTGATTGCCATAATTATTACACAATAACAAAGAGAGAGCGAGAACTTAACATCAATGTTTCAATTCTAGTTTCAATTTCATTTCATTCCTTGTTTACCTACAGTAAATTAATGCGTTTTCGTTGCGTCACTAAGCTTGCGGCGAGACTAGAGTCACGAAAATGAATTACAATAACACGCTAGTTACTCCGTACTTACGCTAACAACAATTGTCACATTTTGTGCCCATCATTACGGCATTTCTCACTTCATCGCCATCATGTTCATTCTTCTATTACAATGACAATTCACATTCATTCAGCATTGCTGTTAAATTTCGCGTGGTTTTTGGCCAGTTTTGTTAACGATCTTGTTACTACGACCACTAACGTGGCCAAATGACCCATAGAGGTGAAAACCTAAAGACCCAAACTTGTCATGAAATTTGTATCTTACATAAATGTGCATAAACGTAAAAAAAATGGTAAAATGATATTAAACCTATTTTGTTTATCACAAACCTTTGAACAAATGTCGATAGAGTACTAGAAAACACTTTCCTATGCAAATTATATATATATATATATGTATGTAGATATATATACTATACTTAGTTGAATGAAGATCTCTTTAAGCAGACCTGAGAAATATGGACACTTTAACGAACAATGCCCTCATAAGGTGAGCATTACGGCGTAGATAATGAAATCTAACAAAGAAATTGCTCAAAAGAGCGTGACGCGAATTGTTACTTTTGTTGTTGTTGTTGTTGTTGCTAGTCATGAACTCTGGGCCATAAATTGCCATAAAGCATTTGCATATATTAACTATCCAACAGATAATATGTTAGATACATACATATAAAATTATAAGCAGATCTTCATCGCCACCTTCAACTTATCCTAGCGGTTCTTCTTGAAGATTCTTACATTTTTCGAAATCTTTTTTTTTTGTTTTTTATTGCAATAACTGCAAATGAAAAAGAGATTGAGAGATTTCTCTGTAATTTAATGGCAACAAAGTGGCCAGTGGGTTGGTAATTTAACAACAATTTTCCATCTTCTTTTGGGTGCTAAACGACTTTCATTTATTTCGGTCAGCGGAGTTCAAATGGCGCGTGGTTTGTGGGTCAGTGGTTTGTCTGTGGGCACACGGGGGCGTTTTACCAACTTACCAAGACGAGTTGGAAAATTGACACTTAGCATGGAATAAAGCATAGTGGGTTGTGCCGTTGTGAATCTGCCAAGATTTTAGATAAAGAGAATCATAATTCTATTTAAGGGGAAAGTTTTGCAATTTTAATTGCAATCACAATAGACAATGGGGCCATCATTCAGTTAAACCCATCACATATATCGTGGCCATTCTATTGTCCGACTGCTACATTAATTAGTCCTTCATTGGCTCATTAACACATTCTAACAAACCCAATAAGGAGATAGTTGAGCGTGCTTAGCGGTAAACTGGTGATTGGAAATGGCTCAAAGCTTGATTGTTCCATACATACAAACATCTCAATGTGCGAGGAGTTATGGCTGTGACTGTGACCCACCTTTAGAACTGGTAACCAGCTAGCTAGCCAGAAAGCCAGATGCTGTTGCATCTAAAATAAACTGCACATCGATGCTCTAGTTTCTGAACCGCGGACCTGTCACGCAGCCACAGTCCGCCACAGTGCGCCACAGTGTTGAGGAGAAACTCTGCAAAAATAATTGCAAGAAAAGCATTCGCTCGCCAAGAGATCCCTGCTAGTAGTAGAAGTGCACTCTATAATTGCGGACAAATGTGTAGAGGCGTCGCTCTCCAAGTGGGCAATCTTAACCAGTTGAGCAGGAAAAGATTACTTGTCGAATGGTCGTTGCCATGTAGAGAGAACACTGATGGAATACCGCTAATCGAATCAGAACTCTGTTACCAATCAATAAGAATCTCTTAACTCACACTCCAATATTTTTACCTAATTGGATTAGTGTATTTTTAATGTAACTTTGTTTCATATTCATATTATTTTTTTTCATTATTCTATGTCCGAATTATTGCCAATTTGATCCTAATAGTTCAAACTGGTCTCTTAAAAACCATGGCCTAAAATTGCTATACTTTTTGTGCATTTTTTTTTCTACAAAAGATGCATTCTTTCTTCTCTAAAAGATATGATTGCAAATGCTAAAGAATCAAATAAAGTGTTTACATAAGGCTTAGATCATCCAGTTATAAGTTTAAGTTTCTAGTGTTAGGAGGTGCGATGCCCTAGCTAACTAGGTAGAACTAAGATTTTATAGTCCTAGAATCTAAAATATACATCAACATCTTCTGACGAGAAAACTAAGAAATTTTGAAAAAAAAACCGGGTATACAGATATTTAAGATAACATAACAAAAGTTTATAAAAGGTTTAAGTTTATGAAACTTTTTTTATGTTATCTTTAATAAAACTAAACTTTGGAAAAGTCACCAAAAGTTTTTGTTGTTACAAACGAAGCTAGCAAGTCGTCTCCTTTACTGAAGAGCATACTTGTACCCAAAGGAAGAATTATTGTTATGTAAAATTCTCTTTTTATGCCGTAGAAGCAAATAGTTGCTTTCTCACTCACTCTAATCCATTATTACAGATGTTGGATCATACATTTTATATTCGAAATATATATTTTGGGATTTTTGCAAAATTTTCTAAGTTTTAGTTGTGCAAAGAAAAAGAAAATACGATATATATCATTTACTTAAATATGGGTCTACAAAGTAAATTTGGTAGCCTTGGCACTTACAATCTCCAAAATTTTAAACAGACAGATAACCGGACAAACAATTCGAACAAGTCTTAATTGACTTGGCTGTATGGAGTCGTAAATGATGGACATGATGGATAGATGGCGACTTTCGTATACCCTTTTTGAGTGCTGGGTATAAAAACTCATTAAGTTTTGACATTATGTAACTTATCTTTGTAGATAAGAAATCTTAAATGTATCAGACTTTGTTTTTTTCTACGTTTTTTTATAGACTCCCACCAAAACTAAATATCTTTCCAAGTTTTATCTTTTACAATATAGTTTTTTTTTTGATGCAACCAAGTGTCGATGAAGTTGTTGTTAAAAGTATGTATGTTGGGATAAGCCAATTTCACATGGTAAGAATTAAAAACAAAATTTTTACAGTTTCAAAAGAAGTTAAGAAAAGTCAATAGATTGTAATATGTGAAAGAATTCGTTCTCCGATTGTATAATGTCTTTATAAGATTGATCACATGGATGATTTAATATAACCATGTCTGTCTATTTGTATGTCAGTTTGTCAGGATTAATTCAAAGAATTCTCTTCTAATTGTTTTCTAATTGTTAAGGATAGTGAAATAAAATTGTGCACATCATTTATATGTAAAGGCCAACTGGATCGTTTTACTATATCATAAAGCTTTCATTGAATCGTTTTACTATATTATCTAGGTTTTACGCACCTCTGTCACCAAATTTAGTATTAACCAATTTGATATAGATAACTTTAAAACATTATTCAGTTGTACTAGATTCACTTGACTACATCATACATTTTCTGAAATGAAAATAGATTTCATCTTGATATAGAGACATTAAAATAAAAATCGAAATTTTCTAACGCTTCTTTACAGAAGCTAAAGTAAAAACAATTTTCATTCTATTGTTTAGTCCTGAATTAAAAGTTCTATAAAAAAAAATTAAGTTTTTTAGTTCTCCTCCTACTTGAAATATTTGGTAAACAATCTAATCCCATCAAAATCTTTGAAAAACACTGATCAGCTTATACTATATAATTGTAGTCTCCAATAAGAACTATTTAATATCATTAGCCAAGAACTTTAGAACTTGATTCCAATTTTTACTTGTGCTTACCTGATTTAGAAATAAAATATTTGATGCATATCATATCACACACATATAAGGCATATATATTTATATAAGATCACTGTTTAACTATATATAGATTGCACTTTTTAAAATATGTCGGAGCGATTAGTTTATTTTCATAATACACCGGTCAAAGTTTTATTTTTTAGTCAATATACACACTTTCATTTAGTTCCGAGAGTGATCAAGGTTTAATAAATAGATAATCATTTGCACTTTCCATCCGGGGAAAATGCTATGAAAATTTCTGCAGCCGAGACAGCGACCGAAGCGCGCCAAGTCAATAAAGAGACTGAACAGCTCAAAGAAAATTTGATGGCTTCCAGAGCGTCGACGAAACAGATTCAGAGTGGCTACCAGTTATCCAAGAGGCAACGCAGTAAACTTAAACACATACATAAGTGTGTGGCACACACATACACACACACACACATTTGTTTTTGTTTCCGTTGCTGATTGCAGTCAGCTGAAGGCGACATTTGAAGTGGATTAGCCAAAATTCGTAGTCGGCTCATGAACTCACTCACTTACCAGTAATTACGACACTAATAACAGCAATTTTCCAAGCTTAAGTCAACAAGATGCCAACAATACTTGGAATATTCAATTTTAACAAGACTTTTACAGAAGGGACACACAGACTTTAGTATAAAGTAATTCTACTTATATTTTATTTTTATTTAGTTGGCCAATTTTTCACCTTGATCTTGTATTCCAATTTCTGTTGCCAAAAAGTTGAAAAACCTGCGTGGATAGTGGCCCAAATCGCTGTATTCTGGTTGTGCTCATTCGCAACCAAATCTTTGACCAATATTTGACTTAACCGTTAGACAGACGGCCGGTCGAGGCCGCCGACACCAGCGTCAGTAAAAAATTAATTCATGTTTTGGGTTTCCAATGTTGCGATGCTGCGTCAATAAGTTGCATCTGCAGCAGAATGAAGGAAACAGGTTGGCAGTGCGCCAATTGCCTAAATGGGTCAATCTCTCAGAAAGCACCAAAACTTGTAAGATGAGGTGGGTCTTGTTCTTGCCCGGCTACCACGAAAACTGTGTCAGTCGATTGACGTCGGGCGGCAGCTCTAGTTCATTTCGGGGGATTTAGTTAAACAATTGAAGTTGCTTGACAGCCTATGGATCTGCTGGATACTCAGATATGTGTCAGAAGATGTTGCTGAAACGGGATATTAAATGCAGTTTACCGTAAATGGACTGGACTCCTGATATGTGGACATGCAATGATGACCCATTTTATGGAAGATTAAGCCATTCACTTTGTTCGTCTACCAAAGAATGCATCTTGAAACATCTTTTTTTAACTTTACAGCTTTTCAATTATAAATGCCATTTTCTATGATTATCAAATCAAATTAGAAGATATTGCTTAACTTTTCATTTGAAAAAGGCAATTTAGTTAAGTTTTAGTCCTGTGCTTCGTAAGGTTTTAAGTCAAGGTTTTGTGTATCGAATCATTTGTTTAAATTTAAGCAAAAATTTTAAAACCTTCATATAGACTACCTTTAAAAAATAAATTTTTCTTTTTAAATTTGGATAGATATTTAAGCTGTAATGCTAGTTAACATTGTAAAGTTGCAAGATATTTCAAAGATGTTTGAACATATTGAAAACCTTCATGTAATATCTTTCTCTTTCTGGTTCTTAAATATAGCCCAGAAATTTGTTTTTTCTTTAACATTTTGGCATTCACAGCATAAATTGTTTAGGGTTTACTCTGGAAGTTGCTTTGGCTTTTGTTTTACTTGGCTGTAGGTGAATCTAAATTTCGTCATTTTTGGAATGACTTATACAAGGAAATAACTTTAAACTTATACCTTACGGGTTTCAAGATGGTTTATTTGATAATAGTCTATCAAATAAACAATAAACCGTTTTGTCTATATTTTTATTTTTTTTAGAAAGAAAACAGTTTGAGATTGCATTTGGTAATTACTTAAACTTATAAAACAACAACATAAGCAAATTTTATTTTTTATTCTTAGTGAGTTACTTTAACGGTATAGCATCACATTAAAGCTAGTTTAAAAAAACAATAAAATTTAACTTTATTATTCTCGATTTTAATTTCATTTAAGCTAATTCGCAAAGGTCTAAAATATATTTAATTGGTTCACTAAGTTGAGGTATGTATGAGTTCTAAAACTCACAAAAAAGTTCACTATGGATACATCACATGTTATCAATAAATATTAAGCAATGCATACTTTTTAGCGCAGCTCGTTAATGTGCCGCTGCCATTAATTGGGAGCTTCATAAATTTTATAAAGACTGTTTGCTCTCTTTTAACATATTGAATTATTTTACAGAAGATATTAATTTATTAAATGTGTAACCGTAGATTACATACGAGTAAATTAAGTATTATTACTAGAGTGAAACCTTATGCAAGCTGCACAAAAAAATATCATAGGAAAGAAGACTTTAAAGTTAGCCAAATGTTTTAGGCAAACCCAATTATTTCAATAGGCCGACCAGATCATATTGAACTAAACAAATGAGCATTTTTATATTGCATACTCTTAGCGCGAGAAATATATTTGTTTAATATTTATATTGCAGGCGACAAGAAGCTTATTTGTTTTACATTATTGTAGTCATAAAGATATTTGAAATCCAAATGTATAATCTAGACTAGTGTATCTATTTAACTAGGAAGCTGTAAATGTTCTGCGTTTATTTGTTTACGCCGGAAAGAATCCGGGTTTCTTTCTTTGACTTTTGAATTGATAAAATCGATATTAGGAAGAAATAAAGTCATTTAAATTTGTCTCAGCCACCAGGCAGAGCTAAAAAATTTGATTAAAAAACTTACAATTAAGGAATTATTTAATGGGCTTACAACAATAATCTTGAGTATTGATTTTAAAAAGTTTTTAATTAAACTAACATTAACTAGAAGGATGGGCTAACTTTGGCCACGCCGAAGTTCGGATACCTTTGCAAACTGTCATTTTTCACCATCTACATCTACACATAAATTACCAGAATCATAAGAAAGTACAATATATAAAACTAATCATGCCGGTGGCTACAAAAAAAAAAACTATTGGATAAAAAAATGTGTTTGGTCCAATTGTTTCTATAGAATCTATATTATATAGTTGGCCGATTCTGCTAAAACTCAACAGACACATTTATATATATACCAAACTTACATATACCAAATTTCGAGTGAATCGCTGTTAAAATAACCAAGATTTTCATCTAAAACTAATTTTTCGGCCGATCGTTCCTATGGGAGCTATATGATATATTGAACCGATTCTGATAAAACTTGCTAGATATATTAGAAAGTACATAAAACTCAAAAATACCAAATTTAATGATAATCGCTTTTAAAACAACCAAGTTATTGCTCGAAATCCATATTCAAGACCGATCGTTCGTATGGGAGCTATATGATATAGTCATCCGATCGGAATGATTCCGAGATATACAATGCCTGCCGCAAAAAGAAGCCTAGGTGCAAAATTTCTGTAGCTTTAAGGGTCTCGGAGGAAATTGGGTTGATTCAGACAGACGGACAGACGAACAGACGGACATGGCTATATCAACTCAGCTCATCGTGCTGATGAAGAATATATATCCTTTATATAGTCGGAGATGCTTCCTTCTATGCGTTGCAAACTTCTGACCAAAATTAATATACCTTTTTTGCAAAGGTATAAAAAAAGAAACAGTTGTACACCGTTTGTACACTTTGTTTCAGGCTCCAGGTTTCTAACCATACAACCAAAATTTTGAAATAAATTTGACCTGTTTAGACAATATACGAATGCTCACATACAGACGGACAATCAAACATGTCTTAATTGACGCGACTGTTGAAGCTGATCCAGAATATATATACTTTATGGGATCGGGAATGCTTCCTTCTATAATATAATAATAATAATATAAATTAGTGTTGAGAGGGATTTTAGCTTTAACTCTGATTTTAAAAGATTTAAAAATTAAATCGGATGTCAAAATAAAGACATAATTTAAATACTTAGAATAAAATTTATTAAATTTCATTTTCCATATGTAGTAAAATGTATCTGATAAAGGTTTAAATAGAACCTATACAGTAAAAATGATTACTTTCACTATGATCATCATTCTTGTTGTTAAAGCAGTTTTCTATAATTAGACTTAAATTTTTAGAGTAGATAAATAAAATGAAGCAAGCAAGTCGTCCCTGCCGACTTTGAGTATACCCTGTACTAAGTAGAGTAACTGTATTAAATCAAACTCCTTTAAATTTGTTAGCAGTTTAAACTAAAATTCTCCTCACAAGCGGCAGCAACGAGCGCATGCTATCTCGCTCACACTTACTACGCAATGGCGCACTGGGCATTTCAGTATAAATTGTACATTGGTATATCTTTGATATTTCTTGTCCGATTTTAACAAAATTTGGTCAGCTAATACCTTTTGGCCATATTATTGGGTGTGCCAAATAAGAATACGCTACCTTTAATTTTACTCTAGTTATTCGTTTTTCCTAAATTGCGGGGGCGGAAGTGGGCGTGGCAAAAATTTGAAACAAACTTGATCTGCGTAGACATTACACGAATGCTGACACCAAATTTGGTTGCTAAAGCTCTTGTAGTCTCTGAGATCCACGTGTTCATACGGACGGACGGACAGACGGACGGACGGACAGACGGACATATCTCAATCGACTCGGCTGTTGATGCTGATCAAGAATATATATACTTTATGGGGTCGGAAATGTCTCCTTCTCCCTGTTACATACATTTAGCGACTTTAATATACCCTTTTACCCTATGGGTACAGGGTATAAAAATATATTTAACCTACCTTAAATTTTTATACCCTGTACCCATAGGGTAAAAGGGTATATTAATGTCGCTAAAATGTATGTAACAGGCAGAAGGAAGCATTTCCGACCCCATAAAGTATATATATTCTTGATCAGCATCAATTGCCGAGTCGATTGAGACATGTCCGTCTGTCCGTCCGTCTGTCCGTCCGTCCGTATGAACACGTGGATCTCAGAGACTACAAGAGCTTTAGCAACCAAATTTGGTGTCAGCATTCGTGTAATGTCTACGCAGATCAAGTTTGTTTCAAATTTTTGCCACGCCCACTTCCGCCCCCGCAATTTAGGAAAAACGAATAACTAGAGTAAAATTAAAGGTAGCGTATTCTTATTTGGCACACCCAATATTATGGCCAAAAGGTATGAGCTGACCAAATTTCGTTAAAATCGGACAAGAAATATCGGAGATATATCTATGTACAATTTGTACTGAAATGCCCAGTGCGACATTGCGTAGTAAGTGTGAGCGAGATAGCATGCGTTCGTTGCTGCCGCTTCTGAGTAAAATTTTAGTTTGAACTGATGGCAAATTTTAAGGAGTTTGATTAATTGTATTAAATACTCTACTTGGTACAGGGTATACTCAAAGTCGGCAGGGACGACTTGCTTGCTTCATTCTATATCTGTTTCTATATGGTGTATAACGGTATATACATAATATTTTGCTTATTGCTAATGTTGACGTTGTATATACAAGGTATGAATATAGAAAAGGCCCAGGTTCGATTCCCGATGACTCCAGAGAATAGAAATGAATAGTTAATTAGTGTAGAACTGCAAGGGTATATAGAAACATCGGCGAGGTAGGGTATATTAATTTTGTTCAGAAGTTTGCAACTCATAGACGGAAGCATCTCCGACTATATAAAGTATATATATATACATATATATATATATATTCTTGATCAGCACGTTGAGCTGAGTTCATTTAGACCTGTTCGCCTGTTAATCTGTCTGGATCAACACGATCTCCTTCGAGAGAGTCGAGCTTTCTATTTTGTATTAATTATCTTCTAGGGGACAACCAGAGTCCAGTTTTCGATTTGATAAGCAATCTGCTTAGATTGTGGAATCTGTGTTTCCACTTCGTATATTGCCTTGGTATTTAGTTCAATCTATACCTCGTTTCGATCATGCACAATTTGTACAAATCACATAAGTAAATTACAATATGAACATTATAAGAAACAAGAGAATAGGTTGGAATAAGTTTGTTATTTGGATTGAGCTTTTGAACCAATCTCAAATTATTTTTTCCAAGAATTCCTCCTGGGGATTCAGTCTACTTGTTATATTGCAAGACTTCACGTCTTGACCGTAGTCTTGAAGCCACGTGCGGTCTTGTGTTTGCTGGTACGCATAAATTAAATATATTTCAATTTATGATAAGAGGAGAGAATGAGTAAGTTGGGGTATGCCAATTAAATGAATTAACTGAAATATATATAAAATTGATATTGATTCTGAAGGGTTTTCTCATATATGAATTAAGATTGATAGAGCTACATATCTAAAAGGGTTTTATTATGTGTGCGGTATAATCCTAACAAAGAAATTAAATAAAGGTTTTCAAAGTATTTTACTGAATTACACTCAAATGCTCTATATCTTAGTAAGAGAAGTTCTACCGTCTAATATTCAAACATTGTACAAACATTTCAAGAGCTTCACGCTCACTTTTTTTGAGGTACTAAAGTTCTAAACACCCTTGCAAATGCCAAAAAAAAACACTTTAAAGCAACCTTGACTTGGTAAAGAGTATCGTGGCTTAAACTGGGATCGAAATGTTAACCTAACCTCATTACTACTATAATTGTCTATAATTGTCTTCCGTTTTCGACGCTTCGCGCGTAACAGGCATTGTCCTGGTGTCGCTTGGACCACTCGCATTGTACTCTTCAACGTCCAGGAGGCTTTGATCTTGATAAATAAATATTAATTCTATATTAGAATATAATTTGATTTTTATATCCCAAAATCATAGGACAAAAGTGTATATTAAAGTCGCTAAAGTCGCTAATAGTAAGATGGGAGCATTTTATATATATTCTTGATCATCATCAATACCTAAGTTGATCGAGACATGGCCGTCTGTGTGTATGAACACCTAGATCTAACAGACTATAAGAGCTAGGTTAACCAAATTTGGTGTCAGTATTTAACTAGTGTCCACGCAGATCAAGTTTCTTTAAATTTTTCGCCACGCCCACTTTCCCCCAGCAATTCAGGAAAATCAAATAATTAGAGTTATCACATTCTTTTCATTTGGCACACCAAATAATATGACCAAAAAGTATCAGCTGACCAAATTTCCTCAAAATCGGATAGTAAATATCGGAGATATATATGATATATGCACACTTTGTACTGAAATGCCAAGTGCGAAATTAAGACTGAGCATGTTTTGACTGCTGGGGTTTGTGGAAAGACTTGTATTTTAAATTGGAAGTAGTTTGATTTCTCTTCTTGGTACAGGGTACGCACACAGTCGAAAGGGACTAGTTGCTTGTTTCATTAAACCTGATAACAAACTGTTCTGGGAAAATCCCCTGAAGCTAATCATGAAATATAAATTGCCGAATTAGAAAAGAATTCATAAAATATTTTAAAGTTTGTTGGTGCCACTTGTGAGGAAAATTTTGGTTTAAATTATTGGCGAATTTGAAGGAGTTTGATTTTATAAAGTTCCTCATATTGGTACAGGGTATATTCAAAGTCGGCAGGGACGACTTGCTTGGTTAATTTTCTATATATATGCTATATCCGTCCATATTAGCAAAATATTAAAATTACATAAACTTATACTTTTATTTTTTCACCTTTGTTTTGGATTTAAATAGATTATTATATAGCTGCCAAAGGTTTCATATTGACAATTCTAAAATATCATTTTGATTCGCTGAGGAAAGCTTTTCTAATTGAACTGTCGATGTCTGACTTGAGTCGTAGACCCCTATTCTCGCAATTCAGTAAAATATCTTACATTCCTTTTATTTATTTTTATAGATATCTTAAATCGATCACATTTCGATATCGGAGTTGACAAACGAAAAAACCAGTCATGACTTTCTTGAGGAAGACGATCTTACTGTTAACAACTTTTCAGAGCTATTTATCGATTCCTATAATAAAGCTAAAAATAGCCGAATAACGTTTAAAAGTATACTTAATCTTGTATATAGTCCAATCTGTACTTAATCCAGTATTTATTTTTATACGTATTTATGTTATCTGGAAATTGTTTCCTTACTTACCTTTCATATACACCTCGCATGTGTATAATGAAACATGTTCTAATATATCAACTATTATCTTGTGTATAATATAATTTAGTTATTGTTATACCACAAATGTCCATTTATAGCTTTAGTTATAAATTTGAATTATAATATTTTACTTAACAATTAAGTACTCAATCAGATAGGAATTGAAATGAATGATTTGACAGTATGTACCTTCATATTAAAATCTTAAACCTATTCCCAATCTTGGAACTCACTTTATCAGCAGGTCAATAATTTACATATCGGAATCTAATTAAATTATTTGAATTACTAAAAAACTAATTCAAATTATATAGAGAAAACTTTGTTGGTTTTATTTTTAATAAAGATTTGTGGTATTTATTCAAAAAACTTAAGTAAATGGTCTATTTCGAATGCTTCTTAATCCTATATAGGATGCCGTGCACATGGAGTGCACGTACATGAGAGTCTCCGCTATAGTTGATATGTGCGGTTATTAATAAAATGAACACCTCGATTTGCGCTGGCTTTCCAAAGTTCTTGATGATGATGGTGATAACGATGATAACGACAATGTTGATGATGACACGGTTAGCAACTGTAAAATGGCAGAACTTTTCAATTGGTAAAGTTTTATTGTGGAATTTTTGAGTTATTAGACGACAGCGATTTTCGATTTCCCTAGGACGCCGATCCTTCGGAGTCGTTGAGTTTCTCTGAAAGATTCACAGGATAACATAAGCATGTAAAAGTAACCAATTCGGCAAAAGCTTTTCATGCAAAATGACATTTTATTTACAGCAACTTAAAACTCTAAAAAGCAAACTAAAACTAATTGAATGTAGGGATAAATAGAACTATGAGGAATGAGGATGTGTTCGGCTAATATAAAAGTTCGATTCGAATCTAAGAAAAGCTGTGCTCCCAAATACCTTGGCAGTGATTAAGGATATGGATTTTTAACCAAAAGGAAATTTGTATATCCTTGCAAAAACAATAACTTCGTTACTTTAATTGAATATCATCGAGCGGGAAATTCGATTTGTTAAATTTGGCTGTGTTATTTAACCCCAGAGCCGTTTAATTGGTCTTGCCAATCATTCCATAGTTGATATAATATACTTTTTCGGATTGATAATGTTTGATGATGATGTTTTAAAAAAACAAAAGCATTTCGAATTTTGTATTCGTGCACTTCAATGTGCGGATATAACTCAAATGGTCCCCTATATCTTCTTAAGATTCACTAATCCTGCAAATTAGGTTCCCTCTTTAACAGGATAACAAATATTTTGCAAAATGATGTATACAGAAGAAAAATAAAAAAAAAAGCAAGCAAGTCGTCCCTGCCGACTTTGACTATACCCTGTATCAAGTATTTGCCATCAGTTCAAACAAAAATTCACTTCGCAACCCGCTTGATCTGCGTAGACACTACATGAATGCTGACACCAAATTTGGTTGCTCTAGCTTTTAGAGTCTCTAAGATCCTACGTATTCATACGGACGGACATGTCTCAAGTCGGCTGTTGATGCTGATCAAGAATATATATACTTTATGGGGTCGGAAATGCTTCCTTCTGCCTGTTACATACATTTAGCGACTTTAATATACCCTTTTACCCTATGGGTACAGGGTATAAAAAGAAACAAAACAATAAATGCAAGTATATTTTTTTTTGTTTTTATTCACTGGAAATCACGGCTATTGAAGCGGACGGTGGCGATGCTGAGTTTTCAGTATCAGATGGCTTGGTTTTATTTGTAACCAAATCAACATTTTCAGTTATAGCTGCTTTCGGAATAATTGACTCGGTTGTCTTAGCCTCAGGTTTTGGACTTGGCCTTCGACTGGGCAGCAAGAGGCTTTCAATTACACCAAATGGCGCCTCTACCAGAATATATATAATATAGGCCACTAATATCGTGAATCCAAAGTCAGCCCAGAATCGACACATCTGAGGAAGGGAGAGTGAGTAACATGATAAAGATGACTCCGTATCGGATTTGAGGTCTTACAATTTGGTAGCTACCAAAGAAGGTATTTGTGCGAGTGACTCCTGCTTGGATGGACATCATAAACATGTGAAAGATGTAACTGCTGTAGGAGAGCTTAGACAATGGTTGCCACAGGGGAGAGGAGAGAAATCCGGTGGCCATGCCTCCATAACCCTGCAAACATGCAAAAACTATCCAGCTAAGACCCAGGGGCCAAGCTATGCGAATTAGAGTTAAATAGAAAGCCTCTTCCAGAATGGTCATTCCGGATTTATAATTGGCAAAAAGACATGTGAAAATTAATGACAGGCTAAGCAGCCATCCCAAGCACACTGTTATTCGATTTAGTTTAAACTTTCTGCCTCGATTTACGTGCAGGAAATAGCCAAAGAGTGCTCCAACTATATACGGAGAGGTACGTGAGTTTGTATAGTGATAGAGACTGCGTTGGGCCTCTGGAATACTCCTGCCAATGCGTATGGATTAGTATAGTTTTAAGGATTCTGAAAGGAGTATAGACTTACATGGACAAATTGTAGATTACCATTTTGGTAAAGAGACAAGAGGCCAAAAGGAGCATAAGAATAAAGATTCCCGCTGCTCCTTTGTTTCTCCATTTATAAAAGGCAATCAGAAAGAGTGGTCCAAAAATATACAGCTGCATATCTACGGCCAGATACCAAGTATGGGTAAGGCACTTTGAGAGGAATTGAAAGGTTAACCTACTCAATGACTTTGTGGTGGTTGGAAACTTACCAGAGTTTCAGTTGCATAATTTTGAACATACAATAAAGTCCAAAACCAAGTTTTCTGGCAAACATTATAGTCGTCGGGTAATGTGCTGGCAAAGATCGGACCACCAGCCAAAAGAGGAAGAATTTTCATATAGATGAGAATAGCCACAGCCACAACGGGAGTAAGACGCAGATATCGATGTAAATACATCATAAGCACATTGATCTTGCCCTTCGATCTACAGAGGGATAAATAATTAGTTGATAAGACATATAGGGATGTACCGTTCGAAAACATACTTCTCCATGGCGCGTAGTCCATTCGCTATCACTAAAAGGCCACTAACAAAAAGAAAGGTATCAACGGCATAGACTCCGTTTGTTATAATTTTGCTGAATGGTGTTCCAAGCCACTATAATTATTTGAGATAAAGATTACTTTTCTAGTAAAACAAAAAGATCAACCCACATACGGCATAGGCTTGATTCCTGTTAACATTTGGCACACGGAAGCCCACGAGGTATTCATGCAACAAAATGACCCACATGAGGGACAGACAGCGCATTCCATTCAGACAATTAATGACATTCGGATTGGATTTGCTGTCCACAATGCGGAAAAGGACTCGAGAATTTGCACGTACAGAGAAGACTTTTACCAGTGCAGGAAGTTGTTCTACGTTAAAGCAAAGGATAATGTAAAATATGAATCAAGTTTTAAATCCACTGCTTACTTTGATCTTCACATAGGTTGTAATCGTAGAGTGTTGACAGAACGCAGGCTGCGGCCAATATGGATAATAGGACTCTGCAACGTATAAAATTATCTATAAATAAACTTATATATAGTTCTGCTAGGATCTATATAGACGAACATTGTAAAAATGGTGACCCCATCGAGAGGATCTTGTTCAGCTGTCTGACAGGTGCTTTCATTAACTACAAATGAATCAGCGCCAATATCCTGATTAAGCAGCTGCTGGACAAGTCCACGTATCATCGTGTCTATGTTACTAGCCGTGCAGGACGCAGGAAAGCAAATCGCTGTATTAACATTAATCGAGTTTATCTTGGCAAAACAATATTTGCCCTGCAAACTGTGATCACTGTTAAGGGAATACTTGATAGCCAGGCACTCTTCGTAGTTTCCCAAGTCTCTGCGATTGCCAACAAGTACGCCGGATGGCAACGATCCCCAAGAGTCAATCACTGAAATAGAACTAGGTAAAAATGTATTTTAATTCAGCGATCTTCTTACTTACATTGCATTGCCCATTGGCTGTCTAGACTTAAACCCTGTATTACAAGTTGGATGTCCTCCAAGCATTCCAAATCCTGCTCTGCCGTGGACTCTGTTGAAGTTAGATCGGCCAACGTTATGTTTTGATAGAAATCGAAAAACTCAACAGCCAAGTGCCGCAATTGCATTGCATCGTAAAAATTTCTTGGACTAACAGCTTTCTGTTTCTCTTCCAGTGCAGCGCTGCTTGCGCGTAGTGACGCTACGGCCACCGAGCACATTAGCAGTGCTCTAACCAAGCTTCCATTCATCATATTTTCAGGCGTGGGAAACACAACTGATTAGCTTTAGCCAACAACCACCCATTTTATACCTGTTTTTACTCTAAGACTATGTCATTGATAAGGACAAGGTCGGAGCACTGGTGTTAGTTTAGTACAATCGACGATATGGCAACTCAATTGATATTTATAATTGGTTGTTGATTAAAGACACTAACTATTCTGATTGTACAAAATGCCACTTGAACGAGTTTGTTTGGCCAGATGTCTTGATGACACACCCATGATCAAAACATTCCATCTATGATTATGAATATTTAGTACAAAGTGTAATAAATATATAGCCAAGTTAACTGATTACTAAACCGTTTTAGTCAAACATTTAGATAGGCTTCCGCGAACGCCACATTTTGTATTACAGTTCCAATTCATATCAATTTTCTAAAAATTTAAATTAAGTTTATAAATATGCTGACATTATCAGGGTTGCTAATCTGGGTTTCTCCTATATCAAAGTGCTGACGTTGGCTCCTTCCAGTTTACTATAATCATATAGTAAATAAGATTTCCCGGTAACTTTTAAGTACTTCAAAAATTAGCTTGTCAATAATGAATATACAGCACCCAATGGGGTACATCTAGTTGAATGCCATTAGTTAGAATATAATGGTTGATAAGAGGACTTGGCTCGTCTTTGGTGGTTAAAAATACTGTGCAGGAAGTTTGTTTCCATTGAAAATAGAATCATTTATCTAAACTTTAGATTCTAAAGAATGGAACCGTGCTAGAATTTTTTTAAAAGTGTCTTGGGGTAAAACGGTTCATTATTTTATATAATTTTGCAACACTGGGCAAAACGTTTATTATGCGAGACATCTACGACAAAAATAAGCACTATTAACACTAATTTTGTTGTTACTTTGTATAACTATTCCAAAAATACTATTAAAGTTTATTGGAAAGAATAACAAGAGTATATAATTTTTTTGTTTACAATAGAGATCCTTATATGACAAGGAATTGATTTGGGGGGGTGTATAATCCACACTTTCTAGTAAAGTCAGTTTCCTCAAGAAAAAGTTGTGGAAATAGATAACATTTACTTAGATATTCTTCAAGTCTTTTATATTTTCGTTATAAATACGGAAAAAGTAATCTTAAAATATTAACAAAAGTTATAAAATGTCATAAAATGTAAATTTACTTCCCACGATACTTAAATATTCTTAGTATCTTCAATTCGTATCTGCCGACTTATACCCTGTACCAAGTAAAAGAAGTTCTCGTCTGCATAAGCCTAAAATTTATATTAAAATTTTCCTTACAAACTACAACAGCGAGCACATGCTATCTCACTCTCTCTCATTTCAATATTACACCAATGTTGCACTGGGCAAGCCACACAAAACGGACATATCTCCTATTCCTTTCAACAAATTTCGTACTATTAAGTGCGCCAAGTATAGCTGCCCTTAATAAAATTTATCTTTTTCATTTTTCCTAAATAAAGGTGCTTTACCTGCGTAGACACTGGATGGATGTTTACATCAAATTTGGTTGTTCGAGCTTTACAGATACAGACGAACGTTCGTACAGTCAGAAGGCCAAGCCTCAGTCGAATCAGCTGATTATGCTGATCAACAATATGGGGTCAAAAATGCTTAGCCTCTTAATTATTATTTTTTGGTCGTACTTATGCTCGTCAGCTAACAAGCTCTATCTTAATTTTTACATCCTTCACCCATAAAGTAAAATAATGAAGCCAGCAAGTCGCCCCTCCTGACTTTGAGTATACCCTGTACCAATTAGAGAAACTTTATAAAATCAAACTCCTTCGAATTCGCCAATAATTCAAACTTAAATTTTTCTCATAAGCGGCAGCATCGAACGCATGCTATCTCGCTCACACTTACTACGCAATGGGCATTTCAGTACAAATTGTACATAGATATATATTCTATATTTCTTGCCCGATTTTAATGAAATTTGGTCAGCTGATACCGTTTGGCCTTATTATTAGGTGTACGGCACCTTTAACATTTCCAACCCCATAAAGTATATATATTCTTGATCAGGATCAATAGCCGAGTCGATTGAGACATGTCCGTCTGTGCGTCTGTCCGTCCGTCCGTATGAACACGTAGATCTCAGAGACTACAAGAGCTAGAGCAACCAAATTTGGTGTCAGCATTTGTATAGTGTCTACACAGATCAAGTGCGACATTGCGTGGTAAGTGTCACAGAGGGATTTAAAGGAAATAAATTAACGCATTTATCAAATCCTTCATAAACGGACTATAAAAATTTACAGCAACTCAATTTGGGTAATAACCATTCAATGAAAATAAGCATTGATTCGTTGTAAGTGAACTGAATATTTCTGCATATAAGAAATAGGAAAAAAGTTTCTATTTTCTGGATTCTCTTCTTTAATCTATTAGAAATGCATCTGCTACAATAAAGATCTTTTCAGTTATCTTAAAGTACCGAGAAAGAGATAAACAAACTTCATTAATATTGATCCTTTTAACCATGTTTTGAAAGAACAATTACAAAGCTCGATACAAAATACACATGCTATCCCTTTCTTCGGACACGAAAATGATATCTTATTTTTCCAATACAATCGATTTAACACGATTCTCGAAGTTCAACTGAAAATTTATAAAACAATCGTATGAAAGAATTTGTGTATGTTTTTAATTTATATTTCATTCCTCAATGTAACAATCGATTATCTATCGAAATTGACTGATCATCTAAAGGAGTTTTTGAGAAAAAAAGTTAAGTTTATTCTTACATATTTTGGTTATATCGGGCACTCCGTGGATCTGCTATTGCAGGAAAGTACAGAAGTGAAGATCCAATGGTTTCGATTTAACGATTGATTCTATGTACATATATGAAGTTAAAGTTCTGGGTCTAAAAATTTAGGTTTTGCTTCTTGTTATTAATGTAAGTGTTCTTATTTTAATAATATATATATTGTCATATGAACGACTTTTGTAACAATTTAGTAATCCTGGAAACTATTGCTAACATTATTTGTAGTATAAAATTCTTGAATGTGAAACTATTTTTAAGTGCACAATGAACAATTTACTTGATCAAGTGATAATCCAGTCACACAATGTAATGTGTGACCTTCAAAGTCATTTGGCAAAGATTGAAAAGAACTTTGTCATTCTAATAATAATTTTCTTCTGGATTATCCTTGTCGCATCTACAATTCCTTTACAATGGCAGTGCTTCAGGAGACATCGTAAATCCTTGGTAATTACAAATATGCTGATTGAAATAAAAAAGAATTTGGAAAAGGCATACAATGCAGTGAATGATTTGAAACCGAAATTACGAGATAACATGCACAATTTAGAAAATATAATGCCGGAACTGAATGAGTTTCGTCAATTGGAACAGGTTATACATAATCAGATATGCATGCTAGAGAAGCTCTTAAATGAATTTGAAGAATGATTTTTGTAAATACCATTGAAATAAATTTTATTTAAAAACAAATTTTTGATCTATCCGACAGTTTTTTGTGTACACATATATTAAGGCTTAGTGTTGCCCGAAGAAGTAAACAGACCTCCCTTATACCCAGTTATATCCTTGTATAAATTGTATATTCCTTATGGTCATAACACATTGCTACATATAAAAGGAAGTATTTCAGACCTTATAAAAGTACATTTTATAGATAAGCAATCAATACGTTCCTTTGTCAGCATTCTATTTATATATCGGATATATATATCGGAAGATCTATATATGTATATCGGAATCATTTTATTCGAACTACTATGTCAGGCATTTTCAATAGGAAGGATTGGTGTAAGATTGTAAACTTAAGTGATTTTTAAATGATTGTCATGAAATTTCGTATATTTACATATGCCATACAGTGGAGGAAAAAAGTGTAGATACACCCCCGGTTTTTGCTAGTTTTTGGAAAAACACATTGAAAATTAAAAAACTATGTATGCAATCATTTAGCCAATTGATAAACTAAACACTATATTTCGGAATTATCCCGACCGCATGATTATATCCTATAGCTCTCATAGGAACGATCGATTGAGAATGAGGTTAAACCGCAATAACTTTTGTAGTTTTCAATTGAATATTACAAAACTTATTATTTGTGAGTTTTAAATACTTGTTAGAAAATCCATCAAATTTTATTAGAATCAGTGGACTATATTATATAGCACCGGTAGAAACGATCAGTAAACAATATTGCTTTTGGTCAATAGCTTGGTTATTTTAAGAGGGATTATCATGAAATTGGATATTTTAGAGTTTGGATATATATAGAAATGTTTTTCTTGAGTTTTAGCAGAATCGGCTGACTATATGCTAAAGCAGGCATAGGATTAATGGGACCCAAAAAGACTTTTTACTTAAGCCACGGAGATTTGAATAGATTGATTTAGTTTCTTATGTTTCTGCTAATTTATATGTAAGTGAAAAACAAAACATTTTTGTAGAGTATTTAAACTTCGGCATAAGCAAAGTTATCCCATATTACTAGTTGTAAATTTCCGTTACGTTTTAATAAAAAAAAACAATAAATTGCCTTCAAAAATATATGACTACTCAAACAATTTCTTGGTATCTTAGGTGAGCGGATCTATGATCTAAAACCTCTGCACGAATCTATCTGTGAGTCACTGTACGCACTAGGAATTTCACAACTAAAATAGTAATAGTAAAACTAACTTTAATCAAACAATTATATACTCATATAAATAAATAAATAGGCAACTTAAATTTTTGCCCTACCCCTCAAAATATTTTGGTTATTAATAATAAAAATGTTTTTGATTTTGTTTTTATTTCATATTTAATCACATTTAGATAAAAAAATATACAATGTTATCTCTTATATAGAAATTAATATTAACAATTAATTTTTGGTTGATTATTATTAAATTTTCAATTTACGTATTTCGATTTGGTTTTGGATTTGGATTAAGTTAACTCTATACAGCAGTGGATAGAAGGATTTTTGTTAAGTATTTAATTTTTAAGTTCTTAGTTATTGTTAGTTCCCGGATTTTTTTCTTTTTTATTTCGTTTATCGAATTTTCATAACTAACTAAAACTACACTAAGGCACACACGCACACACATACACTCTTATAGACATATATACGCACACACACACACACACACTCAAATACAATTGATTCTACAAGAACTTGGAGCAAAGCCAAGTAAATGGGATAGAAATAATAATCATAAGAGAATAGTTGGAAAGAGATCCATTGTGACGAACTCCTCCTGTGGCTGCACGATACTCATCCTCTGGCAGATATTCTCGTATGTGTCGGGTCTTGTTCATCATCCAGTAGAAGGCTTTCATGTTGCCCAATCGTTTCAATTCATCACCAACATCGCTTCTGATCTTGGCATTATATTCGTTAAGGAGACGCTTCTCCACAGCACTTAAGAGTGTGCTGTCAATCAGCTTTGGTTCATATGGTACTAAGGTGACATCTTGGAATGCTAGGAAGTGAGCCCCACTGGGATGTGTGTGTCCTGTATCGATAACCTCAAGAACGTTCTTCAAGCGCACACCAAAGTCATCCCGCTTGTAATATCCCGATTCTAATCGAAAGAAAGTGTATAAGAAAGTCGGATTATTGACTAAAAAACTTACCACTCGAGAAGAAGTAACCCTGCTTGAAGTGGAAACTACTGTTATTGCCATATGCCACAGATATGGGAGCTGCATTAACAGAAATATAAGTTAAAGAAAAAATTTCTGTATAAATATTCACTTATTCACTTACGTTCTTCCACTGAGCCATAGGCGCCTATGCCATGTCCTGTGGCTTGAGGATAATCTGTCATATCCTTCCACACCATGCTACGGACCAGAGCATCCACCTCGGAGGGTTTTAAATCGGCTGGAAATTTCAGTTGGGCCAAATGCAAGATACCCGCCAGTACGTTTGTATAGGCTTTCTTCATGTCCTGTGTTGGCTGGCCAAAGATAAATGTACGTGAGACATCCGTGGTGCCCTCCAGATACTGGCCACCTGCTTCAATGACCAGTAAACTCTGGTCAGATACCTCAATATTGGTCACATTACTGGAAATGTAATAGGGTAGAGCAGAGTGCTCACCATAGGCCACCACAGTACGCAGGGATAAACCTTTGGCATGCTTATGAGAGAGTCGCCAGAGCTCCATTTCATATTTAATTTTCTCCTCCGTCCACTGTTCCGTATAGAATCTGGACTCGAGATTATTCATGGCCTCACAAAAGGCAGCGCCATCTCGTATATGTGCCCTCCTCATGCCGGCTTGCTCATCGGAGTTCTTCTGGGCACGCATAAATATAATCGGTGAGATATGCTCGACGATCTTTTTGTCTGGTATAGCAGCATGAATAGCTTCTGAGGCTCCCAGTTCTTGAACGCATGGACTTGGCACTAGTATACGATTCCACTTCTGGATATAAGTACGGATATCACTCCAAATCTGATGATACTCTTTGATCCTATAAAAACAATAGATTAGTCTATGCTAAGTCACCTTTTCTAGCAGTTCTCACTTGACGCAATCCTCAGTATAGCAATCTGTACGCAAATGTAAATCAATGCTCAAACTGATCTTGTTATGATCCACATAGAAGAATATATCATCCTGACTGACAATGGCATACGACTGCAAAGCAAATACAATTATTAGTAACTGTGACGGTAGGATTTAAACCCACTATACCTTAACTACGGGAGTGTAGGGTATGTCTGTGCCACGTATATTCAACAGATAGGCAATCTCTGTTAGCGATGTAATCACCATGGCATCACAACCCAAATGTTCCAGTCGACGACGCAACTCCCAGACTTTGCTTTGCCAAGTTTCACCAGCGAAATCCTTCACTTGCACGTTAATCACATGGTTTTCAGGCGGCGGTGGACGATCCACACCCCAAATAAGATCAACCAGATTGTTATTGATTTTGCTGAGCTTTAACAACTTAGCATCTAGCTGCCGCTCCCAGGTCATCCACAAATGATGCGGCACCAAATGTGGATCAGCGCCAACCCATTTGTCGAAGTGCACATGACTGGCCAGCCAATCTGCTATACTGACTGTGCTATTTGCCAAATATATCTCCCAATCGCAATCGAGTTCTCCATCTGCCTGCTGAGCATAGCGTTTCTCTAGCCATATGGCAGCGCCCTTATGTGTAATCGCGGCAAAGGCCCTTACGCCCGTGTAACCGCTTAGATACTGCAAACGTCGATCACGGGCGGCCACCTCCTGGTTAAGATGCTCATCAGTCGATGGCAAAATGTAGCCATAGATTTCGGGACCCTGAAGGGAGGCACGAATTTGCATTTGTTCGCGCAAAGCTAGCAAACGACTTCGATACGCACTAGTTGGTTGAATCTACGCACAGATAGATAAAAGATACTTTTAATAAATAAATAATAGGTGTGGATGTGTCTGTGTGTGTAACACGCACCAGTTTCCCTTTGCGATATTGACAAATCTCTCGATGATAACCACTGGACTTCTCGGCTTGGATACAGCCACAGAGAACTGCAGAAAGCAAAGATAGAGTAAATATATGAATGAAAAAAAGTTGTAAATCTTGTTGATAAATAAAATTCCTAATTCGTTTTTTTTCTCTTTCAGATCTTTGCATATTTATTAATGGCCTAAAGTAGATGACTGAAAATAGCAACAAGTGCGTCACGGTGATAAAAATGAAAGCAAATTCCCACGTTCGTTAAATGGCCATGCGACTCGCCTTGTGTATTGCCAATGTTTTGGTTTATTTTTGTCTCAAATGATTATTTGAATTTCACTTTCTACGGAATGTACACTCAACTTTTTGATTTGGACACCTGCTCCAGCCCATCTACCCACCATTTAGGATTCACTTAGTTACACACTGCGTATGCGTAACGAATGTCTCAATGGTAGGCAACTGGACCATGGCAGAGAGTTGTCCCCGGTTGATTGAGCTGTCAAAATACGAGGAAAGGAAATCGACTGACAAGTGAGTGGCGGCATTTTCATTGCCAAAATCTTGCGGCCAACTGTGGCAAAAGGCAGCTATTTGTCAAAAAAGAAAAAAAAAGAAAACGAAATTAAAGAAAAAGCACGGCAAATTCTTAGATGCGGCAAATTGTATAAACTGTATGTATATAGAATTGATTTATTTTTATGATTCGTAGATATTTGGGTCGACAAGCAATTCTACAAAATATATATACGCAATCCTATACCCTTTCACATAGTTTTGTAAACTTTAGAATCAGATGAAATCTGAAAAATACTTCCATATATTTTAACAAAATTGGACGAAAACAAAACAGGCTATTCATTTCCTTATTCATTTACTCTATTTCCAAATGAAAATTATTTTAAAAATTATTTGAATTTTTAAATATTAAAGGTTATCTTTGAGCAACCTTTTGAAACCATCTGAACCTACAGTTTTATAATTTAAAACTTAATAATCCTGGAACGTATAGTAATCGGAAATCCCAACATAATTTGAAATACAATTTTGCAATAAGCAATAACAGAAGAAGAAAAACTTCTAATCAAATTCGATAGAGCTGCCGACGACTGGTTGACAAAAGAAAGTAAAGGTCAAAGAGTTCCTTTAGAAGGATAGAAACATTCGCTCCGGTTTCCCGATGCTTCTTTTCTCCAAGATCCTTCTCAGTATTGTATTTGTTATCTACATCTTTGAAGTGGTGAGTTTCAAGAACGAGAAAATATGAACAAGTTTTTATTTATTTATTTTTTCACTTAAATTAAAATCAATTAGCCAAAACATTTATTTGGAAGGCGTTTAAAAATAATTTTAAATATTTAAAAATTTGCCAAAAGACTAATTATAGTATAATAAACAGTAGAGATTAAGGCAATGGATTAAAGTAGATATATTAAACTAGGAGTAGGTATAAGTACAAAGGAATTCCAAGAATAGCGAGCATGGAATGATTAGAGAAAGGTTTGAAGATATCAGATAAGAAACAACATTATATTCACTACATAGTACAAACATCTTCTTAACTGCAGAGGAACAAAATTTCTTTTAGGTCGATGGAGAATATCAATATTTAGTTTTCCTAATAAAAAAGGAAAGTTTGTTTCCCCAATAAGGAGTTTATGAAAAAATAAAATACCACTGACGAGCCGATGATTCAATAAGGAAGTCAAATTAAAGAGAAGAAGTTTGTTACACTAATGTGAAAGAGTCCTGTTTTTCTCCCAGTTAAGGCGTCGAAGAGTTTTCAATAGAAATCATAAAGACAAGTATAATATTGAAAGAAAGGCAAATCTATAAATGATTTTCTTATCTATTTTAATATAAGTATTGTCGTAAATCAAAATGTAGATATCTTTTTTAGTTCGGATATACTATAATAAGGTGAACCGACTGCAAGACAGTGTCATGGCTACGATTCAATTTAAAAGTTAGTTTACTGAGATCTTTATCTCAGATGTTATAAAACGAAGAGTATTCCTGTTTCGTT
The DNA here is from genome assembly GCA_018903615.1 of Drosophila neocordata. Lineage (NCBI taxonomy): Eukaryota > Metazoa > Arthropoda > Insecta > Diptera > Drosophilidae > Drosophila > Drosophila neocordata. Next base: position 1,135,174 of record JAEIGI010000018.1, read on the forward strand.
GTGGTAAAACATTTCAATTGTGTTCAATATAATCATTTGGTAAAAGTGATTTATAGTAAATTAACGATAGGAAAAAAAATGGTTTAAAACAATTCAGCATAAAATAAACAAGAATAATTTTTGCTTGCTTTGTTGTTTTAAGGCTTATGTTAACACATGGCCGCATAATTCTATGACGCAATGTATTTGCCAAATTCTAAAAATAATAATTTGGCTTAATATACGAATATTTAATAGGTCTAAAATATTAATAGCAATTGAATAAAAAATAAAATTAAGAGTATAGCTATTTCGTCATGATAAAAATTACATACATCTTGATTTATGTATTTTTTTCTTTTTTTGTGTGTTCAACTTAAAATATTTTTGCTTTGAATTAATTCGCTTGTTAATAGGCTAATATAATCATCTGTTCTGAATTGGTTTATGTGATTTAAAAAAAGTTAAAGAAAAATGAAAATATAGCAAAGTTTTTTATTTCCAAAAATAAGACTCTTGTCATCGCTTGACCATATATTTCTATGACGCACTGTCTCTGCTTAGTCCATAACAAAAAAGAACAAAATTCTATGTACAAATTACTCAATCAACCGATCGAAGGCCGTGCAATTATTTTTTTCAAGATTTTCAATTTAAAACTATTTCTGTTTTTCATACCTAAAAATATATCGTAAATCGATCAAAAGTCAATAAAAATATACTTGGCCGAATCTGTTATTGCCGATTCGGTATTAATTTTCGCCTTTACGTTAATACATACCCAATAGAAGGATGTTCAGGGTAAAGCGGCAAATCCATTTGGCTGTCGTCATTGTTTGTATTTGCACTTAAAATTCCAAGACCATATGCACCCCTCTGGGCTGGGAGAATTGTGTAGAATTGTTTATGTTTCGGTTTTCGCACTTTTCTGCAATTTTTCAAAACGTTCGCTTTTTGTTCCCTTTTGTTTTTGTAAACAAATCAAAAATTGTTGCAATTAATGAACTAGGCAATGGAAATAGAAAGAATCTTTAATGGCCATTTGTCTATGTGTGTGTGTGTGTGCTCTCTATCGTCTCAGTATCTGACCGTGTTGCACTTTTCCGGTTAATGACCGTGCCGGAACGTGAACGTAAAACTGAACGTTTCTGCCTGTTGCTTCGTTTTTCGCATTCGTTTTATTCACAATTGTGGCACATGTTGCACCTAGGTAAACTACATATACTTTATAAATGGGCGTGGCCGACTAGGGTGTTGGCGCTTTCTACTAATTGATATGCTGGTCGAGAAGTTCTATTCCCCAATTGCAATAAGTCGTCATCATCATCATCATCATCATCATCATCTTCATCATCATCATCATCATCATCATAGTCGCGACATTTAGAAGCGTATAGAAATAACTATGATATCAACCTAATTAGGAATTTATAGCTTCCGTTCTTTATGCCTTTTGTGTATTTGCTATCAATTTGGCAACTAGTTCGGTTTGCTTTCTGTCCTTTTTTTTTTTTTTTTTTTTGGGGCTCATTCAAATTATTTAATTGCCAACTTAATTAATCATGCGTAAAGTTACTATGAAACATGCCAATCATCATCATGCTGGAAATGAGCCAAGCTCCAAGTTTATATATGATATCAATATATGGCATGTGGGTGGCTGACATAATGGGAATGTGGTTGGAGGGAGGGGGGAATAGCATTAACATTTGTTTTAATTTTTTAATCTGCCTTTTATGGAAAATCAAAGGGAAGCGCCTTTCCAAACTGATTGATTGTGATTGAAGGTCTATCAATCTACTTTTCCTACTGCCACAATTTGATTAAGAAATTGTTTTAATTGCTATAACAACAACAAAAACAACAAAAAGAACAACATTTTAATGTCATTTAATTTCAATAACTAAAACCAAATTGATCTATTCAATAAGAGTGACTAAATTGTGTTATTATGTAGTTTCATTTGCCAGCTGAGGCGTTGCAATGTACAATATATTAGCAGCAATTTGTTGTTATTCTTCCATTATTGTTTAATACAATTGGCGTCAGAAATGGCAACTCGCACGCCCCAACTACATATGTTCCCATTTTAAAAAAACAAAGCAATCTCAAAAGTCAACCCACTAAATTGTATTGAAATGCCATTGAAAATGTAGGAAAACTGCTATTAAACATGAATAAAACGCAATGGCAACAACTCAATGAATTGTGGGCGCTTGTCATAGTTGTAGATATATATATATATATACACACACAGACTTGGCTCAAATAGTCATTCATGGTTGTCGAAAGTCGCTCCAACAAGCGTCCCTGGCTTATTGTCCTACGCCTACGCCTCTGACTTAAAAACTATATGCTTGACTTTGGCAAAGAAACAAAGATGATGCTCTCTCTAGTTATTGTAATATGAATTTACATATGCAATTTTACATATTTATAAGTATATATACATATATATATATATAGAGATATAGTACAAGTTGCAATTGCCAGCCAAGTGAAAGAAGCAAACAACAAATTTCGCTTGACAAATAACCCTGGTAATTGTGTCTCAGTGTGCCAAATGTTAGTTCTTTGCCTCATGTTCCCCTCAAAGAAATGAACCATCATCATTATCCTCATCATCATCATCATCTTCATTATGATCATGGGGATTCCAACACCTGGGCAGAGCCCACAAGAATCATTTGTTTATGTTTTAAATATTCTAATTGGGGAAGAAAAGTAAAAAGAAACTAAATTTGCTTAGTTCCTTTCCCTATTTTTCTATGTTGTTTTGTTTTATTCTTATGTTTTTGTTTATCAAATGCATTTTGATTTAAATTCGTTACGAATTCACTGCCGTGACCGCGACCGCGACATGGCAGGTGTGACTCACACACACACACAGCGAAAAGTTCAAAAACAAATTAGAACAAAATATGTTTAATTTAAAACTTTTTTTTTCTTTTGATTCTTTTAAATTCACAAATTTCATGCAAGAGCGCCAAAATATTATAAATTGTAAATCCTTCATGGTTCTGGCACAATTGCAATAATTTTGTGGCCATGTTACGTATACGACGCGTTTGCCACTAGCTTTGCACAGCTGTCGAAAATAGACGCAGAATTTTAGAATTTTTTTTTTGTATTCTATACCTTTTGGTACTTATGTATATTTGATACGAAAATATTTCAAATAAACAAACAACCGCACGCGTCCGTAGCAACAAGCAAACTGAGAAACATTTTCATGTTGCTAGTTTGTTTTCAAAATGTTGGAAGATGGAAAAAAGAAAAGAAAAAAAAAAATAAAATAAAAGCGAACTAGCCGCGCGCTCGCCCTCTCACCACAACACACAAACACACACACAGTTTAACTGTGAGACTGTGGGATAGTGGGACAGTGGGAGTGGAAGTGGTAGTGGGAGACGCTTTCATGGCATATAGACTATTTAATTCATTTCAAAAAGTATTTCGAACAGAGAATAAGTAACACAGAGGGAGAGAGAGAAAGAGAGGAGCGGCAGTGGCAGTGGCGGGTGCAGTGCTTTGGCAAGCATTTGAAAATGGGTTAGGAAGACAATGAGCTAGTGAGACAACTGGTAACTGCTGCAGCACGGTGGTGCAATTTAATCTTTGCCATTATATTACACACATATCATCTTTTTATGCGGTTTCCATTTCAGTTGTGTGTGTGTGCCTTTTGTGAGCGTGTGTAAGTTGTCGCATTGTCATTGGATTTCCGTCTCTATTTCTAGCTCAATTTGTAACCAAAGTTTGGCAATTGTTTTTCAAATCTTCATTCAATTGACATTTTATTGCTTTTAAATTAATAATGACCAGAGACAGAAAGAAAAGAATATAGACAATTCGCATCCACTGTGCGGGCCATTGCATAATCTCACAAATAAACAAGAAATATCAAACGTAAACTTTTAATCTTGAAAGATGATTTTCCATGCCGTTGTCTTCAGTTCAATCGTCATCGGGCAACTGCTACTGATGATGTGCGAGCGCCTTTTCATTATGGCCATTAAGCTCATTTAGAACGAAAGTTTTAATGGGGAGGAACGGAAAGCAAGTCAATTTAGGAACCATTCGAACCTGCGCTCTTTGAAATCTAAAAATTATGGATCACTCGGTTATTGGTGGGAGGGGAAACGAAAAGTTTATTACGTATTTATTATGCTGCAAGCTCTCTTGCGGCTTCCCCCTCTTACTCTCTCTTACTCATTCTCTCTCTCTCGTTCTCTCCTTCTCTTTCTTGATCGATCGTGGAACTCTTAAACATTGTGAACTAATTAAGTGCCGCCTTTGATTCACGCCGCTTCCCAATTGCAGAATGTAAAGTTTTTTCCATCACACAATTAGTTGAACTAATGTCACTATTTGTGCAAAAATTTATCTAGAACTTAGTTAACCTTATTCTTATTCATTGCACTCTTTTATCTGCCGATTATTGGAAAATATTCTCTGAGCATTTAAAGAACTATTTTCAATAACCTTTTGAATTTAGCGCGGTTAGAACATTTGAAAAAGTTATCGATAACAGTGTAGGAAGGCGGAGTGTTGTAAAATGCTTCCAAGTGATTTAGGTAGTGTAGCAACCGCTTTCTTGCCAATCACAATAAAGCGCCAACATTGTTGACATTCACTACGCATGGTTGCGCGGTAATTTCAAAATTTCAAATTTGAGTGCTCTATTTGTGAAGAAGCAAATTTTTATTCTGAATTTTTATCAGAGACTTAATAATGACAAGTGCTTAATATTTAAAGAAAAATTATTGCTTATGTTTAAAAATATTAAATTACTTTTATTTGCTCGTGGAAAACTAAAATTATGTGAAGCTTAAATACTAAAAGAATATGGCAAATTTTTGCTTCGATTTCGGATTCAGTTTGATAACGGTATGCGGAAACAACGTTTTCGGGAAACCAGAAATGTAACAACCAGTTGGAGGAGTTAGCTGAAGCTCAAGTCTTCTCATCTTCTCATAGTAAAGAAAATCTCAAAATTCATAAATATTTACAATGCACCATATTGCAGTTCAGTCCATTCCATTCAATTCGATCCCAATTTGTCAGTTTTTAAAGGCATTCGTCGGTTTCTTCAGTTCCCATGGACACTAGGATCACGGGCGTGGACAGATCCACATCAAGCAACTTCATCTGTGCATCTTCTTCGTCTAGCGTATCCTTACCATGTCGTTGCTCTTGCATTTCAATGTCTAGTGTGCCATGCTGTCGTTGAAATGAAACCACAAATATAACCAGCGATATAATGATAAATATGACAGCAGTTCCCGAGCACAAGGCGATGATCAGAGTAGATCGATTGGTCGAAGCCAAAGAAAGATGAGCAGTACGCTCGTCTGCCAAATTGCTATCAAAAGTCTGTCCGGCGTCATGAGGAGGATACGATACTAGCGGAGTTGCTGTGCTATCATCCGCTCGATCTATGCTCTCATCCTTGGGCCTTCCAATCTCTTCATGTACGGACTGTATGGTAGTTTCCTCATTATAAACAATATCTGTGATTGTTTCCGCAGCACGACTTTGCTCTGTGGTGGTATGCTCTACAATATTAATAACATTGGTGGTTTCCTCGTTGGTATCGATTGGTTCTCTTGCAGGCTCAGTAATAGTAGCAACATCTTGCTGCGATTCATCTTCTTCAGCCGGTGTCGTGACGTCGACCTCCAATTCTTTCTCTTCTATATCGACACTAATTGAGGATTCAGAAGAGCTGGGAATTTCTATTTCTGGTTGAGGAATATTTTCATGTTCAATAATGTTCTCCTCTATATCGGGCAAGGGAGTTACTGTAACTGGTTCAAAAGATACTGTATGCGGCTCTATTTGTCGGTCCTGTCGATTAATTTCGGTCTCGACCTCTGGAACATCTGGCACTTCAATTGGTAACAGATCTTCCACACCTTGTTTTTTTGTCACTTGATGCTTCGGCGGATCATAGACTGGTGCAGGTGTAGTTTCTTTCAATTCAAAGTCCTTGTGCTCTTGCTCCAAAGCCAATAAATTTGTGTTAGGGATTGGTTGCTCCGTAATAGCCCGATTTTCATTAAAAATAACCGACACCAAATCACTGGTAACATTAGGCAACGGCCTGTGGCGACTCTCTGCCGTTTCGCTATCCGTTGCATTTTCCAATTCCGATTCTTTTTCGGGTTCAGGTTCCCCCTCTGGTTCTGCACTTAATCCGTCCAAACCAACTGCATCCGTTTCTAGAGTTTTAGGTTCACGTGCAACTGCTGTAATTAAATTCTGGTTAGTTTTTGTAAAGTTTTTCATTTAACAATTTTATCTTACCTCCATTATTATCGTTACTGCTACTAACAATGATATGTTCGGAAGTTGCAGAATGATCTTCTTGCCTTGGTATTAAAAGATCTGAGGCACCTGCTTCTATTTCCGACTCCACCTCACTTCTTACGGCATCTCTTATTTCCTGCTCCAAACCGCCGTCAGTCAAGGAGACATAACTATCATCCTCCAGTTCATCAGCAGCTGTTCCAAATTGTATTTGGTCAGCCCTTATTCTATCATCCTGTTTTACAACCTCGGTGTTAGAACTCGCTAATTCCGTTAGTTCGGTTGTGGATTCGACTAAACAAGAAGAAAGTGCAAAAATTCAAATAATGAGTAAAAATCATAAAATTTTGAATTTCATATACAAAACGTAAATTAAATAAAATGATTAAATCAAATAGTTATGCTAATAGGCCAACCGTTACATTGATAACTTCCCATCTAACCAAATAATAAACTTATTTTACGACTATGTTATTTTTTTTTTTTCTATCCCATTGCCAGCCCATTAGACCATTTTGAATATTACTTATGGCCGCAACGAGACGAGACGGAAATATCGTGGCATGGTTCATTCATAGCCACAATCCAATTTGGCTATCATCGCTGTCATCACTGTATATCTTTTCTCACACATTCATTTACTATTCGCTTGGCTCCATGTCCCATCCATAGCAACCCAAATTCTCGCCCGCGCCTCATAATTCAAAATGCATCCAAGTGGCCAGTGATTAAAATTCCAAACACACACCATACACACACAATATGACAACAACAACAACAACAACGACAATATTAACGATTTTAAGGAATCCCAAATTAGTAACACAATAAACAAACCAACGAGACCAGGCAACCCGCCCAGAAAAGTAGCTGACTTATTTATGAGTCGATGTCCCTACCCCCTACCCCCTACCCCTAACGCTGTCACTGTCCCACAAAGACACACACGCACACTCACAATGCAAGATGCAACTGCATTCGAAGAAAAATATTAGATTTAGATGCTCTGCGTGAGATACATATATATGTATATATAGATGTGTATGCATAGATATGTGTGCATGGGCGGGCATTTCTCTTCCTTTCCCCCTGCCCCTACTATGCATTCCCTTTCCAATCCCTTGGGAACAGCAACAATAACAACGAAAGCGTCCAAGTGTCTAAAGGTCTTAAAATGGGACAAAGCATGCCGCACAAATGAAAACAAAGACACACAGCCACAGCCAAATGAAAATGGCATTTAAAGAAAATAAAAGAAATCGATTTTCCCTTCATCTATGTATATGTATGTATGTACATGCATACATATGTATGTATTTCCATTTTCACCCAAAACCGGAGCAGTGTCATCTGTCAGTCCCTTTTAGAATGCGTTCTTATTTGTGCGCGTATACAGATAATTATCTTTTATTTTTTAATCTTTATATACTACTAATATGAATGGATATTGGTTGATTTCCAAAAGGGAATCCTCCTTTTGGTCAACAGTTTTTCTTGTAGTAAAATATAAATGATGCAAGATTTCATGGGGATTAGAGTTGCCAACTAATAAAAAGTATATGATGCAAGTTAGACATTCCACGGTATTGGGACATAGAGCCTAAAAGAACTTAATTAATATTAACATTTCCTTCATAAGCTACTTTATTCTGTCTGAGTCCCGTTTACCGTACTATTTCATGGTATAACAGCTGTCTAACAGCTGACAGTTTTTGGGTTAGGAATGTTAGATGAATTATTAAAAAAAAAGAATAATAATGAAAGCTCAAAGAAACTATAATGGAAAATTTGATTTATAGTCAAAATTTAAGAATTTACCAAAACTCTGTTGAATTTCTTTAAAATAAAAACTTGCAATCTTATGGAACAAGTTAAAGAGACAATCCCTATTAGGTGGCAACCTCTCAATATATGTATGTATATGTGTATTTAAATGTATTTAACTGAACTCTATTATTTAGAAATGTATATAAGAATATATATGTATGTATGTACGTATGTATGTATGTGTAAAGGGCATAAATGAATATAGTGATAACAAATGGTAACCAAATGATTTAACTGGAATATGTGGGTAATGAAATTAAGTAATTAATGTACACAAATGTAATCGAATGGGGACAATTAAATGAATTAGACATCTTTATAATTGAAACTGTCTTTTTGATAGTTTTTAATTAGTCCTGTAATATTTAAAGCTAACAAATGAAAAACAATTGCTTTAAGTTTGTTACATGAATGTTTGCCATGGCATCATGACAAACTTAACTCAAATATGAAACTGGAATTACCAGAAAAAGTATTCCAACCAAAACAACTATTCATATAGATTTAACACTAAAGAAATTCTTTCTTTCATTTAAAATCTTAAATCATTCTAAGTCCAAATTATTTAAATTTTCCATAGAAAACACTGACACTTCTTTTGCAATCAAAGCAATGGGCAAATGATCGACATTCAAGCAATTATTCGAAACCTTAATTATATATTAATATATAAATTACATATATTTTCAATATTCAAAGAATATTAAAGAATCTGAACAAAATTTTAAAGGTCCATAAAATTCAATATAAGATCATCTAAAACTTGCCATTTATAAGATAAGAACTACAACAATAGCATCGACTCATTTCGCAGTTTGACTTTAACAATAGGTCATCCACCCTCATGTAATAAATGGACGAATGGAGAGCCTGAACCGCTCCTGTTATCTGACTCTTATCGCACAATTTGAACCCCCCGACGATGACGATTACGACAATTTCAATTGCCATGTTATTAAACATTATTGAACTTTCGCACGCTTCTGGTGCGACTTGAATGGCAAATGGGTGGGGTAAAGGGGAATTTATATGACACCCAAATGCCCCCGTTTGGATTGTCTATATCTGTGGTTATTGGTTGTTGGCTATGGCCTCTTCCTCTTTGTGGCAATGGGCATAATTATGCCTGTTTTGAATTATGCCAACAATAAGGCAAGGAAAATGCAACAGGCCACCAAAGAGAAGAAGCGTCTGCAACGGCAACGGGCAGATAAATAAGTCAAAGGCCTGATGCGACCGCAACAACAGCAACAACAACGACAACAAACAGACTCTACAAGTGATTACGACGACGACGACGAAAACGACAATCATGATGGTAATGATGAAGTTAATGATGATGATGATGATGGAGATGAAGATGATGTTGAAGTTGCAGTTGCAATTGCAATTGATGAAGTAGAGTTGGCGTATCAGATACTTACAAGGCTCAGCTAAGCCAGTTGCCAGCATGGAGATTGCAGCCAGCAACACGAAAAGCAGTGACGATGGCAACACTATGCCGTTCCTGTTCCTCCTGCTGGTACTGCAGTTGCATCTGCCTGGAACAACTTTGCAGCTGTCCAATGAACGATGCTGGCTGCTCTTAGAAATGGCCATACTAAAGACTGATCGATTCGGTTGCCGCTCCTTGTTTGACGAGGCCAAAATCGACCAACACAAAATAAAAAAAAAAAAAAAAAACAATCTAGAAAACTGGCCAAGAGGCACAAAAACACGGACAGAACAACTGCTGTCGCTGTCACTGCCACTGAACTGCACTTCTCCGCACTGTCGCTGACTGTTCCCTTGTCTGTCGTCTTCCACTTGCACTGCCACTTTAATACCAAAATTGAACGAAAACCGAACCGAACGCGTTGGCCACTCGCAAAGAACTAAAGTTGAGAACGCGTGCGCTCTGGAATTTTGTTGTCAGCCGGCTTTTGCCTCATTGTGTGTTGCTTTCCCTGTCCCTGTTCCTCTCCCTGTCCCTCTTCCATTGTCGGTCTCACTCTCATTCTCTGTCCCTGTTGCTGCCTGGCAGATCCATCAAATGCCTGCATTTTATTTGCTTTTGGGTATAATAGGGAATGGGCTGTGGCATACGGCTTCTGCTTCTTGGGCTGCCGCCGTGGGGTTTGTTTTCTAGATATAGAAATACAACTATATAAAAAGAAATATATATGTATGTATATGTATGTATGTTTGTATATAGAAGATGAGTGTGACTGATATACATATGTATATCCATGTCTGTGTGCATGTTTGATAAGTGTTATGGGCTAGCGCCAACTTCATTTCCAACATTTTTGCTTGGCTGTATGACGGAGCACTTCAGTTCCTATCCCATCTACATACATCCACATCATCATCGTCAAGCTTCGCATTGTAGGTAGCCAATTCGCTTGCAGGCTCACTTCTCTCGACCGGCTTTACCTCTGCACTCGTATTTGTTGTATTGTTTATCAAGTACAATACAACAACAACAACAAAAAAAAAAAGAAAGAAAATATAATAATAAAAAGCTCCAATACAAAGGAGAGCAGAAACAATGAAAACAAAAGAATTGTTGGACAAGCTTCATATAATAAATCACTAACAGAATAAAATAAAGTTGTAACGGATAAAAAATTACTAGATTAATTATAATCAGATTAAAATGTTTATATACAGATGCAAATATGCTCTAAAGAAGGGTGACATATGCACAATCAAAACATTGTTTTTTATTAGTAGAATTTACATTAATTTTTACATTGTAATGGTATTACATAATAGCATTACATCATTTACTTTCCAAGAAAATAAAGAAAATTAATGTCTTAGGAGCAATAACTATTTGAAAACCAAGAAAAATAATTAAATTCATTTAGTACAATAAAATGTCAAAACTTTCTACAGGAAAATTGTTTAAAATCATTGATTTTCTACCACAAATTGCTATAAAAGCAAATGACAATCAAACTCGTTTTTTAGAAAGAAAACGTTTTCATATATTTTTATGCCAAGATGTTATTGTTATTAAATAATGATGGCAATAAAGTTAAAAAATACAATTTTTAGTAGTCATAAAAAACTGTAGTAATGCAATAATGCAGAAAAAATGCAACACTAAAGAAATTAAAATAGAAAAATATTAGGAAAATCAATTTTAATTTAAGGTGTCATTCGAACAACAAAATATCTTATAACTACAAATGGTACAAATACATAATCGATTAAATTTCTTTTGATTTGGGAAAAACTGTAACCCTTTAATAATTTGAAAATCATTTTTACATTTCTTTATAACTTGTATAGGAAAAATAGTTATTGTTTTATAATCTTATCTATTGCAAATCGTTTTAATATTCATAGACTTGTTTTCCTTAAAATTGCTTCCCAATTTTCTTATAACCTAAAAGTTGTTTAATGTCTGTGAATGATTTGCTACTTCATTCTGACTGAAACAAAACCTACACGCAGACATACATATGTATGTATGTATGTGCGTGTGTACATGCTCAAGATCTCTCGTACCTTAGTCTCGGCCTGAGACTTTGTTTCTGTCCACGGGGGTCTTGGTTTTTAAATGCGATCGGACTGACCCGCTTGACAGAATGCCCAAACAAAAACCTTCCATGAGGACGGCAACAATCATCCATCCATCCATCCATCCATTGACGACAAAACTGAATTTTACATATTTGTTGTTATGTACTCGTGGTTGTTATTGTAGATGCGGCTGCTGTAGGTATCCCCTGCAGCATTTTCCATTACGTGAGTATGGCGACTTGTCGGTCCACTATGTTTATCTTTTATTGATTATGCCAGCAGGTAACCAGCTCCAACTCAAACCACAACCCCGTCCCCGGCCACATCCTAAATCGTGGCTAGGAAATTTGACTAATGTGAGCGCGCCTTCAGATTCAATTTAGTTGTTAAATATTTAGATTTTGTTGTTACAACAGGAAGGAATCAATTGGTTTCCCTTTGAGTAACAACGCTTAGTCATGACGAACGATGGCAACGTTGGTTGGTCACTTCCTCTTCAGTCCGCCACACAATGTTCCTTTTGTATTCATCGTCGTCGTCGTCGTCGAGGCGGGTGTAAGTGTGTGTGTGTTTGTATGTGTTTTATTTTTATAGTATTTTTTCGCTTGTTGTGTTTTAGCACCGTCAATTGCCTTGCTTAGAGCTTATGAGTCAGGCAGACACGGGTAATACCTGTGTATATTTCAAGTGGTGTAATTAATGCCACACCAGACAGGTAGACGGGGGTCCTTGCTAAAGTCACCTCTTGACTTGGCTTGGGTTATGGTTATAAACACATCAAGAAGCAATTAGCGGACAAATACACTAACCCATCAGTGCAGCTGCAGTCAATGGTGATAGTCTGGGTATATTTCTCTTGATAGTTTTTTCCCAGATCTGCCTCAATCACTTTCGTTTTATGACCCCCGACTGGAAAAGCTGATAAGCGACATTAGATTACAATACACTCACTCAGACTGGCCTTTGCCTTTGATAAACCACACACATACATGACTTCGACATACGGACGACCGGAAATCATATGCAAAGACTAGTCGCAGTGCTTCCAAAATATGCAAACACTTTATCACAACAAAGAGAGCACTCAAAATGAAAAGAAAACGTCAACTCATTGTTGAGAGGAAAAGTTTAACAGGCCTTTGATTTGTGGCCGACATATCGACCAGAGATTTTTTGTATTCACCATATATAGATACTGAGTTATATGTCACTGCAGAACCACATGGGGACGACTTCAAGTTCATCCACAAAATGCAGCATAAGACAACTAAAAGCATATCGAAGTCGGAATACCCTTATTAAAACGCCTTAATTTTTTGGTAATTTTAATACGTAATGTAATCAAATGATAGAAAAGTATCTCAGATCACCACATATGTTATTTCTATTAACAATAATTATTCAAAATAATCTCTAAATTTTAATAAATGTAATCAAATGATAGAAAAGTATCTCAGATCACCACATATGTTATTTCTATTAACAATAATTATTCAAAATAATCTCTAAATTTTAATAAATTTGCATTTAAATAAGCGCATAGTTAAGATATCTTAAAATCATTTTTCGTATATTAAAAGGATTTCTTAAGTTCTTGGATTGAATATGTATGAACATAAATCCGTTTACCTTCCATTCGAAGAATGAAATAAAGGAACTCGAACTTTCCTAACTAAAAGTTTCGTAATTTATCTAAAAATTTTGAGTTAAAATAAAATATCAAAATAGTATTAAATTATAACCGTTTTTATTACCTTTAACTTAAGTAATTGATCTATTTCAGTATAAAGAAAATAACAATTTGCTTTCCATTCATTATTTAGATTTCAATTTGTTAATTTACAATGATCGTCAGTTGCGTTACTTTTAGTTTCTAAATATGAATTTAAAATGGTTAACAAATTTGCTAAAGTATTCTTTGAAGGGTGTAAAAATAATTCTTCGTTCGAGTTTTCTGGATCACTTTTAAGGATAACGTCGGTAGCATGTCTGTTTGAAGACTGTAGAATTAAAAAATTGAATTACTGTAGAGTTGGAGATTTTTTAAGAAATTTAGACTGCCAAATAGTTTGATCAAGTTACATATGTAGAACTACGAGTTATAGAGATTCGCTTTGTACAAAATTTTCCCTAAGAACTATCTATAATTTTGGAGATATATTGACTACTGGTTGGAAAATAGATCAACTTAATTTTGATACATAAAGGAAAAGAAAATTTTGAAAATTTAATTTTCTTAACCAAAAAAAAAAGAATTTGTAAAGATTACATTATACTTATCAGTTATATCAACATAATTCGGTTTGATCGCTAGATCACTTGATAGAGCAGCGAGATACTTACATCACAAGGCCATAACATGTATCTGTGACTGTTTCCGTTAAAAACAAAGACCTAAACAAACAAACCGAACAATAATTTGGCAATAGAGTGCGACTTGAAGTGAGTTTCATGTAGTGGCTATGGCTATAGGCCACGATTATATAGAATCCATTAGCCGAAACTGAAAAGAAAGTTAAACCAATGCGATAGGCTTGAGGTGGGGGGTCGGGTCATGCTTTAGGGAGTGGACAACAAGGTAAACAAGCTGCGAAAGATGCCCGTGGCCCCAATTTCGTTTAATTACCAAGTACACTCGTCTGTTTAATTGTCAAAGCTTGTAATCTGTTTACCCGACGCTTTGTCGCACGCGTCAAACATTTTGGCGGATATGTCACAATCACAATATAAATTAGCGTAAACTGTTTTAACGCAAATATTGCATATATGGATATGCATACATCTATACATACATACATACATATAGAAATGTACATGTATACCTGGCCAAAAGGTTGGCTTACTTACTATTCATATATGTGTAGCATTTTTAGCCCTTCTTGCTCCGTGGTCAGCGAGTTGGAGTTATTAAAATGCCATATAAACAAACAAACGGACCGTCAAATCGTCAAATCGACAGACCGTCAGCTATGAAAGCTCAGTTAACTGTATATGACTGACTGATCGCTTCACTGAATGAATTGTGAGCGAGTCGGAATGAAATGGAATGAAGTGGAGTGGAGTGGGAGTGCGATATGAGTAGAGGCGGTGGAACACAGAAGGCAAACGGTAAAGGCGTCAGCGGGAAGCGGGTGTCGATTGTCTTTCAAGTACGTAAACATAAACACCAATAAACTTACAGGCACGAGTACATATATTGTTGTTTTTGGTGTACTTTGGGCCAGGCCACATCCTAAATAAGCAGAGTGCTGCCAACGACGAAGCAAAGCGTTTACGTTTACGTTTACATTTACATTAGGCAACGGCGGCAACAGGTTATTGCAATTCAGCGAAAAGGTAGACAACTACCACGACAATGCGATGAAAACGAACGCCGACGCTGACGCCAAAAAATGTGTAAGCAACTCCCAAATAAAAACAAAACAATACGAAAATTACCTACATATGTATGTATGTACAGTGTCCCAAAGAAAACCAATTCCAATTAATTTACTTTCTCTGAAAGTATTCTTACCGTCACTCCCAGTAGAACTTCAATGGATTTGTGTCACAAAATTGTAACTGATTTTCAAAGTGGAAAACTTGTTAATAATAATAATAAGAATGAAAAAAGTATATATGTAATTAAAACAAGTTGAGAAACTTTCTTACAATTGCTGTCTCATAATTAAAGCAGTGATCTTCAAACACTTGCTTTAAATTGATATTATGTTTATATCATTCAGATAAAAGTTAATAATTCATCTTTAACAATGATTTAAAACCCTTAACAAATGCTCTTAAACCAACATAATTTACATATGTCCCACCTAAGACCAAGTACAAATAATTTTCTGTTGCAGTGTTCGATATTTGGCTAATAACCAGCAAACTATTTGATTTAATTGACGAAACAAACTTTGTTAGTCACTGTAAGTACAGTGACAACTTTCGTGTGTGTGTGTGTGTGTGTGTGTGTGTGCATTGTGTGTTATAATTGTTAAAATTGCCATGGCATCATGCCAAGTCATTGGCAGAAGCGGCTAGCATTCAATTGTGGTATTAGTATTATGTACGAAAATGACGGTTTCTTATAGCCAGTGTCTGGATGCGATGCGCCATGGCAACGGCATGCAGGTGGCAGCAGGGTTGGCGCGTCGGCGGCTGGGAGCGTTTCTGGATGGGGCTTCAACCGGCCGAAGCGTGAGTAACATCTTGGCTTGCAAGCCCTACACAGTCGATAAAACACATTCGAAGCGAACAGCAGCGGTAGCGGTAAAAAGCACAAAAAAAAAAAACAAAAAGAAACAACAACACAAAACAACGATTCGACGCGATACGAAACGATACGCCGGCAATTGCAATTTCCATTCATATTCATTCATGCGACTGTGAACGGCTGTGTGGCTTGTTGCTGGGCCTCGGCGGCCCATTTGTTTTGGCAGCAGCACTTTCTTTTCGCGCTCACCCGATCCTTTTGGCTGCCTTCACCGACTTCATTGGCTTTCATTTTCGATCGATACCCCGACCCTGTTTTAACCGGTTCGGTTTCTACAATCGGCTGAGATATTACTTAATCCGTTCCGGCTAGCAATCGATGTAATCGTTGTCCTGCCAGCATGAGATTTCTGAATCTGGATTTCGTCATGCTGGCATCTTTGCTGCTAATATTGCTGCTGCTGCAGGTGGTGGCCATACGACAATCGCGCGAAATTATTATAACAGATGCGGTAGGTGGTGGGGGATAGTGCTGGGAGAGCCCCAAACTGGAAGGTGCTGTGGTGTGGGTGTGTGCCTGTTGAATTCCTAATGACTTGAATGTCACAACGCACGCGTCGCATGGCCTCCAAATGTCAAGCGATAAATGTGCCAACATTGTTTGGCGTGTCTTCTCAATAAGTGTGTGTGTGTGTGTGTGAGTGGGGATGTGTGTTGATTTTTTTATTAAATGTTTGCCAAGCTCACACGAACTTCCTGCAGGTGCGACGAATCCAACACGACGGCTACAATGTCGAGGAACACAGGGTGGCTACAAAGGATGGCTATATATTGACACTGCATCGTATACCGCAGGTGGATGAGACTACTGGTCAGGTGCTGCGACGACCTGTTGTCTTCTTGCTATCCGGGCTGTATGCCTCTTCGGATGTGTACGTATTAAACAAATACTTCCGTTTGGCCGACTACATCTACTCCCTCTGTATCTACTTTTCACTTTTCATCCGCAGTTGGTTGCTAAATGGCCGCGAAGATTCTCTGGCTTATCTATTGTGGCGTGCTGGCTATGATGTTTGGTTAGGAAACAACCGAGGCAATATTTACTGTCGCCATAATCTCTGGATGAACACCACGGAAAGGGATTTCTGGAACTTTAGCTGGCACGAAATGAGCGTCTACGATATGCCGGCCCAGATTGACTACATTCTTCGTTCTAGCAGCGTGCCAAAGATGCACTTTGTTGGCATCTCACAAGGTGGCACCGTGTTCTTGGTCCTAAACTCCATACTGCCGCAATACAATGCTGTATTCAAAACGGCCACTCTCTTGGCTCCTGTGGCCTATGTAAGTAACACAAAGAGTGGCTTGGCAAAGGTCATTGGACCTATTTTGGGGACACGGAATTACGTTTCAAAAATGCTCGAGGGTGTCGAGATGTTCTCCACCAATAAATTCTTTAAGAAATTTCTCTCAATGACATGCCTGGACAATGAGAAGCCATTGGTTTGCATCACTCGTCTTTGGCCAGCTGTGGGCTATGATACTCGTTTTCTCAACAAGACTCTACTGCCTGACCTAATGGCCAACTTTCCAGCAGGTGGTTCGGTTAAGCAGTTAATGCATTATTTCCAGGGTTATGTCTCCACCAAGTTTCGCCAATACGATTACGGACCGGAGCGTAATTGGCTGCATTATCAACAGTTGGAGCCTCCCGAATACGCTCTGGAGAATGTCACCACACCGATAACGATATTCTTCTCGGAAAACGATTATATTGTGGCGCCAGCAGACATTTGGCGATTGGTGTCCCGTCTTCCCAATGTGGAGGCAGTGTATAAAGTGCCATGGAAGCGATGGAATCACTTTGACTTTATCTGCGGGTTAGGCGTACGTGAATATATTTTCGACAATATCGTATTATCAATGAATCGGTATGAGAAGCGACGCCGCTAACACAACAAGGAGGAGAAGCACACCCAGAACGACTTACCAAGAGTGCCAAAAAACATTGAAACTGAATCTGCAGTTGTACCGACTGATTACGAAATAAATAATTTATAGTTTAGGCCTATACGAAATACATTTTTCACTTTTGAATTACTATAACTTAGACTTTTAACTAAGAAATTAATAAATTTAAAAAGAATTATATATTATATTGCTTAATATCAATATTTTTTCAAATTTATCAGTTTTTAAGCGAAATGTTTCTCCTTGTAACCGACCAGTCATTACTCTACTGTCCTAGTGGCTTATTTTTAAGTCATTTGAAACGAGATTTCCACCAAGACTTTGGTTAACTCATAGAGACTACAGAAAAACCAGTGTTATGTAGGCATATCATAAGCTGTAGTATAACTGTTAAAAACCAGAAAATACGAACGCATCCAAGTATACTAAACGTGTTTTTAGAGGTTGGGGGCAACAATCATATAAATCTGCAATTACTTTCATGTTTATTATGCAGTTTTTTCTTTCATTCAAAGCCGATCCCAAAAATGAAAAATATAGTTTCAAGCTTTTTAAAAAAAAAAAACGATCTGAGGCGAAATAAATAAAATAACTTCTGGTTAACTGTTCGATTTTACTCTAAAAATTCTTTTGACTGATATTGAACTCAATTAAATTCTTCTCAAAAAAACTAAATTTTTAATATTATCTTACTTTTAAAACACGAAATCTAACAAACGAATTGAAATTTATTGTTTCGATCAATAATTGGCTCAATAATTTATTAGCTGCAATCAATAAATGTTAATCATAAACTTTTTAAGGATAACTAGAGTCAATTTGCATATAATATTAGAAGATTTATAGATTTGCTGTAAAATATTGAAAATTAAGTTTCACTATGTTTTGTATTTCATTTTCGAGTTTTCCTAAAAACGCACTTCATAATTTCAAAAATAGGAACATTTGTGCGAAATTGCAACCTAACAAATTTAAAAAAAACTTTTTAAATTCTTCACACTGGAATCAGCCTTGAGTAATAGTCGGTTTATAATCTATAATTTCGTTTACTTTGCTCCAAACAACTAGAGTATTGGCAAAATATCCCTAAATTTCTTTTTCAGAAACAATTTGTAAAACAGCACAACAAAATTTTTGAACTTAAAATGTAACTTGAATTCTAATATTTTTTCTCAAAAACGCAAACTTAAAGGATTTCCACGGACGTATTAAAAAAGAAATTCATATAGAGGAGTAGAGCCCGGGATTACTTACCATTCCAAAGTTTATATAATCTTGCAAATCATCCATTTGGTAACCTAATGTTGCACGACCTTTTGTGTATCAAGGCCAATTTGTCTGAGACTTACACCCAATTTTGTTTGATAATTTTATGAAATATGATATATAATTTTATTTAAATTTAAAAAGAAAATGATATGAGGTAGCCAACAAAGTCAGATTATAATGGTGTTCAAAAATTAATATATTTCATGTTATTTGTTGAGGGATCGGTTTTCATAACTTCTCGTCTTCAGATTCGATTGAACACGTGAAGTTCAACACTTTACCCCCAAATTGTCTGACCAAAATGAATACCATTTTTTGCAAGTGTATAACTATATATATATAAATTTTTTATAAAAGGACTGCATTTTTTCCTGGAGGCCTATTTTTTTTTTAAATTTTAAGCAAAATCGTTAAAGAGCATCTTATGACGTGGTTTCGTTTTTTTTTGGGTTAATTTTCCACACATAAAAGCTAATAAGTATATATTTTTTTTTACAATATGACTGTTTTTTAATAATATTATATATATTAGATAAAAATCCTTAGACGAACTAGTTTTTTGTGACCATTATCCAAAACGCTACTAAAATTGCCGACTTAACACTTAGGCTTAATCGTCATTGAAATACAATAGCAGATAAATAAATAATTTCAGCAATTTATATTACAATTGTTTGAAGTGGCCGGAAAACTGAAATTGAAGAAAGGTGGAAGCGTGGGATAAAACGACTGATTAATGGAAGAATTATTATCCATTCAAAGATGAGCAATGGAGAAATAAAATTCCATTTAAAGCTGCCACTGAATTCTATTTAGATCAACTTATTCATAAAAATTTTTCAATTGAACGCTCTTCTTAACTAAGTGATCCCCGAACAAAAAGCGGTTTGAAATTGAATGGAAGAATATTGGTTTGAAAACACTAAAGTCCTTGGTGGGATCCAAAAGAGAATTTAATTTAATATCATTTGCAACATAAAACTAAAAGTTTTTCTACCTACGATCAAATTTAAATAAAGTTATTTTAAACACTCAAAAAATCCCAAATTGAATGCTGAACATCAAGAAAACGGTTAACTTTTTAAATCGTAGTCTTATTGGGATAGCTGCATAGAAACAATCGGGACTGAACTAATATTTTCATAAATCCCTTTTTTTTTCAATTCACGAATATTTAACTAGCTTTTTATACTTCCTTATGTTTCTAATAATTTATATGTAAGTGAAGAAGTATTCGAACTTGCTTCTATTTATTTCTATTCCAAATTCAATGAATATTTATTTAAAAAACAAAACATAGCTTCCAGTAATCAAAATATTAAAAAATATAATTTAATTTATTAGAATTTCAAATTAAACTTGAAATATTTTAAAATATACTTTCAATCTTGGAAACTGGGAAAGAACTTTGTGTCCCTTTTTGTTGCAGATCTATTAAGTCAATTTAATACTTAATTACTCTAAAAAGAACAAGAAAGTCAAATAAACTAGCAAATTAAGACACAGAAAGTAAATAAATAACAAATAATAATTGTTTATAACGCTTATAAAATTAGTTCAAATATTTACAACTAATATTATCCAGATTATTTAATCTGCATACACCGGCAAAAGAATTAATTTAAAACTGTCAAATCCCATAATTTAAAAAATGTAAATAAATTGTTTATAATCAAACTTTCACTCATAAGAAAAAGGTTCAAAATAAACTAAACGAGGTTCGGAAAAAAGTTTAAATAACATTTTGATTCAATATTCAAAATAAAACTCTTTGAGTTAATTTAGTCTGGAATACGTTAACAAATCCAAAAATTTACAAAAGAAATTTATTTTCCCAAATGAATCAAAATAATAATAAACTAAACAAACTGCATAAACTTAAAAAAAAATAAAGACATATTATTTACAATCAACCTTATTTCGCTCAAGAATATTTTCTCCCACTAGCAGGCCCTAAAAAAAACTAATGAATCTGAATCCGAGCTTGGTAAATCTATTTTTAACCATTTTGAATTATATAAATTCCGACTTTGTCATAACTTTAATTCATCGTTTGAATGGTTTTGAGTAGCTTCACATAATATTACAACTCATTGCTTTTTGATCACCAGAAATAAATATAACCACAAATTTCCTTTTCTTTCACATCGGTTTAAATAGAAAAAAAATTAATATAAAGCCAGCAGCGGTTTCTAGTTGGAGTAACAAAAAATTTTGAAATTAAACAGAAAATCGTCAATATAAATGCCTTTGCCTTATGGCCTTAATCCCAGATAAAAATAACGTAATGGAATAATCTTTAATAAATTTATCTTAATCTGAACAGTTTCTCATCACTTCTATCGCCAATAAAAATTTATATATTTGATTACTAATTGGATATAGAAAGAATTAACCAAAGTTGCGATACAGGTGTCAAGGTTTTTTTATATTTACATTCAGTTAACAGTTTCGAATTTTTTTTTTAGCTGATTGATTCCGTCTACAATATTTACACAATTTGTTGCCTAATTGGGTGCAGCATAGGCAGAATACGCATCTATATAACGACGTAGAGTCAGTGCCTTTGGGCTGACCACCGCATGAGTTAGAGTGGTTAAAAGGGTTTTGGCCTTGGGATAGTCTTTCTGCAGGGCCATTACCACAGCCAGGTTGTAGCGTACAACATTCTGCGCTGCGTCCAGAGACTTTAGCTGCCAATCACGGGTTTCCAGATCGAACGCATTTAGAGCACCCACAAATGTTGGATCCAGGTGATCCCGCGCCTCGGCAGGTTTATTCATTAGCATCAACGCCTCGGCGGCATACATGTGTGCTAGTAACCTGTAGAAAAGAATGTTTAGTAAATAATATCTTATTAGACAACGTGAAAGTAAGACTAACTTGTGGGCGTCTGATAAACGTTCACTATGCAGCATTTGTTGGGCCATTTCCAAAGCTGTAACATGATCGTCGAGGCGCAAAGAGACAAAACTGTGCGCAGCATAAATAGCAGACAGCATATTTTCTAACGATTCTAAACTAATCGGTTTCGATGGGTTGCAGAAATTATTGTCCTGTAAATGACGCCACGATTGCTGGTCCAGTTCACCCTTCAATTCCGTTGAGTCCTCCGACGATTCGACTATATGAAAACTGGCCTTATAATGAAGGGTAAGTGTCAAGGCATTTCGCAAGCACAAAGCAGCAAATTCCAATGTCAGTTCCGGTACAGCTGCCGACTGGGGACTGCACATGTAAAAAAGGGATATTAATTTCTGCCATAAAATTGCAACATTTAGTTATTTTGGCTTACGCATAGTGTTTGCGTCTAGGATTTTGATCCATGCCAGGAACCGAATTTCGCTCTTCCTCCTGCATTTTCTGTCCAGTTAAGGGATACTTAAAGTTCAATAGAAATAAATATATGGGGGTAACTTACCGCCTCGTGCTCCATAATGCAGGCCTCCGCCATGCGTAGCCACAACCGAGGATTACTATGGTATTGCTTAATTGGAACCAAAAAACATTGAAATGCCTCCTTGGCACGCCGCAAATGGAGCATGGCAACACCCAGATTGTAAAGAATCTCGCAGGAGTGGGCCGAGCTCATCGTCTGCAAAGTTCTCTGCCTTAAATTGAAGGCTAACTGCTTGTCAAAGTTGAGAGCATTCTGAAAGAACTTCGCGGCAATGGCATAGTGACGCACTCTTAAATGAATCACGCCCATGTTGTTAGCAATGCAAGTGCTCAGATGTGGTGTTATGGTGCTGAAAAGATTATGGCAAAGTAGTGAGGATTGCTGACACTAGTGTCAAAATAAGGGAACTCACCCCGACTGCGTACACTCGTTGTTAATACGCATTAATTGCTTGGCAGCCATTTGGAAATCTTTCATAATGTAGTATTGCTGAGCCTTGAGAGCTGCATATTCCGGAGTGCCATCCTCAGTGACCACCACGGGTTTCCTATTAAGCACGTGCGTTAACAGCTGCAACAATTGCAGACTGCCCCCGCTGCTTACCTCGTTGCCCACACGAGCCACAACGCCATCTGTTACGGCGGCAGGCGGAGTGGCAGAAGGGGTTTCTTCAGGATTGGTAGCACTTGTGCTGTTGTTGGTGTTGCTGCTGGTGCTAGTGATACTGCTTGGTGCACTTCCAACCAAATTTAGCTTGAATTGCAAGTGGTCCAGAAATGCCTCAGCGCGATTTAATTGATTGGTAGCTAAAAGCAGTTGCAGCTGCAATGTCGCCACCAGGGCTAAAATCCCCTTCTCCAGAGCTTCCAGACAACTAACTAACGGAGCCAACTTTTCCAAAGCTGTTGCGTACATGTGACGATGGTAATAGATCACCGCTTTATTATAGCGCGCCACAGTCGCAGCACTTCCCCCTGCATGCTTCAGAGAAAGGCCAACGCTGACGGCCTCGCTACCGCTGGTCATTGAGCCAGAAGGGGGAGTAGGTTTCACATCGATAACCAGCTCCTCTAGTTCCTGCAATAGAGTAGCGTGCTGAGTACATCCGCTCTTGTAGTAGTTAACTACAGCTCGATTATGCCTCAAAATGGGTCGACTGCTCTCCCCCTTGGACTCCAGCTGCTGCAGCAGTTCCAGGCAGCGGTCGTACTCGTTGCTGCACAAACAGTTGGAAAGGAGAAGAATGAGGTGGATGCCTTATTTGTATTGAACATGGCTTACTTATTAAACTGCTCATGGGCTTGGCACAGCAAGCTGTAGTTTTCATCTTCATTTTGGGTTCTTGTTGTCTCCGCCAAATCCATGCTATCTAGAGATGGAAGATCATCGATGGGACTATCGATTGTATCGATAGTTTTTGTGATTTTGGAACCATCGATGACTTTTGCGGACCATTGATGTTTTCTCATCTATTAAACCTGTTCCCGTTTCTAAATTTTTTTCAAAAGTAAAAAAAACTCATACTTTTCTTATTGGTGTCAAGATTTTCGATTAATATGCCAAATATTTGACTATTCGATGTTTATATAGAATCGTTTTTAAACTAGTTCGTACGCCTGCTGAATCAGCTGTTCACTATCGATTTTAGTGTTGCCAATAGTCGTACAAGAAGGGTAGTCCTTTTTTATTTGCTATTAAAATTATCGTTACTCGTTGATATAAATTTGAATACCTAAATCTGACATCAAAATTAATTTTTGTGAATTCTGATAATATAACCCTTTTAATGTTATTTTTTAAACAAAATAAACAGATCGATGTTATTATGACAGCAGGCAAAGATACAAATTTTTTACAATTCTTTTCATGAATTTTTTATAATATAAATATAGAAAAATACTTGGGACAGGTTCTATTCAATTTATTTGGATTTTAGAACAATAACAAACGTTCAAAAATTCTCACAAATAAAATGGGCAAACAAGGAACTTGAGAACAGGTTATTAAAATGTTCTTAATACCCCTAACAGTATCTCATCCCAGAGAATGGTTTATAGAGGACCTAATGTAATTAAGAGTCTATTGGTTAATGTTAATGTTTAATAGCAAGTAAATTCAAAGTCGTTGAGAACAAACTATATTCGTGGGTCGAAAATATGTTTTTTTCATTCTTTTTCGTCGCCTTTCTTTTTAATTACATTCCATCTAAACTTGCTTTTTTATTGGAATTGCTGCCAGTACAAAAACGACTTGGAGGAAATTCGGGCTATTTTATTACCTGATGGAAAAACTGCTAAAATTGGAAAAGGCAACGGCTCTTGGATACTGAATGATATTACTTGAAATTGATATTAAATATTAATAATATCTGGCAATTAAAAATAGTAAACACACAAAAGGCAACTACACATTGGAATTATTTTAATTTGATTCGAAGTACAATATTATTTACTAAGTTGATTCAAAATATTCAATAATTTTTAGTTTTTTATACAATATTATGTTAGTATATGATGATGGAGGGGAACTTTCAACTTGCTGCAATTTGAAAAACAATAATAATTCAAATTTTGCATACAACAACTAATGGTAATGAATGGTAACAGGGGCAGAGACAGGTCCTGAGCGTAATGGGGCACGCTCAAGGATATTGAGTAATGAGCAGGGGTGGAGGAGCCTGCCTTGAAAAATTTGACAATTTGATGTATTTTTATGTACACTATTAGGTATATATATATATATATGTATACATGTGTCGTGTATATAATATATATGTATATGTATGTATATATATATATCTATGTATATATATATATTAAATATTGTATGTATACTATTGCATATAAACTTGAATTTAGCATTTGCATAAAAATTCCCAACACTTCAACTAGAAGCTCAACATTAACTGAGCAGTTTCCATCTTCATCTTCATCATCATCATCAGATTCCTCTCCCATTCTTGTCCTCTCACCCTCCCTAAATTGTTCGTTCAAGTCATTGCATTGATGTGGTGTTTGGTTTTGGCCCTCACATAACTTATGTGTTGCGTATTTTGCCGGGCACATAGTTCTTATCAATGACATTCTCCTGCAGGAACATGTGCAGGCATCTTTCATTCTGAGCGAGGGGATGTCCAGCGATCTTGTTAATAAACGCCTCCAAGCCTTTACGTCGCTCCTCGATAAAGTTCTCATCGAAGATGCCTTCATCTCCACGAAATGGCATTTGTCGTTTCCAGGCCTTACCCGGCAACGGGGGCACTACAATCTGATAATTATTAAGATATTAATGCAACTGGTGATGTAGATAGGCTGATGCTTCCTTACCTTGCTGTCGCGTTCCAATTCATTTCTCAGCCACTCAAAATCGCTGTAGCGTCGTCTTACACTAGATTCCTTTACCTTAAAAACAGGCAAGTTGGTCTGGAAAAGATAAAAAAACACAGAGGTAGGTAAGATTGAAAAGAACATTTAGTGACCCGCATGACTCAATCACAGCTGCTGCAATTGTGACTAATAATTATCGCTCCGTTTCGTATTATAGGCGTATCACATACAACTCGACAATATTCATACGTGTACATACATACATACATATATGCGCAGTCATACAACACACACAAATACGCACACAAACACACACACACGCACACACAGAGAATCACTTATCAACTTATCGTGTTTGGTACCATTCGCCTTGCAGCAACTTGGATATCCACTTGCACACTTACCCTCATGCGCACTTCATAGTCCGTGTATCGTTTCTTGCCCGCCGCCATGGTGGTCAGCGGATTGACTACGTCGATCTCAAGGAAATTGGCCGGCACCGCATACGCATCGTCAAGTGTTTGTTTCTTCACATTGAGACGGCGAGTGGCGTCAGCGGTCCCATCCTCAA
This sequence comes from Drosophila neocordata, assembly GCA_018903615.1. Taxonomy (NCBI): domain Eukaryota; kingdom Metazoa; phylum Arthropoda; class Insecta; order Diptera; family Drosophilidae; genus Drosophila; species Drosophila neocordata. The sequence continues at coordinate 1,161,539 of JAEIGI010000018.1, forward strand.
CCATCATTCTGATGCTGCAGTAGAAGCTCTTAATGCAATAGTCGTAGACGCCCCTTTGTACACGGAACAAACGGGTTTTTTATGATAGTGTTGGTGCTGCTGACGGTTTCCCTTGGTCTTGTTTTTTTTTTTTTATTTGTTGTTGTTAGTATTATTATTTCTGTTACTACTGGTACCGCTGCCTTGTCACCTCTTTGTCCAAATTAGTTTTCACGTATTTTGTGTTAGCCTTTGTTTGGGCTACACTGTGTATTAACTAATATAATTTAATTAATGTATGTTTAACTACAACAACAAAAACTTTCCAATAATTTGCAGTGTGGCCTAGCTTGTTGTATTTATCGATAATAACGTTGGTTCACGATAACTATCGATATTTTTAATTAAGAGTTCCAAAATGGGACATTTGGATAACAGTCGAGAATTGGGACAACTGTTATTTAACAATTGCAATACTCAGAAAATTCAAATTTTTTTTGATTTTCCATTTACATACTACATTAAAAATTTTCTCGAGCGGATACCGATCATTGCTAATTTAGTTACGCTGGGACAATTTATGATTGTTATAAACATTCTAGGAGTTTCAGAAATTGAATTAAAAAATAGAAAGAGAGCTAATCTCTTTTCAACCAGCGTTTTTCTCAACGCCGAACAAACTGGATAGGGAATTCGGTTTATAAGGTTTTTTTAACCCTTCTTTTTTTATTTTGTATAAGGGTAAAATAGAAATATGTATAAGCTAAACAGTTGTATCCCTAAATTCGACACTTTGCAGATCTAGAACTTCTTTAAGTGCAACATTAGCTATCATGTCTATATATCAAAACATAAACAAACATATATTAATATAAAATTTTATAATATTTTTACATGCGTTTTTTTTTATATATAACCATACACCGAACGCTCAAAATCAATTAGATCGAATAATTATTATGTATATATCAATAAAAAGCCAAAGTTAACTTTCGTTATATGTTTTACCAAGCAGTAAGCCTTTTCAATTTACTAATAAGATTGCCGACAATCAGCCAAGTAAAAAATTACTATTGTATTCACTTCAAATTATTCGTTCAAGTTCTTTTTGGACTTTACACAAATTGGAGACTTTTTTGAGGAACAAGTTTGCAATGTGGACTGCAATTACTTTAAAGAATCGTTTTTCGAGCTGCTCTAATTAATGTGTGCTGGGTTTATTATTTGGTAGCAATAATGACGACTACTGCAAAACAAGTCACACTTTACAATAATTTTTTAAATAAATGTACTGTGGGTGTACCATTTGCAATAGCAAGAGCGAAGAAGATGACTATTGTTAAACAAATCACACTTCACATTTTCGAAATTCCATAATATATGTTCGCTGGGTAATGGAACGTCATGTGATGGCACGTGACGTCAGAGCAAATTTTATACTTCCAGAGTAATTTTTCTTCGTACTCCGCAACGACTCGCAGGCCTGGAATTTTGCGTGTGTAGCTCAGTATTAATTCGAAACTGAAAAATTGTATGTTCAAAACAATTAAATCAAGTGAATTTTATTTAAATAAAAAAAATAAATATTTAAGAGCAACAATTAAATTTTCCTCCACCGTTTGTCATTTGTTCATTTTTTCAGCTCGAAATTTGCTGTGCACTTTTCAAAAGGTAGAAAAAGAACAAAATGAATGCCCAACAAGCACAACGGGAGCATGTCCTGGCCGTATCCAGGGACTTCATCTCGCAGCCGCGCCTGAGTGAGTACATCAATTATAAATTAAAATAAGTGAATATTGGCAATAAAACAAAAAGCGAATAGTCGAAAGCCCTTTACGGGTCCGCCATGACAGTTTGCACGAATCTGGGTGTAAGGCAGAAAGCATAAAAATCAATAAAGTATTCCTACCACCCTCCTCTGGGGGCGTGTAAACCTTCTAAAGAGTTTAAACTACATCAGTGTTAATTGTCCTGTTTTTTTTTAAGAGTGAAGTGACGATTTAATAGCTGTAAATTAGTTTTTATAAAAATTTTCATTGTCACATGACTGCGTGTTGTCACAGAGTAGCAGCAGCTCAGCTGTTTGCTCTCTCGCTGTTAAAGCGGGCACCTGACTGCGAATGGGGTGGAGAGACAAGAGTTGAAAATCCAATTGGAAACTGAAGTTGAATTAGCGATTCCATTAACAATTTATGTAACGTTTCTCCTTAACAAAATAATATAGTTTTGTGTAAATTATTTTGAGAATTAATTAAATATGGCCTTGAATTTCCCAAAAAGATTCACATTTTCCATTTTGCATTATAGAAAACTTTTAAAAAATGCTGCAGCTCGTGGCCAGTCAGCTGACATAATTTTGTCCGCTACACCCCCTTCATCACGAAGTATACAGTTACTTTGTGGTTGACAGTTGTTATCAGTTGAGTTCTTCCATGAGCCATAAGCATTCATGTGAACCGTAAAAGTTACGCGTTGTTTTTGTAATCCAACCAATCTAACAATTTTTTTTTCTTTATTCCGTTTGTAGCTTACAAGACCGTGTCCGGTGTAAATGGTCCTTTGGTCATTCTCGATGAGGTCAAGTTCCCAAAATTCGCTGAGATTGTGCAACTGCGTCTGGCCGATGGAACTGTACGTTCTGGTCAAGTGTTGGAGGTGAGTGGCTCAAAGGCTGTGGTTCAGGTGTTCGAGGGCACATCAGGCATCGATGCCAAAAACACTCTGTGCGAGTTCACCGGCGACATTTTGCGTACTCCCGTCTCCGAGGATATGTTGGGTCGTGTGTTCAACGGCTCCGGCAAGCCCATTGACAAGGGACCCCCAATTCTGGCTGAGGACTTCCTCGACATTCAGGGCCAGCCCATTAATCCCTGGTCTCGTATCTATCCTGAGGAAATGATCCAAACCGGTATTTCAGCCATCGATGTGATGAACTCAATTGCCCGTGGTCAGAAGATTCCAATTTTCTCAGCTGCTGGTTTGCCCCACAATGAAATTGCTGCTCAGATCTGTCGTCAGGCCGGTCTTGTTAAGCTGCCAGGCAAGTCAGTGCTGGATGACCATACAGATAACTTCGCCATTGTGTTCGCTGCTATGGGTGTCAATATGGAAACTGCCCGTTTCTTCAAACAAGATTTCGAGGAGAACGGTTCCATGGAGAATGTGTGTCTGTTCCTTAACTTGGCCAACGATCCAACCATTGAACGTATTATTACTCCCCGTTTGGCTCTAACTGCTGCCGAGTTCTTGGCCTACCAGTGCGAGAAGCACGTGCTGGTCATCTTGACTGACATGTCTTCGTACGCCGAAGCTTTGCGTGAGGTGTCTGCTGCCCGTGAGGAAGTACCCGGCCGTCGTGGTTTCCCAGGTTACATGTACACCGATTTGGCCACCATTTATGAGCGCGCCGGTCGTGTTGAAGGTCGCAATGGCTCCATTACTCAGATTCCTATTCTGACTATGCCCAACGATGATATTACCCATCCCATTCCCGATTTGACTGGTTACATTACTGAGGGCCAGATCTACGTCGATCGTCAGTTGCACAACAGACAAATCTACCCACCAGTCAATGTGCTGCCATCTCTGTCCCGTTTGATGAAGTCTGCCATCGGTGAGGGTATGACCCGTAAGGATCATTCGGATGTTTCCAATCAGTTGTACGCTTGTTATGCCATCGGTAAGGATGTCCAGGCCATGAAGGCTGTGGTGGGTGAAGAGGCTCTGACGCCCGACGATTTGCTCTATTTGGAATTCTTGACCAAGTTCGAGAAGAACTTCATCTCGCAGGTGAGTTATAAGCGAGTTGTATTAATTGGCCCAAGCAAATTTAATAAATATTTCCATTTTTATTCTTGTTTGCAGGGCAACTACGAGAACCGTACTGTCTTTGAATCCTTGGACATTGGCTGGCAACTGCTGCGTATCTTCCCCAAGGAGATGCTTAAACGTATTCCAGCTTCCATTTTGGCTGAATTCTATCCTAGGGACTCCCGCCATTAGATACTGTTTCTTGATTGTTTTTTTGTTTTTGATTTTTGTCCAAAATTTTGTTTCATTCATAATTTAAGCCGGCGTATTAATCCGCCTTTGCAATATCCCGCTGTGTATGTGTTTGTCTAAATACACATACACATGCAGAAAGCCACAATATATATATATATATATAATATCGTATCTATTTGTTCAACTTTTGCGATAACCAGAGATCTAGTTAAATAATATTCAATCGAGCAAAAACAAAAAATGAAATGGAAGAGTAACTATTTAATGCGTGTCGTCGTTGTCCTGTCCCGTATTGGAAATGTACATAAATAATAGAATTGTTTAATCGTCGCAAATTACTTTGTACACTCTGTGTGTTTTTCAATCCCTCCCCTACACCCCTTATTTCGCAAGTTCATTTTGTTAAAGTTTATTACATTTTCTTTGTTAGGTTTTAAGTTTGTGCTCTATAAATGTTAATTTCTTTAATTTTTGAATCGTCGTTGCATTCCAAAACCAAAATTCAATTCGTTTGCTTTAATTTTGTTTTGCCGCGCCTCGATATCAGTTCGCACAAGTATTAGAAACTTCGCCTTCCTCGTAATCGTTCCCCTTACCCATACCCTAATTTGCTGTCCCCGCACTGCGCACCGATCTTTGTAAACAATTTGTACAGCAACTCAAATAATAATAATAAACAAAAAAAAAAACTAAATGGAATACTAAGTGCAAAACAAAAATGAAATCTTAAAATTTGTAAAATGTCAGAAATGTCTTAAACAAAAGAAAAGACATCTTAACGAAATCATTATTATATCATTGATTTTTGTTTATATCAAGTGTTATATCTGCATTAATGCCATCCAAATTTGTTTGTTGTGTAGTAGTCACGGGTGGACAAACCATTTGATCAACAGCATAAACAATAAAACAAATGTTCAACTAACCGTATGTTTAAAGAATAATTAATGATTCACATATGTATATGTATAAATTATAGAACATTTAAATGATGAGTTAATAAATTACACACCAAATCATGTTAAATCCAATTATCTTAGATCATTTTATCCTTTTTAAAGAACTGTTGTAAGAACATGTAAATTCAGAAAGTCAAATCCTGGCACTGGCTTAAAACCAATACAAACTAACGCTAGCTTAGTTTGTATCTAATAAAACTGCATTATTTTTTTGGTTTTATATAATTTGACTTGAGTTTCAGTTCCTTTCTAAAGATCCAACTCTGAAGACTTTGACTCCGATGTTTATTTACTCTTCCACACAGCCTTTTTACGTCATTTAAAAGGATATTTTAAGCTAAGCTAAGAAAACCTTATTTTTTTAATTTGTTGAGAATCCAAAGTAATTGCAATGGAGCTGGCTAAGTGGAATATATTAATGGGTAGACATCGAACCTAGGTATCGAAAGGACACTCTCAAATAATAAAAATACAAATTAATATCACAATTTAAATTAAAATAAAGAATCAATTTTAATATTTATGACAATAAACGACAACTTTATATATAGACCGATGATTAGTGTTAGGAAAATTTCGTAATTGAGATCGCTATGAAAGTTTTGATTTTTATCGGCAGTAAAAGAGGAAACTTACTAATAAAACATTAATTAGATATGCTGAAGGTTCTTTCTATATCCTTTGTTAAAATAAACTAGATAAGTAAAGTAAAATAAATATATATATATTATATATAAATAACATATACATACATATGCATGTGTTAAGCAGATATTTATATACTCTTCATAATTTGCTTACCAGGAATATACAGTGATAACTCTCTTGGACGAAAATTGCCTAGGGATATAATTGCTTTTATATAATTTTTAATGTTAAACTTTTTAAAAACGTTCTTAAAAGCGTTTTTAAGAACTTTTCAAGAAAATCATTTAAGGGAGATGCGTTTCATACATAAGAAAAGAGAGAAAAAGGGTTTTCAGAGACTTCAGAGATACAGATAACAATCAAGATTGTTACAACCGATATTAACTATTTAAAATTAACTGGGACACAGTTAACGTGTGTACATATCAGATTTGGCCAATACTTAACTCTTTTTGGAGTTATCAACGCACAATATTCTTTTTAGGATTTTTTTTTATGATCGTCAAAAAAGAAATGCCTGAAAGGAAGCTTATAAATTTGACCTGACATTATAACTAACTTTTACAAATTTTAATATTTGTTAAAGAAATCATCGTCAACTAGGTCAACTAGGTATCAACTGGCTTTCAGCTTATTAAAACTTCATTAACGCAATCAAGGTAACAAAAATAGTTTAAGTTTATTCTATACCATCAAGAGAGTTTGATTTTCTACTAAGGATCATGAAAAATTAAAGCTGGTTAGTCTTACGATGCAGGTGAAATAATTAATAAATATCTATTCGGTTGTTTTTGATTGATTTGGAAAACCATTGCAATAGCAAAAACCTTAATAAAACCTCTTTTAGTTTCGCAAAAACTTTTACAAATTTCTGGACATCTGTGTGGAGTCGAAAAATGCAACCTTTGTTAAAATTCAAAGTATAAGTTAACATATCCAGTCGTAAGTCCACGACTGGACAACGACTGTGATTCTGCATGATCAGCATAGTTGGAACATTGTTTATTGAAAATTATGCCAGACTCTACGCTGGACTGTCGTCAACATTGCATCTGCCGAAGTTGGAAACATGATTCCTTCAGCATAATTGCTGACACAGCGATTATAGGTCAGGGCTAGCTTAGCTGTAAGAAATATTTGTACTTCACATTTCAGTCAGAATTTGACCAATAAAGCATAAAGTTGAAAGATAAAAACTGCTGCTCCTACTTCGTGCATTACCACATATCCTGGCGCCCAATTGGTTCTAACCTACTTAACACTCCACAACCTGGCAGCGAACAGGGAACAACTTCATTGGATTGACATCGTTGGACTTGCGAAAGACAGGAAGACAACAACAACTTTAGTTTTAAACAAAAACACAATTAACACAACAACACACAGCATAAAAACATGTAAGTGGAGTGCTTATTTTTAAATAAAAAAAAGAGAGAAAAAAATAAAGAAAAGAGAAAATAATTTGAAATTTTAGCAACAAAAAATTATAAAATAAAAAATACATTTTTTTGTAAATTGAAGTGAAAAAAAAATTGTCTTAAGAGGAAACGTGAGGTAAAGGAATACGGAAGTGAATTAGAAGAATTAATAAAAGACGTGAAAGGAAAACAAAATAAACAAAGAAATGTTGTTAAGTAAATCCAATAAAAAAGCGTTGTCTGAGCATGCGGATAACACTGCACTACAAGCTCAAGTACATGAGTTAGAACAACAAAAAGCAAATGTTATAAATGAATTTAAAAATTTATCAGTTTCCGTACCCGTAGTGGAAGTGTTTAAAGATGCCGAAATAGTTTCAGGTATCCAATGTGATGAAACACTAGACATCGTAAAATCGTTACCCGAATTTCAAGGAAAGCTTGAGTCGTATGTTTCGTGGCGCAAAGCTGCACATATTGCATATAAAGTTTACGAAAGCTATGCAGGAAGCTCAAAGCATTACCAGGCATTGGGAATTATAAGAAATAAAATAAAAGGCCCTGCTGATATGTTACTTTCCTCACACGACACACCATTGCACTTTAAAGCAATAATTAACAGACTTGACTTTACCTATGCTGATAAGCGGCCCATCTTTTTGATAGAGCAGGAGTTGTCTATTTTACGACAGGGAAATTTAACAATAATGCAGTACTATGAAGAAGTTGAGAAAAAACTGACACTTTTAGTAAACAAAACAAATTTGACATATGATCCTACTGTGGCTGCTTCTCTTAACGAAAAATACAGAGCAGATGCATTAAGAGTGTTTATTTCTGGAACACGGAAATCTCTTAGTAATATTCTCTTCTTAGCAAGACCCAAAGACTTGCCATCAGCATTGGCTCTAGCACAGGAGGCAGAATTTCACCATGAACGCTTTCATTTTGCTAATAGTTTTGCAAGGAGCTGTGAAGTAATAGCTCAGCGTACTGAGTAGAAACATTACAATATGGAGCGCCATCCCCCATTTCAGGCCAAAACTCCATTTTTCAAACAAAAAACAGAGTCCAAAGATGACCGACACTTGCAAAAACAATATATTGGCGAAACGCCCATCCCCAATCATGTTGGAGAAATTCTAGATATTGATATTTTTTCTACAGACAGAAAATTCTTTTTAACTTGTATCGACAAATTTTCCAAATTTGCCATAGTCCAACCCATAACTTCTAGGACAATAACAGATATTAAACCCCCCATTCTACAACTCATGAACTTTTACCATCATACTAGATTTGTATATTGTGACAATGAACCGTCAATAAATTCAGATACAATAAAGTCTCTTTTAAATAACTGTTTTAATGTGAAAATTATTAGTTCCTCGCCATTACACAGTCAAGTAAAAAGATTCCATAGGACTCTAGCAGAAATTGCAAGATGTTTAAAATTGGAAAAACATTTAAATGACACAACCGAACTTATACTTCAAGCCACAATTGCATACAATAAAACAATTCATTCCGTTGTTAAAAAAAAAACCTGTTGAAATAATCCATACACCCGAATTACAAGCGGAAATTAGAAACAGAATCGTTAAAGCACAAGAATTGACACTACAAAGACAAAACATAGAACGTAGAAATAGAACTTTCCAGGTAGGCGATACAGTAAACATCCTTGTTTAAAGAAGTCACTGTCGAAGCCGATTTGGGGACAAAGGTTCTTATAAAGGGAAGGGGAAGTACACAAGCATAACTTAGGATAAAAAAAAATAATTTGTTCTGTATCTTTGCTAGAGCTTGGATTCTTCTTGGACTCTACTCTTAGTAGGAGGAATAGCAGGAAAAATTACAATCTTTTCGGAATATATTTCCATTATGGGCTATATACTCTTTCCATGTACTCGGAAATTGACGAGGAAACTAAACTACTTATAAGCCATTCTCGAATCAGATTTAGGTCACATTAGGTCATTGCTAGAGACAGTTACCATACATCATAGGCAAACTAGGAGTATTAATATTCGAGAAACAGCTTCAAAGATCATGGAAGGATGGATCGTGATTGTGACGACTTTAAGGAATTAAAATTTTATTAAGAAAAATCAATAGCCTTACAGAATCAGTTAATAACGTAATTAGATTTGCAAAAGAGCAACAAATTGAAACATGTCACCTATACCAAACATTACTCACAAGAAATAGAATTTAAATTTTAGAATTTGAGACATTAAGATTGTCTATAACACTTGCTAAAATTCAAATTATGAACCCTCTAATATTCGACTCCAATGACCTCACTCAAATTTTTAATGAGCACTCCACAAAATTAACAATAACTGATTTAATCGAAATAGTTTATGTAAATGTTGAATTTGAATTTTTTACATTTTATAATTAAATATCTTAACCCTAGCTTAGTCTGTAAAAAAAGGCATGTTCCCTGTCCAACATAATGGGACAATTCTCAACTTTGATGGAAGTAACAACGTCGCGGATTGCGGTAATAGAGTCTACCAATTGGAAACTACACAGCTACCCTAACCTCACCATTTTGTAAGCAGCTGAATTTAACAACCTACACTCCGGAGGTACAGCACACTGTGACTCTCACCCAGTCACCTACAACCCCTGGAAGTGATTGATAATGGTATCATCGTTATAAACAAGGCTACGGTGGTATTCCGAATGGACCGCGACGCTGTCAAACTCATCCACGGAACATTTTTGCTAACGTTTGATGAGAAGATCTATGTGAACGGGTCTTTGTTCAAAAACCAAACAACCAGGTTCAGCATCATCGTCGTCTCTCTATATAACAGGTCATCACGAGATTTTAAGCATGCAAAATCTTCGGAGACTAAACTTTGAAAACTTTCAACATATTGGCAACCTCAAAGAAAACCTGACGAAATATCTTATAATGTTTGTAACGTTATTCGTCATCGCCTTCATCATCGGTTTTGTCTTCTCAAAAGTCTACCAGAAATTCGAAAAAAAGATAACAAACCTCATTGCAAAATGCTATTGAGGAAAACCGAGGACGGCCTTCAAACTAGCAAGGGAGGAGTTAACACATGCGGCTTGTTATTTATGCCAGACTCTTCGGTGTGCTGTTGTCAAAATTGCATGCTCCGACGTTGGAAACATTATCCCTTCAGCATAATTGATTAATTTAATTATAGGTCAGGGCTAGCTTAGCTGTAAGAAATATTTGTTCTTCACATTTCAGTCAAAGTTTGACCAATAAAGCATAAAGTCTAAACATAAAAATTGCTGCTCCTACTTCGTATATCACCACATTAGAGAACAGCAACAATTAAATATTCCCAATATCATTCTAACTTACCTTTTGACAATAAGACTGGTTACCGTGCTTATCATGATAATCAAAACTTTTAAAAATATATGAATTGCATCATATTGACAAGTTATTCTTAAGGGTAAGTTGCTTTGTTAAGAAAACAAAAGCAAAATCTTAAAATATTCCGATGAGAATTGAATCTTGATTATTTCAATGATAAACAACATGATATAAATAATCATAAAGCTGCTGTTAATCTGTTTTATTTTTGTGTAGAAACGCATCTTAAAAATTTCCATTGAATCCATTGTGCTTTATGTTTGCTCAGCCGATTTTCGAATTCTGATGTTATGGATTGTTGTCTGATCAATTGTTAGTGTAGATTTTTAATCCTATATAAACGGCAGATTCAGTCCAATTAAGCATTACTCCATCAAAATGAAGTTACTTGCTATTCTTTTGGTTCTCACTGTTGTTTTTTATCTGAGCGGATTTGTGGCAGGACAATCGTGTAATTCGAATTGCCCTAACCATGAGAATGTGGTCTGTGGCAAATATAAGCGACATGGAAAAGATATAACTTGTAACTTTAAAAACAAATGTTTACTTGATCTGCATGCCTGCCGTAAGAGGGAACGTAAGTGCATAGAAAACCTTAACCTTACTTGTGTGAATATCTGAATATCTGTAAATATTTTTTGGTTTTTTAGGTTGGGATTATACCACTGGAAAATGCCGTCGAACATCTAGTAGAGAAGACTGTAGATAAAACTTAAAAAAAATAAAATAAAAATTTTGAAACACATTTGTCAATGAATAAACCACAAAACTAAATTATCAGATTATTAAACCCTTCTTAAAAGTTTTCGACTACGTCTTGCTAATGAAAGCTTTGGAGAGCTTTCTCTTGAGCTTAACAACTTCTGTTACTGTCAACTTGTAGCTCTGTTAAAGTTCTGTTAATATGTTAATATTACTATTTTAGTATATTTTTTAAACTAAACTTGATAAATGCAGCTAACTTATGTATTTACAACTTGGGGTTATTCAAAAATGAAAACTTATAGCTTATGGTCAATATATATATTGGTTATATAGTAGATATTATATACTTTTGTATATGTACATATATGTATAGCTGCCGCAGCTTCTTAAACAAAGTCACTCAAATCATTACAATCATATCCACCCCTCTGCCACTCATGGTCAGCAGAGGCGGATTTGGAGTGGTCTGTGGGTGGGGCAGCTGCTCCTTTACAGCACTCTGGCTTTTGCCTGGACAAGTTTTCCATTGACTTTGCAAATTTATGCAATTATGCCAAAGTTTTTAATGAGTTCTAAATGAAGTTAAAAAATTTGGTTGACGATGGTTGAGCTTGGTGGTTTACGTAGATGGTGGTGTAAAATACATCACCAACCACACTCACACCAATGCCCCCAAAATGAAACTTTTTCTTGGATCACAAAACTTTAACCAATTGTTTGAGTCTTGATTTTGTAAACAATGCCATAGCTCTCAGAAGGACCTAGTCCATGATATTGGACGCTTGGGGAAACAAATTCTCATGTGGAAATCTTACCTGTAATTAAAATTATTAGTTCTCCCAATGTTCACAAATTAAACATTTTGTTTAAAGTTATAGCTGTTCTTGTCTCTCTCTCTCTCTCTCTTTCTCTCTCTCTCTCTCTCTACATTTCGATTAGTTATCTAAGAATTTATGAAAAGAAATTTTTACTGTCTTACTTGCTGCAATTTAAGCTGTTCAAAATCTCTTTGCCACACCTTCCTAATGGAAAAAAAAAAAACAAAAAAGAGTGGATGGGGCATGGCTGCCCACTGCGCAAAAGATTTGTATCTTTAGCTTGTCTGCTGGTCCCTGACAAGGCAATGTCAAGTGGCTAAGGATGTCACAGGAAAGCGGGGGTGGGAAATGGAAGGCTGGTGGCTCATTCCGAGACGTTTGTCTGGCATCATTAAGAAATCCAACAAAAGTTCATGGTCATGGTCAATGCAAGTGGCTTCCCACTTGGCATTCACTTGCTGGCTCTGGCTCTCGTTATGCGCTCTGCTTCCGCTCGATTTATGCGCCGCACAGGCACATAAACAGCAGCTGGCAAATGTCCCAAAACGATGCTGATCCAGCGTCCCTTTATAACCCCTACCCCCCTATGCCCTAAATCCAATATACAATTCATGTTGTATGTATATGTATGTGTGTGTGTGTGTGTGTGTGTGTTCCCACAATATTTGGTGCTATAAATGAGTTCGCGTAAAAAGGTTTGTTAATAAGTATTTGCAAAATGTTTGAATGTGAATTTTAATGAGCAGAGACAGTGAGAAAAGAAACAGAGAGAGAGAGAGAGAGTGTGGTAGAGGAAGACAGATACCGCAATCAGTGATGTTTCATCCTATCTCTCTCTCTCTCTCCCTTTTTCTCACTCTTCCCATCTGTAAAAGTGTTCGCGTGTGTTCTTATTTGCTGATTACCATGTGTAAGAAATTTATAAGAGAGAGAAAGTCTTTGGCTGGGGGACTTTAATGTAAGTAATTAAGGCTTTTGTGGCGTCAAGTAGAATCACTTAATTAACTCATTACCAGTCAAATTTTAATGCCAATTTCATTTTGTACAGTTGCCAAGGACACTGTTTACCCATGCCTTGCATTCGCTTCAAGTGTTTGACCAATCTTACATTCTAGAAAACAGAAGGTAAAGTAACTTCCTCTCTTAACTCCTTTCCTCATCACTCTTTACCCTTCATTCTTGTTGGTGTGTATGAAACTGCTGTCAAGCAGGTCGAAAAGGGCCTCGTCTTGGCTGGTTGCTTGTGCGTCTCGCTCTGACACCATTCAACCTTTCTATAGTGTTCCGTCCATTGCCAATGAAGCTAAACTATAGTTTTGTCCTTTTCCCAGAGACTTACACTGGCTTCCATAATTTGTGTGCTGGATTTTTTGGGGCATTGCTTGGATTTGGGACAGCTTAAGCAAATAAATCACAGGAACCAACCAAAACAGGGGCCAAAAGAAAGAAAAGAAAAAATAAAAACGAAAGAAAGTCCGCTTTTTGGGGCAATGTTTCAGATATTGTCAGTGCTTTTAGCTTTAGTTTTTGTTGTTGTTGTTGTTGCTGTTATTGTTATATTTAAGATTAAGCAAATTGACGCCGCCTGCCGCCAAACAATTTTGATTGAGCTAATGCTCCGGTCCTGGCTTCAGGATATTTATCCAGCTTTTACTTAAGCTGCAAATACATTGCGTCAGAAGGAACATGTCGAGTGAGAAGGGAGTATCAATTGTGCTGCATAAGCATAAAAGCAAATACACATACATGCCACGTCTCAGAATCTGTGTGTGTGTGTGTGTGTGTGTGTTTGTACGTATATATATTGTGTCTGACATTTAATGCCCCAATGGATAGCCCCAGGCAACTAAAACAGCAGCAATGGGTCTGTTTTCGATTTCGAGTTTGCCACAACCACTGCTACTCCCTCTGCCACGGCCACTGCCGTTGCCTCTAGCTGTGCCTAATTGTAGTTTGATTTTCATGCGTATCGAATGGACAAAAGTTTTTGCTTCGCATATTGTTTGACTGCCCTTCCAACTCCCTCCCCCCCACACCCCCGTCATTCATTTTATCCCGAAGAGTCTAACAGTAAACCAAGATTACGTGTCTCAATATCAAAGAGCTTTCCTTTTCATGAACTTGTTCCAATATTAACAACTGCAACAACAAAACGACCTGGATACCAACTAATTGTGACCCTTTTTTCATCATCGAGCTGAACTGTGCCATAAAAAAAGGTCCTAGAAGTCGACTTTAAGCTTTATTTGCTTGGGCTTTTCTTTCTCATTTCATTTTTTTTTTGTGTACAGATTTAAAGCCGGAAATTTATTCTGATAATTTTTTTCCCTCGCAACATTCTCTTTGTGTATAGGTGTGTGTGTGTGTGGAGGGGAGGGATTGGGCACGATGTTAATTCAATTACCATTCTGTTGAAAATAAACTCGAAAAAGTCAACGCAAACAAAACATTTGAAATGGGCCAGCACAAAAAAAGCAAAAAAAAGAAAAAGTATTCAACACAGTTATACCCTGTAACAAAAGGTTAAGGCGGCCTAATATAAATTGGCGATTATATAATTATAGATATAATTATATACAACTTTTATATAGTATTTGAGAGTAGATATTTAGAGATTTTTAGATAAATATTGTAAGATAGCTTTAGATAAAAGTTCCCTTAAGAAACCTTTTCTATACAAGGACAAAGTATTTGAAAATTGTAATAAAGGATATATTTTCAATTATTTCTATAACTTTTATCCAAATCTAACTTTTAATATAAGTATTATAAAAGTCTAAGAATCCTGAAATAAGTGAAATATTGGAATGGAACCAGACTGGTATAGATAGTTATAAATAGAAGTTAACCAACTTAATGTAGGTTTATATTTATTATTATTTATGTAATTAAACTCTTTTATGTTTTGATATAATCATTAGTTTATAATTAGATAAAAATTAGACAATATTACGCTAAGGAGCGTCTCGCTTTTACTGACTGTACCTATTCTTCATGACCAAACCACGATCTTTCAAAAGAAGACGGCCTAGTTTCATAAAATGTAATCATATATATTAATATATATATAGATTATTTTTGAAACCGTAAGGTATAACATTAGGCATTAACTTATATTTATGTATAATGTAAAAGTAGTTTAAAATTCCTATAATTATCCTTATTATAAATTTAATTTTCTTATGATTTGTGTCACTGTTGAAAAGCTTAATATAATAGCTAGTTCATTAAATTTAATTTAGAAGTCCGATTTGGTTTATTTTTCTCATGTTCCAGAAAGGCTCTAAGGTTTATTTAACCTATGTTTTGGTTACAAAAAACTTGCTTACTGTCATCAAGGCATAATTAGTGTTAATGCCAAACGAGAATAACCTACCAACTTATAGCTTAACCGATAATCTTTAGCAATATACAATTAAAACCGATTTGCGATTAATTCTGAAAATATTTTCTATCAGATTCTATATTCTAAATGTAATTCTATATACTAGAGAACACAAAACTTTTTCGACTATGACTTGAACGATTGCCATATTTATGCAGATGATGCATGAAAGTCTGGTCCAATCCATTATATATTGAGTTGAACTTATTTTCATACAAATAGTTCAAAATCTATTATCTTAACAGTGTATAAATGAGATCAACTGGACAGATATGGCTATATCGGCGCGGTTCGAATGATGGAACTCAATTTGGACTCAATTTGTGTACCTTCTACCCATGTGGGAAAAGAATATTGAAAAGAGCTTTGGTGCAAAAAATGTATAAGCCGATATTCATTTGTTTTATTCAAAATGTGAACTACTTTTATAAAGAAAATATTTGTATCGATTAAGAGATTAGAGTCCATGGCGTCACATATTTGGTGGTGGCATCTTACCTCTTGTTTGCATGCAAACTGAAGGCTTGGGGTTCAATTTATTTTTAGCAGAGCTTGCGTTGGTCATTAAATGCCAACTGTTGCATTGGCTGGTTATATTGTATATATATGTATATATAAACAGCATGTTAGCAAGAATAACATTCATATTTAACGTTACTTTAATTGTATCTTTGCTGAATTTTTATATTTCACTATTTTCTGAATAATCGTTTTGTCCCACTATTACGCTTAACAAATATGATGTCTATTTTTAAAGAGGTATATTAAAGTAACTACCGATATCTCATGTTCACTTGGTACAGGGTTATTGTTAATGCCAACAAGTTTATTTTACTAACTATAGGGAAGCGTTTATGTTAACTATCGAATGAATACAAATAAATATGAATACATATAAATAAAATTCAGAAAATTCTCAAACATGAAATCTGTTCCACAAAACAATTTCCAAAAGTTAATTTTTTAAACAGCTTTTTAATGTTTATCCCAACTATATTTAAGTTTAATAGCATATGATAAGAAAAGGGTATATCAAAGTTCTGTAATGCTACCACAGTGTTTTTTTCATACCTTTGCATTTTGGGTTTCTATTTTCCCATTTTATTTTTTGGCAATGTTGTTTCTTGTTTATTTTTTTGTCTCTTATACGTGGCGAATTGTCATGTCAATCATGTAGTACTCTCTCACACTCCCAACAGAGAGAGAGAGAGAGAGAGATATTGTGCATCAAATTGACATCATGCAATTTTTGTGTTATTTTTTGTTGCAGTTGCATTAGTTATGGTGCCACATTTGACTGACTGACTGTTTGTCTGTAGTTTATAATGTCCATCAGTACATATGGGAGTGTGTCTATAATGCTTTTTAAGGCATATGTGGAGTATACGTGATGCATTATTGTGTGTAAGGTTTTTGAGGCTTTAAATGCATTTTGAATTTGGTTTGGTTGTGCTGAATTATTTAAGAATTATTGATAAGTTAGGTGAGTTATTTGCTAGAAGCTTTGCATATGATAAAAAATATGGCTAATGAGAGTATGGATTATATGCAACTGGCTTTAACTCACCCTTCACATGGCAATAAAATAGATTAAGTGTGTGCACAAAGCCGCGCAGTCGAGCTTGCCAAATTACCATAATTTGGATTGCCGAGTTACTTTGCACACATCCAAGCACACATGAGATTCATAAGAACTGAACAACTGGAGATGCAGACTCGTGAGGAAGATGCGAGGGCACATCAAATTGCAAATTGCGCGCACTAACTTGCAACATAAACTCGTTTATGCGACAGTCAACTCGCGAAGGGAGAGGGGTGTGGTTTTGGTTGAAGGGAAATACTAGATATGTATATGTATGAGCGTGCTGTTAGAGTGTGCAAAGAGTCAACCTATGGGGGAAGCATAGGGGAAAGCATTTTCATCTATGAAACAATATTTTATGGTGCCCCCATAAGTATGCTATGCTTTTGCTTAACTTTCTTCGACTTTATATACTCTCATGCACAGTGGGCAAACTTGCAAATTTAGTAAATTTAATTATTATTTTAGACATTTTTATCTTGTAAGAATTTAAATGTGAAATTTCTGAGTTGAATAATATAACATGAATCTAATATAAAATGTGTAAATGAAAACGCTTTCTATTGCAGAATGTATTGGAATTCATCAGCTTTTCGGCGCATTACAGCGCTATTTCATATTAAAGCTTTCTTACCACGTTTTGTTACAATAATTCTTCGTTAAAAAGTTGATAATTAAAACTCTTTTTCACTCTTTTGTTCAAGATCTCCTATTGAAACTCTCTGAGTGCTCTACTTTCAAGGAGGAAACAATTAAACAGAATTGGGTTACATACAAAAAAGGATAAATTAACAAATATTGAATATAATCCTCGATATTCTTATGTACCACACAACAATTATTAATCAACACCTGTGAAGTCAGAAATTTTAAGTCTTTTTCAAATGTCATAATTATTTTTTCGCTTAACAAAAAAAAAAAAAAAAGGTAACTTTGTCCATAGTGTCATTTACATATACCTGCATACATGAATGTATGTATGTGTATGTGTGTGTGTGTGTATATTGGCAGGCGGCAAGAATGTATGGAAATTGCAGTTACATGTGCAAAATTTGCATTCGCCGCGCACCGTTATGAATAAATCACGTTCCTAATGCATTTGATACACAGGAGAAATCGATGCTGTCAAGTCACTCCCTCATTCTACATCCATAACCAGAACCATCTCGAACTTCAACTCAAATGAGTTAGTCCTGAGGCAGGCCTGGATCAATAAAGTTTGCCATTAAACATATTAAAACAGAAAATTCCGCGTGGCATCAAATTACTTCCGCGCCAAGATGGAAACGGAAGTTACCAACAGTTAAATGAAGAAGCAAAGGCAAAAGCAAGATTTTTCTTTCCTCTGAAAGTATTTATTTATTTTCATTTCTTTCTATTTCTTTAGCTTGCTAGAAGAGCGAGCGTTCAATAAAATTTCAATAGCTTAATATAAATTGCAAATTATATTAAACAGATTATGGAACCTGTTCTGCCACTCTACTCCCATTCATTCTATATCCTGAGGCCTTCTTGGCTTCTCCTCTCCGTCTTAAGCTTCGTTTTCCATCTTCTGTCTCTTGTCTTTCGACACAAGTGTTGTTAATTATTTGTCACTTAAGAGCTTGACACATGCAGCAACAGCAATAACATCAGTAGCAGCAACAACAGGAGCAGCAATAACAACAGCAACAACAACAACAAGAACAAGAACAACGTGCTCACATTAATAAAACATTAAATTCATTAAGTATGCACATAAATACGCATAAATGGAAAACCAGGGTAAAAGTGAAAATGAAAATGTTGAAATAAAACGGCCTAAAGTAGAAGGAGGAGAAGAAAAAATCTCTTAAAATCCTCTCACAGTAAAACAAATAAAAAAAAAACAGGCAGAGTCTTTAATGGCCAGCTATTGGCATCATATACATAATATATATATGCATATATATGCTTGAATTTATTGTTTTATGTTTTATATTTTACTTTTTACCGTCCGGCAAATGATCCCTTTTTTTCCCTCAATCTCATTTTATTTATTCTTTATTTTTTGTTGGTTTGTTTTTTGTTTTTTTGGCTGGTCTAAACAATAAAGACATTTTTTGTTCGTTGTCTGCTCGGGCGTATAAACGTCCAAGTTAGTCAAACATCACGTGGCCGGACCCGTGGGAAACCCTTTCACTTTTTTCCTACTGTGATTGTTGGATAAAGTCTGACAGCGGAGGGTCCTTCAATGGCCGTGCTGCATGAAATATGTCGCCACTCAGCTTCAGTTGCCTTTTTTATTTACCTACCCTTCCCCCCACCCCTTCTGATTTTACCATTTGAGAATGTCATCCTTTATTATGTTGCCAACCTTGGGTCATTGGCATATACAAAAAATTATTTGTTGATCATTCATATTTTGAAAACAAATGGAATATTAACTCATAGAGTAACTTTAACTCTCTAAACACTCCCTAAAAATTTGGTTTTTAATGGTTTTTTCGATTCCATCTTTGATTTTACCACATAATGGAACAAACACGCTTTGAATCTCAATATAAAGAAACGTCTGATAATGTACACAAACAAAAATGGAACAGAATGGAATATAAAATGGAACAGAATTCGTTAATACGCAGCCTTGTTAACAGAGAATACTGATGTAGGATCTTAATTATATAGTATTATATTATTTAATATGTGAGCTAAACACATTCTTCATTTGTTAAAGGAATTTCAATTCAATTTAAATTTCTGTCATGACAATTCTAAAAAGGAATATATATATATATGGCATTCCATTGGTTAGGGATGCCATCGCAACGTTTACTCGTACTTTAAGATTTGAAAAAGAACTTTGTGTTCCTTTTTTGTAACTACAATACACACATCTTTTGTTAATGATGTTGCCAATTGGGGCACGCCGCATGCCTTTTCTACTTTCGTCGTGGCATTTGTACCATCTCCCCTTCCCTGCAATGCCGTTCCACTCTACTCTTTTGATGTTGGTTGCTGAATGTGAGTAAGGAACTGATTTATTATTGGCATGCTGTGCCATGACCGCCCGTTCCCACATTGCCGCAAATTTTATTTCATTTCGTTTTGTTCCTGTTCACATTCTTGTCGGTTATTGGTCAAGGGGGTATGTGGGAGATGTTGAAGTGGAAGTGCTACTTTCCCTTTTGGGAAGTAACGTTTTTATTTATATATTTTGTTTTATTTTATTTTTTTTCGCTTTGTCTTTGCTTTGCCTTGCTTCATGTTGGCTAACTTTTATTTCCTTTTTTTGTATTTTCTGTTTTCCTTTCGCATTTTGCTTTGGCACAGTTTTCCGACTTGAAAAATTTTCGACTCTCTCTCTCTCTCTCTCTCACTCGCTTTGTGTCCCTTGGCAGTTACAGTTTTTCGTTTTTGTTCAGTTTCGAGTGTGCGCTTATTTGGCGAAAAGCGGTTTATTTATTTATTTATGTTTCGGAAAAAGGACCACAAAGTAAAGGTACTTTTGTTGCCTTCATCTTTTTCTACTTTTTCAGCTCTTTTTTTTTTATTTTACTGGGTTTTAGTACACAACTTTGAAAACTTAACTCTTTGGACTCGTTGTCAGTGTGGAGGAGGAAAATTAAGATAAATATCTTGACGCTCAGTTTAATTTATTTCGGCGAAATTTGGTAAAAATCACAAACTTTTTGGCCCATAACTTTTATCATTATGACAATAGATGTTTCCTCTTACCTTGGCCAATTTGGACGTTTTTGCTAACGGTTTGGTAAACGAGGCAAAATGCCTCAAGGCTGGCTCCCAGACATGGCAACTAAAGCAATTAGTTCAATTGTCATTTTGGCACCAAGCCACCAACAAAAAAATATAGAAAAAAAAAACTGCAGAATATATATATATAGGCGCAATCACGCCTCTCTCTGGATATCCACCTGCAGGCCCTTCAAGTCTGCAAATGTTGCCAATTCCATTAACTTGTAAGGTCAAGAAAAAACTTTGGCAAGAACCAAAAATGCCAAAAGGCACGCAAAAAGAATATTCTTAAACAATTTTAAACAAAACTATTAATTGCTATTAAAAATAACTTGGAAATTACTTTATATAAGTACATATATCATTGCTTAATTCCCAATCTATTTTAATCTCTTTGTATAATTTTAATTGGAGTTCGATTTCGACCACAAATGCTTATTTAATTGAAATGTCAGAAGGAAGCTTCGTCCTTGAAGTGATAGACCTTTGGGCGTAAACTGTGAACCGCAACTCGGAACTCGGAGACGGGAAGACCAACAGTCACTCCGATTGATGAGGTAATCGTATTAGTATCGAATTTTCCCTACAGCAGCGCCAATGAACCAAATTGAGAATTATAATTCGAATTTCATTTTGTTTCATCTTCGAAGCGAGAAAATTGCGTGACAACCCAATTAAAACAAAGTTCTCTATGGATAAATTAAAGGTTTGCCAAAATATTATAGAGAGAGAGAGAGAGGAAGAGTCACATTAATGCCAATAAGGTAATCTAATATTCTATGAAAATAGCCACAACAAACTAAACTTGAATAATTTTAACGCTTAAGTAACAAATTGAAAGAATTTTAAATGTTTTGTTTCTTGAGAGAGCTTCAAATTTTAATATTTTAATTGATCTAATATATTTTTTTTTTTTTTCAGATAAATATAAAGTCACCAATAAAAGGATTATTCTTATAGTCAACATTTTGTACGTGTCTGTATATTTAAAAAGTTTTTTTTTAAATTTATTCTAATACATTTGGTTAAGGTGACCATATTTATTCATTGAAATTAAAGTGCTGGCGTATTTAGGCAAAAATAATGAAAATTTTAACTACATTAAGTTGATAAAATATTCATATATACACTTTTAGGAATAGTTTTTCGGCTTAAGTAAACTTGCTGAATTACATTTTATTCAAATATCTAAAAATGTATAAAGAATTACCCTGAATGAAGAATTAATAGTGTGACCATATGTGAGTTAACATTAGTCAAATCTGTTAAGGTACGTAACGAACATAAAAAAATAGAAATACAAATGTACCGGTGCGAATGAAGTACGCCCCGCGCCAATTTAGTTTGTCTAAGTTCGCCCTTGACCCTTTATCCGAAAAGTCCCGTATAATGTAAAGTTGCTCTCTTTGCGTTTGCTCTTTAGGCTTTACTGCAGCCGCTGCGACAGTGCTCAGTTAGAATAAATTTGGCAAGCAGAGAGAAATTTAAGAAATGAATTTGAAGAAAAAATGAAATTAATTGCGAATTAATACAAATTAGAGATTTTAGCCCACAGGGCAGTAAATTGAAAATGGAAAATATTCAATAAACAATAAAAAACAATTCGCTCGGAGTATATGTATTATTTTTTTTTTTTTTTTTTTGAGACATTACCCGCAGCTGGGCAGACGCATTCTCAACAATTACTTATCATTTAGGCGTACCTTAAACCGTCTTTCATTCCATTTAAAAAAAAATATTTCAGCAAGCAAGTAATGCCTGTTGAGTACACCCTGTATTAAGAAAAGTAACTTGATACAATCGAACTCCTTCAAAATCCTTATTAGTTGAAGCATGAATCAAATTGTAAATAGATGAAGCTGCAATATTTGTGGGTCAGCTCACATTTTGGCAATATAAATTAACGATAACTTCAATACAAATCCACTTTTAGGTTTTTTACTAAATTACGCGGGCAGAAGTGGGGTATGTATGAAAATGTGTAGGGATTAATTCCCTTCTGAGTAGAGCCTTTATTTTGTTATTTCAACGACTATTTGTTCTTTCCTAATATTATTTCAAATGTGGCAACTTGATTTTGTTCAACAAAAGAATTTTATAGACATTAGTTTCAGCAAATGTGGAATCAATTGAACAAAATTTAAAACAGCAAACACAAAAATTTTATATATATATATTATTTATACATATGCCAACAAAAGGATTTGTTAAACTCCATTGTATAAAACATAATGTTTCATAAGCAAATTGATTGTAATTCTTGTAACTGTTTACTACACACAAAATATTTTACAAAAAGGACTTTGAAATTTATTTTTTATTGGGATAAATGCATGCGCCATATATTTCCTTACAAATGCATTGTGCTTGGGCATATCATTCTATCAAAAGGACTTCAAATGCCTGTGGTCTGTGTTGGTTAATGTAAATTCGTCTCCAGCTAAAAATAAAATTTAGTAGTTTTTGTTTTACAAATGTGCAAAAAAGTATGATAACAATATATTTAAAGACTTATAATATATGTATCCATTTAAGTATTTTATTGTATTATTTAAGGAATATTTGTATGCTGAATAAAGTTACCTAAAGGATGTAGCAGTTGGTTTCATTTCCTGCCAACTGGTCGTCCTTGGTTGACAATTTATCAACTATTCTTTTACTTTGACTACCTGGCAGAATTCCTAACCAATTTTAAAGTCTGTAATTTTCCGCCTTTTTCAATTTATCGTTTTTTTTCTCGCTCTGCATGTTTCGCATGCAAGTGAATGTCCTTTTGTCATGTTTCGTAGAAATGATGCAATGCAACCAACCGAAAATCGCTTTCTCTTTTCTTCCTTTCATTTATTATGGTCAGTTTGAAATTGCCTGAACACAAATGCATTTCATGTGGATGCAGATTTTGGGCAACTAACAAGCGTCACCGAAGCGTCGAGGATATCTACCAATTAGGGATACCCAAGCTATTAAAGCACACGGCATTGTTTCGTGCATGACATTCATACAGGGCAGTTTACCTCCAACAGTGATCCAACTGGTTTTCGCAGTAATAGAGATGGACAGGATAATCAAGTGGGCGGTAATAGGGTGTTTTGTTTAGTTCACCTTGAAGCCACACTTAGGCAACAATTGAATTGAGTAAGGATTATAATTAAATATTAATGATATAATTAAATGTCAAAGGCTTAAGTTACCTATGCCTGTACTAATAGTAGGAAATGGCTAAAAGGGAAACGGCCAAGTGAACAGTTCTGGTGGAAATTGGCTGGCTCGGTTGGTCCTTTGTGTCATTGAGATGTTGGCTCGTTTGTTCTGTTGTTCGATTGCGCCCAAATGCATTTCAATTAAAACATATTTAAGGGGCTTTAAGGATTCAAACTGCAACGCACTGGGCCCATTCATCAACGGTCAGTACGGGTCAGTATATAGCTATCGATTATATAGCAGGCTCTCTTCATTATTGCTGCTACTGCAGTTGCACCTGGTCACAATGGATGGGGGCACTCCTACTGGTTCATTTTTCAATAGCTCTTAATATGAGGCGACAGCAGGATGGGAGAATGGTGGCATAACAGGATCACCTTGTAGATGTGCAAGTTATTTAATGAAATGGACACTCCTCCCCACACTTCTCCTATCCTACTTTTTACGCACAGGAGCAGTAACGTTGGTCCATCGACATAATGGCTCGGTTCTTTGCCATGAGATGCTTTTATATTATTTGCATATTAAGTTCATGGCCACTTTGCCCGCTGACATGCCAAAGGATCCATTGTTAAAACCAACCATAGTGGGTCAGCCGTATCACTTACTTTACTTTCAGCTAGCCAGGTAATTGAACCAAAGTCAAGTTTCGTTTCGTTCATGTTTCGTCAAATTAAATTGGTACACTTGCCACATTGAAATGCCTTTTGCTAACCTAAATGCATTCAATTTAGTTGATTTCTCAAAGGCCAGCCACAAAAAATCAAAGAAAAATCGAAAAGAAATTTTGCATTCGTTGGGAAAACATTTACGATAGAAACCATGAAAAGCCACAGCTTTAAATGTAGATAATTAGTTCGGTTTTCTACTACTAATACCCTACACTAACCCGACAAATAAAAGTATTTCAGTATAAAGTTAAGGTAGATACATACATATATCATGATTCTTTACAGAATGTTTACCAATTTTTTAGTGGGGTGAAGCCTTCGATAAAGTCAGCATACAGATTCTATGATTCTAACGAAGAAGTTGTTATAATTTAAACTCGCGAAAACTGGGCCAATTTACTTATCAGTAAAAAGAAACCGGGTCACAATAGAGTGAGGTCGGGTTGAACGATGTTTCTTAAAATAACTAGAGGCTAAGACAGCGTTTTTACTGTTCGCGATGTTAAAATTTGGGGCAGAAAAGACAACTTCTTAAGATAAAGATTATCTAGAACTCGCTAGTAATTGGTGTAGTGTGCCCGTTCGCTGAAAAAAAATTGGAAAATGCCCCAGTCTTTCCCCAGCTGGTTACCTTTTCTGGCGTGAACAGTGATGATTGATGCTCAAAACTTGGTTAACAAACCGCTCTTGACCGCTGAAAGGTTGCAGCTATGACTTAATGTATTGAAAGATCGTCTGAGGTTTTCATATCTTGCTCAGGTGCTTCCCTGTCCATATTGACCCATTTGTGTAACTGGCGAAAGTAGCTTTAGAACCAGAATATACATATACGTATGTATATATATATATATATGTATGTATATACATAAGTCGAGAGTTTTACAAAAGTTAAGCTCAGTGTATAACGGGACTAAAAGCGAGTATTCTACTACGATTACGATTCTACGATTCAATACCCATGTATGGTATGAAAAATATATAAATATATACAAATGATATAATCTTTTTAATTTAATTTGCATTTATTTTTTTTAGTTCAAATTTAAATCCGTTTACGCGGCAACTCAGGGTATTAATAGGTCGAAGTCCCGTATTAATATTTTGCATCTTTATTTTAAGAGAACTGATACAAAGAGTGAGAGATATATGTAGGATGTGAGAGGGGAAGAGGATGAGTTTGGTGTGGTTTGGTTTCGGCATTGGCATTGGCATTCCATGCTTGTGATGGCGTTGAAATTTAATTTACACCTTTGCACGTACACAAACACCAATCGACGCGCACACATACATACATACATACAGATATACAGACACACATGCTAGTGATGGCCTGGCAATCATCAGCATCAGCATCAGCAATCTGCTCATTGACGACTATCTAGCAGCAGCAGCATCAGCAGTTCCAAGTTCCATGTTCCAAGTTCATAGAAAACCACAGTTAGCGCCCGCAGTGCAGAAAAGTTTTCTTTTGCAATTTAGCTTGTACCCGGTAGTAGTTGTAGTTGTTACTCTTCCCCATTTCTGTTGTTGTTGCAGTTGTAGTTGTTGTAATTGCCGTTGTTGTACATGCATTGAACATCGCGTCGGACTGCGTAAGTTGGTGTGTGTGTGCGTGCATTTGTTTGAGGTTATATTTGACTTTTACCCCAGTATCTGTATGTATGTATGTTTGTATGTATGTATTTGGTATTTGCGGTGCTGCTAATGCATGTCGATGCCAATAAAAGTCGACAAGCCCACACTTTTCTCCCTCTCTTTCTTACTGTCTGTATTCAACATCCCACCACACACACACACACACACCTTTTGGCCACCACCATTCTTGCTGTTTATATTGCTGTTCACACCTGCAAAACTTCTCGATGCTATACAAGTTTCTCTCGTTCTCTTTTTTTTGTTGTTGTTCCACCTGCCCTTTTTATAGGATGCCCTCCCCTTCCCGCCGCTATAGGATGCCTCTTGCCAAGTTTTTCCTTTACAAATTCGTGTAAATTGAATTTATTGAGGCGTGCGTGTGCGTAGCTGATGACTTTGCTTGCTGCCAAATTGGCTTCGAGGCAATTTCGTTTATGCGGCAACAGTTGCAGCTGCCCTAATTTGCTGACCAGCTGATGATGTTGCCCGAGTATGTATGTGTGTGTGTGGGTGCGATAAAGAAATCCTTGTCGCTAATAGGCAACTTGTTACGCCCTGCTTGTCGCAAAAGTTATGCTATGAAATTTATATTAAATGTTACTCTCGCTAATGGAGGACAATGAACAAAAATGAAAAATAAGAAAAGAAAAAAAGAAAAGCGCGCGTCTGCCGCCAGCAGATTGCATTGAATTTGGCTTACAAAAACCGTCCGACAAGTGACAGAACAGGGCGGAGAAGCAGGCAAGATGGCTAACAAGAGATGGAGTCCAGGAAGGAAGTCATCTTTTATAGTGCCACAGCAGCTTACAATTTTTTTTCTTATTTTATTTCTATTTTGCTTCTGTGCAGCAGCAGCAGTTGTGCAAAAGTTCCGAGACAAAGTTGGCCTTGTGACTTTCTACCAGCTTTCCAAGAAACTTGTTAAAGTGCAAAATGCTCTCGCTCTCTTTCTCTGTGTGCGGGAACGCTTCCCTTTTTCATCTGCTTCTTCTTCTGATTAACATAATCCCTTGCAGCGCAGCGGCATGCGACAGCTGCAAATGCAGCTGAAAAACTTGCAAAAGGTTAGTTAAGCATTTTAATAAGAGCCAAATGAATTGTAAGCACTTGGAAAATGTTTGTAAAAAAAAACCCCCACCCAGTTCCTCCACCTAATCCATTTTCATTTACATTTACATTTCCCACCTCCATTGACACTTTAAAATGCGTCTCTGTGTGTAAAGTGGTTGTGCGTGTGTATGTGCGTGTGTTTTTGTGTTTTATGCGGCACGAAAATTTAATTTCCTGTACACACCGCAAAAGAAAGAAAAAAATGTAAGAGAGAAGGAAAAGAAAAGCGAAAAATAAACGAAGACAAAAATGCCAGCAACGTGGCAACCTTGTAATGAAGTTTTGCGCTCAATCAAGTTTAATAAGAATTATGCCAACGGCAAATACAACTGCCGAACCGAAAAGTGGCATGGCGAGACCGGTGAGGCATGGCGTATGAAAGCGTGAAAAAGCATGTTAACAACATGTCCTTAAATGTCCACCTGAACGATCCAACAGCCAATGGCACTAGGTTTCCCGTCAGATGTGTATAATATTTCCGTTGGCAAATGATGGATGAAAATGAGACATGAGTTCTTGGCAATTGATGTGGCCAGACTCTGAAATATAAAGAAAATGGAGAGAGGAGATGAAAGCCAAGTAAAACTATTATTAACCATCCTATCTTTGACAAATTATAAAACTTCTTAAGTTCAGTAAAGGAAAAAGATGATTTCGTAAAAATATCTGTGAAATATTCATGCTTAATAGTTTACTAAATTACAAATTCGAACTTTGTAATAGATTAACTTTGATTTTAAGTGAATGCAATAAATTATTCTTACATAATTTGCAATATAGAAAGAAAGTTAAAACAAACTGTCCTCAAGTGAATGTTAATTAACATTTCATTTAGTTAGTTCTTTTACATGTTAAATCTAAATTTTGAATTTAATTTAAATAAAGCAAACAATTCGTATCTGCCGACATTGAGTATACCCCCTACCAAGTAGTGGAACTTAAGAAAATCAAATTACTTCTAATTTACCTTCAACTTGAAATAAAAGTATCCACACAAGCTGCAACAGCGAATATATGCTGTCTTGCTCACTCTTACTACGCAATGTCGCATTTGGCAATTCAGTACAAAATGTACATACAGTTTGTCAAGTAATTGTTTGCAAAACGAAAAAACTCACACATATTCATTTTTGACCTTATATTTAATCAACTTACATTAGCTTTTTTGAAAATTTTCGTTTTGTTTATTATAGATTTAAGTATACTTTACATATAAAAGGCATAAAACATTGAAACTTTCATACACAAGAGTAAAAAAAAGCATGAAAAAGAAAATTCGGCGAATTTTACGCTGTCAAGTAATTCTTTGCAAAATGCAAAGACAATACAAAAATGAGCCGTAACTGTGACACGGCACTTCAAATTCGAAGAAAAACGAATTTATGCGACATGTCAATTCAATCACCAAATTATTTCTTTTGGATTTTGGAAGTTTACGTTCAATATATTACCTAATTAGATTAATTAAGCTATGCAATTTATGACAACTTGGTTCAGTTAGTTTATTCCCACCATACTAAGGGAAAACGACCAAACGAACTGGCGAAAATTTTTTCTATTAAGCTGAAAACCATTTATAATACTATAAACCGGGCTGACAAGGAAAATAGGTCAGAATTAAAGCACTCCCGAGGCAGGACATCCAAGTTAACAAGCGCGATCATTCACATTTTACAAAACAGGTCTCCAATAACCCCCAAAACAGCCTAAGACAGTTGGCGACAGAGCTCAAAAATGATTGGCAGAAGTTAGTAAGCCAAGGAGCTATTAGGAAAGTCTTAAAAATGGACAAGTACTCCTCAAAAATACCTCGAAAAAAACCATTACCGTCTGCTGTAAACATTTAGAGACGGCTAAACTATTCTATTGCCCATGTTCACAATAGTCTGGAGTACTGGGATGATGTAGTTTTTTTGTGACGGGACAAAAATAATTATGTACCATCATGACGGACCCAGCAAATTATGGAGAAAGCCCAAAACAGCCCTTCAGCAACCAAATATAGTTCCCACTGTCAAGTTTGGCAATTTGTCTGTAAATGTGTGGGGTTGCGTTTCATCAAAAGGCGTTGTTAAACTCCACTTTTTTTCAGAAATTATGGATGAAAATGTATACTAGGATATTTTAGGAAACAAATTGATGAAATGCGCGAGAAGTTTTCGATTTTTTGACTCCCAAAACACTAATACACTCATGTATAAGCGTGACCAAGATAATTATCATAAGCACAAGTCGCTCCTGCGCCGGTCTTGGTGACTGCATAATTGCAGTAAAGTGATTGGAAAACCTGCCCAGAGCCCTGATCTTAACCCTATCGAAAATTTGTGCGCCTTTTTTAACAAGCGTGTGCGTAAACGGAGCCCTACTAAATAAACGTGTCTTATTAGGGTCATTCAAAAAGAATGGCAACGAATTCCTGAAATTTATCACCTTCAAAACCTTATATACTTATTGCTCCGACGTCTTCAGGCTGTTAAAGAAGCAGGTGACAGGCATACCAAATATTAGTTTCAAAAAAGTTATATTTTCGTAGTTTTACTTGAACGTCAAATAATTGTTTGCATTTTGCAAAGAATTACTTGACAGCGTGAAATTCGCCGAATTTTCTTTTTCATGCTTTTTTTTACTCTTTTGTATGAAAGTTTGAATGTTTTATGCCTTTTATATGTAAAGTATACTTAAATCTATGATAAACAAAAAGAAAATTTTCAAAAAAGCTAATGTAAGTTGATTAAATATAAGGTCAAAAATGAATATGTGTGAGTTTTTTCATTTTGCAAACAATTACTTGACAAACTGTACATATGTCGATATATCTTTGATATTAATTGCCTGAATTCTAAGAAATTGGGTTTGCTCATACCTTTTGGCCATGTTATTAGGTGAGCCAAAAACGTTTCATACAATTCCAACTCTTTTTACTTACTTAAAATTTTGTTTTTGTGAATTATAAATATAAAAATTTTATTATATAAATTACATGTTTAATGTAAAAATGAAAATTTGTTTTGATTTGTCCTTATGTGTATAGTTCCACCGAGAGAACATTTTCAGAGATAGAATTTATATGATATAAATATAATTATATATATATATAATTCTAATTAATATGATAGAATTAGGCATGCTAAAATGAAGGCAATCTATTTAGGATAAAAATTAGATAAAACTAGTAGGATGGTTAAACTTCGGCCGTGCTGAAGTTTGAATACCTTTGCAAACTATTTATTAAAAAATAATTTTTTTTTATTCGATTATTCCTATGGAAGCTATATCATGTAGTTGGCCAATTCTAGTGAAACTCAGTAAACAGATTTCTATTTATACCAAACTTACATATACCAAATTTGGCAAGAATCGCTCTTAAAATACGAAAGTTCTGTTCGCCTGTCTGGATCAACACGATCTCCTTCGAGAGAGTCGAGCTTTCTATTTTGTATTATTATCTTCTACGGGACAACCAGAGTCCAGTTTTCGATTTGATGAGCAATCTGCTTAGATTGTGGAATCGGTGTTTCCACTTCGTATTTTATCTTGGTATTTAGTTCAATCTATACCTCGTTTCGATCTTGCACAATTTGTACAAATCACATAAGTAAATTACAATATGAACATTATAAGAAACAAGAGAATAGGTTGAAATAAGTTTGTTATTTGGATTGAGCTTTTGAACCAATCTTAAATTATTTTTTCCAAGAATTCCTCCTGGGGATTCAGTCTACTTGTTATATTGCAAGACTTTACGTCTTGACCCTAGTCTTGAAGCCACGTGCGGTCTTGTATTTGCTGGTACACATAAATTAAATATATTTCAATTTATGATAAGAGGAGAGAATGAGTAATTTAGGGTATGCCAATTAAATGAATTAACTGAAATATATATAAAATTGATATTGATTCTGAAGGGTTTTCTCATATATGAAATAAGATTGATAGAGCTAGATATCTAAAAGGGTTTTATTATGTTTGTGGTATAATCTTAACAAACAAATTAAATAAAGGTTTCCAAATTATTTTACTGAATTACACTCAACTGCTCTATATCTTAGTAAGAGAAGTTCTACCGTCTAATATTCAAACATTGTACAAACACTTCAACAGTTTCACGTTTACTTTTTTTGAGGTACTAAAGTTCTAAACACCCTTGCAAATGCCAAAAAAACACTTTAAAGCAACCTTTACTTGGTAAAGAGTATCGTGGGTTAAACTGGGATCGAAATGATAACCTACCCTCGTATTCTGATAGACTCCTTCTAATTAATCTTTCCTCCTTACTTAACCGTAGAGTAAAGGTTGGTACAAGCTATTGAATGGACAAACAGATTCCCTTAATTTACTTAACCAGGTCAATCTATCTGTACCTTGTAGACTAACCAAAAATTATATCCCTCTAACTTTAACTCGCTGCACTTTTAACTATACTTTTCATAAACCTTTTCGAGATCCCATTATAACCACTTTTATCCTGTAACCGGATCAGAGCTTTCTATTCCTTAACTAAAAACTTTTATTCTTAACTATCTAGCTAGTTAGTTCTAATTATTATTATAATTGTCTTCCGTTGTCGACGCTTCGCGCGTAACAGGCATTGTCCTGGTGTCGCTTGGACCACTTGAACGTACTTCGCATTGTACTCTTCAACGTCCAGGAGGCTTTGATCTTGATAAATAAATATTAATTCTGTATTAGAATATAATTTCATTTTTATATCCCGAAACCATAGGATAAAATGGTATATTAAAGTCGCTAAGGTCGCTAACAGTAAGATATTCTTGATCATCATCAATACCTAAGTTGATCGAGACATGGTCGTCTGTGTGTATGAACACCTTGATCTCAGGGTCTATAAGAGCTAGGTTAACCAAATTTGGTGTCAGTATTTAACTAGTGTCTACGCAGATCAAGAAGGAAAAGCAATTCAGGAAAATCAAATAATTAGAGTTGTATTAGTCTTATCACATTCTTTTCATTTGGCACACCAAATAATATGACCAAAAAGTATCAGCTGACCAAATTTCCTCAAAATCGGACAGTAAATATCGCAGATATATATGATATATGCACACTTTGTACTAAAATGCCAAGTGCGAAATTAAGTAGTAAGACTGAGCATGTTTTGATTGCTGGGGTTTGTGGAAAGACTTGTAATTTAAATTGAAAGTAGTTTGATTTCTCTTCTTGCTACAGGGTACGCACACAGTCGAAAGGGACTAGCTGCTTGTTTCATTAAACCTGATAACAAACTGTTCTGGGAAAATCCCCTGAAGCTAATCATAAAATATAAATTGCCGAATTAGAAAAGAATTCGTAAAATATTTTAAAGTTTCAATCAGTTCTCTTTGAGACATTGTCGCCATTAAACGTGTCAAGTGAATAAAAATTTGAAAAACAAATTTCAACTATTTTCGAACAATCTCCAATATGAATCTAGTGAGATTCAAACCTGTTTTTGCACTTATTGTGCTCCTTTTTATTTCTGGATACTACCAAGTCACATCATCAACACCGATAGCTTTAATTCTGGTAAAGGAAGAAGGAGTGAATGAAGAAGTGGTAAGTGGAAAAGTATAATGTAATGTATACAATATTGTAACTTAACAAATCTACTTTTAGTATAATGAATACACTGATGTCAAGTCTGTGAAGGGTCCTGATGCATATGTCATGGAATTGATGGAGCAGATTAATGACACTAAAAATGAAAATAGGGAACTTAGACATAAAATACTCGACCTTAGTGATTATAGGGAACATATTACAGCTTTAAATAACCATATTGAGGAGCTAAGTAAAACAAATGACATTCTCAGGGAAACAGTTCAACAAAAAAATAATTGTCAAAAAACAGACAAAGATTTCAAACCTCATCGAAAAAATTTAAGAAAAGAACTTGAATTGGAAAGAAAGAGAAGAATTGAGATTGAAGAAAAGTCTATATTAGATGTGGAAAACTTGAAAAAGGAAAATTTAATAATAATAAACGGACTAGCAGATCAAATTTCTACAGAAATTAAATTAAAGAATGAATTGGAAGAAATTAATTTACAAGTTTCGTCTTATAGGAAACAGTTGGAGGAACTTCAAAACCAGTTAACAGATAAAAATCAATTGATTAATTCTTATAGAATGAATCAAACAGAAAGAGATCTATCAATTCCAAAAACCAATTGTCAAGGTCTCTCATCGGGTATTTATAAAATTTAAATTCCTGAACAAGATCCCATTCCCGCTCTCTTCAATGGAGATATAGAAAGTGGTGGATGGATAGTTATTGAGAATCGATTTGATGGCAGCGAAGACTTTTATAGAAATTGGACTGAGTATCGTAATGGATTTGGTAAATTAGATGGAGAATTCTTTATCGGATTGGAACCTTTGTACCGCCTTACCAATTCGGAATCTTATGAGTTGTACGTAAGAATGGAATATTTTGATGGAAGATTCGAGTCTGCTAGGTATAATGATTTTAGAATTGGCAATGAAAATGAGAAATATAAGTTGCAATCAATTGGAGAATATAGTGGGAAAGGTTACGATTATTTAGTGCGGTGCTTAGATGCCAAATTTACAACTTATGATAATGATAATGATATTCACGATGACTTCAATATAGCGGAAAAATCGCTTGGTGCCTGGTGGCACAAATTTGAAGGTGGAATGTAAGTAGACAATTATACTTTTTGCATTATACAATTAAAAACAAATAACGACGGTATTTCATTTTCGTTCAACAATTAGCAATCCCCACGGAAAATACTATAAAACCGACCGTTGGAACGATCGAGCTATGGTTGCTATGCACTGGCTTGGATTTGAAACTCTTAAATCACTGCAGATGTTCATTCGACCAAACTCTAATTAAAATATGAGCCAGAAGTCAACGAATTCATTTCAAAAATATTCATTCAAATAAATGTTTATTCTTAACAACAATATTGAGAATAAAATATAATTAATTATTCAGCATTTTGTATGAAACGGCTTTTAAATATCGTCGTAATAGTCTACCATTATATTAGTGATCTTGGAATGCCTGTAGGAAGGGCTAACACTAATCGGTGATCACCCAAATGAAGGCAAAGATGAAGGATAAAACGGATCAAATCGAAATAAGATATTAGCCTAATTGTAGATGGAATAAGTAAGTGATATCATTAATGAGAAGGATGCTCAATGATCCCCTTTAGAAAGTTAAAAACGAGTTATTCAATTATTAAAGAAAGATCGATTAACAAATAACAACAATGACTCCTTATCCATAAAAACTGTAACTGATCTTCAAACTTCTCCGTGAGAGAGTAGCTCCCTCTTCGTTATGCATTTTCTTTTTCAAGCAAATTAATGATTTTCTATAGAAAAACTGATGAAATTCTCGTTTACTGTTCTCCCTGTCAAAAAGAACTTCTTGGCTTTTGACAAAAAAATTACAAGTAATTAAAGGAAAGATATTAAAAAAAAATGGTGTCCGAATAATAAGTTTGCTAACTGTATCTGATAAAGAACAACATATTGTTGTGCCAACAAATGTTAGAGAATAATAAACAAAAGACAAAAGCATATTTATACCCTGTTCCTAACAGGAAGAAGGAAGCATTTCCGACCACATCAAGTATAGTTAATGTCGTACTAAAATGATGGCATTCTTATTCGGCGCTTCCAATATGCCATATGCCCAAAAGGTATCAACTGACCAATTGTCATTGAAATCGGACAATAAATATCGGAGATATATCAATGTAAAATTTGTACTGAAATGCCATGTGCGCCATTGCGTAGTAAGAGTGAGAGAGACAGTATGTGTTCACTGCTGCGGGTTGTGAGGTAAAATTTTATTTGAACTGATGGCAAATTCGAAGGAGTTTGGGTATAAAAAGTTGCTCTACTTGGTACAGGGTATAATCAAAGTCGGCAGGGACTAGTTGCTTGCTTTATTTGCATTTGTTTTGTATATAATCAAATCGGTTAAGTATTACTATAATTATTAGTAAAAGAAACATCTGAAATAAAAGCAATTTACATCAGCCAAAAAATATACAACAAATATCAACATAAGTGTGAAAGAGACAAAAAGCATTTGAAAAGTGTTGTTACAGCGAACGAAATTTAAAACGGGAAAATTCCATGAGCACTTAGGAAGGGTTTACTAGGTTCACTTCCGCGTGATTCCAGTTGAAGGAAACGAAAAATATATATGTAAAAATATAAAATTTTTCATTGAAACTGATGTGACCAAAAAAAAAGGTTTATTAGTCTAGAACAGCAAGGGTATATAAACTTCGGCAAGGCCGACGTTTACTTTTTTATATTAAATTGCTCAAATAGCATTCAAGAAAAGCCAACTTGGCAGAAGGCAAAAAAATTTTCTTGTAATAAACAAGTCCAGTTAAGGCTTACCAAGACTGTTCTAAGCTAATCTAAGCTAAGCTCTGCTTTGCTTACCTTAATTTTCCTCACTGCTTTAGAATGGCTAAATTGTGATTTTTGATAGATTAAACATTTTCCTTGACTAGTTTCCATTGTACTTACTCTTTCTTGTTCTCCCTTTTTTGGTTTGTGGCACAATCTACATGATCTACAACGGCTGAAAATTATCTTAAAAGTTTGTAAGGCAGAAAAAAAAAATAGATTGTAACTGATGTATGTATATTCTAGTTCATAATCAACAACCGATTCATATCAGACATGTCCATCAATCTGTCTGCCTTCCCAACTGTCCTTCTAAGTTGTCCTTCTCATTGATACATGTAGCTATTTCTGTCTGTTTGTTTCTTCGCTACTTTTAAGCATTATTTTTGAGTTATGTGAATAAAACTTGGTTTGTAAGTCTTTAAAGTGTCTAGACAGATCATCTTTAAGAATTAATTGAATTGAACCTCCCTACGGTTTGGCTACTATAGGAACAATCGGTGCAAAAACAGGTTAATCGTTATTTGAATAGACCAACAGATGGCATCTGCATTGTGTTCTTGAAAATTATAAAGTTCAAAAGAGAGAAATATCAAAATGGAGAATTGGCGACATCTTGGCGGAGTAATAGGTAAAGATTAGCATTACAACAAAGAGGATCGATGTTGTTGATGATGTTTTGTTTTTAATCCTTTATCATTTTACATTTACATACATTCTTTGTAATTTTTTCAACTATATTTAAGGTGATGTCATTAAGACATCATATTATTCATATTTAAGAATAATAAAATTGTCAAAAACAGCAAGGATAAACATATAAAATATAAAAACCAATAACCAAGTGGCTTTTATTCAGATTAATATATCAAGATATTTTTAAAGGAAGAGGGAATAAGTCTCGATAACATGAACGAACATTTTTTTGCCTCTGACATTTCTATTTGTCCTTATAATAAAAATTTTACTTTTAGATAATTTTAGGTTAATAATAATTAACTGAATACTTTTTTAAGTAATATATGTATTTTGCTTTAGACAAAGTAAATTAAAAGTTGAAATGAGATTTTAAAATAAGAATCTAATTGTTTAAATTGTTGAATTCTTATTCAATCTTTGGAAATCTCGTTTTAATTGTTACTCTTTCGATTGTCTCTGTTAATTAAGCAATGTTAAATAAAAGAGTCTCTCTCATACATTGATCTCTGTTAACTTTTGCACTCCGGTTACTTCTGCTCAAAGCGCACTCACAATGAGACTCACTCGTGCAGTGAACATAGATTCACTCAAACAGCACCGTTTGCTGAGTGGAATTCAAGGTCGTCCTTTGACACATTTACAGCTGCAATGTTAACATTGGCTGTTGCTTCATGAGATTATGCCTTTTGCTGCTGCTGCTGCCGCTGCTTGTGTATTTTTGTGTATGTGTGTGCGTGTGTCTCGGGATGTGGGTGCGGTTGAGTGAATTGTGTTCAATGTTTGAGTTTGAGCATGTTTGCAAGGGCTTACTTTGATAACCTATTCCTATTCCCCATTCCCTCCTCTCTTCTCTGTTGGGTATTCCGCCTGGCACATCTTCTTCTTAACTTGGTTGGCGTCAAGTATGCAACATTTTTTTCCTCCTTTTTGTATTGTCTGTATATTTTTTTGTTTTGTTTTTTCTGTTTTGTGAGGGGGATTTTGCGTGGGCCTCCAGCTGTTTTTGTTTGGGCCTATTTCATATTTCGGCCATGTCATGAATATGTTGGGCATATACAAGCACACATACATACATACATACATACACATTGACATAGACACAGACACACACACATAGATGCATATACACAGGATATGTTTGTATGTAGACTGTGGCATCGATTCACTGTAAATGGCAGCGCGCATGAAAAGCATTTTTCATCAACATGAATTTCCCCTCAGACATTTGCTTTGTTCTTTCTAGTTGCTGCTGGTTTTGGGTGTGTTGTTGTTGTTGTTATTATTTTGTGACAACCTTCTCAAAAGTTTTGGCAGTCTTTATTATCCTTATTATCGCTTCAGACTTTCGCTTAAATTGAGAAATTTCTTTCTCTTCAATGTTCTTCTTTCGCATTTCCTTTGTTGTTTGCGTGAGGCAGCTGACAGCATTTGCTTGTGTGTTGCCTACTTGCCACCTTAAGTGTAGGGGAATATGAGAAAGTAAATTGATGAATTTGCAATGTCAAAGTTATGTCTAGAAACTTTTCCATATCATCGTGATGATGGGTAATGATGATGATGCGATGGTATTTAGTTTTTTTGTTAAACATGCCAATCCATCTGGGAAAACCTGACTAATAAATAGTTAGTCTTACCCTATAACTAAAGGTAAGTATATACCAACCAATTGCTGCACCTTTAAACTATATAAATATCTTTAAGATATAGTAACAATCATCATATAACTGATGATTATATTAGTAGTTTGATTCTTGTTATAAATGTTTAGTACAGTTACAAAAACTCAATTTGATGTTTAATTAATAATACGTTACAATTATTACCTTTCATTCAACTCAAATTGCAATTTGCAATCAATAAATGCATTTTCAGTCTGTGCTCATGCATATTCCAATATTAATTTGGGTTCGCAGAAAGTCAATTCAAATAGTCTACACTGAGATAAATGAAGTACATGAAACCATTTACAAAAATAGAATTTGTATAGAAAAAAATTGCGAGTCTAACAAAAAATGTTTGATAAACCATTTTAAATTTGAATCCTTGTTTATTTAAGCTATACACTGCAAAATGGGGTATATCTATTTTGGTTAAATGTTTGCAATGCATCAAAGAAAGCTTCTTCGACAGTAAAAAGTATATAGGTATATTCTTAGTCATTACTAAAAACAGAGTTGATATAGATTTGTCCGTGGTGGAGATCAATACGATCGTCTCCGGGTTCCTTAAAGCTACAGAGAGTATATCGGAATCATTGATCGGATGAATACTATATCATATACATAGCTGGGTCGAGATTAGGGTTTAACTTTGATTACTTGCCCGTTTACCAAACGAATATCACAAAAACCCAAGTTTTATATAATCTATCAATATCACGAAGTTTGCTGTTTGTGTGTTTTAAATATCCACTAAATTCAATCAGAATCGGTTTTTAATCATATAGCTTCCATAGAAATGATGTCAATATAGTTTTGAATCAATATCTTGGTGGTCTTAAGATTTTTAAGAGCGTTTGTCACAAAATTTGAATTTTTGATATATATAGAATTGTGTATATTGAGTTTCTGTAGAATCGGTTGACTATATAGCTGCCATATAAACAAATCAAGCAAAAATATATACAACAATTCACCTTTTTTCCATGATTGACTAGTTTTATATACTTTCTAATGATTCTGGTGTATAATATGTAAATCAGAAAGATAGTTTGCAAGGGTATTTACACTTCGGTACGTCGGAAGTTTATCCATTCTTCTATTTATGGATAATCTGAAATTCTGACTGAACATTCAGAAGTCGCTTAAATATGTTAAACAACTATTGCAATTTTTCTGCAAGAACTTATGGGAAAAAGGACTTTAATTGAAACTGGAAAAAGAAACTTTGCCAACTACTTTGTTGGAGAATCTGATTTGAATACGAGGAGCAACGCGTGGAAATAGCGTTGAACTTAAGTTATAATGGGGGGTGAGGGCCAAGAATATTGCAGTCAAAGTTGGCTTGAATGTTCGGCTCTCTGCATGACTGCCTGTACTGTGTTATATAATCCTTATTGTATTATTTTAATTTAGAAAACTAAGTTTATAGCTAAAGGCAATACGAGCATGGGGTGGTGGGCAATAGGGAAGTGTATGGGCCAGGTAACCACCAATTTCTGCAACATACCAAAGTTCCGTATGAAAGGAAGTTTTTGCCCAGGCTATGAGATTGTAGTTTCTATTCTATCAAAAGTTTCAATTTTACCCGTTGCTCTCATAAAATCTTTGCTACCAAGCCACCAGCATCGCTTGGCTGACCTCTTGTCCGCCGGACATGGACTTTGCCATGGAGTTGGGCAAACTATGCGTAGCATTGCTTTAATGACGTTACAGTTGCCATCGAGGTTAGCCCAAAGGTTGGCCAATACTTACATACCTAGAAATATATATGTATATATATATACAGGTACGTACATACATACACACATACATATATAAAGGATATTTTTCCCCCAAGTTTAATTTGAAAAACTGAAAACTATGCGAAGAGTCCAAACTGGCCATCCGACCAATGTACATATTTTCGTCGTCTTTTCCTTTTATTTGTCTTTACTGTTGTGTGAGTGTGTAACTGTATGTGTGTGTGTGTGCTAGGAATTTAATTTGTTTTTAATTTTTGACTGTGTTTGTCCTGCTCTTCACAGGAATTGATGGCCAAATGGTGATACACACACACGAAAAAGTAAAAACAAATACAACATGAAAACGAACGCGAAAAATGTTGAAATTTAAATTAAACTGAAATGAAAATTCAAAACTTTCAAAAAGGCAATAAAATGAAATAGTCAACCAACTGTCAATGAATCAAAAATGGAAATGAATCAATGTATTTAAAGCAGGAATGTGAATCGAATCAATTAAAAGTTCGTTGATTGCGTTCCAGCTTAAGATGTGAATTCCTTTTGAATAGTTGATGGCATTGTGACTCAATTGTTGATATAATTGAATAATATTAAGCAGTTAAATGTGAGTGTCAACAATAGTTTTGATAATTTAATTGTTTTCCTGGCAATGGTTAACTGTTTGTATAATTGTTCGTTTTATGTTTTGCCATCTCTTTTAATTGATTGAACATAAATTGCACTCTCCTCTAGCATATTAAGTTGCTACTGGCTGCTCTCATTATTTTATGGAAATAAAAAACATAATAAATATGCTGAAAGAACAATATGAAATGCAATCTGTCTTAAAGTTGTGCACAACCAATTAATAGAGTTTGGTGAAAACCGAGAATACCAAGTCTGAGGTGTATATACAGAGGTTGCGACCTACCGCTTGTTGCATTATTGAACATAATGAACTGGCATAAGTCTGGGTACCTAACAACAACAACTACAATAACAACATTATTAGCTATAAATTTCCCCACTGTGTGTGGTGGCTGCCATGGCAACAACTGTGGCAAAAAGGATGAAGCCAAAATTTTCTATATGTACATACGTATACATTTCCATTAGCAGCTAGTAGGTAAACGCGTTGAACCATTTCCAACATGATGCCACCTAGCTAACACAACGGGGCGTATGAGCAATATGCGCAACAATTGAAAAGCGAAACGTATTTAAGTAGCTTTTAAACAACAATAACAACAGCTACACTAACAACAATAACAACACGGACATCATGGGCAACACGCTCTCTTTTGCCTGACTGGGCGACAATTGCAACGGTAATTAAATTTAATTGCAGCTAAGCTGCTTTAACCCACACTCTCCACTACCTGTTTCCCTCTCATCTGACAGACATCCGCCGGGAATTGGTTCTGTTTCTGGCTTTAGCTCTATATATTTGTCTCTTTCTTTCTCTCTCTTTCAACTCAAGATGCTCATTAACGTAAATGCGCATAGCTCAAGTGCAATTAATTTTGCCGCAGCGCCGAAAAGTATTCTATTAAAATAGTTGCCAACACATGAATTAAATGAGCGGACAGCTTTAAGTGAAAGTCGCTGTCTGGTTAGTTGGAATGTAAATTAAATTTGGATCCACATCTGTTCCTACCTAGCTCTGCATCGTGACTTTAAGGTCCTTGTAGCATCCTCTATGGAACAGCTTATTTCGTGCATTGCACTTTCAATGACTTTATTGCCAAAATTTCGGTTTTTTTGTCACGGTTTTAAGTTCTATCTATTAAACACATTTTTAATCAGTGTTTTTCCGATATAATGGATCTGAGCACACTTGAGTACATTGTTTTATTGGTAATTACAAAAATAAGTTTACGTACAACAGCTGAGATGCGGCAATTAGTCCTATCTCATTTCAAAAATGGCAAATTGCAGCGAGATATTGCCGAAATTGTTCAGTTAAGTCCCAGTACAGTGCAATACATCATACAGCGCTTTGTTCGAGAAAATCGGGTGGCAGATAAAGGCCGAAAAGCACCGAACAAAATTTTTACTGACGCTGAGGAGACACTTATTATGCGAAAAATTAAAGCCAATCCAAAATTATCGGCACCAAAATTGGCATCGGATGTTGAGACAGAACTGGGGAAACAATGTTTGGCAAAGACAGTTCGTCGTGAGTTACGGGATCAGGATTTAATGGCCGATTTGCACGAAAAAAGCAATTCATAAATGCAAAAAACCGGGAGTGTCGACTTAACTTTGCCAAGGATCATGTTTCCAGCCCAATTTCTTTCTAGAACGAAGTAATATAT
This sequence comes from Drosophila neocordata, assembly GCA_018903615.1. Lineage (NCBI taxonomy): Eukaryota > Metazoa > Arthropoda > Insecta > Diptera > Drosophilidae > Drosophila > Drosophila neocordata. The sequence continues at coordinate 1,203,544 of JAEIGI010000018.1, forward strand.
GCAGATGAATCCGAATTCAATATATTGTCGGATGGGATATTCAATTAATATTGTCGGATGGGATGCAATATGTTTGGCGCCAACCAAGAGCATAGCGGTGGCAGTGTCATGGGTTGGGCATGCATGGCGGCTTCGGGAGTCGGAAACCTGGTTTTCATCGAAGGAACAATGGACAGACATATGTATCTATCAGTTTTAAAGGAGAATTTACTTCAAAGTGCAGAGACATTGGGTCTAGAGGGTCGATTCCGTTTTTATTAAGACAATGACCCAAATCACAAATCCGGCATTGTCCAGTCCTGGTTCATCTGGAATTATTATTGATAAAAAAAACTATGAAAGAGCGCCTAGCACATGCAAGGACCAGGGTTGTCACCTAGAGTGAGACAGTGAAAAGTATATTTGAATTAATACGTTTCCCCATGTTTGATGTTAAGAAGCTAAATAAAGCGACGAACAAGGCAGGCGAAATATTTAAATAAAAAGAAAACAGTAGATTATATGCACATCGTTTTCAGTTTATTCGTATTTGTCGTGTCGTTGAGAAACTGAAGCTAATGATTCCGTTCTCGTAGTGTCGTCGGTTTACTGGTTCAGTGGGTCTCTACGGGGTTGCCAAGTTGCAAGGTTTGGAGGATATGTCAAATGGCTATGAAAGTATTAGTAATATTCTATAGCATTGTTGTTGTTTAGAATGACTGTGCAAAAAGGCACGTCTATAGGTGTAAGTCAAACTGTCGAGTTGAGGGTTCGAATGGTTAAATGAGTGAGACCGAAATAGTTATTGCTGAACGTGGTCCCTAGTATTGCTTAGTGAGAGTGAGATGGCTGCATATGCCTTCAGACACGTCTAGTCTGAAATTGGGTATAAAAAGGGCAGCAAATCTCGAGAAATCAGTCGTAAAAATTCTGGAAGCTAACGCTAAGGGAACTCGTTATTAAAAGGCAAGTAATGGAAAACAACAACGTCGAAGCGAACCTGACATATTAATGTTTACTGGGTAAATATTGGAGGAAATTTGTCTTGTTATTCATTTTAAAAATATTTTCATAGCGAAAAGAAGCTTGATTAACAGCCATTGACTCCAGCTAGAGCTGTTCAAACATCGATGATTATCCACATCGATGTTTTTCAGGAAAAAACATCGATGTATCGATACCACATCGAAGTGATATAGTACATTTTTTGATTATATATATATGTATATATCTTTATTAAATATAACAGCTTTTTTCAAACTTAAAACAGAAATTCAATCTTTCAACTTAATACTATAAAACAGAAATTCAATCTTTTTCAAACATAAAACTATAAAACAATCATTGCTTTTCAGAGATCCACTTGTTACGATTAATAAAAAATACCTTGCCCATTTGAAGCTAAGATATTTATCCATGCCTGCCAACACCAACAACTCCCAAAATTACGTTTTAGCTTTTACTGCGTAATTTTCTCAGTGATGGAAAAACTGACAAAAACATCGAACATCGGAGAAAAAACATCGATGTTTTTTACGAAAAGAAGAAACATCGATGTATCGATACTACATCGATGTTTCGTACAGCTCTAACTCCAACTATTCTCAGAAGGAGACTGTCAACCGGACACGTTGGATCAACTGAAGCTGGCGTCTCAATTCCAGTGAACAGAAGAAGGCCTAAGGCAAATGTCGAAAAGTTCTGGGTAAGACGTAGCTTAGTGTAGCATTTATATTTCTCTGCACATTCACATCTGTATATTGACTTTCATTTCATTTGATTCATTTCATTTCATCCAGTCAAATCCACAACATCAGTACCCTCTGCACCCACTTTTATTCCCATATTAAGAGTCACCAATTGTGTGACTAATCTTACAATCAATGTTTTTGATGTCAAAGTGTGTTTGACGAATATGTATATATTTATTTTTTTATGTTAACACCAACTTATTAAATTTTATTTTACTCCTTTTTCAACATAGGGCGTATCGTACCGTGCATTGCCCTACATTCTCTGTGAGGCCCGTTATATTGCCAGCAGTTGCAACTCAATTTTTTTGTTGCATTTTGTATGGGGGAAAACCATAGGTTGGTGGACTGATAAGCGATTTTCTCGAAAATCCTGCCAATAATTTTTTTTCAAATTTGGTGGGGACATTAATGAATATGTGGAGCATAAACTGGCATACCGTGCATGTTCCTACATTCTCTGCGAAGGGAGCTATGGCTCCAAATGTGGAGACTCGATTTTTCAGGTGTAAATTTTTGACACTTGGGATATGCATAGCTGAATAAAAGTTAATAAAAACAATAGATAATTGCATTCTTAACAATTTAAAAGTTTATTTGGTTCGAAAAACTCCTTAAACAATGAAATAATTAAAAAATAAAAAATTTAATTTCGTTCCGTTTCTCATTCGTTCCGATCGTTGCTATCTTATCGACGCTAATTTGACGGACATTTATTTTTAAGCTTTTTTTTTTAAATACTAAGCTTATTCTAGCTTATTTTTTCCTTAAATCTAGCTTATGGTGACTCTGAATTTCTGGCAGCACTGGAGACTGTCAACCGGACACGTTGGATCCGTTATTTCCAGTGAACAGAAGGAGGCCTAAGGCAAATGTCGAAAAGTTCTGGGTAAGTTGTAGCTTAGTGTAGCATTTATATTTCTCTGCACATTCACATCTGTATATTGACTTTCATTTGCAGTCGCGATGGTGATCGGGGTGACCGAGACCGAGATAGGGATAGGGACAGAGACCGGGAAAGCGCGCGGGAGCGGAATAGTCGTGGTCGGGACTATGAGTTGGGGAAGTCGTCATCCCGTAATAGTTCCAGAGGCGGTAGTGGTGGCAGCAGCAGTAGATGCGACAATCGCCAACGAAGCAAGGATAAGAAGCCGTCGAATCGTCGGGATGACAGGAGACGTAATCGTTCCCGTTCTAGGAATTATGACAAGAACAAGTAATATAACTAACCTTATTTTAAGCCTGTATCTACATCTTTTTGCTTTTCAGGCGTCTGGATAAAGAGCGGGACCGTGAGCGTCATCGCCAACGGGATAGAGAAAAGGGAATTGTGCGGGAAAAGGATCGGGAAAGAGATAGAGAACCACGACAGCGAGATCCAGTCAAATCCACAACATCAGTACCCTCTGCACCCACTTTTATTCCCATATTAGGAGTCTTCAATTTTGTGACTATTACAATCAATGGTTTTGATGTCAAAGTGTCAAAGCGTTTTTGACGAATATATATTTATTTTTTTATGTTAACACCAACTTATTAAATTTTATTTTACTTACTCAACTGCAACTCTGCAAAGAAAGGATATTAAAGTAGACTTTACTGTTGGAACAACGTTGTGCTAGAGAAAAATATCCAAATGCTTCAAAAAATATTTCACGAAATTCCAAGCAAATAAAAACTTGAGCAAAAAAAAAAACCCAAGAGATTGAGAGTAAAGTTTCCGTCCATAACAAAAACTGTGTTCAGACCACAAGAAAAGCAATCTGCAACCACACAAGTCCGTGCATCTACAATTTTAGTTTGCCATAAATGTTTTTATATCCTTGTTACATACAATAGATAGTATATATTTCAGACTTTATACAGTATAAATATTGTTGATCAGCATCATCTTCACGAATGTTAGAGAGTTCGAGTCCTTAAATTTAATATGTTATAAATTTAAAGTAAACTTTAAACTTTTTTTGTCTTTAAATTTATTGAAAACTTAATCACAGGTTATACAATTCTGTGCTAATTAACATTTTAATATTTTGTTAGTAGTGTTACATTAGAGCACGAAAGTTTGAAATATTTTAAGCGAATTCTGATTAATCTCAATTTACAAATATTAAGCCATTTAGAATTAGAATATATAGAAGAATTACCTATACAAAGTAAAACTCTTATCAACTTTTATGAATTAACTTGAGGTAATTAAAAACTGTCAAAATGCCCACAGGATATTTTTATGCCTATTGCAGAATTGGTATCAATTAAGTAAATAACAAAGGATAAATTAAGGTATCGGTAGAGGATTTAAAATGTTTTATAAATAGTTAAACAAAAATACCTTATATATCTTGTATATATATAACAAGTACTGATGATGTCCTGTTGCTTTTTAACTCTTCCATTATGCTGACTATGTTATAAACACTAAAGTGCAAATGTTTAGAGGGAATAGTGCATCTAAGTGACATACTGAGACTACGATTCGCATGTATTATGTTTACAAGTTTTAAGAACTTGTTCAATGGGGACTAACCTTCTGGCCTTAATCTATCATTGATGTGTAAATATCGGATTTGCAGCATAGGCAAACGAAACTTCTGTTAAGTTTCTCTGGACATTCTCTCATCGGTTAAGTATTTTCTCTAAAATATTGTGTTTGCTCGGCGGGTCCTACGAACTTAATAGAGGGACCCACTAAGCTTTACATATTTTTCAATTCTCTCTTACCTATGTACTTATGCCTTTAACATAGCGTCCTATCCTATGAGCTGTAAATTTAACCGTTACATCTTGCACTTAAAGTTTCTTTAGTCGGTTTACTGCTTGTTGCCATCGAAACTCAGTTTGACTTTAGAAAGCACTAGCCACATATAATAATTTTAAAGTTTTAGCAACATTAAGTACCATAAGTTGCATTTTTATAGTCTTTCCACGTTTAACAATATGAATCGATGGGAAAATGAAATAATGTGAAAAGAATAATTAAAGTTTATGGTAATTAAATTGGTGTTGGTCTACTAAAATTTTGTCATTCGAAAGTCAAGTGCCAAACTCAACAGGTTTCGATGCATTTTGTTTTATCTGCTTAAATTTAAATTGACTAGCTCTTCTATAGGATACGACCTCAAAAAACGTAACACCCTTATTCTATTAAAGCATCATAAAACTAGAAGGGTGGGCTAACGAACTTCGGATACCTTTGCAAACTGTCTTTTACAATTACATATAAATTACCATTATAAAAAAGTATATAAGACTAATCATGCCGATGGCTCCAAAAAAAAACTTCTGAATAAAAAAATTTTTGGCTCCGACTGTTCCTATAGGGTGATATAGCTCCTATAGGAACAACCGAACAGAAAAAGTTTTTTTATTCAGATTCGGCCGATTCTGCTGATACTCAACAGACACATTTTTATATATACCAAACTTACATGTAAGACTAATTTTTTGGAAGATCGTTCGTATGGGAGCTATATGATATAGTGAACCGATTCTGATAAAACATGCCAGATATGTTAGAAAGTATATAAAACTCATAAATACCAAATTTAGTGATAATCGCTTTTACTGCTCGAAATCCATATTCATGACTTATCGTTCCTATGGGAGCTATATGATATAGTCAATAGATTTTGATGAAACTTGGTGGATATGTTAGGAAGTATATAAAACTCAGATATACCGGCTTTTGTGATATTTCATTATAAAACAACAAAGTTAAAGCTTATTCACAACCGAGCGTTCCTATGGGAGCTATATAATATAGTCATCCGATCAGGATGATTACGAGATTTGCAATGCCTGCAGCAAAAAGAAGCCTAGGTGCAAAATTTCAGCTGTAGCTTAAAGGGTCTCGGAGGAGATTGCGTTGATCCAGACAGACAGACAGACGGACATATACTTTATATAGTCGGAGATGCTTCCTTCTATGCGTTGCAAACTTCTGAACAAATACCTTTTTTCCAAAGCTATAAAAACACAGTTAACACATCTTTTTATGCAGAAGTAATTGTTGTCATACCCTGTAGGGTAAAAAGTCGATAAAATGTATGTAACAGGCAGAGGGAAGCATTTCCAACCCCATAAAGTATATATATTCTTCATCTTGATATTCGTCTTCAGCCGAGTCGATTGAGACATGTCCGTCTGTCCGTCGTCAAGAGACTACAAGAGCTAGAACAACCAAATTTGGTGTCAGCATTTGTGTATCTACGCAAATCAAGCTTGTTTAAATTTTTTGTCACGCCCGCTTCCGCCCCCGCATTTTAGGAATAACGAATAATTAGAGTTTTTTTAAAGGTAGCCTGTTCTTATTTGGCACATCTAATAATATAGCCACAGGGTACCAAATTTCGATATCAGACAATAATTATCGAAGATAAATCTATGTACAAATTGTACTGAATAGCCCTGTGGGACATTGCGTAGTAAGAGTGAGCGAGACAGCATGCGTTCGCTGCTGCGGGTTGCGAGGTGAATTTTTGTTTGAACTGATGGCAAATTCGAAGGAGTTTGGGTTTAAAAAGTTTCTCTACTTGGTACAGGGTATACTCAAAGTCGACAGGGACGACTTGCTTGCTTCATTTTAATTCAGATCTGTGATGCAAAAAAAAGGGTTTTTGAAAGGCATTTATAAATTAAAAATTATAATTGATAAAAATAAAGTAAAATAAATCATCAAAATGTTTAGGTGATTTTTGACTAGTATATTTAAGCTTGAAGTTAGTTTTCGCATTAACATAAAGTTGACTAGATTCGACTAGATTTGATTGATTTAATTGTAGATTTACTTATACCGTCTTTAACTATCCGTTTTGACTTAACGCTGCTGATCTGATGTATACCTACAAAAGCTCCTGAACGCCAAATATGGTCCTGGTTGGACTTTCAGCAGACATTGAAAGCCATATGACACAATTTTACACACAAGTTACTTTCTTTTTGCGTTACTAACAACTGACCAATTTGATCATACATAGGTATACACGCATTTGCACTCGAAATTGGTTATATATGACTTGAAAAGGACTTCAGCTGTTTCATTCACAAATGCGCATTTTATTAGCCGATACACAGGTGCTGTCTACCTGTCAGTCCGTCTGTCTATATGACTGTCTGTCTACTGTTAAGTAACTGTGAGTATTTTTATATTTACCTATATATATCTATATGTGAAGACATGCATGTGGGACATTAAGGATTCCAATGGATTGCTTCTGGGCATAGCCCAAGTCATTTGCCCAGTGTGGATTGTCAGCTGGTTAGCCAATAAATAGAATAAACTGATTGCATGGCGCTGATTGACATTGTGGGTATTCGAGTATTCATCGACTGGCACTCACATTCACATACCGACAAATAGCCACGCCCACAATTGCTGCAAATGAAGATGCAATCAATGGCAATGGAACAGACTTTCCTTTTACGATTGTCGTTAAAGAAAAGGAAGTAAAAAGAAAAGATGACTTTTAAGATTCAATTGTGGAATTATTGATTAAGTTTCATTGTCTTCGAATGTCTTGGAAATATCTACTAAAATTTAATTGTTTATGTGCAATGTTTCCATCCGCTTGAGATATGAGAGAAAAATGATAATATACAAAGTTTTATGCTTGGACATTTGCTTTAAATTTAAAGGACTCGTTTGGGTTGATCTAGACAAAAAACTTAGCTTACTTACTGATTACTGAGAACTTTATAATTTACATTTGGTCGTTTTTAAAGTAGAACGGCTAGATACAAAAATTTCAGTTTGATTCCGATTACTATAGCAGTCGACGGATGTCATGATATAAAATTTATCTGGATGTCTGCTGAGAAACACTTTGGAAAATCAAGGGCTTCACTGAATTTATTTGCTTAGGGCTAGTTTTTACAAGAAAAATATATAAGTAAAAATAAATGGTGAAACTGGGAAACCTTGCGTTAGAGGACAACGTCTTGAACTCCTTCAGAACTAAATCAACCATGGAACAAACTATTATTCCTAGGAATATTCCTTCTTAATTAACGCAAATAATACACAATTGAAGTTTGCATCGATAATCATTATGCATTTCAGCCTAAGCCAACCAACACACCAAATCATGTGATGATATTCCAAAATTATGAGTGGCTCCTTTTTCAACATAAGGCGTATCGACTAGTTTTCGACATTAAATATTAAAGTTAATTTCTTTGATAATTTTAAACATTAAGGGTCTCAAAAAGTCTTTTTACACACATGCATATCCTGAACCAAAACGGCGTAAAACCTGTAATCTCAGGTCAGTTACCAATTTCCAAAAATCTGCAAAATCTTTTGAAGAAAATTTGTTGGGAACAAAAAAGGTGTTTTAATTTTGGTCGGAAGTTTACAATGCATAAAAGAACGGATCTCCGACTATATAAAGTATATATATTCTTGATCAGCACGATGAGAAGAGGATATAACCTGTCTCTATGGACTAACGCAATCTCCTTCAAAACCCATAAAGCGGCAGTGCTGAAATTTTGCACCTATGCTTCTTCCTTTGCTGCAAGATTTGTATACCTCCGAAACATCTCGATCGGATGACTATATTTTTTAGCTCCCATAGGAACGATCGACCTCAATAACTTTGTTGTGTCCCACTCAAATATCCCGAAATCTGGTAACCAGTAACCGGTAACATTGACATCTCTCTCAGACGCCTTTGAATCTTAAATGTATTTAAATACAAAGAAAGGAGATCAACTTCTTAGATCTGATACTAAATTAAGTGATAATGAACTTTTTCGACCAAATTAGTGGCCTTAAAGCTTAAAGCTTACAAAAGTGGAAAACGATAACCATGTAAGCTGACTACTAAAAACTCCTCCAAGCACTTGACAGGAAAGTAACCGTTTGCCTTAGGAGAAGACATTTGAAGCGGTTTTTAGCTAGAGTTATAAGGAAAGTTAGACTTGTAGATACTTTACCAAACTCTGTTTAATCTTCTAGAGGCTTTACTCTATACTTTTAAAAAACCATTGACTTCTTTTGGAATAAATCTTTATAAATATCTTTTAATATTTAAATTCCATTCAAAAATTGAGAAATAATATCTCTATATTTGAAATGTTAGATTCAAATGCCTGCAGGATCTATTTACAGATTATTTGTTTAATAACTGCTTAAAGACAATAAATCAGCGGCTAAGGGATAAGCTACTTACTACCAATAGAAAGCGCTATCAAGGAATCGGTAAACAAATATATTTAAAAACTTTTCAGATATGAGTCCTTTGTGTACTACAGTCCCAATTTGTATTCTTTAGTTTAACAAAACTGTGTGAAAGGTTGGGAATTTGTGTTGACAGAATACTCTGATTACATTTAAATTTTTAACTTTTATATCTTTGGTTTATTGTTTTCTATTGTTACTTAAATATCTGTCTCTACATGCACATGACGAAACCTAAATTATTTTGCCCAAATGGGTCATAGCCAAAAGGAAAAAAGAATAAGTTGGTAAAAACATTGCCACAAAACCCCAGGCGGATGTTCTTAAATTGCAAAGTTTTCTTGACTCTCATTAAATTGTAATATAACAGGATTCTATTTTCCTTGGAGAACCAGAAAAAGCACTGGAGAGCCCGTAAAAACAAAAAAAAAACAAAAAATGAAAAATGGCAAAAGAAACAAAATGCAGAGCCCCAACCCAAGCATGTGGGAACATGTGGTGTTCATCGTGGCTGGCAGCGGAAGCGGAAGTTAAGTAAGCCAGCAACAAGCTCCCAATTGATTTAACACTCCACCTCCCTCTTGGCCACCCGCATCTCTGCTGAACAATGAAACCTGCCACGAGCCAGCAGCAATAGCAGAGAGCAAGGCAAAAGGAGCAGCAGCAGCAGCAGCTGCTGCAAGTGCAACATGTGCTGGGTGCAAAATATGCGCAAAAATTTCACACACAACTTGTGCAAAATGCAATGCCACTCAAGCAGCAAGATGTTATTTATGAGTGTGAGAGCCAGCAGGAAGCAGCAGCAGCAGCAGCAGCAGCGGGATGAATAATGAAACTTGAAATAGAAATACTTAATCATATCCATTACTCTACATATATGAAGAGACATACAACAGGACATGCTGTTCGGACAGAAAGTGATGCTAATTGCAACTGTAGTTGACATGAATTGCCTTAAAGATGTCAGACTATTACTTCGAATCCCATGTGATGTCCATCTAGTCGACATTGTAAATGTCATGAACTCTTCTCATCACTTCAAACTTATTGACATGGAAAACAAAACAAAAGAAAGAAAACTTTATTTTCCCAAGACTCTCTCACGCGACTTTTAGTACTCCTAATAGACATTTATAAAAAAAATAAAAATCCAAATTAAAAAGTAATTTATGTTATCTAATGTTTTAGCTGGCAGTAAACAATTGCTTATACTTCTATCTTAATAGTTTGTCTTAAGCCTCTTCGATCTGATAGCTTATATAAGGACTCTTAGAGAATATTGTTTCAATTATAATATTAAAGCAACTTTAACAGACCCAAATTTTTAAAAATTCTCCAATATTTCCATTTGTCTGACTCAGACTATCAATATCTTAAAAGTACATAATACATAATTTCATTAGATTTGAGTTAGGTAGTACTATGACCCAAGTAACAATAACAATAACAATTGTAAAATTATGAATACGATGATACTGAATTAGCTAATATCAGCAAACTTAACTTCGACCTTTCCGAAGTTTGAATGTCCTTGCAGTTCTAGACTAATTAATTATCTCTTCGGTGTCCATGCAAAATGTTAAATAATGAAAGATTAAGAACAATTAAAAGAAAAAACATTAAATAATATTAAATTTTTTCAATACCTTTACCCTAGAAATTGAACCCGGACTTTTTGCCACCACACCAAATCCTTAAAAGTCCTCTAATTTCCCATATACATATAGCATTTGAATTGTGTTATTACTAAATTAAAGTTTGTTGTAGTTAAATTAGTATATCTTATAGTCGTCTAACATAATTTTTATACCTTATCTATATAGATATATAAAAAACTTACCTACCAAGTTTCAAGAATATAGCTTGAAATTTAAGGTATAAAAAACAGGAAGAAACAGACAGACGGATATGACTATATTGACTCGGCTATTGATGCTGGTTAAGAGTATATATATATATAATTTAGGGGGTTGAAATCGTAGATTTCTATGCGTTACAAAGATCTTATTTATTTTAATTACCTCTCTGTTAACGATATTGAATTAGTATAAGCAAATAGCTTAAAAGCTTTTATTCAAAATCTTTTCAATAGCGGTTGCGTGACATACTCAACCGATTCAAATAAAATTAGATAACGGAATTCTTATGTTTACAAAAATAAACTTTGAACTTGTTTTAGATACTACTACATCTGTAGTAGTATCCGTTTTAAATGATTCCCATATATATACAATATTGAACTTTAGGATAAAAGCACTCAGTGTATATTAAGCAATACGGAAGTACATATAGTCGGAGATGGCTCCTTTTATGTTTGGCAATCTTATAACCAAATTTTGAATGCCATTTTCATTTTAAAAATATTTTACGACTTATTTAGCTCTACTTCGAATGGTGCATCCTGATAAATAAATATAACATTATGTCGCAAGGTTCGTCATAATACGTACAGCTTAAAGGTTTAAAAAATTTTATCCTACTTTCCTTATACACGGGTAAGATAGCTTTGTAACTAAAAATTGCTTCGTTTTGAATCTAATTTCATCATTCAAAGTTCTTTTATACTCATTGCGTAAAAGTAACTTGGGGTAGCGGTTTTTTTTTTACTTTTAATATTAAACTAAAATTTAAAATATATTTTTCGTCTTATTAAAGTTGTCATTGGCTGAAAAATGTCATAATTTAAATCAGGGCAAGACTTGGGCAAATTGCTTAACTCAAAGCTTTCCGACCAGAAATTTAATCAAGATGAATGCTGCAATTTGTGTGCCAAACCAAACGCGGCTTGGCTGTCAAATCTAATTTTGCTATTTATCATTTGGTTAACGTTTTAGCTCACAAAGCACAAGCAGGCAAAAGCAAAAGCAAAACGACAAAGTAAAAGTGCGTCAGGCAACTTAATTTTTAATGAGTCAATTTGAATTTGACAAGGCCAAGAGGCAGCAGCAGCAGCAGCAACAGCAACAGCAATAGCAGTAGTATACCAGCCCTCCAGCCACGCCTACAATGACATTCATTCTGTCGTGTTTGTTGTTGTTGTTGTTGCGTTATGCCAGTTGACAAATTAGCGCAACATCCGCAAAAGTTGAAGCGGAATTCATCAGACTCAGTCCAAAGTTTCTGTCTCTGTCTCTATCTCTGTCTCAGTCTCGGTCTCGGTTTGAACATCTAATTTCGATAATGAAATTCGGAAGTCGCTTATAATTTTCATTATTTGCAACAACAAAAGCCGATGATGAGAGGCAACAAGAGCCACAACCAACATTTGGTTGGTAAGCTACAAAACTCTTAAGGGCGTAATTACCGTTAGCTATTATTAGAGCCGAATTGCGTGACTCAGGCCAAATTGAAGCGGGTGGCTATTTGAAAAGTTCATTGGAGACGCAAATTGGAATTGGAATTTGTTGGCTATGAATGAAAATGAAAGAGAGAGAGAGGATAGAGAGACAAAAAGAGTGTGTCTATGTGTGTGTGTGTGTGTGGGTTTGTGGTATTGCACTAATCAACATTTTCACACGCCTGAGGCAAATGTGCAAATTTGTTAATAAATTATATAGACTTTGGACATGTCCATAAAATCCAGAAACATAAAAAACAAAAAGAAAGCTTTTGGGTGTCAGTGTTAGGGGAGGGGGAAGAGTGGGTGAGTGCGGGGAATCTTTGTTAATTACAAAGAAAAATTAATTGCGTGTAACTCCCACGATTAGAGTTGCCCAAAAAGCAGCTGCCCAGCTGGCCACATAGCAACCCAAAATGGTAATCATTATCAGGCAGAACAATAAAAGAAATGCTAGGCCAAGACCCAAACTAAGTACACATAATGAATAGAAATGTGCCATAAACAACTGAAATGTTTGAGGTCCTTGGCTTCGTTTTACATTTGGAATGCCCCCAGCTGGGGAATTTGGCATACTCTCGGACAGCCATTTGCACATTGGCTCCTCATCGTTTAATGGAAAAGTCTGCTGCCACGTTAGTAATCTTCTCTTTATTATACGACATCCAGTCACCCAGTCCTTCCATATAGAATTGTTCAAACGTGCATTGCCTCTGTAAGAGGCCAACCTGTAAATGAAATTTATTTAAATTTAGGCTACTCTTCCCAGCGAATTGTAGGGCAACCCAACTGGAAAAATTGTTTGCTTGGAAATCGAAAATGAATCAAATGCCATAAAAAGAGATATACAAAAATTTACATTGACAAAAACCAACACCAAAAAGCTGAGTCAAAGAATATTGAAAGTTTAATGAAATAAAATACTATGTAACAACAAATTGAAATCCTTTTTCTTGTGCCATCTGCTGATGTGTGCAAGAAGATAGTTGACTTTTAAAGGCTAATATCTGAATGAGATACTAAAAGAGAAAGAATTTAAGTTAAAGGTAATGTATATATTGATTATATTAACATTTAATTCAAAATTTAGTTTATTTCATAAAGTTGTATTTATATTTTTAAGAACCGTTCAAAGTGATCGTTGGTATTTGTATAAACTGTTTGTCTGTTATGTTAATTTTGATAGTTCTGTTAATGTCCGTCAAGATAGCGACGGTCTGTTAATGCGAAGTTAGCTGTCTGTTAAAAGCAAATGCATGTTAAATGGTAGTGTTAAACAAGGAGTATATTTGGTTTGCTAACTATACGTTACTGTTTAAACTAGTAATAGCTAAATAGCAAAAAAACACTCGAGTCTTAATTTTTAAACTTAATAGTTAACAATAACTAGCTGATTGACATTTGATCTTTCCGTTTCAGAAATTTCTTGGTTTATATGACTATTGCAACAATATACAAAATATATTTATTTATTACAATTTGTTTCTTTGTTGGTTTAGCATATTTGTTTCAATTTGATTTTGGTTTAGTTGTGACCACATTTACACACAAAGACGCACACACTCACGACAACTATAACTACAATGAATGTATTGGCAATCATGATCCCATATTTGTATATGTATATGTATGTGTGTTTGTGGCAATTATGGCCGATTGTATTGGCCATTGTTGTCCGGTCGGTTCGCTTGTATTGTTTTATTTAATAAGTTTACTCTCGACTTGAGCTCATTTCCAACATCCAACGAATTTGATGACAAGGACTGCACTTGCTTTTGGCAAGCTGTCAAAGTTCTTGTTTGGAATAATCACTCAATTAAACTCCAACTGACCAAATGCCAAAGGGCAAAAAGCCATAGAGAAATGCATCAACTTGCAGGAGAAGTTTCCTGGCAGTGGGCAAAAATTGAAAAATCAAGCTGAATACAAAACAAATAAACACACACACACACATTGAAAGAGTAAAATAACTTTGCACGCAATTTGTTGCACAAAAAGAGACAGAAATATTAGAGGAAATGAGTGTAAGAGAGAAAGGGCGATGCGCTTATATTTGTTTATTCCCAATTTGCTTACTTTGGCTTTTTGGCTCTGACTGTGCGTTTGTCTGGAAACGTCAACGTCAACTTGTGATGCCACGCCCACAACAACAACAAAAAAATAACCAGAGGATAAACAAAAGTTTTTATTCTCCCTGTGCCACTGCCATAAATTATGCGTTCCACCAACTGCAATCAAATCAAAAAACAAAAACAAGAAACTGAAGCTGAAAACGCAAAAAAGTTCGACTGCATTTCAGTCCAATGCAACAAAAGGAAAAACATTGTGGCACACTTGAAAGTCAATTCATTTAAAAATGCAAAATAAACAGCAAGGCATCTAGCCAGCCAACAAGCCAGCCAACCCAACATTCTCTCCTCTTAGTGGCAAAAAGTGGTAAAACTCTCTAGTTCCCTGGGCTTACGCTGCGTATGAGTTATGAGCAATATTTTTGTGTGCATGTGTGTGTGTGTGTGTGTGTGTGCGTGTTCACAGGGCTCACAAGCACTTGAACTTTTTCAATTATACCCACCCATGGAGCAGAAGCATTCCAAATGGCATAAGGCGAACATTCGACGATTGAGCCGCATTGACATTGATGAAATACAGACTTGAGAATAAAAGATATTGATTTGATTTTGATAAGATAAGGACAAGTTCAAGGTGATAAAAATAAAGAGAATATTCGATCTTTGAAAAGAAAACATTGCCACCAAAAAAAATAAGAGCATGTAAAAGTTATGTCTTTGCAATTCCTTTTGGAATTTTCGTCTGAAAAAGTAAAAATCTTTAAATTGAGCATTTGCTTCAGAACAAAGTTATTTGGATAATGAATAAAAATAATATGAATGAATATGAATAGTATTGTTTAACATTGATAAACATTGATTGAATATGTTTGTCCAGCTGGTTAGTGCTTTCTTATGAGTTTTGAAGATATTTTTACTATTCTTTACATTGGCTAGAATGGAAGGACACAGAATTTCGGTATAAAAAAGGGGTGAAAATTTATTTAAAAAATATTATTTATTAAGTCTTAAATTATTTAGTCACAATGTTTTACAGTTCGTTATTTTTTTGTAAGTTTATTTATAATTTTATCAATCTATTAAGGCGAAAATGCAAAACAGGTCAGTTCTTTAAGTCGATTGAGAAAGTTTATTTTGTTTAAAAGTTTTCTATAACAAATAGTGAATATAGTTTAAAAAGTAAAAGTGTAAGAAATAGTCCGAGGTAAAGGAGACTACATTCAATTGTTAAGGATGTTTTTCCACAGAAATTGTTGTGTCTCACTCCCTCCATTTATTTTTCTTCATATTTATGTATTCTTCTTGCAAAGCAAAGAGCTTTGATATCAGTTAAACTACATCGGATTTTAAGTTCACTTGACTGGCATGTCTATGTATTTGAATTTCTTTTTCTTTTAAGCTTTACATATATATATTTTCATGTATTGTGGGAGAAAAAGAAGACAGATTTTACATATTATTTTCATGCATTTTTGTTGTCGCTTCTGTTTGGTGTCAAAGTTCCGCAACGACTTACTCTCAGCTTGATCGCGCTGCCCCATCTTTTCTCTCTTGTTCTCTTCTAACTCGAGCCAACAAAGCGGTATAAGAGCTGCAGAAAGGTGACCATATTTATCCCTCCTGCTTCAACATATAAGCATTTTATGTAGATAAGAAAACCGTTTGCATTTAAAGAAAGTAATAATTGTTATATTATAACTTAAACTGCATTCCGCTAAATCAATAAAACTTGCAATTAGATTCTGTAGATATCTGGTAAATTCTATATATGCTTTGTAAATGTAATCTAGTCATGAATTAAGAATAGTTAATAAAAAAAAAAGATTAAATGCATATCATAATGTATTAAGAGATGAAATGGTAGACATTTGTTCTTACTAGAAACAAAATATATCTCTTAGTTTATTTTATTTTTATTTTATTATAGTTTTTGCCCTTTGGATTTTATGTTTGGGAAAAGTTTCAAAGTGTTAGAAATTCAGTTTAATGTATTTGCATTTTATGGGCACTCATTATCCATCATAATTTAATTTATTTATGTTTAGAATAAAACATTGGAATCTAACCCTTGGGGCCGATGTTAACCCAATTATTAAAAGAAAGTTTGTAACTTTAATTACCCACTTGGAATGCTTTTAAGATCGAATCCTTTTCAAGTTTCAACTTGCGTCTCTTGTAAATGCCAAAGAAATTATTAATTGCCACATAACGCACACAAATTATGATTAATTATGCCGCACAATAGCTAAGGAAAACACACACACAAACACACACGCAAATCTGCTGAGCAAACAAACAAACAAAGCCACAATGTATCTATATATCTATATATGTATGTATGTATATCTATAACTCTCTCCCTCTCTTTCTCGCTCTTGTTCTCTTTGTATTGCTACCTCCTCCTTCTGCTTCTCGCCAACTAATATGCCAGGCCTTGTCATGATTTATTATTTGCACTTGATAATGACGCATACGCCTGAAGAAGCGCCGTTACGTTCTGTTGAAATGGGGAAGGTCGAAGGAGAGAAAGAGACAAAAGGAGGGGGAGTGAGAGTAAAAGACGAAGGAGCTAAGATATCGCGATGGAGCATTGACAGACGGATATCAAAACAAAGGCATTTGCGTTTGACCCTTGACCCCACTCTCTGTCTCTCTCTCTCTCTCTCTGTCTCTGTCTCTCTCTCATTCCCCTTGCTTTGGAGCTGACTAGCTAGCTAGCTGGCTCTTATCAAAGTAACTGCAAATGGCGTGAAAGAATGCGCAACGCTTTATTTTTATGAGCGAGCAGATAAAAATGGGCAGGCAACACGGAGTGTGAGGCGTGGCATTATTATGCAGGCAGCATAATAAAATAAAAATGTTGAGCTTACTATAGGGGCCAGCAGCGTAAAAGAGAGAGAGCGGTGCCAAAGGGACTGAAAAAGAAAGAGTGTCGGTGGGTAGGGGAAGAGAGGATGCCAAGGGGGTGTTTGGTGAGCAGCTTACAAGCAATGTAATATCAACATGACAGCCATAGAAAATGTTGTAGACGACCAAGCCACATAAAAAAGAGAGCAATTATGTTTTTCTCTTTGTGTGAGTGTGTGTCTATAGATGAAGAAGGGAACGGAACAAAACGAAACGAAACGGCATTGGAGTAGGAACAAACATTGCAGAGTTGGAAGTTGGGAGGATTCGGAATGTGGACCGTACGGTATGTTTGTATAGAGCTGATAAGTAGGTAAGCGTATATACACACACACACACACACGTACATACATATATAGTTCTTCGCTTTTGTTGTTGTTGCTGTTTTTGTTACTTTTTGTTGTTGCAGCAATGCCAGATGTAATCATGCCGCAAGACGAGAAAAATGCTTTTATTAATTTTGTACATTTCAGCACAAAGCTGACAGAGCAAATGAATCCAAAGCTTTGAGGCACGTCTTTGCTGGTCACCCACTTTGAATGTATTTGAGTGTGTGTGTACATATGTATGAATAAATGTGAGAGTGTGTGCGTTTTTGTGTGTGTTTTGTAATTGTATTTGGCAATTAAGTGGAAATTCACTATACATGCATATGTACATATACAAATGTAAGTTTGTATGTATGTGTGAAGGCGATTTTATTTAGTGGCTTGCATAAATTTGCTTCAGCTATGAGAAAAGCATTTGGAAATCAAAACCGCAAAAACCATTTGAACACAATTTGATTTAGTTCAACTAATCACTAAATATACATACATACATATGAAGATTCTTACATACATATGTATGTATGTACCATGTATGTTTTGCATACTAAGCAATCTGTTTAAGAAGGATTAGTAATAACTCATTTCGAATGCTTGTCAAATGAATTTAAATTATGCGTCTCACAAAGCTTTCTTCCATTTGCCTTAAATTAAAGCAAAAGGCAAAAGCTAAGGAAAGGGAAATTACAAGAAAAACGTAAAGAAATATGGCCAAAAAGGAACAGGAAAGGGAAAAGGATATAGAAATAAATTCAAAGGACTTTTCTGCAGTCAAAATTGAAATAATAATAAAGAAAATAAATGTTTTAGGCGCTTAGATTTGTTAAATGAAGAGATATATTTCCACCATGTTGGAAATTCTATTTATAATCGTTAATATTATTGAGGAGGGGGAGGGGGGAATTATTTCCAACAAAATCTATGGAAATTATATATTTGCATTGAATATACATATGTATTCATTTTTTTATTTTGAATAAATTTGCCTTCATTATCGACAATCAAACAAATTCAATGTATATATGTAAATGTTGATGATGTGGAATACATTATTCTTTTGCCATGTTGCTGATGTCTCCTTTGATTATTTATTTAAATTATTTTACTGCAACTTCTTATTTACACAAGTGTTTAATTTATAATTGCATTTAAATAAATTTGCTAACCAAATAATCAATGATAAATGTGGTGGGAATATTGCTTTTGTCTAGCCAAAACTTACTAAAAGGATAATTCGTTTTCTGGAGAGAAGGAGCTACAGCTACAACAAAGCATATAAGAGAAAATATGAGATGATTGTTCTTTTTTGCAGCTCTGATTTAAGAAAAAGATGCTAAGCTCTTTATCACATTCCCCTTCTGTATCCTCCTCATCTTTGCAGTTTGGTAAGCATTTGTCCTTCAATGGGTTTGGTTTTTAAAAGAAGAAAACAAATTTATTAGTACTAACAAAAAATGAGTTCCTTAACAACTTACATCCAAGTTGCTCACGGAAAATCTATTCATACAATATGAGGGGCGAATTTATGGATAACTTTACTGCCGGACAAACGTTTTGGCGAAACTCAATCGCTTTAATCGGCTAAAAGGCTCTGCAGGGAGTAAGCGTCGCGCCAGGCTAGTTCGGTGTCTAGCCAGTCTATCAACCTATTTGCTGCATGAGGAGATTCTGCAGATCCTGTATCCACTTAGAATTTGGCTAGGCATCTATTTTGTAGTTTTGGACACTATGGAATAATCATGATGCTATTTTTGTTGATTAAACAGCGGAGTTTCTGGTTCCTGTAACGTCATTTACCAGCCGAGATTCTAATTGAATAGACGGAGTACATACAAAGTATGACTTCATGGCGAAGCTGTGCTTAAGATCAAATTACATTTCTTACAATTAGCTGATCTCTCGATTATATTACTGACCTTGTAGCAGAGGTACACTGCGACATCATCTGTTAACGGACGAAAAAGATCCTTGCTTGTTTAAGTTTTAATACCTATGCCCGATTTAATATATAAACAAAGAAGCTTTTCTACATATAAGTAAAAATATATTCACACTATATTTTCTATAAAGTTAATCAAATGCCGTTTAGGCTAAGGAAAAGGTGTTAAAAGAGCCACAATAAAATTGTTTTAGATTTAAGTTTTATTTTATTTAAATTTCAGCACATTTGTCATAAAAATCGTGAAACTTTGCCACATTCAATCTAGTTTGGAATCAAAGTACATAAGACTGCCCTTCTCCTTTTATGCTAGAAGACAGCCATATAAATTTGGGCTAAAATATTCTTCTTATTGTTTTTCTGAAAAGATAATGCGAAACGAGTACACAATCAAATATGACTAAATCTACTTTTAAATTAAAAGACAGACACAATTATTATATATTTTGCATCCTTTGACTGAACAATCAATAATCATGTCAAAAACGTGAGAAACATTTTCTTGGTCTCTGTTTTTTTATTGTCAATATTTTGCACTACTTCCGTTAATTGTGTGGGTGCTCCTATGTGTGGATGGAAGTCCTCGACTGTCTTTGATTTTATATAGAAAAGAACAAAAGAACAAGAGGAAGAAAGAAGAAAGAAAGAGAGAAACATTGATAGCTGCGATAGGATTAGAAATTAATGGCATTTTTAGTTAAGTTTTATTTCAGAAATTTAAAAATATATCTTTGTGTTTTCGTACATTAAATGTTATCGATAACTCTTTTAGTGGGATAGCTCAGGATTTGGCAAGTGCACATGTTCGTCTGGGATACCCTGTATAAAAGTTCGTTAAAACTTTGTCATGGATATTTCACTTATTTCGTTTACTTTCTTTTAATTCTGATGTAAGTGAAAAAGATAGTATGCAAGGGTATTCAAACTTCGCTATGTCCAAAGTCCTTCCTTCTAGTTTGGTATTATATCGTTGCGTTTTTGTTCGAGACGGCGCTTTAATCGTAGAATTTTGTCACTTCTTTGTTAACCAATCAAGTCAGAGTCATTATAGGTGGTTTCTACTGTATTTACTACTTGGAATGTATGTAATTTTGATACAAGCAGATGACAGATAGATAAAAAGACAGATACAGATTGTTGTCCTAATCAGGTATTTAAGTACATACATATATATGATAGAAATCGGTAATGCTGCCTTCATCAATATACTCTACCGAAAGGACAATTTAAGGCCACATAATATGGTTTATAATCCGCCATGTTACCACTTCCTTCTCAGAAGTTTGTTAACCGAAAGTCTGTTTATCTATTTAGTCAGTTAAACGATTCCTTGAATATGATTCCCAAGGCAGTTGTAAAATGTTTTGTTTGATATATAAAACAAAATGTAATTTCCTTTGTATGAATAAGTTAATACTGTCGATATATGTAAATATATTGGGCTACATTGTGGGTTCAATTTGAAATAGTCTTATGATTTGGTTGAAAAATTGAATTTTTAGCATTTAAGTTGAAATCGGCAACTCATATCCTTCCTGCAATGAGCATTAATTATTATTTAATATAAATCGAAAAACCAAAATTCGCTCCACACATTTCCTGTAACCAGATTTTGGGGGCATCCGCAATGATATGGCAAAATTCAATACTGATTAACGATTGGGCCATGGCAACCGCCGAGTCATAAAGGACATACACACACACACACACACAGACATACACAGCGTGAACTATCTCAAATTAAAGTGCTGTGGCATATATGTACATAGTTCAGTCGATATCTCTCTGCGTTTGTGTGTGTGTGTGTGGCAATATGAGAACTGTCACATGACACGGCAGCAACGGAAATGCTTGCCAAAGTTTATTAATTAATTTTGTTGATTTTGTCACGTGCTCGTAATTTTGGTAAAATCCACAAAATCACATACACACACTCATAGCAAGGACCTAGGGCAGAAGCTAAAACCAAAGCCAGGACAAAATAGTTACTAAAAGTCAACCAAAGATTCAAACTTGTACGATGATAATGTACAGTGGATGAGAAGGGGGATGCGATGCGATGCGATGGGATGTGATGTGATGGAGGGGAGGCAAGAGACAGTGCGTGACCATAGCGGGAGGCAAGAGGCGGGGCACAGGCCACAGGCGGAGGAGAAAGCAGATGCTGGGCAGCATCCATTAGTCAAATGGCTTTCAGTTCTAGCTCTTGTTAGTTGGTTTCAGGTGGCCAGTGCCATGCCTGCCTGCCTGCCTGCCTGCTGTTTTCCCCTCCCTACCAGCCCCCGCTGGCACTTTTTGGCCACAACACACTCAACATTATATTATGTTTATGTTTATGACGATTATTGTTATTGCATTTTGCTTTAGCACAAAAGTCAATTAAATGGTTTTTGTGGGGACCATTTGTTCATAATTCGATTATGTTTCGGTTTGTTGTTGTTGGTTTCCTCTTCTTTTTTTTTATATTTTATTTTGTTTTGTGTGTTATTAAAATTTTAATATGTTTAAACAGTCGTGCATGCTTATTGCGCAATTAACTTCATCAATATCAATCGGCTTATATAAAACATCGATGAAAACGATGCCACACCCCACACAAAAGCAAAGTTAATTAACAAAAAAGGAGACAGTGCAATACAGGGTGACTACTTTTGCATTTGAGGCAATCATTTGCACTCATCATAGCATAAATTTTTAATTTGCATTTAGAATATCTTTTACTCACACTTTCATATAAACTTTTTTAAAGAAAAAGCAGATCCTTTTGCCCTTAAACTGGAGAGACCAGTCATGACTTATGCATGACCAATTTGGTATAACAATTTTCCTTCATTTGTGGAGAATATAAAGAAATTAGAAGGGAATATTTAAGGAGTGAACACAGGACTCTATAGAGCTCTTAGACTTGGGACGCTTAAAAGAAATCCTTTGGAATTGTTATTAATTAAACTAATTAGCATAAAAGACTTGAAAATAATTTGATCTTAGCTTCCTTTCTAAACAAGAAAAAGTTTGTTAAAAAAAGGACACAATCTACAAAATTTGGTTTTCTTATACCAAAAAGGCTTTTATTTTGGCTAATAAACATTGATGGCCGAAAAAAAAGCCTGACAAAATCTGTTCTTAAGGTGATTTTCCATTTAACCTTCCAACTTAAGTTTTCATTTAAAAATGGGTAACTCGAAGCCAGACTTATTAGTTAAGGATCCCATCTGAAGGGAAAGTTCTATTGATTTGGCTAAAACTGTTCTATAATTTTGTTTTTTATTTATTTTATTGTTATTTTACATTATTTTTGTCTATTTTTCCTATTCATATTTTTAACTTTTTCTCTTAAATAACAATAAATAAATCCTTTGCTCACATTTATAAATATTTCAATTTCATTTTCAAATTGTTGACCCTTTACGTTTTGAATATTTAATTATTATACATTTTATTGATTATTGTTGAGTGTTGTCAAATTATTTTTGTACATGGATGCATTTAAATTGCCTTTTCAATCTCGTTCAAATTGAAATTGTCCTGTCCCAGGACCTACTATTTGCGCTATTTACATCTGCTAGCAGTTACTTCTTCGCTGTTGCCTGATGATGTTTCTGATGATGCTGACAGTGCTCGGCTAATGGACTTTTTGGCCATCATTAGTGGTCTTTTTGACATCTTTGCTCATACTAGAATATGGAACCACATAGAGGAAGGAAGAAAGGAAGGTAGGGAGAGTTCGGCGAGTGGGTGGTCATAATCCACTCTTATGTTTGGCATTGTTAGTTTTGGGCCACAACTGATTCTAGATTCGCATTGTGGCCATCAATTGTGCATTGAACTGTGCAAATGTTTGTAGAAATACACACAGGAAAACACACACACACACACACAGACACACCAACTCTGTTTGCTGTATGGGATTCTTTGTTTTGCTGGAAGCATGCGCATGATTCCCCCACCCTTAACCACTGACAACTGTCTTGAGGTTATCTTGCCACAGTAACAGCATTTCCACTTATAGCTTAGTTACTCCCAATCTAAATTGATGTTGCATGCCACCCACCCAACCCTTCCAAATGATGCCACCGTTTAAACAAACTGGGAAATTATGCTGACGCATTTAAAATGCAATAAAAGTGGGCAGGATTGGGATAACTTTTCCTCCTTCTTTTTTATGTCCTTTTTTGTATGCTCTCTGCAAAATGTCAAACATGTCAATCAAATGTCATTTGCTCTACTCCCCCGTGCAACGTGAGCCGTATTGAATTGGCCCCACTGTTTGGCGCTTGACGCATATTTAAACTGCATTTGGCCAACAGATGCATTCACTCCCTTTCCTCTTTCTCTACAGCATTCAAAATCCCTCTTCACCTTGTCCTTGTTGTCCTTCGTTTGTTGATGGAATATGTCAGCTTGACAATATAAAATTCTTTTTTCCCTCTAGGGCAGGCAAATCCTCTTTGTCTTTGTGTTGGTTCCCTTAGTTGTTATTTGATATAATCAACCAAAAGATGCTGCAACAACAATTTCAAGAACTATTTCTTGGCAAATGAAAAGAATAGTTAATGCAAGAAGGACCTCTGTCTATGTTGAAATCAATATCATCTTTAGTAGGTGCTAAATGTTAAATAATAAATTCATAAATAACCATCAATTAACTAAGTTATTCCACAGAAAAAAAAAAGTAATAAATATTTCGAATTGCTTTCGATTACATTTCGAAAATGTTTTATTCATAAATATTCGAATCAATCAATCAATGAATTTTTCTCTTTACTTTTGCTCTACATCAATATGTATTCTAATACACTAATAGCGCATTGTTAACTAAAGGAGGAAGGACATGGAGAGAAACCCTTTTTTTCTATTGCAAATTTTTGACATAAATAAATAAATGAAGGAAATTTTAGGAAAACCTTTTTTTGTATAGATTATTTGGTAGAACTTGAAGAAAATAAATAAATGAATTTGCGATATGAAATCAAAAAGTGTATAAAATAAGTAAAAGGATCATTAAATTCTTCCTCTTACCAGTTTCTGAGTTTATTTTAAGTTTCTTCTTTATTCTTTGGTGTCATTTAAAGTGAAAACTATAAAGGATAAAATACTTTGCCATTAGATAGAAGCAGAGAATAAAAAGCGGAACGTTAAATGAAAAAGATAAATGGAAAGAAAATAAGCAAAAAAAAAGATAAATGCTTAAACTTAGTCACAAATTTTTAAGTATTCAAGAATTTACTTTTAAAATGTAAAGAAATGGAAGTCAAAGCTATAGTAAAACAGGAAGAAACAAAACATATTCAATGACTGCAAAAGTTCTGCTTTTTAATAAGTTTAAAATTTTAAATGTTTATCTACAAGAAAAGGTAAGAAAAATAGGAAAATATTTAAAAAATTGATATCCCTTTAACAGAAATATATAATAGAAGGATGTTAAAAGGACATTTCTTAAGGAAAACAATATCAAAGACAACTCGAAGTAGAGTATTTTCTCATTCGAGTAGTTCTAACTACCAAAAAAGAAAAACTATTACTATATATTCCTATGTAAAAAGGTTAATATAAAAGTATATGTATTGTATTGTTATGTAAATAAGGTTTATATACATGTATATATACATATATTGTACTAGTATATATAAAGAGAGAGATTCGTCTTGTTTGTGTATTGGCCGTTTGATTTGTTTGTCGATGCATGTTGCGTTGTATGCTGTGGGCGATTTGTGTGTGAGAGAGATAGTGGGATAGGGAGAGGAGGGGGAAGGGCGTGTTTGTTAGATTTGAAATTTGTGTAAATTGAATTTATTGAAGTCTAATATTCGCACGTGTATACGTAGTTCCATCTATAGGGAATGCCTGACTTTCCTGACAGCTATCAATACGCGTGTGTGTGTATATGTGTGTGTGTGTGTGTGGAGAGGTGAAGACGTTTGATGTCAAAATTGCTGCAAGGCATTTTTTATTATTGAATCGAACGTGAGTCTGTGTTAGTTGCTATGTGTGAGCAAGTAAGTAAGTGTGTGTGTGTTTGTGTGTGTGTGTTATCAATTTGTTGCTGTATGTGGGATATTTATAGTCTACTTAAAGGATTCCGCCTCAAAGCAATTTCAAGCTGGTAGCCCCCCACTCCCCTCTCCGATTTCAATGCCAGCAAACGCCATCTGGAAGGATTTTGTGGAGCAACCGTGCACATCAACTGAAGACAAACAGTCTGACGATGCCGAAAAGGGGTGATTACGCGTACGAGTCTCACTGTAGATATGTGTGAGTGTGTGTGTGTGTGTGTGTTGTGGGTGCTGACAGGCTCCACCACAACCACAATGGTGGAAAAACAACGCCAACGCCAATGCCAATGTGGCTGCCACCGCCAACGACTTTATTTCGAATACATTTACATTTTGTGGCATTTACGTTGAAATTTTAATTGGAATTTACTTTGCGACTTTTTTTTGGGTAGCTGCCTGCCGTAACATTTAATTTATGGTTGTTAAAACTTTTTTTTGTTGTTGTTTTATTATTTCCTTTTTTGTTGTCTTCCGCTTTGTTGACAAGCAAATTTGCCATGCATTTAATGGCTTAGACAAAGCCGAGCGTTTTGTCATGTTAATATCGAGTTCTGCATTAAAAAGATTGTAACCCAATAACACACATTTTACATGGCACTGTTAACAGTAGCAGTTTACAGAGGCACTCTATGTAAAATGTAACATTTCATTCTGTTGCCATTGAGTGGTTGTTAGTTAACATACATTTCCCCAGTCATGAATATTGAGTGCAACATGCGCGCATCTCTGAGTGACTCTCAGCAGAAGATGTTGTCGTTGGACGAACAAAGGTTCTCCCCATACATTTTACGCTCAATTCAAAGTGTTTGTGCCTATATGTGAGTGTGAGTGTATTAATGCGCGGGTGTGTGCAAGTTCTGTATGAACATTCTGAGCGTCGTCTGTGTGTCTATGTCGAGCTTCGTGCGGCGCTCACACAAATTCGGTAGTTCATTCGTCTGTGAACCGTCTGGTGCGTTGCCACGTCGTTGTCGTTGGTTTTGTCGTTCGTTTCGTTAGCTGCTGCCATTCGCAATCGCATGCTGAGAGGAAGTAGCCGCGCTACAACATTCGAAGCAGTAGCAGCAATAGCAGCAGCAATCGCCGCAGTAGCAGCAGCAGCAGCAGCATCAGTAGCATCCACAGTGGCCAAGCCAAATTAATGGATATTGTTGCAGATTACAGGCGCACTGATTGCTTACAACGGTAAATCTTATTCTCTCGCACATACACGCACATTGATGCATATGCGTATATTTGTGTGTGTGTGTAGTAGTTGTTCGCGCGTGCCATTGCGTATACGCAGCGTTGCCTTTGCCGCTCGATGACATTGCGCGTTCGCTTCCGCCGCCGCTGAAACTGCAGGGCCATGAAATATAATTCGTGTTGTGCCAATTCTCAAACTGCAATAAAATGAGATGAAATAACCCGTCGTTTACGTCTCCGTCTCCGTCTCCGTCGTTTCTGTCGTTGAGTGCAGCAGCCTTCAGATACAACAAAATTGTCTGGCGCTAAATAGTTGTTCTTGTTATTGTTGTTGTCGCAGTTGTTGTTCTATTTCAGTTGTTATTGTGTTCCTTTGTGCAATATGTTTTATATTATTTTTTGAATTTGGCATTTTATTAAAAAATATATATATATCTGTACATATATATATATATACTGAGAATGTTGTCGCGCAAAAATTATTAATATTAACGGCACACATTTGCACGTTCGCAAACATTTTTGAAGCTAAACATGCAAATGAAATGTACAACAAATGAGTGTAAGAACGCAGTGAAAATGCTTAATTCTTCATAACAAATCGACCTGTCGATCAGTTTTCTTAACTACAACTACAAACAAATTACATGTGATGGAGCGATAAGAGGAATAATAAGAAAAAAACTGTCAAACAAATCGTCAGCCGGCGAGCCTGAATCACTCATGAATGTTTTTTTTCTTTTTTTGTGTGTGAAAGCCAAGTCACACCAATACTTTTGCACACACACGCACACGCATACATTTACAGTTTCAGTTGTAATGGGAAAATGCCGCCGGGCACTTGCAATCAAACTTGCTTGAGGATTGTTGGCGGGTGCTGGGTGTGGGAGGTGGTGTTTTTGTGTGTATGTGTGTTGTGGCGGTTAGGCTGACTTGGGTAACGGAAGTGTTGATATTGCCCTTGCTTAGTGAAAATCGTCATCTCATAACGACTTAAGCTGCTCAGCACGCAGCCAAACTAAGCTCAGCTGAGCAGCATAGTCAGCAATTTTGCAGCATCTACACACCCCCGCCCCCCCACCACACCACACCCACACCACACTCTTACATATTGCCCCTAGGGTCATACACTACTTAAAGCTATCACAAACACATGCGCAGGAGCAGGCCAAAGTCATTTCTTTAAAGGTTTTCATTGAATATCTTGCCCCACCCCTCTGCCAAGAGCATACTAATACTCTACATACATACAAACATACATACATACATACATACAAACATACACATATATACTTATGCATTGAGTGATTTTGTTTATTTATTTCTTCTATTTATTTTCTATTTATTCGATTTGCATTTTACTCTGGTCCCGCCTCTGACTCTGGTTTGACGCTTTCAAGCGTTACCAACAAAAAAAAATAAAAAAAAAAAATAACAACAAATAGAACAAAAAGAAACAACAATAAAAATTCCCAAGATTTAAAATGCAAATTTTGCCGCCATCCATAACACAATTCCATTAAAGTGTGAGTAGTTGTTTGTGTATGTGTGTGTGTGTGTGCCAATATTGTAGTCTCTAAAAGATTTGTTTGGCTATTGACTTGGCTTTTCCACAAGGCACAATCTGAAGTTGCATCCATGAGTCGACTCAAATCAAATCAAAATGGATTCATTTGCAATTGGTGAGTACCAAGAACTTTACATATAAAGTAAAATCTATACTTAGCAGCAAAAACTAACTGAATAGCTAACTAAATTTAGTGATAGTGTCTAGTTCAAAAGTTTATTTCTTTAATTGATTGATTTAATTGATATGATTAGATTCCGTTTCATTAGCAAGCTTATCAGCAATATTTAGAAATACTGTTGATGCGTTTCTGAATATTATACATCAAGTAAAACAATAAAATTACCTAAGTTTAAAAAAAAACAGGTAAACTATATCCACCGACTGTGACTATACTCTATTCAAAAAAGAGATTCTTCATTAATAACAAACTCTCTCCAAATCAAAATCAATTTAATGTTAAATTTTCCTAACAGCAAACGCATGCTTTTTCGCTTACTGTAATTGGCCAGTGTTGCAAGTGTCATTTCAGTACAGTACAGTACAGTACTCAGTATCAAATTTAAAACGTATTTTTTTGCTTTTGGGATATCCGAAATCTTTATCTACATACAAACGACTTTACTATTGACAATGATACATATATTTTATGGGATCGGATATATTTCCTTTTACTTGTTACTTACATTTCATAGCTTTAATATAACTTTAATACAGCTCTAGTTTTTCGTGGGCATGGTAAAAATTTGAGACAAACTTGATCCGCGTACACACTAGACAAACGTTGCAACCAAATTTGGTAGCTCTAGCTTTTGTAGTGTCTGAGATCGAAGTGTTCATATGGACGGATATACAGACGAATAGACGGGGACAAGTCTTAACTGACTCGGCTGTTGATACTGATCTGTTGATCGGAATAACGATCTGTTAATCGGGTAACGTCTAACAATATATTTACATTATGTTATCGGAAATGCTTTCTTCTGCCTGTTTGATTGCTTTCATTCATTATTTATATTTGGTATAGGGTATAATATACCAAAAATTATGGAACTTACCTTGCTGAGCCGTATTATTCGACTTTTAACTATAATAAAAGAATTTTATATATATAAACTGAGTTTCTATGAGAACTATTTTACTTTTCATGTGCATAAATTTTAGATTTTCTTCATGTCACAACCAAATAATCTTAAAACCGTCTAAACGTCTTATAAAATTAACTAAGGACAAATTTTTGATAACTGTAAATAAATGGAAAGACTAATACAAATTTGATATTTACTTAAATTATATTGCCTCTTAAACCTTAAACCTAAAACAAAATATTGCAAAATAATATTAGGCGACTTTCATTCTTCATTCATTGAACTGCTTATAGATTAAGGATCAGAAAGCTCTAACATTTATTTAAGAATGTCTAATATTAATCTCAATATATTAAAAATTTTAGGAAGTGTATCTTTTGAGACTGTAACTTTGTTTTTCAGTCCACCAATTTAATGAAAAATTATGTGACATGGATGAAATCAATTCCACAAATAAATTTATTTCGAAAACGAAACGAAATAAGAAAACGTCTGCCTGGACACCATATACAAAACAACTAACAACGTTTTCTTATAGTATTTAAATATAAAAAATAATTGGATGCTTTATATCTCAATATCTCAACTAGGGTCAAGAGAAGATAGTTTGAGATAGATCAGTGAGAAGAATATAATAAATAACATAAATATATAGAAGGTAGGTAGGTATATTGGGGATTTTATCTTTCACACAAAGTCGATCATCTCAATTTCAATCATCGAAACTGGAGGAGAATAGAAAATTTGCATGCAAAGTAAGCTTCGAGTACAAGGGCCTCTGGAAACCCAAGAGCCTTAAGCTGCAATAAAAACGAATGATAAATGGACACTACATATACACAATAATGTTTCCTTACGCTTTACCCTTCTTGGTCTTGCACATTAAGGCGAATTGTGGCCACGCCTTAAGCTAGTTGCTGCTGTTCAACGGTTTCTCTTTCAGCGGCATTTCCTCCCGAGGCTGATGGTGAAGCTGGTACAGAAGCTACAGCTGGAGAGGATGTGAAGAAAGTTTTTAAACTTTGAAATACCAAATTAATGGTACTTGTATTTTTTATCAATTCAATAACTAGTCCATCAATGTTTTAAATAACTTATGAATTATTGATTTATTTAGTTGCTTATAGGAAACATTAAAACTTGAAGTTGCACCAATGCAATTGAATGTACAGACAGAGATATAGTTGTGTTTGCATTTAGTTTTGAGTTTGTTTCAATAAACTGAACAGATGGCCAATCCAACCACAATCACGTCCACTTACATCTTAAGGGCGTTTGTATTAATTATGATACTTTAAGTCGTGGAAAATCATTTTAAACCGCAATTCGCCCACAGAGACTGGCACTGGCACTGCCACATGCATCAATAAAAGGGTACAGGTGTTTAAAACACACACATATACAGTGGGGGAAAGAAAGCTATCCCGGGAATCAGGGTTCACTCCTTCAAGTCTTTTGGGGCGTTGTCGGTATTTTCTTGCTCAATCAACTTCAATCAAGCAGGAATTTTCAATGTAATTTGTGGTCGCCGTCGTTGTCGACGACCTCGTAGCCAGAGGATGTGCTTGGCGGTGTCAAAGGCAGCTATTGAATGTGTAGAAAGGCAGAAAATTATCGGCAAACCTTCCACCCTTCGCTCACGCACTCACACATACACACACACAGACTAGCACACACTCAGTTGAAGAACAAATGAAGGTAGCGTGAAAAACCTACTCCCAGGACTCTTTGCTCACACAGCTTCCGCTTGATTTGATAGCCTCTAGGCCGTTTACTCTGGTTCAGCTTTGCCAGAACTTCAAATTACAAAAGCAATGAGAGAAACAGGAGTAACACCAAGGATATGCCTATCCTTAGTTTCTCTATGGGGCAAGCTTGATTATAAAACGAGGCAACAAAAAAAGAGACAAGCGCAAAAGGAAAAATAGAAATCTAATTGAATTTTATATACACATTTTTTCACCATTTCGTTGTGCGTTGTTCTTATTCTTATTCTTATTTTTGTTTCCTTTCGTTTTAATCTACATTTCGCACTCTTTGCATGCGGCAGCGCTGCCGCCGGCCAAGGTTCCTTTTGATGTCCTTGTCCTGTCTTTCCATGTCTTGGCTTGGCTCGTCCTGTCTTGTCTTGTCCAGCACTGATTTATTGGCCAGCGGCTTGGCGACCAAGTGTACTAGTGCCTTCAGTTTTTCGGGGCTTATGCAATATTTTTAATTGCCTGTCAGTTGGTCTCTATGGGACACACTCACACATACACTGTACGAAAATGTGTGCCAAGATATTCAATAGTGACAACATTTTCCAAACACACCAATGACAATTATATGATAGACCAAACCACAGAAGGGAGTGCAAAATATAAAATAAAATACAGTGAAATCTCACTATAGGGATACCCCCATTGAGCTGCTGCTACCCTTAAGTAGACAATTGCTCTCCTACATTTGTTTATCTTCTTTGAAAATGTTTTCCTTAAAACATATTTTACTGAGTTTAAGTGTTCCAGGATATAAACTTAGACGTTTCAGCTGGCTTCAACCTTTAGATTGTTTTACTTCAATTGTTTGGAACTTGAAGAACAAGATTTATATTGATTCTTTCACTGAGTTATAAAAAGAGTCCTTGACTATAACTATGTTTCAGTTACAGGACAATTACAATCAATGGAAAATTCGAAAACCTTTTTTAACAACTGTATTTACCTTGAGCAACTTAAATTGAAACTTGGCAAATCATACTCCTTTATTCCAAAGGACAAATAAACTAATAAGAGGAGTATAAGGATAAGAAAGTTGTTCAACGTGTTGAAATATATTTAAATTTTAGTTTGCTTTCATAGTAAAAACTTATAAATTGTATATGTACTAACCTTTCTTTAAGTATTCTCTATTATTATAACTAAATAATTTCTATTTCCCTCTTGGGCAAACAAAAGTTGTTCAACTGTTATAGTTCGTCAAAGAGAGTCATCACTTTACTTAGATTTACTGTACATTTTCTTTATATATTTAACTATTTATTTGTTTGTGTGACAGCTTCAGGCAAAACGACAACCGCAAAGCGAATTCAAAATCTTTTGCTTTTCTTTTCTACCACTTAGGAGGGTAACACACACACTCACTACCCCTCACACACACACAACAAATAAGACTCACCCGCACACTTTTGTATAAGAAACAAATCAAATATTTAAAGCTCATTGAAGCGAAAACTTTGACACATGTTTGAGGATGTGGAAATGGTAAGAGTCTTTAAGTTCACAACAAATAAAAATTGATACAATATTAAGAAAAGTATAGGAGAGGCTTTTAAAAAAGTGTTTAAAGGAAAATAGGATTTAAATATATTTCAAATCTGTCTCAATGATTTCCGGTTTGTGGTTAGAGAGATAGCTAAATGTCATACAAATATAATTTCCCTTGAAGAAGTACAGTAAAACTAGATATAGAAAAATATATATATATATACTCAAGTGTGGCAGCTACAATTTCCACATAGACAGACACTTACTATCCATAATATTGAGAATTTGCGGTTTCAAATGAAAATGCTCCCCCATAGAGTCGTTGCCTTTAGTTTCAAGAGTCTGGGTCTGGGTTTTTGCGGTTGCCATTGCGCGACGCAATTAATGGCCATGTAGTTTTAGCTGAATCTCTCTCTGAATTGCTGCCTCCACTTGGTTAATGCCCCCCTCTTGAAATGAAAGTGTGACTGTTGTCACTCCCATCTCTCTGAGCTCTGACCTGGATGCCATTTTTGATGGCAACAAACCCTTGCCATGTGTCTGCCCTTGAGAGCCTGAATTGCCTACTTATTTTTGGGGCGCTGTCATGTGGCCTTTTAAGGGCCTTCATTCGGCACCACTCAACGGGGGATAAACAGAACAGTACAGAACCGAACTGGAGCTACGCGAAGCACAGGCAAATGCAAAATAGTTGAGAAAGTATGCAAATCAGTAAAAGGATGTTTCATTGTTGAAGGAAGGCTCTTTTTTTGTTGGGTCGGAGCCCACAAAACGAACGTAAGAATAACACAGGTATCTCAACACCTGAGCATTGAGCGCTAAATGCGCTTTTCATTTTTTTTTTTCTTGATTTTTCGGTTGCCTTCGGCCTGTCTATCAGAATCAAAAAAGAAGAAGAAAGGGGAAAAAAAAAACACACACAGCATGGCTGAAGCAGACAACTTAAAAGCCAAGTTGCAAATCGCTTTGCCAGAAAGGATGGATTTGGCAATGGAAAAGCAAACAAAAACCATAAAAGTTGGCAACTGAACTTTTTAGCCAAAGCCTGCTTAGGGCCACAGATATAAAAGATAGAGAAACAGATGGAGAGAGAGAGAGAGGGATCAAAAAAAAATACTGATAGAGACAGATGGAAATAGATAGAAATTCGGTTAGACAGTGCGTATGCGTGATAGATTTTCAGTTTAGTTAGTAAAATCAGCTTTACACGCTTCACCAGAGCAAAGTCAATTAAGGTGGGAATAAAAAAAGGAAGGAGAGGCAGAGAGAGAGAGGAAAAACTGTGTCACAAATTTTAAAGTTCATTTCCATATTCATTCAATAATTTATTCAACAGTTGAAGCAACATTCATGGTTGCCAAATTAAATCTACTTAGTTGATCTACTTAATATGATTGGACAATGGCAAAAGTTGCTTGTATTTTGAATTAAATTAAAACAAGTTTTAAATTTGTTTCATTTTCTCACCACAGACAATTTTTAGTCAATGTTAATTTGCCAGTTTTTAGTTATTTTCAGTATGGGAAAACTAACCAATTAGTGGACCAACTAGAAGAGTTGCCTATTAAAGTGCATAAAAAGCGCGCTGAATTGAAACTAAAATTGTTTCTGCTTTTGCAATGGTCGTAAATGCAAATAACTTAAATAAAAATCAACTTTAATGAAAGATGTCTGCGACTAAAGAAAATCGCTCAACTTTTAATTAGTTTGAGAAGGCAGCTGCCGCAAGGATGATGAATGGTTAGGGGTTGGATGGGCGTGGTAGTGGTTTACAATTTAAGTTTCGGTTTCTTGCTTTTTCTCTTCATGTACTAAATACATGCATAGTTACATTTTTCATTTCAACCAGTTGGCAACAGTGTCAAAGTTCATCCATTGAATGTAGAATGAAAAACTGGAATAATTTTTCTTTCCAACTAACTAATAAACGAATAGAATGGCGAATAGGGTGAAGAGCATTTCAAATAAAGTAAATTTTTAATTGACTTTTGCACTTTTTTTTTTTTTTTGCTGTAATAGCAATAAAAGAAATCATATTAATTGAATATTACGCATACGTCATGTTTGCATAGTAAAATTTTGCAGTTCGCATATCTCGGAAAGACCTTCAAATGCTCGAATTCATTTACACACGAATTGCTTGATTTGAACAGAGTTAATTCAATTGAATTTGAAATATTTTTTTTATGATGAATTCTGTTTCCCTCAGCACTAAATATTTATGAATTGTTTGTTTTGAATGTTGGCCCAAAGCCCAGGGCCGTATACCAATACAAATTGAAATTCATTATAGTTATATCAGTTCACTTAAATGTATTCACTTGATCTGATCTTGACTCAGCTGGAGCTTAAGTTTAGCTCATTCAGAGGTTTGGTAAACATTTTCATTCATCGTTATGGCCAAAGTGTATTTATTTGTTTTCATTAAGCCTCAATTGATGCCAAATTTGTCAGTACAGAAAATTATTATTTAGCTGCGTTGATTTGTTTTGTATGTGGCAAATGACTCGTCTCGCTTGTTAGACAATAGACGCAAAAATAGAATCTTATACGACCAAATATGTATGACAATAACAACGAGAACAACCACAAGAAATATATAGAGGATTTGTCGGAAAGTAAGGAGAGGGAAGGGGTAGGTTTAGCAATAATATTTTAATATGCCTGACCAACAGCAGAAACGGCAGATGAGCTTTATGGCCAATTATCTATTCTATGGGCCCATTAATAGTTGATTCGAATTTTCAATTGAAATGCTCGTGGGGTGAGGTAAGGTATAGTACAGAGAGGTGGTGGGGTGTGCCAGGGTAGCCTTTGTTGTGATTAGGTGAAGTGGGGTGGAGACGATACACGGCAGGCGTTTTGTCTGTGTGTTTTATTTGTTTGTTTGTTTGTTTGTTGTTGGTTTGTTTACTCTTACCGAAACGGCGGTGTGAAGTGTTTTGATTTGACTATGAGATTATCATAAAATTGGGCACTATACTGTGTAATATAAAGATAAATATAAGTGTGAGACGATAGCACAGTTGGTACACTCACATTGACACTCACTGTCACTATATGTGGTGGCATGCCCCCCGTAATAATTTAGGGCTATCATTTTTCAGTAACCATTTGTGGCTGCAGTCACAAAATGTTCAAATTGTTGTTGTTGTTAGTGTTGTTGCTGTTTATGGTTGAATGACAACAACAACGTTTGTGCGTTTTACGACTACAACATGTTACGTTTAATTGACAGCTGGGCAACAGCTGATGTTAGGCTTACATTTATGGGTTTTTTTGGTAGGTGTTTTGGTAATAGGAGGAGGCCATAGAGTAAGTGAAACCCTAAATCCCCAGTGGGCATATTTGATATATAAACATTTTTATATCAATTGCAAACAATTTGTGCTAAGTGTGTGTGTCTGTGTGTGTGAGTGTGCCTGTATGTGTGTGACAGTTTATTATTTTAATCGTTATTTTTTTTTTTTTTTTTGTTTTATTGTATTCGCATTTTTCCAAGTTCATTTGCACAGACCACAAACCGTTTCCAATTGACTGAGCATTCAGCTCAATAAATAAATGAATTCGACCAGAGAACAAAAATTAACGAAATATCAATACCCTTTACTCTTGATTAACAAACAGTAACTCAAACATTTAACTATATAAAATACCATTTGGTGATTGAACCATTCATAATTAACACAAATATTACTGAGTCAGCAATTTTATGGAGTTCCACTGTTGGAAACACAAATGATGCCACGAGATTATGCAGTTTATTGGGAAGCGCATTCAAGTCGAGCAAATTGCTTATATCAATTGGACCACATGGCGTATGAAACTGAGTCGCAATCAGCTCACTTTGCTCCGGTTTATTCGTCGTTATACATACAATTTTCCGCTGCTCGATGATATAGGATGAAAATATAATTAAGACGTGATGGAATTCCCATCAATTAATTTTTATTTTAATTGCGCTACCCTCCAATAACTGAGTCAGTTGCAACATGCTGTGGTCCAGCTGCTGCATATATCTGCCTCTATCTATGAATATATATGTATATATTCTTTCAAATCATATGAAACTATTGTCTTTTTTTAATCACAATAGTGGCATTTTGTTTCTTTTAAAGAAATTAAAATCCATTAACATTTTTATCGCCTCTAAATAGACATTGGAATTGTGCATATGAATTATGGCTTTTCATTGATTCGAATGAGTATCAATAGCCAGAAGCCACAATAAGTTAACGACTATGTATATATATACATATATATATGTATCTATCAATAAATCTCATTTGCCATGTTGATTTCCGCCAATGAACACAAGTAGCAGTTGCTAGCAGCACTTGCTTAATCAGCAAGTCACCCATTCAGTCTCTCATTCATTCATTCAATCGGGCATTAAGTCATTCATACACTGTGCCGGGGTCAACTAATTACGACTAAAGCGTAAGAGATGCTGCACTCCCAGAGCAATTGCATGACTTAATCATCATCGGCAGTCCCGTTTTTCAGTCTTCATCTTTAACAGCAGCAGCAACGCCAGCGGCAGCGGCAGTGACAATGCTAACTCCAACTGCGGCCGCAACGTCGACGTCGACAGCTACGTGAGCGACGCAAAACGCGAACGCGAACCGCACATGAGCACGTACAATAAATTGAAATTCATATTCATAGCTGGCAGTGCATACGCATACATGCACATACTATAAGTGTATGTGTGTGTGTGTGTGTATTGATGGAATAAGTAGACGAGTAGTATGCACTTGTGATATTTCTTTTGTGTCCGACTTATAAATAATTATGCATCAAGTTTGCTGGCGTTTCGTTATGTACACAAAGTGTGAATGAGTTTTAGTGCCCTTACGAATTGACGGCTTAACGCAGCAAGAGTTGAGCGGCGGGTGGTGGGTATGGGAACCAGTTGTTTACACTGTGATTACTCCATACCACTTGTGTTTAATAATTAAACATAATTAAAGTAACTGCGGCATCGACACAAGGCCATTCCATTAAAGACAAGAGATCTTCTGTTTCCCATTGGATTTGCATAGCAAAAAGATCTTTAATATGTTTTATTGATAAAATAAACCTGAGTAATAATTTAAATATTTTAAAGCTTGAATATTTTAAATGTGTAGAGTAACTAGAAACTCATATACAATAGTTATGTAAGCTTCGTTTAAAAGTAATTCAATAATTCAATAGTTAAAAGTCAATTAAATGTAATTCATAAATTGAAAATAAATTATAATTAAAATTATTAAATTCCATTTGTTAGTATACACATACATATATGTATATATATAAACCTGTAAGTTGGAGTTGCATAAGGTATTAACGTATAACCAAAGTCAGTTAACAGAATGCGTAAGCAGGCAATAACTAAACGGAGAGAAATTGTTTTAAGGTATTAAGTTTGAGCTGTAGAGGAATCAAGTTATAGAATTGTGATAAAGGAGAGTTGATTCTATAAGATATTATTAATTATATTTAAGATTTAAATGCAAGAGTTCTTAAAACTGAGAAGTAAATCAACTCTGTTTTCTGCTAGTTTTTACTGCCGCTAATTTTCTCTTCTTTGCTCTTTTTCTCTTACTGCTGCATCTTTAACATTCGCACCTTGCCAGATCAGCTTCCGTTTTTTTTTAAGCTGCCAGATCAGTCCTTTTAAACTTGCTGCGTTGCTGTTAACTTTAACATAAATTTAAATACAGAATATGTAAAGCTTAATTACAAACTATATTTTTTTTTTTTACATATACCAAAAAAGATCTATTATAGCTTGAAATCCTAAAGCGATTATCGGTAAACAATTGCCAAAGCTATCAAAAGGAATCAAGTCTAATTCAATAAATGCAAAATAAATAAATGAAAAATGTTTATGAAAATGGTATTCAATTTCCCTTATGTGTCTAACGTTTTTACGGTTGCATTTATTAAGTTTTGTATAAAAACATTCAATTTTTATTTCCTATTAGGAATATAATGTTTTATTATATGCATCGTTAAAACTTTACGATAAAAGCAGTTTGTTTTTTTCCTTTTAAATCAGTTTATTCTTTTACTCTTTTTAGTTGTTAGGGCCACGCCTATTGATTTTAGGGTTGCCAAGGCTCACAACCGAATAACATTCAATTTGTCTTTGATGTGCAAATTTGTACAAAAACTAAACAAACTTTTTGATGTTATTTAAATGTGATTCATGAATATTAATTGAAACTTTATTTTGATGATAAAACATTTAGCATTTACATTGAATTTAATTATGAAAAAATGTTTTGTTAACTATAAAATATGCTGTAAGAGTTACTTAAATTTAATGAATGTTGTTTTTAAAATATTTTTAAATATAATATTTTAAAAGTGCATCTAATTGACACTTTGTTTGCTTTCAACTTGAAACTAAGTAAATTAAAATTCCACTTCCTATAAATAAATTCTAATCTTAGTGAAAATAAAAACAGACAGAACTGATATACTCTTGATCTGTTTATATAATTAATAATATTTACACCTTGTACAGTCAAATTTTTTATTTTATTTAAATATATTATCCACTAATTTGCATATCTAAACTTAAATCCAAGTTCATCTCTTGTTAATTTGAATAAATTTTCAGAATTTACATTGCATTTTCTAGTATCGAGAAAGATTTTGATGATTTATTTTCATACGTTGTCCCAGAATGAGAATGAGGTAAAACGAATTCGCGTATTCGCTGCTGGCGTCGCAGTTGCTACGCTGCTTTTAAAAATAGTTTGTATTTTTATTTGATTTAATTGCTGGTGGTCTTGTTAAATTGTTTTATTTTTGCCTCGCCCAAGTTCATGGCCCCACAAAAATGTATCTAAAGCTTCCTTCTACAATACAAGAGAGACACTTGTATCATCTGATGCTATTATTGGCATTTGATTTTACTTTGTTTTGTTCTCGTTTGGTTTGTTTATTTTTTGTTTGTGGAAACTAAAGCGGTTGCCCATTGGGTTTTGGACTTATGGAATTGGCCGACTTTTGGTGGCAATTGAATGCTCAGTCAATGTCGTTGTCAGACAAATTTATCGCCAATATAAATGGTAATTGCCATTTGAGTCTGTCGTTGATGGAGTGAGATACGATGCAATGCGATGCTATGCTATGCTATGCGGTGAGATGAGATAAGTTGATGGCACTCAAAATGCCCATAGCCAACAGGGCGTATGGAACTGTGCATTTGCCCGGTGATTGTGCATCATTTAGTGTGTGATGGGTTTATGTGGTTCTATGTGACATGACGGGGGCGCTCATGTAAACTTAATGCGAGAGCCCCACTTCAGACTCACGTCATAGCACAACGAGCTCATTCTGGCTGGCCCCTGGTCAGTGCTCATTTCAACGCCCACGTGCCAATTCAAAGCACTGCTCGCTGACATCTCTGTCAAAGGCAGCAGTAAGAACAAGAGCATTAGAAAGAGATCTACAAAAGAGATGTTCAACTATAGGTTGGGGAGGAGGATTGCTGGGAGGTGTTCTGGGTATTGCAATCAACGCTTTAGTCTGACCCCATCAGTCAACCAATCAATTAAGCTGCATGCAGCAAACATGTCAATCCCTAGGCAACAAACATTTAGACATCATGTGAACATTTTGGCTGGATGCACACAACCCACTACACATACCACACCACAAACAATCTCAACACCCCCCGTACCACCTTCATCTCTTTGGTCAGAGATTGGTGTTTGTGTGTGTGTGTGTTTGTATATGTCTCCGGTTCTAATTAGAAATAGTAAAAGTAAATAGCTATGTTTTGACATTGAGCGTTGATTTATATGAAATGGGCTCAGGTTTCTTTTTTTTTTTTTTTTTTTTTGTAATACACTTGCGAAAATTTGTAAACACATTTTCAAATGTTTTGTTAGGTTTTATATGATGATACGATATTATATATCTGAAATTGCAAACTTTGGACTTTCTAAAACATCTTTTGATATTAATCTTTTCTGATTTATATCATATACAAAATGTGCTTAAAGGACTTTTCAGATTTTTAGAACATAAAATAAAAGTTTCTGTAAGCTAAAACAAGTATTTGCATATATTCCATTTATGCATTATATTAGTTTAGATTATTTTAAACTATTTTTTATTCTATTGAAATATTATAATAGTTTTTAGTTTTCATTGATGTTTCTTAATGAGAGTATTAAAAATTATAGAAATTATTTTTTTAGATGCTTTTGTCCAAGTAAGGTAAAAATTATTAAATTTTAATGGTTTGTAAAAAGAAAAAGTCCTACCAAAAAGTATTAGGGAATGGGTTAACACTGAAAGAATAGATATAATTTTATCTGTTTCGGGTGTTGTAATATTTTTGATGCAATCTTTATAATATATTTTTTTACCTTTATAATTCTTTATAGTACACACAAGAACGATACAACCTATTGTCAGTAAAGTGTATAAAAGCTTCGGTGATGATAAATTAAATAGGGGCCCATTCGAATTATTTTTTTTTTTGTTGTTTTCCCACATTCAATCAACGGGCAGAGAGTAGATGCTACTAGTACATTTTGGGTTTTTTTTTTGTTTTTTGTTTTATATTTCATAGTTACATCCATTCCAGGCAATGACTGACAGTTTGCTTAATTGTTTGTAGTGCAACCTACTAAATGGGAAAAGAGGAATGAGAGAGTAAGACAGAGAGAGAGATGGGATGGAGAGAGAGAAGAGAAACATTTACCAACTTGGCAATTAACATACAAAGCACGTAGCCCATTCAAAGTGCAATGAAATTCGTATTAATAATGTTATGGTTGTAAAAACTTAAAGTCATTTACAGCAGCCGCAATCGCCGGCAAAGTGTTGACTTTCGAACAGTAATAGACAAATATTGTTGACTAGAAACAAAAGCAGGTGCAGCTATTGTTCGTTTTCTACAATTGTCGATAGTTACTTAATGAGCTAAAACTCATTAAAATAGCTGGCTAATCATTTAAACAAAATTCTAAGTATAGAACTGAGAGAAATCGGATGAAGCGTATGAGAAGTTCTTATCAAAAAACCCTTTGCTAAAGTTCTTTCAAAGCTTGTTGTTGGCTTACACTAATTTGAAAGGTTTTAACAGCTGTGCCCTTTTCTAAGCTTTCCCTCTGCCCCGACACGAAAAACTCATTAAGACATCTGCCCTCGAACCCCTTCAGGCTAAAGGCAAAGGAATAGTGTTTAGCTAGTTGAGTGCCAAGAACGCTTGAGAGGGCGACCCAGAGAAAGAGACAAACTTAGAGAGAGAGAGAGAGAAAAAGAGATAAATGTGAATGTAAATTATGAAATTTGTCTACGAGTAACTACTAATAAATGTTTAGCCCACCAGCTGACAACTTGTGGGTGTCTCCATCACCGTCGCATCCACAATTAAGCCGCAAGCAGGCACTTTGTATGTGGATGTGTGCGTGTGTGTGTATGTGCGAGTGTAATCAAATTAAAGTTTCGTGTGACCGCATCCGACCCTCGTTGATGCTCCAATTAGTTTGATAGGCAAAGACCCAGACCATAAGGGCGTCTAAACGACAAATGAAACTGAAAATTGAATTATTCTTCCTCCCATTCCATTCAATTTCATTCCATTCATGATGCAATTGATGTAAAAAATGCGTTAAATGCATTTATTAGATACATTCAATTTTAATTATCGCCATTAAATATCAAAAATCGTATTTTTCGAGGGCAAAGCAAAAAGATTTCTACTCTAGAGATTTCCCACATGACAATGTTAAGTGCAGCTTCTGTTCTGTTAAGTAACATCTGTTAATGAATAAGTGTTAAAGTTTAAGTTTTATAATATAACTGAATACCCCGAACCTTTAAATGATTTTAATCAATGAAAAGAAGACAAAGAAGAAAATTTCAAAACATTAGAAGATGACAATTTCAAAGGAAATATTATTTTGCTTTTTCTTATTATTGAAATCTTGCTAAAATGTTTTAGAAACTTTTCAAACCGCTGTCGCTTAATAAATGCTTATTGACATTTGTGGCCTAAAGGAAAATAGTTATGCGCATTGTTTTGCTATTTATTAAAAGCCAAATTGAATTATTGTCAATGACAGGCCAAAAATTTTTGTTTAATTAGTGCAAAAATGAAACAGATTTGATGCGAAACTTTGTAATCCATTTCGGTCGAATTATTCCATATGACATTCGCGGCAAAGCATAAAAAGTAGAAAATGAAATTAAATTTCGGGCCAAGTGCAAGAGCAATGTGCCTATAAAATTGTCTACATATATATATATATATATATAGTATATATGTCTCTATGTATAAATATATTTACATAGTACAAATAAACAAATTTGTGTGCTTGGCCCCTTTCGGCATCTGTGCGCCTCTAATCAATTTTCCTTTTAGTGGGATTAGCTGAAAACACATGTAACCAACATCTATACATATGTACTGCATATATGTATGTATTAGTATATATACATGTGAGCATGTTTGTGTCTCTATGTATGTATGTTAATGTGTAGATAGATATATGCGGCCCATGTTGTTAATGCGCTGAAAAGCAAAATCAATAAATACAGCAAAGCCCAAAAACGTTTCGCTATTAGGATAGAAATAAAGAAACAAAATGTTGTAGCTAAAATTAAAACCACATCAAATTTATTGCACTGTCAACTCAGTGATGTCCTCGAGGGCAAATTGCAAAATATTCGCAATTATAGCGAGAAAAATATTATGCATATTATATATATATATATATATATATATATATATATATATATATATATGTAAATGTGTGTAAGCAAGTGTATTAAAAATATTATAGAAAATTATAAATGAAAAGCAAATTGTTGATAATATCTGAACTAGTTGTTGCAACAACAACCATTCATACAACTCGTTTCACAATGTCAGAATACTTTTAAGGAATAGATTATTTAGGAAATAATCGGAATTCATCTAAGGTTGCAGAATGAATTGCTGTCAGTCAGTCAGTATATACACAAGTATGTAGATATGTAGTAGATCTACATACGAGCCCATTAGCAACCAATGTACAGAAAAATAATTATATTTATTAATATATCTATGAATATATATGTATATGTTGGTCATAATTAAGGTAACGATAAATTTAATACGAATTACAATATTGATTTCACAAAACTTACGACATGTTGAACAACACACAAAAGATTATAATAGTGAAATTAAGAATATAACTTAACGAAATCCAGTCCTGTAAATTTAACAGAGTTTAAGCTTTCCCCAGTAATCATCTAATCAAAAAATTTATTACACTTAAATAGTATCCATGTAAATATATGTAAGTTTAGTTTAATAGAAATTTATATATTAGTTATATATTATATGTTCTTTTTAGTCTTTACTTTTACTTAAATTTTAGCATATTCGTTTTTCTTGCTCTCTTTTTAGTTAAGAATGGTAACATTTTAGCTGCTGTTATGTTAATGCGTTAT
Organism: Drosophila neocordata; assembly: GCA_018903615.1. Lineage (NCBI taxonomy): Eukaryota > Metazoa > Arthropoda > Insecta > Diptera > Drosophilidae > Drosophila > Drosophila neocordata. The sequence continues at coordinate 1,247,624 of JAEIGI010000018.1, forward strand.
GCTAACAGTAGTATGTAAGTGCATTAGTTTCGATGTGAGAGCTTGGCGAGAGCAAACTCAGAAATTACTCTCTTTATCACGCGAGAGCAATATTGTGATCATAGAAGAGAAAGAACTAAGTGCAGTTTTAAAAGCAGACGTCTTATATTTTTGAGTTTCTGTCGCCCGTTGGCAAATACATCAACTGTCCATTTTATTTCAAACTGTTTTGCTACACATTCCAATCCAAATCTATTCCTTTTCATATTTATATTTTATCTAAAGTATAATATTTAATATTCATTTTAATTAATGCCAACATTTTGATCAGACGTTATATTTTGGCAGACATTTCATTTCGTTTCATTTCACGTCGCTGTTGCATCAATTTTAGACATTTGTGTCGCTTGACTGCTTGCCGGGTGCAACTGCGTGCAAAAATTGTGTCCCGCTGTCATCTTTGATATATTTATTTGATTTGGTTGGTTGTGGTTCTTGTTGTTGTTGTTGTTGCCAGTCATTTTGTTTTTGCTTCTATCATAATTTCTGTTCGTTTTGTTTTTTTTTTTCTTTAGTTAAATATAACTTTTGGCCGCAGTTGAAAAGAAAAAGTCAAGATGAGGCAAACAGGGCGGCAACACACAAAGCCACACTTAAAGACCAACAAAAGGAAAACACAATGCCACAAAGGCTGACCGTTAACTGTGCAGGGGTATGAAGTAGAAGGCGGGGCTGTTGCTGTATGAAACTGACATTATCCGACTGCTGTTAACGACATCTTCTCGTCGCTTGTGTTTTTTTTTTTTTTTTTATTTTTATCACCACAAGGTGGCAAAGAGGCCGCCCGCGCCTTTTCCTTCTTTCAACAAGAGGACGCCAACACCATCAACGTCAGGACTCTTAGCGAGCTGTTAACTTACTAAAAATTTACGTAGTATAACAACAAATGGGACAAGGGAATGGAAGAGAATGGGAAGTCTCTGCCACAAAAACTGTCTGTCACTCGCCGGTTTGGCACATTTTACTTTCACGCGCTTTTTATTTCAACGTTAGTCAGAAATCATGGCAGGATCTATCCTCAACTCGCGTTTAGTTGACGAAAGATTTGTGAGTATATCCTGTTACATTTTGTTGCCTTTGACAAGTGTATTTTTGATCTGATTTGATTTGCTAGTCAACATCAATTTGTCCAATCCATTTGACAACAAAGTCCCGTAATCAAACTGAAAGCCCTGATTAAAAAGAGTGACCGACTAAACAACCAACAGTCTCTAAATAGAAATCCTTTTAGGTCTGATGAAATTCTTCTTGGCCTTCTTTTCAAAAGATGTTGCTTTAAAGTGTTTAAAAGTTGCTTCTTTATGCATACTGCAAGTTTAGGACTCAACTGGAGTCTGAGGCAAGCCGCAAGCGTTTGCTGGTTCTTGGCCAACATTCTAACTGAAAGCCAGAGTCGCGATTCAATGTACATCCTATACATATATACATACAAATGACTGTATATATATATAGCTATGGTATATGTATGTACAACGCTTTTCACTCAAAATGAATGCAGTACGTGCCTACCACCCCAATCCGAATTCCCCCTACCCTCCTTCTTTACATTTCTTTTTTGGAAAAAAAAAGACTGGAAGCATTACGAGAGGACCACGGGAAATGGGTGCCTGGGTTTGGCGTTGCCTCTTGTTGTGCATAAATTGCAGCACTAACTGTAAAACTGTAAAATGTGAACGCACATGAATGTGAGCTGTGTATCTCTTTGGCTGGTATCTGCCACACATTCTATACTATATACATATATCTGTCTGTCTGTGTGTGTTTGTACGTGGATATATATATATAACTGAGCGACGAGGAGGTGTTTTGCTGAATGCGATATATAGCCGCTGCATCCTTTAGACACACTTTTATGAGGGACACAACAACTCGTCGTGCTTGACAACATTTTATGCTCTGCGGACCAGTCCAATACCAAAAATTCAACCATAGGCAAACTTGTCTTTCAAACTGCCTAAGGAGACTATAGTATAGAGGGTGAGAGTGGTAAGCGGGACGGGGATTGGATATATAGTCATGGGTGTGCTGTGTCTATTGTCACATGGCCTCACTGTACTTAGCCTCGTTAGAGTCTAATTAAAATTAAAATTTGTTACTTTAATGGAAAACTTTTGTGAGTAGGCCTTAGATGCTTAGCTCATTAAATTAGTCAGACATGGTAAGCGAGATAACAAAGAGAAAGAGATAGAGAGAGAGAGATGGCGAGACAGAGAAAGATTGTGACATTTTTGTACCATGTTTCGTACCATGGACATTCTCTCTGGTGACTAATGTTAATGACAGTGGCAACACAGTCACGTGCCGTAACGTGAGCTCAACACTTATTATTGCCAGTGATTCGTGTCACGTAGCAGTGTATTAAATATTCACCGGGAATCTGCATATACTATATATTAACAAATATAATACCTGCTTCAGGTACAAAGATTTTGGTTAAAGGGGTAAACCATAAACAACTTGACTTTCATTGCTGTGGCAACTAGGATTCCCAACAAGTCAGTTACAACACTACCGAACAAATGTTCTAAAAAAACGTAAAACAAGAAGCGAAAGCTAGGTGAAAAGTGTGTAGGACTATACGAATATAGGTATACTTTCTGATTTAACTATCGATCTAAGATGATCATAATCAGTTTTCTTTCTTAATACATTACTATGGTTCATTATTATAAACTTTTATTCAACTTTAATTTCAACTTTGTCAAGATATTTTCAGTATGAACATATATGAATTTAAGATCTATTAAAGTAAATCGGCTGTTAATTCTAAATTGACTTTATAATTTAGTCTCTATATTTTAAATATAACTATCTATGTGTGTAGATATAAAATATCACATATGAGAGGTGAGAAAACCAAAAACTCTCGGACATTTGGCACCATACTCAAATACCAATAAAAGTTGATTTGATTATAAAATGGTTAAATGTCCTTTAAATAGGATAAAAAAATAAAGTAAGCATTTTCCTGCCGGCTTTGAGTGTAAACTGTACCAAGTAGAAAATCTTTATAAAAATAAATTCCCTTTAAATGTCCATCTAACCACATGCTATCGCGTATTCTTACTAACCAATATCGTACACGCCATTTTAGTACAAAATTTTGATAGGTATAGCTCTGATTATTGTCCGATATTGACGTAATTCTGGCAACTGATACTTTTTAGACATAGTACAAGAATTCGATACTTTTAATACAACTCTTGTTAGTTGTTTTTCCTAAATTACGAGGGGGGAAAGTGGGCATGGCATTAATTTGAAACAAACTTGATATGTGAACACACTATTGATAGCTATAGGTTTTATAGACTCTGAGATCTAAGTGTTCATACAGACAGACATCCGGGCAAGTCTCCATCGACTCGGCTATTGAAACCTATTAAGATTATATTGTATAGTCTCTACCCGTTAAATACAATTTGGCGACTTTATTATACCCTTTTACCCTTTACCCGGCTCAAAGTCTCATGGCTTTTCAGAGAAAAGCTTTATAGATCAGCGACCATGGATAATAATCTAAAAAGGCTTCAGCCTCAAACTCAATGACCACTAAATGTCAATGTTTTCAGTCGATCAAGGATAGATAAAGCCTTATAAATATAATATAACATATGCTTACTAATTGTATTTTGTTATATTTTAATTTTTCTGCCTATTTGAAAGGCAAGAAAATAAATTTTCTAAAGAAAAACTGTACCATCAAATATTAAATTATTAATATAATATAAAGAAATATCAAAGAAGTAAACACCGACCCTTGCAGTGCTAGACGAATTAACAATTTTTTGTTCATTCTCAACGGTTTCCCTACTAAATTTTAAATAATTAAAAAAAAAATGAATAGCCTACTGAATACCAACTACACCATCAAACCAATTCGTTGCGAATCCGCTTATATGCCATCAATCAAACTGATTTCATACTGAGTTTCATACTTTATCTGCCTGATGAATTAAAGAGCTTATCTTCCGAGTTTCAATTATATAGCTTAACATTTAAGGTCTATTTTATACGAAGAAACAGACAGATCTGACCACATTTATAATACCCTCTGCAAGGGTATAAAAAACAAAGTATCTTGCCAGGGATAACTAAAAACTTTTGCCTCAGTAAATATTTTGTTACGATATCCACTACAAAAATCCTTTTAATATCACCGACTCTAACTACAAACATCTCATTTAGATAAGTTTAAAAATATATATATTATATAGTTCTTTTTAAATATATATGCCAATTCTAGTCGAATTGTAATAGATGATATGTAATTGGGTTAAACCTGACACCTCAATATATATCTTGGTTCTTTTTTGTGGCTAGAGCTTTGTAATCATTTGGGTAAAGAAAATTCTGTGGGTACAAAGCAAATTGAATTATAATTCAACACAAATCGGTTGTCCTTTTCAACTGGGTCTCCTTTTTAGCAAAGCAATTGGTAATTCTTCATGTCACCTCAACATCCTTTATTACATGTCCATGGGGTAAGGCAGGTGTTGTACCTTTTTTTTCGTATATTTGGTTTTTGCCATTGTGAATTGTCAACATTCGGTGTCATGGCATGTCCTTTTTGGCTTGTTATGAGCGCAAGGCTAACGGTAAAGGAACAGAATGAAGGAATCAACCAGTTTCCTCAATAAATTCAACAGACAAGCCAAATAAACGGAGATAGCATGACAGGCGACAGCCATAACGGTGACAGCGATAAATTAAATGGTAATTTGAATTTACCGTTAAGTGACACGAACAGCCAACATACACACACACACACACACGCATACATATACACAAATAGACAATATTCTTATGCCAACTGCCAGAACGAATAAGACCAAAACAAAAAAAAAAAAGGCGAAACTGAAACCAATATCCAAACTGAAAGTAAAACTTTATATACGAAAATTGCCGTTAACGTGACAATAAACTGTGAAAATAGAAAGAACAGCTAAAAGAGAAGGGGGTAGTGGTGACATACACACACACACACAGTCATAGACAAACACACACACACAGAAATACATGACCATAAAAACAATCAAAAAAGCAAGCGAAGCAAATTAAACTTGGTGACTTTAAATTTCTTTGTTAATATCCATATCCCACAACAACACCCTATTTACTTCGCACCCCTCCCCGTCCCCTCCCCATCCCACTACACTCCTGCCAACTCATTTGCACCCATCCTTCCATTTCATTCCGGATACTAACTTTGTGTGCCAAGGCAGACGCAACCCAAAAAAAAAAAAGAAAAAAAAAAGTTTTGGTTTTTGCAAGACGAAAAATTTATTACCAAAGTTGCCCCAAAAGAAAATGTATAAACTTAGCCGCATTTTGCCAAGCGGCCCATTTGGAATGGTAAATGTCTTGTTAGCTGACCGTGTTCCAATGGCCCAAAACCCGTCTGCCGCAATTTTGTCAACGAAGGACGCTCTTTTGATAAGCCGGAAATGATATGACCCAAGCAACCAACCAACCCACCCGCACACACACACACATATACGCTTATATATGTATGTGTAAGACTCAGTAGCGATCGCATCATAAAACCTACAAAATTGCCCCCGATTGCCTTGCCTTGGCTGCAAGCAACAAACAATAACAACAACAACAAAACGAAAACCTCGAAAAAAAAACCAAAAGAAAGCCCAAAAACCATGGAAAAAGTTTTTAACTCATGTAATAAATGCGAAGGTTCAAGCATTCAGGAAAAGCAACAGCAGCGCCTTCAACCAACCCGTTCAATGAGCATAAGCTGAAGTTTTTACAATGTTCCAGCAAGGATATACAACTTCTCTCCTATCACTCTCGCTCTCTTCCACTCTCTAATGTATATATATATATATTTTTGCCTCTCTTTCTATCTCTCTGTGATTTTGTTTATTGTGAATGTTGGTTTTTTGCTGCTGGCTTTTTAGCTTGTAACTCGCCTTGATCCACTTTTTTCTTTTGTTTTTCGACGTCGACGGATTTCAATTCGGCAGTCAAATCGGCCGAGTAGCAGTAGCTCGCCCTATATTCCATGGCTTATGGCTATGGCTATGGCTATGTTCTTGTTGGTGTTGCAACAAAAGTTGATGTGGCATGATTCGAATTGGCTGCTGCAAAAGCGGAAACCGACAAATCACTGTGGGTGGCCGTAAATAAGGATTTACTTATTTCACAAATACTTTTTCCTTACAATAAAAAAGATTTGTAATTTGGGTATGGAGCGATAATCGATTACCCACTTGACTTTCTAAAAAGGATATATTTATCTTTAAGTTTATTCATTCTATAAGAAATAATATCTAAATTCACATAAAGTAAAAATTGTAATAACTTTTTATTATATTTTATTATAATCTTGATTACTTTTTTAGGGTTTCCTTTAGGAGCATCCAACCAGAGATAAATTTAAAGAGCAGATAAGTTAATCGATTATCTAATTCCATAGGAAGGTAGGCATAGAGTTTCGTTTTACAAAAGTTAGAAATATATTTTAGAAAAGGAAAAAAGTTAATTTTTTATATAAAATTAACATTCAAATAACTTGAAACAAAATGGAAAATGTGCAAATAAAGGTAAACAATTATATTGAATGGATTACGCTTAAAGGAAAAGCATACAAAAGAAATTGGCACAGATTTTGTATTCCATGTCCGCATTGGGACTGATGGAGAAATCGTTTTAAAATTTTAATATTATGTAAACTGAACGGGGTCCGAAAAATGTAGCGTTGAGCCCATTGCATATTTGATTTTTGGCTTAAACAATGTTAGCATGTAAGCGCATGTTTTTGCACCTTTGGGGATTTTGGCAGCATAAATGGAATTAGTCGAGTGTTGGTGTGTAAAAGCGTGGATAAGGGGGGGTTTTGGTATGGGGTATATGGGGTGGCAAACCAACCATCAGGTAAACCAATTCGAAATGTCGCTCTGATTTGCCATAGCGAGTAGGCCATGTCGGTTGGTTTTAGTGAAGCGCATGAGCGTGCCAGTTAGTCAGTCAGTCAGTCAGTCAGCCATTCAGTCATTTAGTCAAGCAGTTAGTCATTCAGAATGCGGCATATCTTAGTAAGACATTCAACTGTCTGTCCCAGGGCTAAACAGAAGAGTCCACAGAAGTTTGGTTGATTCTTCAATCCTCTCTAGTTGGCGCATTGAGCATGGGCTCTGACAAGCAAAATGGGCTCATGTAAAGCATGAAATATGGTAATAGCCTTGTCTGTGTATGCCAGTATATTATAAGTGTGTGTGTGTGCACACAACTTTACCGTTACGCGCTCACTGCGGGTGCGTATCCATTTGTAGAGTCAGTGACGAAGCGTGAAATCACTCATACATATGCATGAGAAAAAGTAAAGATGAAGGTATACGCATACGCAAGTATGCGTGCATGTGAGTGTGTGTGTGTGTGTGCTAGCCCATAAACAGCGACATTTAACCATACACACACACACACGCACTGGCACATCCAAACACTTGACATGGCAAGCACATAAAAGTAGGCAATGCCTTTTGCCCATCCATCTTCTTCTTTCGCCTTTCGACCATTTTCACTCACATTTTGTTATGAGTGATGCCTGATGCCTTATGCCGATACCAAAGTCTGTCCCATATCCTTAATTTCACACAAATATACCACAGAGACAACTTAGATCCAGCTCTTCTATTATTTATATATATTTAACCCAACATATAGACGTTTTATTTATGTGTGTGTGTGTGTGTCTGTGTGTGTGGAACAAATTTCAATGGCTTTATCATTTAACTAACTTAAACATAATCATTAATTTTATACCAGTGTATGATTAATTTGCAATTAAATAATATTAATTGCAAACCAAAAACAGCTCAAGCAAATAAAACCAAGACCACAGGATAACGTTTATTAAATATACCTCAAAACTACTCAAAGGATTCTATTAAATTGATGCTACCACGCAATATACATACATATAGATAGAGAGAGAATTAATTGGAGAGTTCATTGAGATTTCTAAAAGTTCGAACTAAACTGAACCTTTGGACATTTCTATCCAAGTCACACACACACACAAATATATATAGGTATATGTATATATGTAAGTATACACATGTGTGACTAGTGTACACATGTCCTCCCGTTTTACTTCTCCTATCCACACAACCTGTTCAAGTAGTGTCTGGCAGCTTGGGCATCCTTTGCCGGCTAGCTTGGCAGGTGTTGAGTCCTGCCACACGAAACCAAGCACAGCTCTCGGTAGGTCTGACAGTTATGAGGTTTATCGATTATTGGACGCTTGATGTGAACTAAGTGCACAATTAATGGTGCCAGTTTGTCTTGCACTTGGAAGGCTTAAACAAAATCCAAATCAATAAAGATGTTTGTTCATTTCTATTATCTTAAAAGTGGAAAACCAACTAAGAGCCAAAGACCACAACCACTTAAAGTCACATTTACTTTAATATTTGGTCTTCTGCTTAACATCTACTTTATGACATACAAGCTGACCTAGTGCACTTGATGCACATTCATCTTGGCCAACGAAGATGAACTGCGACAGCATGTATATAGAGAAAAAACCGAAAAGAGGAATGATAAAAATGAACCAAAAGAAAGGAAACCAAAAAATATATGCCAAATTCCGTGCACATGGCACAGTGTTCACATTTTCATTTTTATAAGCATTAAATAAAAATTTTAATTTTCTATTTAATTCTTTGCAGTTAGACATTTTCAGCATTTAAAAATATTTCCCTCACAAATGTATTCATTTAAAGTGCGATAAATGATATTCTTGCACATGCTATCCTTTTAGTTTTCTTATTAATTGAATTTTCCTAATAGATTTACAGCCAAGTTACTTTTTTGATCACTAAGCTTTTCAAGGTGTCTTTTAGTAATCATTTTAATTTCATCTTTTATTAACCAAATACTAAAATCTATATGGATTTCAGAATATAAAACCAAACACGAAGTATCAAGAATCTTTTCAACTCTTTTTGATCGATATCTTTGTAAGATCTCAAAATTTGCCATTCTGGCTAGAATTTGAAGGTATAAATTCACACTTTACTTATGGCCAAGTAGCCACAGCTTATGTAAGGCTTAAATGCAACAACATTATAAATAAAATAAATAGGTTTGAGACTATGTTACTTAATGTTATTTTACCATGCACTCAGTGTAATTTTATGCGTTTTGGTTTTGAATGAGCTGGAAGCTAAGAGGAGAATTTAGAATATTTATAATTTTTATTTTTATGTTCAAAATCAATCAAGAACATATTTGTATAAATAAGAGGCTATGGCATGGTGGGATCATAGGTCTAGTTTGAGGCGCAAGCAGTCCTATCTTGGGTTGGGGTTTATTTTGTTTCTAGCAGAGTTTGCATTGGCCATTAGACGCCGACTAGTTATAAATATATTTGCATAATTTTTGCAAGAATAATAATCAAATTATGTGTTACTTTAATTCTACGCTGTATTTTTATATATTATATTATATTTTTTGTTTTATTATCAATATTTTATTTCAAGCCGCTTAAGCTTATACGGTGTATAAGCTCAGTCAACAGTAATTACAATGCAGAGTACGTTCAAGTGGTCTAAGCGACACCAGGACAATGCCTGTTACGCGGGAATCCTATCAGACAGCATGCGGACAAAAATTACAATAATAATTAGAACTAACTACGGGCTATATAGTTAAGAATAAAAGTACAGGATAAAGTCGGTTGTAATCGGAACAAAGAACTGGAAAAGGTTCACGTAAAGTATAGTTAGAAGAGCAGGGAGTTTAGCCCATGTATCCCGAGGTATAAGTCAAATTTTATTATCTAAAAACAGAACGAATTTTCCATAGTTTCATAGAATTCTCTCTCTCTCTCTCTCTCTCTCTCTCTCTCCCTTATAATTATTGATGTGTATCTGGCATTGTATCTGGCTTATAAAATAATTTGATATTATTTTATTTTTATATGATTACGAATTGAATCGAGTTACATAAGAAGTTTAGATTCGGTACTCTTCAAATTCGTTTTTGGGGAAACGTTTACTCAAAGTTTTTAACCACTGTGCTTTTGGCTGTAGAGTCAGAGTTATGCGACAGGCAAGAGACGGGAAAGAACATTGTCAATGAAGTCGCCAGCCATAAACATTTACGATCTGACTGGCTTTCAGTTTATTGTCGCATTTTTCTGTTGGCCAAAAGCATGTTAACCCACATAAGGAAGATGGCATAATGAGTGTATAAAGTGTGTGATTCTTGTCTCTTTTCAGTCAGCAAGTCATGCCAATTGTATTGACAATAATCATATTGAATATAAGTCGCTATATATATCTCTCTCTATATATATATATATATACAAAGAGTCGGAGAAGAAGTAATCAGTATGTATAAAAAGATGGTAGAGAAGCTTGTGACTGAATCATCATACATTGATTGTTGGTCATATAAATACATAGATTAAGAGTCAGAAAACCTTTTATTGAAATGCACAACTTATGCATTATGAAATTAAAGGCAATATTGTTTAACCAAATGGAAACTGGTTACTCTCGTCTCTTATTTGACCAGCCAAGTTTAGGACAATACATACGTTGACCATTTGGGAGGCATGCTCCTTGCGAGATAAAGTTATCTGCCATGTTCTTGTGCTCATAAAAAAAGCAGGCCACAGAGGCTTTTCCAAGTGGGTGCCACAACAGGAAAGGCAGCATCAGCGGCCAAATTGAATAAACACATAACGAGACCCAATGCTGGGAGCTCCTCTCGAGCTCTTATGCTCTGATGCTCTCATCATGGACCAAGGAACGAAACGAAACGGTAATAAAACTTTTAGCCAGCCAAAGAACGAAAGTCGCACCAGAACCATTCAGTCGGCCAACTGACCTTAGTTGGTTATATCATATGTGGTGGAAAGCAAGGGTGGGTGCATGGGAAGGGGCGGTGTGGGGTTTTTCGGTTGCTGCTGCTGCTGCTGTGTGAGCAATAAAATTTTTTCGGCATACAACAAGGTAAATTGCTCTCGTAAGTATGCTACAGTTTTTCCTGTTTCTTTTTCTGCTTGTGGCACATTGAAAACGGAAGCAAGCGCCAAGGATGGCTGAGAGCCAAGGAAGCGGAAGGGGGTTGGTTAAACTTGTTCTTCGCTTTAACCCAACAATTGTGCTGGAGGAGTCATCTATGTGCGTTTCTTTTGCGTTTTAGAGCTCTCGCTTTTGCGAAATGAATTTAAATTGTGCTTACGGCAGCACCCACACACACACACAGGCAGTCAGTCAGCCAACCAGGCAGTCAGTCAGTCACCCGGGCAGCCGGGCAGTCGAGAAGTATTCTCTTTTTCAATATGGCGGCTATATACATATGGTTCATATAGGTGGTCCTCCATCTCTGATTGCTCCCCAAAGCCATATACATTTCCCGTTTTTCTTTTATATTCTCTAAATTGCATTTCATGCGAATGGCTGTGGGATGATTGGTGAAGTTTACCTGATGCCGCATATAAAAATTACGCTGATTATATAAGCGGGTATCCTGGCTGCCATCTTTGTGTTTTCTTGTTTTTTTTTTATGGATTTTCAATGGCTTTGATTGTCATTGGCAATTGATTGGGACTAACGAAGACACGTTTCATTGCGTTTTCTACTTTGAAGATGATGTTGCGTCTTTTGAACTGGTTGCCAATTAGTGACAAATACTTACAAACACATACGCACACACCCACACACACACATACAACCGTACTCGCTTGTGTTACTTTCAAAAAAGAAAAAAAAAACATAATAATAAAAAGAAGAGCTGTAAAAATTGCTGCCAAATGGTTTAGTCTCTTTGCTGGCTCCTTTCGTTGCATATGCTTTCCGCCTTTTTCTTTCATTGTTTCACTGTTCATTTCATTGCTGGGAAAAAAAAGAAAGTAGAAAAAAAAGGAAAAGCAAGTAACCGAGAATTCTGTAGCATTTTGCACACATGAAATCACTTTTGGCCATTGTATTGTGTCTTCAGCTCAGAGATAGGTTGCTCTCAGTAATCATTGATATGATATGAAGAGTTGCAAGAAATAAGATACTATCTAAAATAGATAATGAGTTGAAAAAGGAACAATAGTCTTCAACATTCAATTGAAATTGGGTTTATATTAAGCAAAGGAGCTAAGTAACTGATTACTTTTAGAAACTGTAAATCACAGAAAGCATTAGTTTAACTAGTTAACTTTTAACTTGTACGGAAATGTCTGCATAAGCAATATTATTAAGATTTAAGGAAAAGGATTAAAAGGAATCACCAATTAAATATTCCAAAATAAAAGTTAAACAAATTGGTATTAGACTAAGAGTATAAATGAAAGGATCTGTGACTTGTACATCAGAAAAACGTCCTCTATTTAGGTACATCAGGCAATATATATGTTATATAGAATCTTCTTATAACTAGCAATCATTTCTAACACAGATAAAGTATGATCACCTATTCATAATCGAAACAATATACCCCTTATATAGATTATTCCAAAAAAGTTAAAACATTTCAACTTGAGTAAACACTTTCAAGCAACAATAATAGCAATGTCAATAAAATAAGGAATTTCCATAATTGTCTGTATTTAATAAACTCAAAGTTTTAATTAACACAAATTTATAAAAAACACAAAAAAAACTTTTAAATAATAAACCTTTTAACAGCTGCCTTTGACTTCTCATTTTGACTCTCTTTTTACATTAAATACACCTAACTTCTCCATGCCAAACAATATTTTGCAATTCAAGTTGACTGCACTCGGAGCTCAAGTTGTCATATCACACACACACACACGCACACACACAAAACGAGAAATTTCCTTTCAGTTTTCTTTGCCATTCACTCGAGTATCACATTGTACAAATATATGTTCTATAAATTCAGCATTTCTGTTTTGCTTTTCCTTTATGGCTCCCAAATGCTGTCAACTTTGTACACTCGTTAGTTTGCCTGTTCCTCGATATGATGTCAGTCCCAGACCTGAATCCGGCCCATGCTCGTCATATGTCAGACATATTGTTGCTTTTGGCTGACTTTACATGTACTCATCATCGCATTTTGTTAAAATACTTTTAAAATGATTTGTCTGCCAACTTTTTGTTGGTGTGTTTGAAGCAGGATTTCCCTGTGTGTGTGAATCTTTGTTTACGCGTTTGTGTGTGCGTGTGTGTGTTTGTGCTTTACTGTAATTGCAATGCACTTTTGTGCAATTGTTTCTCTGACCAGCCCCCCCCCTGGGTTGTTGTTTGTGTTTGCCAGTTTTCGCCTGACCAACATAAAAACGTCTCTAAACTAATTTTGCGGCATGTCTATTAAAGTAATTGTTTAAGATTTTGGTCTATCCACTCCAGGATTCATCTGTAATCTAAATACTCTTCCAAGGATGCTTTTAATCACAATATTGAATATCCCTTAAATTTAATTGTGCTCTGAAGCTACTCGGAAAAGAGCTTCCTATGGTTCAATAACTTGGCCAAGCTTAATAATATTTACAGGCAATAATTAGAAACTTTGCTAAGCAAACGGATCTCTGTGTATGAGTGTGTGTGTGTGTGTGTAAGGGTGTGTATATGTGTGCTTTTGTAATCTACTTTGTTTTTGCAACATGCTAAAGTTAAACTTATTCTAAAAATGTTAGTTCCAAGGTTGTTCCCAGGTTGAGAATGAGTTTTAAGCTGCTTAAAGTTCATGAGGAACAAAATGCGGAACTACATTCTAACAATATCTTTTGATTTTCCAAGAATAATAGACTTGAATAATAATTATAATGAAAAGAGCTAAAGATGAAAGAGAAAAGGATCGACTATATTTTCATTTCTATCCCACAAGGTATAGGCATTTGCATCTAATTGTCATGCATATTGCAATTGCAATTGTATTTCCCCCTGGAACTCTGGCCGAGAGTAAATATTTATTTCAATAATTGCAAAATCTCATGGCGAATGGAATGAAAGGTGTCTGTCAATGAAAGGTTCCATGACTTTCATTTCGTTTGCCTCGCCTTTTTTGATAGGGATTCGAGGTGCATAAATACTGGTCCATGCAATTCATTTCGATTTGACAAACACTCCGTTGCAGAGAATCACACAAAGCCATTCTATAGTCAACTATATGGCACATTTAAAAGCCATGATGGCAAGGGGAGTGGACAGGGAGAGACTAACATAGCAGTGAAATAACGCAATGAAAATGCCAGCAGCCCAGTCACCAGCAACGCACACAAATTTTGCTACCCTCTACCAATAGAATTAGAAGGTTGTGTTAGACATCGATATATGAAATCTTTTATATATAGAATTTACCCAAAGTAAGTCAGATCAAGCATAATTAAATATTTTTCTTTCTAAAAATAATTCCTGCCGGCATCATAACAAGGGAACCTTGCTTCTAATCGTTGTAACTCCGTTTTTATTCTATCTAAAGACATTAAAAGATTCCAAAAGATTGTTTAAATATAGTGAAAAATGCTATAAAATTTAAATGCTTTTCTATTTTATTAGTTAGCAATAAAAATAATAAAAAAATAGATAAAGTTTCCATTTATATGATACAAATGAAGGGTATCAGATAAACGGTGACTCAACACATTGTAGAGAATTTTTTAATAATCAAAACGAAATGGGAACTAGCCACGCGTGGAATGTGGAAAGCCAAAGCTAGCGTGGAAATTTGTGTGGCCTTGCGTTTGCTACCAAATACCCTCCATAAATTATAATACAAAGAATAAAAAATAACAAAAATCCATAGCTTTTGATCATTTTTATACACATTTTTTATATCTGTTTATATGTACATACATATAATACATATGTATGTATAAAGCTCCCGTCCCTTCCACCACAAATATATGTTTTTATTGTGTTGGGCCCAAAAGTTGGTAAGGATTGGGTTTTGAGTTTGGGATTGGGATTGGCATTGGGTTAGTTTGTTCCCTTTAAATTGCCTAAGCAAATAAAGACAAGGATGGCAATAGACGAAAAGAAGACGAAGAAGAGAAAGCTGGTTATATTGCTGGCAATGCCGCAAATACTTTGCATACTTTCAGGCTCTTGCTGTCTTATTGTGTGTATCTTCCACATTTTTGGCATTGATGAGCGAATTTGCGGGGCGTCAGAATTATTTGATAACCTTATTTGCCTTGGCCCCATAATTTGATGCCATCATTTCAACATCAGCCTCACATCTCATGTCAGACAGGGCAACAAGGAATCTCAAACAGGCCGAGAATGTTTCATATTCTCGTGTCCCAAATTGATGTAGAAACCGAGGGATATATACAACAAGACCGTCTTCTTGCCACTGCCAAATTGACAGTTCAAAGTTGAGAGTTGAAAGTCGAATGAAGGGAAAGAAAGCATGTCGAGAGTTTCCAATGAAGTCGCTCGCTTGTCATATGCACTTTTCACTTTTAGGCTGCTTGACTGTTACCTCGAGAGTGCCAAGAACTTTTGCCACTTGCATGCGCATGTCTGTGACAGTAACCGTATCAGTTTCCCCAGTCAGGTGGGCCCCGAAAAATTGGATTGAAATTGTTTCAATTTTCGTAAAAATGGCGTAAAATTTAAACGGTCCATGCGAAATTTATAAAAGCCACAACCACTCACAGCTAGCTAGGCGGAAGTGCAGAATGTGTTGGAGGACAGGAAACGGATGTTAGGCGCACAACGGGAACTCCATGAATATACATGAGCTGAAACTGAAGTAGCAGCAAATCCTTTTAAGAAATACCACCACTGTCATGCCTGAATGGCATTACAACATTTTGCAGAAGCGGTTCCGAGTTGTCCAGATGCCAATGCAATGCTCAAGTTCAATGAAAGAGCCAAGTCTCTACAAATGGTTTAATAAATTGGCTTGAGTGTGGTAAGGATTAGAGAGAGTATCAGCAATTATTATTTATCTGCAGCCAAACATTCGTTGCACCTGAAATACCTGAATTGATTGCAGCTAACTAAAAGTTGGCCAGATTAAAGACCACTTTATTGAAGTACTGAACGAACGATTCGCAATTTGTAGTACGTAAGCGGTTTAGTTACTTGTGTGTGTGTGCAAAGCTCTAGGCCAATTAAAGGAGGCAGCCTTTTTTTGGTAAATAAAGATAAAAAGTTGAATTGTTGCTTACAGATTTTCATCCTTTTACCAAAGCTATGTCTGAAGAGCTAAACAAATGAATTAAGAGTGACCGAGGTCAGCACAAAGCAAAGTCACTTAACTCAACTGTCAATGGTAGACGGGCGCTCATTAAGCTGCGACTTTAAGCATGGGAATGATAGTGACAGGCACACGCACACACACATGCATACACACACATACGCATACAGGCATCGAATCGTGGAGTTACTGCAAACATCCTCTTCTATTCGTCAATCAATGCTCAGAACTCGCAGAACTTCTTCTTCTTCTTCTACTTGGCAGTTGCTGGCTGTCACATACAGCAAATGCTAAAATGACAAACGGAAACTTGACAAACAGCAGCTTTTCCTTCTCCTCATTCACCTCCTTCAACAACAGCAGCAACAATGGCAACAACAACAAAAGCAAAGATAATTCCACTATTCACTTTTCCTCTTTACCAATTTACTATGGGTTAAATAACAACTTTTTGTGCACTTAATTAATTTTTCCTTTCATGAGAAACTTTTGGTAAGTGAAATTTTTAGTAAAAGAATTTAAATATAAATGAAATTTATCATAGTTTTGGATCAAATTCCAAAAATTTTATATTAATCATAAGGAATCTTAGATCCTAAAACTATTTTCTAAGAGCAAACCTTTTAACAAAGTTTTAACCAAGTTTCCTTTCCTAAAGCATTATCTAAAGGTAAGACTAAGCAGTACACATTTTAGTTGAATTTTATTTCCTGTACGAAAGATTGTATCTATTTTTGATTTCATTGACTTTTCTTATTTGGTTTTAGTGTACTCAATTGTTATATTTTATCCATTGTACTGTGTGTGCTACTAATTTTGCTGTTTGCTCTACTATTAGTTATTTCTTTTCCGCAACGGAACGTCCATTCTAATCAATTAGCAGCTGACTTTGGTTGGATGCGTGGCCAAGAAGGGGAGAAAAAAAAAAAACTAAAGGACTCTGGGTAAACTCTTTGGAGAACAAAGCCAACAATGACAACAACATTGTTGTATGAAAGTAACTGGCTTCCGTCCCTCTCTCCCCCCTATGTTTAGTCAGTTTTACTAAATAATTTAATGCCAGTAAGATAATAATGCTTATTAAGCAATTTTCATTAATCGCGGCGCTACTTGACGTTCATTATAATCCTAGCAAGCAGCAACAATGATGACAGTGAGACAAGGACACAGATAGACAAGAATAATGTCCGAATATGGCACACTCTTTAAATGTTTAACTCAAGTTAAATAATGTCTTAGGAAATTGTTTCCTTAAATTCTATTTTTAAATCACTTCCCATTGATAATACTCTTCCAAAGATCCTTAACTAACTGATTATATCGGTTAGAGGAAACTTGTTATGCCTTTCTTCCCGTTTAGGGTAATATACTCTCAAGTGGCCTGGTCTTGAGATATCTAGCCAATCGATCTATTGTATACGTATATATGTATGTATGTATGTATTCCCATCAACCAGAGATACCCAAATACCATTCATCCAGTATCTGCTTACTCTCCCCCACTTTTTTTGTTGTTACCCCTTCTATAAGGCTGCAGCTTACAAGCGTCTCTTGTATATGGGTGTATGGGGGTGTGTGTGTGTGTGTGGGAGGATTGGGGGAACCTCCTAGTACAATTTATTTGTGTTTGCATTGGTTTGGGTGTTGACTTTGACATTTGTTTTCTATGGCTTATCCTTCACAGCCAGCTTTTTCTTCTCCATTCTCCTTTTCCCTTTTTTTTTCTTGCTGCCATCTATTTAGCCAAGTTTCGTTTTTCATTGTGTAGACTTAGTGGATGTCGCTACAATGGTTTTTAAATGGTCGCTCAGGCTTTGTTGGCACCGCCCCCTACCCCCCCTGGAATGGCTCCACAACTTCACTCCGATTTCATGGCTGCCTACTTTACGACCAATAAAATCAGAAAGCTTGAGGCGCTCCCCTTACCCAGTTACCCAATTCTTACCCAGTTTCAATCTTCCACAGTTGGCACAAGTACAAAAGCAATACTGGCTTTATTTATCTGTGCAACTTGAAATTGAAAAGATTTCTCTGTGCGTAAAGAAAGCGAAAATTAAATGTATAAAAGTATAGAAGAACAAGCTATAAAAAGATGGAACGTACATATATTAAATGTAGAACTCTGGGAGGGGACTACACACACACTCACACACTGTGAAGTGGTGTGTCTTTTATGCATGAGATTTATTTATTTACCAGCTATTTATTGTACACAAATTGGAATGGAAACCCATTTGAAACAAGTTCAAGTGTGTCATTGGTAACTTGGTTACTTCATTCTGCCGCTGCATTAATACGTAAAATTTCCAATGATGCTGCAATTCAGCACACAAATTATATACACGAAAATACATTTACATATATACACTCATACTTATATATACATATATATATACTCTTAAATCGACTGCACAGTTTATGAGTGTGAGAGAAGCCAATTTCCTCTGACACTTGAATGTTTGTTTTCGCCTCTTTCCTATGGCCACTTTTGAGGGGTTTAATTTGCCAGTCAAGCACCTTGTCAACACAAATGAATTTGCAAAAAGGAAGAGACCAAAAAAGAAAACAAAAACAAAATATATATTTTATAATTAAATGAAAATCACAGTTTTGCCCCGTGCCAATAAATAAAAAAAAAGAAACCATAAAAAAATAAAACTAACAGCGCGGAGGTGCAGACGCACTGAGTTTATTTTTTATATCCTAGCAAAGATTATAAAAAAATTGTGCAGATATATTTTATTTTAATGCACATAAAACAGAGTCTCTGAAACATATTATCTGTATATAGAAAAATGAATTTATTTAAATATTTACCATGAAAATGCTGGATAAATTTATATAAAGTAAACAAATCATTATCTTAAGCCAAAAGAAAATGACAAGATTAAATTATAAGATTAAATGAAATTAAACAACAAAATGTCTTGAATAAATTAGAAAAAATAAACAAGACACTCAAATATATCTACAGAATAAAAAAGAGAAGAAAGAACAATTTTTAATAATTCCTTATTATTGAGATAAAAACATGAATTGAACGAATTAACAGGATCAATTTTTGTATGCCAATCTTTTTTCTCCTAAGTATAAATGAAAAGAGAAATTTCTCATTACATTTTACAACACTACACCAATTCATCACTGGTCCATCAATCACACTTATAATGTAATGTTCCGGTTAAAAAAAAAATTTCAATAATGTTTGTCTGTTTCAGAAATATCTGTTGATATTTTCGCTTTATTTTTGTGTTGGCGGTTAAAGTAAATTTACTATATCTTATAGTTCTCTGATCCGACTGATTTTCATTCTTTGTCTGCCTGATGAATTAAAGAGCTTATCTACCAAGTTTCAATCCTATAGCTTAACTTTTAAGGTCTATTTTGTGCGAAGAAACAGACAGTCCGACAATTATCTGACAAATTTTATAATACCCAAGAAAAAAAAAAGAGAAAAATTTTAGAAAACTGTAGAATATTAAACTCTCCATTGGAAAAAAAATAAAAACAGAAACTCTGCCTAAAATAAAACTCTTTGGTACATTTATTCGTATTCATTTGCTTTGGTTTCTATATGAACATTTAATTTATTTCATTTTCGTTACGCAAAGCAGAGCAAATACAAAAGTTACATAAACGTTTATTTGGTTTTCTTCATTTGAAGTAAAATTTATATATTCGTTATTGAGAATGTTTGCAAAGGAATATTTTCATGCAAGGCTTTTGGTTATACATAAAAGTTTTGGCTAAATTAGTCAAATAAATGGCTCAATCTGTTTTAAAAGACTTTTTAAAAGAAATGTACAAAACAATAGTTAGTCTGATGATGTTCTTTATGATATCATAGGATGTTTAGTTTGTTGTCGTAATCTTATTGATCACAATTCGTCTATTTTGATTTCTTAAATAAAAAAACAATTAAATTTATTCTTTATTAAACTTGCCTGTCAAACGCTTTTAATGTTAATTCAAATTTTAAAATTTTAATTAATTTTAAGGTTTTTTATTTTAATTTTTAAGGTTTTCTCAATTCAGAATTACCAGTTACTCATCTTCTTGTTGAACTAAAACGAGCTTTAAGTAAATTAAAGATATTTAAGATATAAGTCGTAAGACAAAGAGTTTAAATTGCGATTTTTTTCTTTTTTTTCAATATTAAACATTAAATCAAATCAAATTTAAAGTTGCTTAAAAGTAAAGATGTTGTTATTCCTAGTTTTCTATATCCAACGCAAAAATATCTCCTAGGGAATTACTTTTTATAGCATACTGAACTGCAAATGTTGAAAGGAGTTGTATTCATTCAAGTGAATGGTACTCTATTCCAATTTAATTCTTAATTTATTTAATAACAAGTTTATTAATATTGGTCATGTCCTTGAGAGTTCTCTCTAATCTTATTTACATAAATAATTGGTATTTTGATATGTAGATAAACCACAGAAGGAATTTATTTTTATTAATATAAGTTTATTTGAAGATTTGTCCATAAGTGAACGTTGGTTGACATGTCACATCTTAGATTTCTATTAAATTTAGTCGCATTCTTGCTGTAGTTAAACGCTCCATCTTTCTCGTCGTTGCCACTATTCTTGATGTTATGGTTATGTGTAAGGGTTACCAGATCTCATTCCACACTAATTTGATTTCTTAAATGTTGAACTCAACTAGCAAATAATTAAATATTTAAGCAACTGTAAGGGCATACAATCTTCGGTTCGGCCTAAATTAAACCAGCCTTTGCTTTACTCTCTGTTTTGCTGCTTGTTTTAACAATGAGACAGTCAATAAATGCTTCAATGAATATTCATAATATGTTTGAATAGTCTTTATATTCCACATATGTATGTACATATGTATGTACATAATTTTTATTAATTGACTGTATTAACTCTGCTATAAATGAAAATTTTGAAATATTCAATGATAATTATGAGCGCCAATTTATACTTTTTGACAAGCTCTTTCATCAAACGAGTTTTTCTCTTCATTTGCCTTGAGCTAACTCAAATATAACATATTTTCGTAGAAGGAAATTAAACAAAACTAAATCATAAAATCACACAAAACGTTGGGGAACACTTTTGAGTTGCATTCAACGGTCTCAGGTGGAGTGTAGCATTCTTAAAAAGGGGTGTGGCAATTTGCCAAGTAAACAAATAACATTGGCACACACCTGTTCTCCAACCGTAGGGTAAACATTCCCTCTTTCATCTCCTGCATCTGTGGCAAGAGCCCGTAGCTCTTGAATAAAATAAAAAGTTTTTGTTTATTAAATAAAAATAAATGCAAGTTAATTAATTAAAAGTTTGAACAAGATAGAGCATGCACAAAATTAACAGCTGTCTGTGTTGCTCGAGTGTGCCAGTGTGCTAAAACACTCGCCGAAACTCAGCTAAAAAGTATGTTAAGCTTAATTAGAGCCCCCTCTCCAGTTTGAGATCTAAAGAGAACTTGATGCTTACTCAATGATATCCCTCCGCACATTTCCTTGTCATACTCATACTTTTACTCTTGCTGTTGGCCATTTTTTGTCATATGTAGCATAATTTGGCATCCAAATTCAAATAAAACAACACGAGCACAAATGATACAAGGCAAGGTTAGCCAATGCCAAGAGCAAGATCTTTGGCCACTGCGTCAATAATATCACAGTGTGAGATCAACAATAAGAAAAAACCAAAAAAAAAGGCTGGTTTATATTTTACTAAACAAATATCAGAAAAAGATTTTAGGAGATAATATTTTATTAACAAATATTAATATTGATTGAAATGTACACAGGTTTCCTTTCTTAGTTTTAGCAAGTTTTTTAAAGTGGGATGTAACTTTTTAAACTATATTAAATACTGATTGATTATCTGATAGATCTAGATTATAGGTTAGGTACGTTTCATCAAGTAATCCTTTTTGTATTGTAAGTAATTTTTACAATAATGACGACTTGGATAACATGTCGAATGAGCTAAGAGCTGATATCAACTACATACATTTAATATAGAGAGAAGACCAGTCCAATATATATATATATATATACAGATATATATATACATATATATAAACTTATATATATAAATGCGCCACGCTAAATTGAATTTTTAGAAAAAAAAAACATGATTTTTCGTGACATTAACATTGGCACTTTGGGGCGGTCTGTGCAAGGCGTTGTATGGATGAGCAGCCAATGGAAATGGATAGATGAAAACATTGGGGAACAGCTGCCCCAAGAGCATTTCGTATATGCGTATGTGTGCGTGTGGGTGTGTGTGTGTGGATCTATGTGTGTGGTTCCATAATGATTGCTTCCGTTGTAGCTGTCATCAGTTGTCAGAGGCCAACCTTCTGGCTCTCAATGCATTTCCGTTAAACAGGAATCTATGTATGTATGTATGTGTGTAATATACAACAAAAAAACAAGGTTGCCGTCTCTTTGCCTGTTTCCTTTCCCCTCTGGGGCATTTACTCTCTTTGTCTGATTTTATCAATTTGAAACTTGTAATCTATTTATAAACCATTGAAAAAGTGAAAGAAATTCATTTAGCCACAAAAATTAATTATACGCCCACGGGTCAAACTGGGCGTTTGCTCCCCGACTACAAAATTATAAATTTTAAATAAAAACAATAAAAAAAAAAAGCAAAAAATAAATGAACACGCGAAAGAGCAACAAAAAAAAAAAAAGAAAATATGAACGCCTCTGCGGTAGCACTTTGATGAGCAAACATTTCATATAAGTTGAGTAAAAAATAAACAGAAGAATCAGGCATTTTCCTTCTATAATATTTATGCACACTTAAATAATATTTTTAATATACTAAAAATATATATCTTTTCTCATACAAACGAATCTATATGTATGTATGTATATATATTATTTTTCTTATTCTTTTTTCTTCTCTTCTTGTCTTTGCAGTTTACCAACTTGGAATAGCGCCAGGGCGTGGCATATGTTTTCTCTCATGGCTCTGAACTTCAACTTGGGACAGTTGCCTTAATTAACAATCTACCCATAATGCAATTTGCAATTTGATAATCTCAAAATTTAATTCAACAAAAAATACAACAATTACAAAAACAACAAAGAGAAACGAATTGTAAAAAGAAAATTAGCAAAATAAGAGGAAAAACTGATATATTGAAAAAGTGTCGCAAGAAAAGAAAGAAAAAGTCTGTGCTATAAACTGAAAAATAAAAACCCCTACGCGACTGCTCCGTCTAATTTAAGGCCAATTTGTTTTCTAACAACAACAACAAGAACAGCAGCAGCAACAACAACAACAACTAAAAATCAGGCAAAATGCGAGCGTTGAAAGCGTGTGCGAACAAGAAAATAAAACATCATCATCAGGAAATAAATTTAGAAAAAAGAACTCATATATAAAAATATAAATTTACATATAAATAAATATGTTGTAGCATAGACTGACGACTATTCATATATGTATGTATATATGTATATATACAAGAAGATCTAAAGATACCACAGGAAAAAAGAAAAACTAAAAGAAACAACAAATCAAAAAGGAAAACAAGTTTCCATGCTCTTAATATTTCTATACCCTTGCAATTTAAAGCGATCCTTACAATATGATATGAATACACTTAGAATGAAATAGTTAATTAAAAATGTTTCATTTATTTTTAGATTTATTAACATTTTCATAACATTTGAGTTAGTTAGCTTGAACCACTTTCCTCTGTTTCGTAATGGCTAGCAAAATCAGGTTTGGGGTATGCGAGTACCACAGTAGATTATGCCAATTATCTACATGTGTCAAAGTCAGTGTTGGTAAATGTAGATAATCATCAACATAGTGTACTTATGAAGCCAGTTACATTTCAAATATAAATTTTTTTGTAAAATTTCTCACCTTCGATCAAACATAATGATATTTGTTTATTGGAAACAGTCAAAAGTCCTTTAAATTATTTTATAATAGAAATCGCAACAGTATTAAAAATCAATTTAATCAAGCATATATTTTATGTATTTTTGCAATTTTAAAAAATTATTATTCATACTTTTTATACATCTAAATAAATAGATGTACCCATTTTAAAAGTGAATAATATAAATAAAATTATGAGTATTTGCCACAACTTAGTTGCTTAAAAAAGGAGGGCTAAGACAAAAAAAAAACATATACCTATATATTTTAGTACATATATATGTATATATATTTTGTGTAGATTTAGCGGACATAAGCAAAAAGATAGGCGGCGTTTGAAGCTAGTGACATTCTTTAGTACAGCTGTTGTCATATAAATCATTAGCAATAATACAGGGTGCCTGTTTGTTTCTTCTAATCGATACCAATTTAAATGAAAAACAAAAACATTTTCAGAAACAATTATTTAGTTGTTCGATTTCAAAAGTAAACAAAATCAGTTTGTATTGTCTTAGCTAGAAACAACACCCTGTATTTTGGCGCGAAATAGACCAAAACACGCACACGCATCATCAGCCAACATTTTTGCGTCAGTAAATAAACAAATATTGATTCAAATCAATACAAATGGCCAAAGCAGCAACAACAAGAACTTAATAACATATTTTACATTTGCAAAAAAGTGATTAGAATCGATCAAATTTTCGTTTCTGGTTTTTGGTCCTGATTGTTTTTCCATAATTTACTTTTTATAGCGCAACAAAATCGAAAATTTGAATTAGTGGCAAAAGAAAAAACTAGAACCACTAAAAATAAATGGAAGCCAAGAAATGTTAAAAATAAAACTAAAAGAGACCAATGAAATTTTGGTGGCAGCAGCATCATCATCAACATCATCAGCAGCAGCAAGAGAATCATCTAAGCGACGCGGACTCCCACTTCTTCGCCCTCTTACCGCACTCCGCACAGCAGCCGCAAAAAAATGAACAAAATTAAAAAGCAGCCGCTTGAAGCTAGAAAAAAACTCAATCAACGAGAAGCATATACAAAAACAGAAGCCTCACAGTAAAATAGCCAAAAAAAGAATACGAAAAAAAAAAAAAAACAGACCCAAGAAAAGAGAAACAGAACGATAAGTCCAGTCACCGACAGCGTCAGCGTCCGTGCCAGCGTCGTTTGCCTCCATAGCAGCAGCAGCATTATCAATAGCAGCAGCAGCAGCAGCGACGGCGACAACGAGGCCATCATCATCCATTGAGTGGGCGTCGTCAGGCAGGGACAGCAGCCCGTAGTCCGCAGTTAGAAAACCGTTGGACGTGAAAGTTGACGGGGACGTTGACGTCGACGTCAACGCACCACTTTTGCGAATCAATTTCCGTTGCGGTGGCCCGTTTCAGTTTTGATTTCAACGTTGTTAGCACCGAGCGTGTCGCGAATTTCTAATGGCGGTCGTTGCCGGCGGTGTGAATTAATACGACCAGCGAAGGGGTCGATGCAACAAATACCCAAAATCGTACAAACAAATAGTGAGACCAAATAAGCAAGCAATAGAACCAAATCAAGTGTTAAACGATCACAGAGTGAATAATGTTGCTGGACTTTGATAATGGCCATAGGCCCGATTCCGTAATAGCAACATCGGCAATAGCAGCAACACGGATAACACGAGGTGAGCGAGGAATCAGCAGACACAGAACAAGCGCCACAAGGATACGCAAAAGACGCTGTTGCTGTGGTCAGACAGAGACCCTGAAGGAGGAGCAGGATAAAGTGGATGAGCAGCCGCAGCAATTGCGACTTGATTCTCACCGAACAACGAGCAATCCTTGCAGCAGATTCAGCCTGTTGGGCCTAACCGCAGCCACAGCAGCAGCTATGCTACACACAACGAACGCTCTGTCGGCAACAGTTGCCGATGCCATTGTACTGCCATTGCAGAGCATTGCCACACCCTTACCGCCCACATCCATGCACGCATTGAATGCAACGCTGCTGAGCGGAGCCAGCTCGGCTTTTCTCAATGAGAGCAGCAACATCAACAGCAGCGGCAGCAACAACAGCTTTGCCATGGGCGAAGCTGGCGAGGATTGGTTTGATGATGTGGTCTGGCTACTGAAGGCATTTGTAATGCTGTTCATTATTATTGCCGCCATTTGCGGTAATCTCCTTGTTATTATTTCTGTGATGCGTGTTAGAAAATTAAGGTGAGTATAGTTACTCCAACTACCGTTAAACTTTCATTCATCCATCCATCCATCCATCAGTTCACTCACTCAGTCACTCACTCAAACTGTAATTATCTGTGAAAAAGCAATTAGCGCTGCTTTCGCTGTGTAATTCTTGCACCCACACCTTGCCCACCCCTCATCTACTAATTTGCATAAAATTGTTACAGCTCCTCTCTCTTTTGCACTCACGCCTTTGTCCTCAGGCTGTCTTGATTGCCAATTTGCAGAGTTAACTTCCCTCTTCCCCTTTCCCTGTAACACAGAAAAGGAAACAAAACACAACAAAAAAAAACAGAAGAAGGAGAAAAAATGAGAAGCATTTTGCTTTCTATGCGCGATTTTCGTCAACTTTGCATAAAATTCATGCACGTCCGTTTTGCCACGCCCCCAGATGTCTTAAAACGCCCATGCTGCTTACCTGCCCGTCCGTATTCCATGTCCGCTTCCGCGTCCTTTGCTTTCGGAAATTGTATGTCCTGGGTTCCAGTTTTTGTATTTTATGCAGATTCGCTCCATTGTCCCTTATTTATTTAGCTTATAATTGAGCGCCCAACTTTCCTTTCTTCTTCTTGTTTATATCTCCCGCCATTTTCCAACATTTTCAACTGCAACATTTGCACATTTCTCTTTCATTCCATTCCCATTCCGTACCAAATCCCTTCCCTTACACATCTCTGATATGACAGCTACAAAGAGCAATGCGGCATTCATTATTTTAATGACAAATTAACTTTTATGACTTTATTCACGAATCCAATTTGCATGCTAAGGGATACTTAATTGCCAGAACGCAGTATTTTGAGTTAAATATTGAGTTTCATTTTTACTTAACTCTCTGACAACAAAGAAAACTCTACAAATACATCAAATATGCTTTATAAAAGGATCCCCCTGTATTGTGTATTGAAGGAATCCTGTATAAACTTTTATCAACAATTTTATTGTGAAAGATTTTGAAAAAGATTTCATTTTTATTTTTTTCTTTTTTTGTTAGTTCTAATGACTTGCTCATCATAATAATAAACCAATAAACCTTCGCATTCAAAACGTTTCATTCGTTCTCACACACACCCACATACATACACACTGATAGACAGACACACACATATACATACACTTGTCAACATCTCGGAACGACCTCGTTACATGCGCTGTCAACTGCCGGGTCGGGGTCCGCCGTTGACGTCCTTCGCTCAACGTTTCTCATATTGAAACACATTACCATAAAATACAGAGAAAAAGCCAACAACAAAAACAAGTTTTCAGTGATAAATGATGAGACGTCAGCTGGCTTTGGTTCATTAATATTTTTAGTTATGCTTTAATAACTGGCAGGCAAATCAATTTAGCGCTTCATAAAACAGTTCTTGTTCACTATCTTGCCACCGTTCATCACTCCACGGCCCACTCTTTGGCAACATAATCAAAAAGTTAACTTTGTCGCATCCTCATCTTACAGGCATGCAATCAAAAGTTGTTGCCGCTGTCAGAGCTGAGCCTCATCCCATCCAAACAGCTCTCAACACTTGACAGCTAGAACCTCCTTCAATCCTCCAACTTTTCACTGCGGCATATTAATTTTTTTTGTTAAGTGCTCCACGCACATTTTTTTGCAATAAAGGAAACTTTAAATGCTCTTGGCCAAAACTTGCGCGTGGCAAAAAAAAAATGAAAAATAAAAAAGAGGCAAAAAAGCAAACTTTTGCCAGATAAGAAACAAAAACAAAAACTATGGAGTAAAAGGGAAAAAGGGCATAATTAAGGTTGAACGTCTCTTAATTTCTCCTTTTGCTGCAGCTAATGAGCAGCATTTTATATAAGAAGTATTTATAAGTGACTTGCGTAAGGACAGGCATCGGCCGGGACTCAGAACAAGATATTTAGGTACTTAGAGACACTAATGAGGATGCCAATGATGATGATGTCTTTGACTCTGCCTTTTGTTGTTGCCTTGTCAAGGATGGCTAAAATTTAATTTCACCTAAGTGAGCAAATATTTCATAGAATTTGAAAAAGCATAATGCTTCTTCTTATACAATGGTCAGTTGCCATCTAAGCTCTCCATCTCCACCCTAACTCCCACTCGCTCTTTTCGTCGCCTCTTTCTCTTTAACTTTCTATTGTTCTTTGCCGCATATACTCGTGGATATTACGCATATGTAGCGTAAAACATTGGAATAGAAAAAAAATGTGACAATTAAATGCCGTTCCCAGCATCGAGCACACGCGCCCGCCACCTCAAAGAGAAAATGGAAATGGAACGAAAATACAAAAACACACAAAAAGAAGAACAACAGCGCGCCAACAGCGGCAACAACGGCAACAACTTTGGCAATTAAGGCAGCTTATGGTTTTTATGAGAGCATAAATTTAAAATGTTCTATGCACAATAAAATTTTTTGTTTGCCAAGCGAATTTTAAATTATTTGCTAAAGATGATCCAAACCTACAAATATAAGTATATATATATATGTATATATATACTTATATATGACTGTGACCATAGGCATGTATATATATATATATATATATGTATATATAGTAAAAATGTATATACATGCTGTATATATACGATATATACATCATTTAGGGGGAGCTAGGAAGGCTCATTAACGCACTCACAACGGCGCCGCCGCTTCACTTGAAGGATGCGCAAATGCCGGGATCTGGCAACTGTTTCCGCTAACTGTAAGCGTCTCTTTTCACTCGTTCCATCTGCCTTATGCTCCCGCTTCTTGGTTTTTCTCCTTGTTTTAAATTACCCAAGCTCTGTAGTAGATTATTGGCAACGGCTTTCCTAGGCTGACTAATGGTAAAACATTTACAAAATGGCGGCGATTTGTTGCAATTAACGTTAAAAAATGTTAAAAGTCCTTTTAGTTACTTCTTCTTGATGAAGAGAGAGCTCCGGTCTTTCAACATTAAAGAAAATACCATAATAGACAATGCTCAAGCTATTTCTAATCGACAATGCAATTTAAATTCAATTTAAATAACAAATATGGAAAAATTGCAAACCTTTATCCATTTGTTCCAGTGTCCTTAAGGGTAAAATCACTGCAGTACTACTGTCGTTCGTTCGTTTGCCAACTCTCCCTGCGGTTTTCAATTATGCCCCATGCTGGCCATTACAAAGGGGGACCCATTTAAGCCACAGGCGGGCCTTGCCAAACATACGAATACGACAAATGTCAACTTATACATAAATACATACAAGCCTTCATGCACACACACTTACGCACACACACACACATATATATATAATGTGAAGGCGCACTCATATACAACAGCATTCATGCATCACGCATCCTTTCAGTGGTTCCATACGATATCCTGATTAGCTCGCCCACCATTTTATTTGCATTTCTCTCTTTCTAATACCGATTCTCTTCTGTTCTGTTCTGATTTCTCTTTGCAGAGTTATAACGAATTACTTTGTAGTTTCCTTAGCCATGGCTGATATAATGGTCGCTATTATGGCCATGACATTTAACTTTAGTGTGCAAGTAACTGGGCGGTAAGTACAAAGACAAACAAAACAACAAAACTACAATAGCAGCAACAAGAAGTAAGCAAAACTATGGCAAAAATTACAACTGCAACTGCTCAATGCGAGACCAAACACAAATGCCAGTCACAATGTTGAAAAAGTCGAATGGGAGAGGGTTGTAGAAAGGGTGGGGGGAGGGCGGACGGACGGTTGCAACAGTGCGGCCAGTAGCTGTAAAATAAACAACCAAAAACAAAAATCCCTGAAAAATGAAAGCAACGTTTATTTATGCCCCAGTGAGACCATGATTCTACCTCTACTTCTCCCTCTACCTCTCACTCTCTCTTTCTTTTTATGGGTTGTGGCTGTATGTGGGCCCAACTGTGTGTGTGTGTGTGTATATGCTTATGTGTGTGAGTGAGATGCAAATGTGGCAAGTCAGCATCCTTTCCGTGCTCATGTGCGTGCATTTGTGCTAAAGTATTAAAACTAAAACAAAACCAAAGAACCAAATGCAATTCACCCTCACCGAAACTTGTATACCCTTACAATTTTGTGTTGTAGTTAATTTATACAACATCGGTTAACAAAACTTATTATTGGGAAATATCATATAATTTACTAAAATTTTATTGTATTATTTAAGCAGTGTGAAAGTAAGAAAGAAATTGACTATTTCTAACCGTTATAACCTTCTAGAGATACCCTAAATCGAAAGCAGAGAATACCAAAATTTAAGTAGTTAACGATTGAATTCACTTGCTTGTCTATTTAAATTACTTTTCCTATCTCAACTGTGAGTTGACTAACTGCAACTAATTCAGTTATCCTCAGCATACTTTTGGGAGCTTCAAAATCAAATTATCAATAAATTTTATCTATTCAAGCTATGCATTTAGTTAGCAAAAGGTTAAAGTGTACTCAGTTGAATAAAAGTTATAATGAAAGTTAAATTTGTAATTCGTAGAACATTAATTTCTGGTGCAGTCAGTCGAGATATCCGGCCTAAAAAATAGGAAATAATCAGTTGATTTATTATAACAAACTTATACAAAAGGATTGGTATTTTGAGTAATATAGATATTACTATTCAACCGTCTCTTGTGGTTATCGAATTAGAGTTTGTTCGCTGACCGATATCGATAACATTCTAGAACCTTTTCTATATATATATATAGAGAGAGAGAGTGAAAAACATTACTTCTAAGGTCTCTGGAAAGATATCTTTTAAGACTTTAGCTATTCTTACATTTATTTTTTGTAATTAAAAAATAGTTTTATATGATATAGAAACCCCAAGGAATTCTTGAGTTTTCATATCTGCAGAATTCCTCTAAAACTATATATTTAGAAAATGGAGAAAATGCCTTTACAATATTTACTGTTTCTCAGAAAATTTATGTTTTGCGAATCAGAATACGGAAAGGACTTATTTTCCTTACATTTCGTTTTTTTTCTATATAAAAATATTTATCATAAATTTGCATTTAATTTATATGGCATTTTAAATCAAGTTATCCATATACTAGTTTTTTTATATACTCTGTCTATATCTATCTCTTTCTCCCTCTCTCTCTTTCTCTTCTTTGCAAGCATGTTTGTTTGTATGTGTGTGTGTGTATGTACTTATAAAACCACCCACTGGGTAGACACATTTAGAAAACTACAGCAAAACCCATCATCATGTGACATGGTCACATCCTTCACACAGATGTCTGTATTTGTATATACATATATATATATATATGTATCTGGATGTATGTGTGAGTGTTTGGAATGTGATACGCGAATATGATGCCAAGTGCAGCCTGACTCAACTTAGTTAATTATGCATGGACGCTGTTGCTTAAAGGGCTCGCTTTAAGCTCGACTTCAGTGTTGAGATCAGCGAAAAATGTTGGCAGTGGCTGGGCATAATGTGCACACTTTCAGCCGCACTTTCAATTGGGCCCAAGCCAAAAAAAAACTAAAGTTTTTTTTAGTCGAGGCACTTGGCCACAGCAGCCACGTATAAATTGGCATTGGCCAAACTCATCGTCCCCGTACCGCATCATGGCTATATTTCTACCCACTTGGTATTCATTAGCAATTTTACCTTCACAGTTGCCAGTTGCATAATTGACGCTGTTGAGCCCACGGCAGCGTCGACATTTTCATCGTAACGCTTGTTACATGCCCTGGCTTAAGCGTCAATTCATGACAGTGCATACAAAAAGAACAAAAAACGGAAAAAAAAGGACCAGGATCAAGAAACATCCAAAGAAGGGGGCCCAGCAGAGGTAAATAGACCTGTGAGCTGGTGCTAGCCGGCTTTCACACAGTTTGTCAATAGTCGAAAAGTTTTTGAAACTGATGCCAAAAACTGGTCGCTCGATATTAAATTTCCAGTGTCTATCACGGACAGCCAAGGGCAACAGCGACGCAAGTTTTAATGAGTTTCTCTCGTGCAGTTGCGAGCTGTTGGGATTTTGGTCCTGGTGGCCCATTTTCAGCGCTCATTGCACTTAAGCTTTTAATTTGACGCTTCTTCTCCTTCTCTTTTCACTCTCATTTGGGAAGTGTCAAAAGAAGAGTCCATTTTTGGTTTAGTATTTCCAGTCATGGCCAATGTCACTTGGTTAATGAAATCGATAAACACTCAAATCAGGCGTTGACAAAGCCAATAAGCCTGAGTTATTGAGTCTAACTGTTTCTGCATAGCATACTTATTAGGGCCAAAGTTTACAGAGCATATCGTGTAATGATATTTTAATGATTACATATACAAATATATATTTTCATCAATAAAATTGTTACATTTTCAGGTGGAACTTCAGTCCCTTTCTGTGCGACTTGTGGAACAGTTTGGATGTGTACTTTTCAACAGCAAGCATTTTGCATTTATGTTGCATATCGGTCGATAGGTAAGAATAAACCACTTTAAATAGTAATAACGACCAGACCCGTTCACGGACTCCCCGAACATATTTCAGATACTATGCAATTGTTAAGCCGCTCAAGTATCCGATAAGCATGACAAAACGCGTGGTTGGCATTATGTTGCTAAACACGTGGATATCGCCGGCTCTGCTCTCGTTTCTGCCCATTTTTATTGGCTGGTATACGACCGATGAGCATAAGATATTTGTGAAGGAGAATCCGGAGCAATGTTCGTTTGTTGTGAACAAGTACTATGCGATAATATCGAGCTCCATATCATTTTGGATACCGTGCACCATCATGATATTCACATATTTTGCCATTTTCCGGGAGGCAAATCGGCAGGAGAAGCAACTGATGATGCGACACGGCAATGCCATGCTCATGCATCGCCCATCCATGCAGCCGTCAGGTGAGAACTTGGGGGAAATGAATGGTGAACTGTTAACCCTTACCCTCCCACATGGTAACTAACCCGCATTTGTCATGTTGTCATTTTGGCAGGCGAGGCGATGAGCGGCTCGGGCTCATCGAAAACATTGACACTGCACGAGGTCGAGCAGGAGCATACACCCACAAAGGACAAGCACTTAATCAAAATGAAGCGGGAACACAAGGCTGCACGCACGCTGGGCATCATTATGGGTACCTTTATACTCTGTTGGCTGCCATTCTTTTTGTGGTGAGTGAGCATCCTTTGCCGTTGTCACTGTATCTCTCGCTGACAAGGGATTTGTGTTTGAGGGCATAATTTATCTAATGTGAGGCATGCATAATTAAATATAACTCATACATTCTGCCTTTCTTGTGTTTGTTTTTACACCCCATAAAAACAAAAAAAAAAAAAACGAAAAAAAAGTATACAAAAGAACCAAAAAGGAAACCGCGAGATGCGCCAAATATTCTCATTTATGCAAAGCCAGGGCTCACTTACTCAAGCATGAGAGATTTATGGACATCTGTGTACTGCTCCGCTTAATTCACTTCTCCTCCTTCACAGGTACACACTCTCCATGACTTGCGGTCCCTGCCAGGTGCCAGATATTGTGGTCTCCATACTCTTCTGGATTGGATATTTCAATTCCACCCTAAATCCCCTCATCTATGCTTACTTTAATCGTGACTTCCGAGAAGCCTTCCGCAACACATTGCTTTGCCTCTTCTGCAATTGGTGGAAGGATCGGCATATGCCTCTCGATATTGATATACGTCGCTCCAGTTTGCGGTACGATCAACGGGCCAAGAGCGTCTATTCGGAAAGTTATCTTAACTCAAACACTCCCTCGCATCGTCGTCAATCCCAAATGGTCGACAACTTATAATACAGGGACGAGGCGCTGTTGACGCCGATTGCTCAGCAGCAGCAACGACTGGCAGCGGGCGGAGAGGTAACCAGAAATCGACTAGATGTGCCCAGACCAGCTCCAGCAGCCAGTGATGATGTGCAAGAGATTCAAATTGAAATACCCATGGAGTACATTAACAAATGGAATAAGAATAATAATGCAGCATCCTCCACAGCCTCCAGCCATGTCTAGAGAAGTAAATAGAGGAAAAGAAGGAGATGAATAAAATTACAAATTTTCTATTATTTTCATCAATATGTTGAAATGATATATCTATTATATTTGCCATCACTGTATGTATCTTCTGTCTCTGCTGGTATCATCTTCTCTGTCTAGGTTTTCTCTCTGTCATTCAATTGTAAATAGTTAATATTTTTATATAAACAAATAATACAATTAATTTAAGAGCAGGTTGTAAAATTATCATTTCAACTATCTACAATTTGTTAAGCTATTTATTTATTATTAACAAAAACAAAACACGAACAAGAACAAGAACAAAAAAAGGCAATCAACTACTGAGCTATACTATGTAAAGTATGTATGTATTTATACATATATATATATATATATATCTGTATGTATATAGATAACTAACTGCAAAAACTGTGCCAATTAATAAAACTACAAATTATTCAACTAGACACAGATACACACACTCAAACACACACACAGATAAATACACTCAAATGGCTACAAACTAATTGGTCAAATCGCCATTTAACTAGTGGAAAAGGAGTGAAGGGGTGTGCTGGTGTGGATGAAAGTGTTATTCGAGATGACAATCGTATGAAATATAAAAAAAAAGAACAAACAAATGCTCAACAAATAATTATTAAATAAATTATAGATACTACGTAATTGAATGAATACTTTTAGCAATAAAAACATTAAAAACAAAATAACGGCAATTAAAATCAAAAATAAGTGTGTGAAATCGTAAAAAAATAGTTCAAGTGCAAAATCGAACATTGATCTGGTGTGAACAATTCAATATAATTTACTAAATACATACATACACAAACGGACAAATGCATAAGGAGCGCGTTCATCGAGTGTTTAATTCAGGGCCACGCATGAAGAGAATCCAAAAAAAATCAACAAAAAAATGCAAATTGCTTTACACTGCGAAAAATTGAAAGTAAACCATCCGACTGCAAGAAATCTAGTAAACTATATAAGAAATATTAGTTTTTTCATGTGTAGCAACGGAGAGCAACGGTTCTTTCTTCTCGCTCTAAAAACAAAATTTGCGATCATTTCGTAAACGTTCGGCTCGTGTGTTCGGCCAACGGAATCTCTTGGTGCCTGGCCCTAGTTAAATGTATTAGTGTAAAAGCGCGCGCGTGTGTGTGTGTGAGTGCGGCAATTGCGTTGCAGTTCCTGGAATTAAGTTGACTGTGTAGCCTGTTAGAGGTAAGGCTTGAGTAATGTCAATGAAGTCAGCAACTTGATTCCAGCAATTGCGGCCCAAGCTCAACATTTTAACAGTGTTCAATTCAAACAATAAACGAATCTTGACTTCAACTTTGAAAAGCAATGCGAACGCATTTTGTATTCGACATTTATTTATACATACAAACATAGATACATACATATATATTCGGATTACAATACATGTACATATATATAATATTATTTATCCAAAACAAAAAGGGGGAAAAACTGTTGCAATCAGCTAGCAACTAGCAACATGAACAGTTACAGCAGCAACAATAGTGGCAACTGCCATAAATTGTATTCATAAAGTCTTAAAAAATGCAAGTAAATTGTTCCAAGTTATTTATGCGCGATGCTAGTCGAAAAAAAGTAAACCAAAAAATTAACAAATCCAAAAACAAAAAGAAAAGAGAAAATATTACATATATAAATTTAATGCTAAGAAGGAACTAACTAAAGAGCTTAAGCTCGTTGTGTACTAAATCTACATTTAGTTATATATAATATATAGAATGTCTGTATGTATGTAAATGTTATGTAACATAGTATTTATTAAACGACTTTCCCTAAGAACTATAACAACAACAAACACAACAAAAGCAACTCTAACGAAATAAAACACAAGATCGATTGCAAGCAAAATGAAAGAAGAAGAACAAATAAATAAACAAAGAAAGGAAACTCCAAAGGACTTGTTATATTTTTTTAAACAAAAAAAAAAGAAAAAAAACCAACTAACATTATGTATAACTAATGACATTTGTGTGTTGTATGTGTTATGTTTAACTGAACTTTTCGTTACTTTATGCAAAAACAAAACCAAAAACAGAAAAAAAAAATAAAAGTTGAGAGGAATATAAACTAGCAATAAGTAGCTGTATGCAACAAGCCGACAAGCAGATTTAGCCTCAAGTAAAGTAAGAAGAAATAAACCAAAAACAAACAGAAAGAAAAAACGTTTGACAACAACAAGAAAACATCATCAAGCAAAAACCAAAATTCTGAAAATGCAAATGTATTATTATGAGGGTAAAAGAAAACATTACTCAAGTTGAAAACATGAAACCAAATTGAAAATGCAGAAAATAAACATATATAAAATCTATAAACATAGCCAAAAACTTGGTTCGTTTCATTTACAAAAAGAGAAGTCAAAGTAAAAACCCCCAACCAACGAATCTTCCCCAAACCCCCCTTAAAGTATATTAACAGAATATTATCAGCAAGTACAAAAGTAAAGCTGATTACTGCCGGCGACAGTTGTAAACTTCTAAATAACTGCCAAGACTTGCGAGAGTTGGCTGACAAATTACAAAATTTTTTTCAAAAGCCCCTTGGCAACCAAAGGCGCTGGTGCACGCGGCGTATGAGTGATTTTTATTTGGCAGATAATTTAACCGGCGTCATGGCAATGATACCAGTACAGGCCAAAACCCACGCTCAACCTTTACCTTATCTCCCCCCCACACATACCTTTAATACTTGGCAAAAGTAATTTGTCATATTGCTGCCGCCGTCCAGGCCAAAAGCAACTCGAACTCAAAATCCAACATGGCACTGGAAAAAAACAGTTTGAATACTTTAAATAACACAACACACGCCCCCAAGCCAGTTTCTCAAGGGCCACCACCATGTCCATGGAGTTTCGTCTGTAAGAAAAGCAAAAGTTTTTGCAATTTTATAGGGCGTTATAAATTAAATTTATTTACCAAAAAGGTGACAGACACCTTCGCTTTCGCATTGCCTCAGTAAAGTTCCTTTGCCAAAAAAAAAAAAAATTCCTTCTGCCTCCTCTTAAAATTGGTATTTTTAAAACTCATAAAGTAACATAATGTAGCCCATGTGCGATATTGCAAATGTTTGCCAAAAAAATAAAAATAAAATTATGTTGGTTTGCATATTGGGATGGAAAAAGTTTCACTGTACCGAGGCCGCAAATACACTTTTAAAATTGTTTATCTATATTTGAGAAATTTTGAAAAAGTTTTGTTCCACATTGATCGGAATTTTAGGTCTAAGTTTTATAAGCATTTTTATAGATAAACATAAATCGCCATGGATATGGTAACTTGAATACATTTTGCATATTGGCAACCAAAAGGCCACAAACCAAAAGAGAAGGATTTGTCAGACTTCATTCAGTCTTTGAATTCAATTAACAGGACGAAAGCTTTGTTAATAAAGTTCTTTAATTCTTTCTTTAATATGATTCCTCATTAATGACGTAGGACCGGAAGAAGTCAAGTTTTTATTTGAGGCAAAGATGCTTTTAATTGTATGATCAAAGGTTATATACCTAAAGTGGTATATTACCCTGCTAAAGGCAGGACAATCGGTATGGTTTGGTAAAATGAACAATTTAATATTCCCTACAAAATAAATTATTTAAAAGCAGAAAGTTAAACTTCTTACAGGTTCGAAAACATGAGACAAACTGGTTAAGCAATGTCAGTTAAAGCTGATTATACATTTATTAATTAATTTTAATAAAACAACCATACGAAGTCTGGTCTTAAGTATTTTAAATTTTATTACATAATAAGTTATAAATCAATACAATTTATAATCAAATTCGAGTTCAAGTTAATACAAAAGCAAGCAAGTCGGACCTGACGAGTTTAAATATACCCTGTACCAATAGGAGAAACTGCGATATCCTTTATACAATTATAGTTGGCGAGGCAAAAAATTAAAAGTAACTTGATTGACATAGACACTAAACAGATGTTCTCACCAAATTTGGTTGCCCTAGCTCTAGATGAACGGTTAAATGTACAGAGAGACAGTCGGACTTGTCTCAATCGACTCGACTGTTGATGCTGATCAAAAATATATATACTTTATAAGGTTGGACATGTTTCTTTCTGCCTGTTACATACGTATAGGCGGCTTCAATATACCCTTTCACCCTATGGTGAAAATAAATAATAAAAATCACTTCTACTTAAAAAGCTTGTCACTCTTCAGCTTTTTATATAAATTTTTAAAAACTCTTTAAAAATTTAATTTTCTTTTAATTAAATGTGCTTGTAATTGTGTAATTATTCTATATTCTAGTACAAATTTCAGCAGATTTAGCTAAATCACTTTTCAACGTACTTTGTCGAAAGAAGAGACATAATTAGATTGTTGCCACTTTCGATCAAGATCAGTCCAAATAAGTGTCGAAATGGCTGAATAAATCTACAACTGTTATATTTAATTTCGTTAAATATTATTTATCATATAATTAAAACCACTTTGGTGCAAACCCGGAAAGTAAAAATCAAATATATTAACCATTTTACCAAGATTCATGATTAAACAGAGCAAATAAGTCGTAAGTGCCGACTTTTAGTATATTCCGCAGTAAGTAGAGATATATTATAAAGTGAAGCTTCCTCGAAATCTCCCTAATTTAGCTTTTCTCAGTCTTATCCATCAATATTGATTTTGGTATTTAACTAGAAAACATAGATCTTCCATATTAAAAACCTATTTTGATTTTATTTAGCCACGCTTTTCACGCTGTTCGGTTGTTGCTCCTTTAAAATGTTGTCAAGGACACATTGGACAACAAAGCTACCAAAGTACTAGGAACCAATGGTTCTATCTAATTCTAATAATAAAAATTTTACTTATCATTTTATTTTTTATTTTGTCAAACAATTTATCTACCAACAAATTCACATTCTTTCAAAAAACTTTATCACAACAAAGTTCTCAAATGATTTTAAATCAAAAATTGCAAATTAAATTTAAATTAAATTTACATACAAGTGCAACTAGTTTCCATTTTGTATTTTAAATATCAACAGCCACTTTAATGAATACAAACTGAACCAGTAGTTTGTAGTGGTTAACTACACGATTTGGGTGGGTATTAAAATTGCATTATTTTTGGAAAGTATTTACCAGTAATATATGTACATAGCAAATAACTTTTGGTTTGGTTAGGTGTTTTTATGGCATTGAGTTGCGGCAAAAATTATTTCATTTCATTTTTAAACAAAGCTAAAAATGAATTATTTATTGTTAAAAATTCATATTTTCATTCTATGCGTGATCATTTCAAGTTTGTTGAAAGAAAATGTGTTTGAAATATTTATATAACTGCAACAATTGGATAACAAGATTGAAACTTGCTAAAGTACAAGTCACAAAACTTATCATAATAATCAGCGACCAGATAAAATGTTGCTTAACTTTTTAAAGAGTACGATAAATTCATATAAGAGACAGTTATACTATGTTATTTTTACTATGGTAGATCGACTAAAATGTAATAAAACGTTATTTATAAGAGTTTCAATATTAAAAAGTGGTAGAATTCTCACTGCCTATTGCACCTCAACTCTGGATCTTAAATCAACATAGCTACCTATTCTGAAACACGATGTCTAACTCTTTGTCTCTCTCTCTATCGACGCTTTGCTTAGAGCATAAATTCTGTCTAAAAGCAATTAAATTATAATAAATTAATGTAGTGTCATATTTGACATCAATTTTTGTTTAAAAACAAACATCTAATTTCATATGGTTCATTAATAATACAAAAATTGACCGATCTGGAATTCAATTTCTCAATGATAAAGTCAAGAGTTGCAGAGAATAGAACCCATTAACAAAAAAAACACTGTCAGAGAGTAAATATAGAAATTTGCCAAGGATAGTCGATCATAATGGATGCGCGCGTGTAAATCAAAATTCATTCATCAAAGTCTAAATGAAATCGTTTCGCATTTGACGTCTGCTACTTGACTCTCTTGGGGGCCAAAACACGCTATTCTTCTTCTCAGACTTTTCTCCATTAAGTTGCTGCTGTTAGATGGGGGGGTGGAGATGGATGTGGAGACGGAGGTGGTTCTGGTGATGCTGTTGCTGTTACTTGGCGTGCCAATAGTGGTTCAAAATGTGAAGAGAGAGGTCGCATTGGTATGGGGCAATCATCGCTCACAAGATGCCACTAATTTGGCCCTGACAAGTGACAGGCGACATGTTGGATGTTGGTGTCACAAGCATAAACACAATTTTAAATGCCAGCCCGGCAGTCGCAAATTTCTTTCATATTTTTTATTCTTTTTTTTTATCAAATTTTAATATTTAAATGCACAAAGAGTGTCAAATAGTCCTGTTCGTTATCATTCAGTCAATCAGTGAGTCAGTCAGTCAGTGACACACACACATACGTACATACGCATAAAGGAGAGAGACAACAACGACAACAATCAAGAAATAGAAATCAAATTCGTTGCCATCATTCCCTTTTTTGTTATGGAATTTTAATAACTTTGACATGCACAAGAGACGACAAGCATCGCCCATACTCCCATATCATCCTTAATCTCACTCCTAAGCCCAATCCCTAGGACATGGACTCTGGAACATGTGTTGCTATCGTCAGCTGTGTACTGGTATTATTGCATGTTGTGTGTGTGTGTGTGTTTGCTCCACCTCTTCCTTGTTGCGCGACATGAACGCGACACTAGCAAAAATAACAAATCTTTTTTAGATTTACGCACATATTTTTGGATATGGCAGCAAAATATTTTTATTACAAATGCAAATATTGACGCTGTGCATGCGGATGCGGATACGGACTCAGCTTAAAGCGGAAGGTTGAGATAGAGATTTTGTGTTTCCTTTAACAGATTATACGGCAAATTCAAGTGAGAGCAGCAAGTGTCACAAACTTTGGCGCCAGTTTGGTTTCACCTGATACCAGGGTTGACATAAAACAGTAGCAGAAAAGAAAACCTTAGAACCACAGTATTATAACCAGAGTAAACAATTCTTACTATATACATCAACAATTATATAGAACTTTTGCTATTTATCAGTTCTATGATAAAGTTATAGTCAAATATAAGTAATCTAAGTTGATTTACGTTACTTTATTAAGTAATTTAGCATTTGTTAGATTGTCCTTTACCTACTACTAAAAATGCAACTCTGTTCTAAACACAATTTTTAATTTAACCGCTTAATTTTCAGTGCGCAGAATCGCTCTTAAATTTGGTTTCAAAGAAATTTATACGATTCAATTCGCCGCAAGTTTGTGTTGATATGCCGCCAAAGGACTTGGCACGTTGCCCATCATTCAGTTAGTGGCCAGTATTCAATCGAAACGCACACACATCTCAGCACACTACGATTGCCGCACTCAATCTTACATGTAATAGCAGAGAGAAGCAGTGTCAATACAGGCCAGTGCCAATCAGTTAACTACGTAGGCTCGTGTCAAAAAAAAAAACATTTTGGTTCTGTAACCGACCAACGACAGAAACGACCGTCCGACTGACCATTTGTCCAGTGACCACCAGTTGTCAGAGAGTCAGTCCATTGTAAAATACAAAAAATAACAGCTAACTAAAGTGGCTATGGCAGCTGTTGGCGACGGTCAGGGTTTAGCGTTCGCGCTCGCGCTGCCGTTGGCATTGGCGTTTGAGTCAAGAGCCACTCCACCATATCCATGAGTATTCTTTAGTCTCGAACCGGCGGTTGCTTCACTGGTGCTGGTCCTCTTTATGGTTATGGTGTACATGTGCGTGTTTCGATTTTCGCCTGCCACTCGTACAATGTAAGGAAAGAGAATCAACCGAAACCCGATACAAAAGTCTTACTACGTGAGTTGTGTCAGTGTTTTTGTAACTGTAACTGTAGCTGTATCTCTCTATCTATCTGTGTTTGTGTTTGGTTGTGTGATTTGATGCAGTGTGTGTATGTGTGTGCGCGTTCGGCGTCTTGTTGTACGTGTTTACGTTTCTTCATTCTGGCCCAAAACGTGCGGCAAATTGTGGCCAGTCCTTGTGAAAATCAAAAGAGAAATACCAATTTTTACAAATCGATTTCGCTCTTTTTGGACAGCAATAAAAATAGCTCAACTAAATATATATTTGGGCTAATGACAAATTAAATTGTTTGCACACAACAACAACAACAATAGCAATAACTACAAAAAAAGCATTAAAAAAATAGGAAGCGCGCGCGTGCAAGAAGTTTTCAAAGCTGTTATCAACAAACAAAAAAAAAAAAAAACAAAACAGCAACAACAAATCGACAACAATAAACTGCGATAAAAGCAACAAACAAACGAAAAGTTCCATCTGATATATTTGTATGTGTCTTGTTGTGTTACATTCTTCCTTTTTTTGTTGTTTTTTGGTCGGCTGGTGTTAGCAGCACGCCGCAGCCTACGGCTATAGTCGCGCCCACAACGGCCCCGGTCGTGGCCCCCATCAAGTCAGCAGAACGCAAATGAAGAACGACAATGAGGACGGCGACGTCGAGACCCTCCTCCACCAAACCGTTACAATTCCGATTCCAATTCCAACTGCGGACGCATAGCGCGTGTTGAGCAAGTAAGCAAACAATAAAACGAAACTTTCTTTCTGCTCGCCATTTGGTGTTGCCTACTTTCGGGCGCAGCACAAAATATACCAAAAATGAAAAACAACAACAAATATAAACGTGAAAATGAAACAAAAACAACTCACGTTAAGCACAATTTTTAGCGGTTACGTAAATTGGAATTGCAGTCTATCTATGTACAGTACACGTTGAACAGAGG
The DNA here is from genome assembly GCA_018903615.1 of Drosophila neocordata. Taxonomy (NCBI): domain Eukaryota; kingdom Metazoa; phylum Arthropoda; class Insecta; order Diptera; family Drosophilidae; genus Drosophila; species Drosophila neocordata. The sequence continues at coordinate 1,290,655 of JAEIGI010000018.1, forward strand.
TCAGTTGTCGGCAGTCAGAGTTCTGAGCTCTCCACGACATCCTCCATTCCCTACCCCCTCCTAGTCATCCCAGTCACTGTCCTTGTCACACTGTGACCGTGTTGTACTTTAATAAAGTTAAAATTGCTAGTTGTCTGACATTTTTAATATGCCGTCAACATTGACTAAGTAGGCCAGATTGTCGTACACCGTCTGGCACTCTAATGATATAAAATCGCATGATGATGTACCTATGCCTACAGTGAAAATTCCCTATGTAGAATAAATGATTCTAGATGAAGACAAATATCCAAAATAAATGGTAGTATCTCAATTTATTTGTTAACATTTTTAAATGGGGTTTTTTTTCATATTAAAAGGTATTTGCTTTGGAATGGAGAAATCACTTTGCTATGCGCTGGTCCAAAGATTTTAGTTGTTACCTGGTTGCTGGGTGATGATGGCATTTGCCATTTGCCACTTGATTCGCTACAGTGAGGCTGAGCCGCATTTCCCCCACTTCCCCCAAATGGGCTGCACTTCCCACCTATTTTGCTGTTCGTTTGCCATTTCACCTTTTTGCATTTTTATACGAGCTTTTCATGTCTATCGATTTTCTTAAGCCAGGTCGTTTGCACCTGCACTTAATTGAAAATTTCGTTTCCATTCAAATCAAATTTAGCAAAAAACCAAAAAACTAAACACGCCCACCTGCTTAGCATTCAGAATGAGTCTGATCCAAGTTATACAAAAACAAAAAAACTTTTTCCAGCATAAATTGTAAAACTAGCTGGCCAAATTCCTAGCAAACATATGCAAATACACGCACACATACCATAGTAAGGCATAGACAGGCAGACAGACAGAGACAGATTGTCATACACAAATTGAAACTTTTCACGTTACGCTTGAAAAAGTTTCATTTCAACTAATACAGTTACATTTCGGGGATTGTTGTTGCTGTTGTCTATGTTTTATTTGCTGTAAAGTTTTGAACGGTTTCAAATTTAGTGAATTTGTTGAGATTTGTGAACGCACCGTTACCCCGCACCACACTCCCACGCACAAGTCCATTCCACAGCCACTTGAAATCACGCTACAAATACGATATATATATATATATATTTATATATACATGTATAAGTACATACATACATATGTATATGTAATACTCTTAAAGCTATGGCAATATTTACACATAAAGGTTTTAAATGTAAACGGCGTCCTTTATTCTTGCAATATTTTATCGTCTACCCACCTCCCCGACCTCCTGCGGCAGCTTCTCAAATGTCTCTCGATAAATGGCTGGATAAATGATAAATAGAATAAATGCCTTTAGACATTTTTGTTTGCCACTCTTATGGCAGAAGCACGCCAGAGGCTGATGCAGAGGCTGAGGCAGAGGCAGTGACTGAGACGCTGGCGTCAGTTCTTGTTGTTATTCTGATTGTCGTCTCTGGTTTGGATTTAGCTGTAAGCTAATCAAATTCATGGCTGGCATAATGATGATTCCATTCCATTCGTTCTCTTTCTTTTCTTTTTTATTTTTGAAAAATGTTGCCCAGTCGTACTTTTTGTTTGTATGTATGTATGTGTCATTGAAATTTTAATCAATGAAAAGTGGCATATGGAAACAATGAGAATAAGATAAATCCAAATATACTTTTAATTATACCCTTAAAAAATGTAAGATGTAATATCTAGGCATTGGATTATATGCAGTTATCAAGTTAAATGGCAATCATGTATAAAATAAATGTAAATTCTCATAATATTATTAAGTATATTGGTTTAGTACAGATTTAATGTCTAATTTTCCCCAAAATGATTCAAATACTGTAATGGAAAAACGATTATGTAGTTACACTATTCAGATGGAATTGATTGAATCTCTAACTTTTCATTTCCGGCTTTCCTATTGCTTTAACTGGTTAACCTTCAACACACATAGATGAAATTTTTGAAGAATCTGACAAAAAAAAAGACCAAATACACATTCTTTTTGTTTCCTATGAACTCAATTTGTTTTCAGCAAGAAAATCAACCACTGTAAGAAACAGGAACTTAATATCCAGACAATTTTTTGTCCTCTTCTTTTTTTGTGATTGCTTTTTGGTTTCATGCAATCAGTTAACCAAACAAAAAACAGACTACGGAAATATTCCTTAGAAAGCATTTAAATCAGTTTTACATTTTCCGTAGGCACTCAACTGGAAATGGAAATTACTTTTCTTTCAGTTAGCCCTTTTTCGCATTTTATTAGCTACTAAATAGCATGATGATGATTTTTGCCTTTGCCCTTGAATGGAATGGAATGAGATAAATATGAAACGAAATGGCAATGGCACAGTGGCAAATTAATAATATTAGTGTTAAGAATTGAAATGAAGAGTTTACTGGTAGAAAGAGGGACAAAGAGGAAAAGAAGCTTAACGGTTTTCTCATTAAAACAACTTCCGCCGCCAAAAGCCACCACTAAGATAGAGCCAACCGGAAAGTGTTTGTGTCATTAAGTGGAACTCAGAGGACTGAAACATTTGTCTATGTATGGGTTTGTGTACATACATATACATGTGTATGTGTGTGTGTGTGTGTCTGTGTGTTTGTGGGTCTTGGCTGATTGCTATTCTCATTTCGAATTGTTATACTAGCATTTAACAGTTATTGTTTGTATTATTCAAGTTGTTATATTTAGAGAGAGGGGAGAGAAGGTTGATCTAAAAATATATCAATTCTTTTGGCAATTTTATTACTCATTTATGTGTGCGATTTCCAAAGAAAACAATTTTTGATTTCATTTGGTTAAGAGAAACTTAGAAGCAACCCTCGTTCATATGTTGTCCCAAGTATTCTTCATTGCTTCTGTTTGCTTTGCACTCGACTCATTCTTCTTTGCATTTTCGTTTGCGTTTGCTTTGCTTTAGTTCACCCCTACACTCCTTCTCTTTTCTCTCTCTCTCTCTCTCTCTCTCTCTCTCTCTCTCTCTCTCTCTCTCTGTCTCCTCTCTCTCTGCTACTTTGCAACTTTAGAGAACCCATTGAGGAAGCCTTTTGTGTGATAGTTAGAGGTTCGTTCAACACTAGCTTTTCTTTTTTCTTGCGAAGCACACCGACACACACATGCAGAGAGACAGAAAACACTCCTTCTTCTTCTTCTTCTTCTTCTTCTTTTTTTTGGATTTAACTTTCGTTTTTGTGTTATGTCAGGCATGTGTAAGCGAGGACTCCGATGTTTGCCTTTGTCCTTTCGTTTGGCCCATGGGCCCATGTCGGCCTAGGCCATTGTCTCACTAAGCATTTTTTTCCTTCTATTTTTTGACGGCGAACTGCCAGGAGCAGCAATGGCAGCAGCAGTAATAAGAGCAGAAGCAGGACCCACACACACACACATACACATACACACTCACACACATGTATTATTTATGCCATTATCGATTTTGTATATAGGTTTCAATAGAGTTTCAGGTCTACAATACATTAACCTGCCAAATTGAAATCATTGTTCAATTTACAACCAGCTTGATGAGCTCCTCAACTTTTCCTTTGAACAAACGCCAAAGAACAAAAATATATATAATATATATTTACTTTCTTTTCCCTTATTTTGTTTCAATTTACATTTTGCAACACGCGGCGCATAGTCCCTAATTTTAACTTACTTATTCTTTGAAACCAAAAAGAGAAGAAAAAAGCAGAAAAATGAAACTAAATGAAGACAAGGACATGTTTACCTTGAGCCAGGAGTCGTAGTTTCTATACCCTAATAAAGGTCAATATTAATCGGGTAGGGTATATATGAGATATAGGTATATGTGAATATATTCAATGTTATATTCAATTCAATGTGAGTAAATTTATAGAATAAATTAGAGAAACGATAAATTATTTTGGATATATGGGTAGATCCTGTCCAAGTAGTTCTATATGCCCCTCAAACCTAAGAGTATAACTCCTGAAATTGTCCCAGATAAAGTTACCGCAATGTGGTCAACATTGGCGACTTTTTGCCTTATTTTAATATTCGACTTTTTAACAAAGTTAACGAAATGTTTTGGAATTGAATTTAGTAAAAGGACCAAATCATAAATGGTCAGCGGAGCAAAGAGAGTGCTCCGCCTAAGTACACAAAACTTTATTTACTGAGCTAACGCCTAAATTAAATTTTAAGCTGTTGATTTGCATTTTCAGCCTTTTTTTTGTTGTTGGGGGGGGGGGTGGCCCCAAACCCCCCGCCAGCTGTTGATGCGCTGTTTATTGAACCTTGATTAGATTTACCAGCGGAGAGGCAAAAGAATCAACATTGAAATCACAATCAGGCGCGGGCTCATTAGACAAGGTTATTTACTTAAAGGGGCCAAGTGCGGCTGCCAGTGAAAATGGCTTCTAATTAGGGAACTCTCTCTCACACACACACATAGGCAGAAAGACAGATTCATAAAAAAAGGTTAAAGTTATATAAGAAATCGCAGCAGAGAAAGTTAAAAAATGAGTTAAGTTCCCCTGTCTTTCACATACTTGTTACATTTTTACCCTCTTTTGGTTTTTTTGGTTTTTTTTTATATTTTTTTCTGAGCCTTTTTAATGAAATTACGCGTAGGCGAGCGTCACTTCTCGGGAGCTGCCTGCCACATCACTCAGAGTAGGGCCGCTAGGCCGTCACGCAGGGGTCGAGGCCCGACAAAATGAAATTAGCCGCGTTCAACAAAACCAAAATCAAATTTTGTACTACAAAGAAGATGAAAAATAGGATACATACACACTAACACACACACACACACACCTACAAAAATAGAGAGGGAGAGGAAGAGAGAGAGAGGGAGACACAGATAGGAAAAGTGGGAGAAAGATGGGGCTACCTAATTTACGCGACGAAGTAATTTCAAATGAACGTCAATGACGACGACGCTGGAAAAACCAATTTGCAAACAAGTCAACAATGGTTGGAAATGGCAAAAAGTGCTCCGCGTAGGCAATAAGCCAAAGTGCAGCCAGCTACCGCTTCTCAAGATATGCAAAGTGACTACTGACTGACTTAGAAGCCAACATCGAGTATAGTATATATAGCTTGTTTGCTGAAAGGCTTTCGGTACGGGTAAATAAGCAGAGCAACGTAATGGAGCAAATATTGATTGCAGCCCACGGAATGTCCTTATTCTCCATTCAGTCAGATGCAGACACCATTTCAAGACTTGTCTAATCAATAAGAATTTATGCAACTTTTACATAGAACGTTTTCTATTATATACTAATTTACATAGAGGTTTATATAATGTAACTTAATTAAGTCGGTTAAATAACTCAATAAGTTTCAATAATTCAATACTTTTATTAAACTTGAACTAGTTAAACTTTAAGCGGGTCAACGACTTAAGAACTTGACTAGTTTTAGAGTCAACTGTAAACTAATTTTTTGAATTAATTAAATTATAAGCTGGAATAATCCTTTCTTATAGCCAATTTAATAATGCATTTATATTAAATAATTTTTGAAATCACAAAACTATTAGCCAATCACAAACTTATTCTCTGGAATGAAAGAACTTACTGTATGATACTCATTTTTTATAAACTGTTTGAAATTATGGAAAAAAAGATGATCCTTCCTCCACTACATAAATATATGTTGTTGATTTTTCGTTCTATTCAAAATATATTTAATTTTAAATCTTTAAATTTTGCAAAAAATCTATCAGATTTGTCTTAGCTGTAAATATGTAGTCTCCCTGGAATTTCTATTTTTCAATTTCTTCGAATTTTATAAGAATTTTTAAATTAATTATTCGACCCACGTATTTAATTTGGTTTATTTTTGAAAATATTTCAATAAATCATTAATATAAAGCCACGATTTTTGGCACATCATTAACAACTGGTTGTTTTCGTTAACGACTTTCTCTGCTTTTCACTTTTATTTTTAGATGTTTTGTTTATTTGTGTTTCCTTTTGCCTATTGTTGTCGTTGGTTAAATTTGAAAAGTTTATAACAACCACAATATTTATGTACATTAATAGAAATTACAATAAAAATTAATTAAAGTTGATAAACTTATATATCTAAGTCTTGTAACTATTATTACTATTAATTAGTTTCCAGATTTGCTCTTTGAGTATTTAGATGTTCCTTAAGGTCTTGTCAATTCCATATAAATAAATTAGATGGTATTCATTCATTATTTGCTCAAGTAAATTCTCAAATGCAATTTTTGGGTATTCACGACTTGAAATGATTATAATTATTCAACTTAACTACTTTCTTTAAGGTAATTTTTCTTAAAATTTACATTTTCTTTTAGCCTTTTTAATATATTTGCCGAATATAGGAAAAAAAGAGCTTTCGAAAGAGTCCAAAATCATGAAAGTTGGAAATATGCAAAGGAAATCGTTAGGTTAATTCAAAATTTATCACACAACTTAAATCGATAAAACAGAAACAGAATAATCGATTAATTTCCAAGTATCGTGTATGTAACGGTTAACAGTGATTACAGTTATTAATTAAATCCTGATTAAAGTAATTATAATATAGTTATTTTATGGCAGCTAGTATAGTCACAGATTCTTAGGCATATAGTATAAGGGGCTTATATTTGACGAAAAACTTCTTATTGACTTGTTAAATCGAGAATTAGATATTTCGAATTTTCGATACTTAATCTGATTTTCAATAACTTTCTTTAAAGTCCTTGAAAGCAGAACTCTTTACTCTTCTCTAGAAAGGGTAGGCAAGCATAAATTAGATTATTTTATTAAAAGAAGAAATATTTAAAATTCTTTTAATAATCAGATTCAGAATAATAACCAATATCAATATCAAATATAGATATACATAAATTGAATATGCTAAATTGGTGATGTAAGTTCGCCTTGAGATCTGATTACATATGAATGTTTATATGTACATACATATATATATACATACATATATAACCGCACTTATATATATACTCGATGTGTACTCAACGAGATGACTATAAAAACAGTTTGCCTAAGGAAGAAAACTCAGGGCACATTCTTAAGATTACTTCATTTGACAAAACAAGATGAGAACATGCGTGAAGCGTCACTCTAAGCGCTGCCCAAGAGTAAACTCAAATGGAAATCGCTCTAGCTCTGCCCTTATCCTTATCCACTCCTTCGACAGTGGGGTGGTGGTACTGGTTGTTACAATGTTACTGCCGCAATTGTTTGCGCAAATCGTTAAAACGTTAATCAAACAGTAAAGAGCGCAAATGACGCGCCTGCGGCTGCTGTGGCTGCTGTGGCTGCTGTTGTTTCTAGTCCCCACGGTTTCACACAAAGCGCACACACCTGTGCCAATAATATCTCTCTCTTACTCGCTCTCTTTGTTACTCTATCTCTCTCTCTCTCTCTCTGGTTCACTGTATCCTACTGTTTAACTGAAGCCAATCAACAACAACAACAAGATGAAAAAACAACGACACAAAAACCACAATCGCAACAACAATGTGAGGATAATGGGAAATCGGGTAAGAGACGATAGCAGTGGGATTTGAACATTTTCATTCACTCTGAAAGCGCTCAATGTCTTTGTCCTGTATTGACTTAGAAGCAAGGACATCGATGAAAACGACAACAACAGCAACAGGACAAACATAGAAAAGCCTCAGAATTAATAGGTACATGCAAAGCCTCTCAATTGATTTTCAGCAATAGCTCGTTGTCAATTATCTGGTCCGTAGACATGGGATTCGGACTTTTGTCTTTGCAGCCCATTCAGTTGGCCAGAAACAAACAGAACAGAAGCTCAGATATAAGGACATTGCCTGGCCATCATAGATTTTTGTCCAGTGTCCTTTACAGCGGCCACACACACACACACACACATCGACTCAGTCACACACAAAGAGATAGATACACACACACATGAAATGCACAATGAGGCACTTAATGCACTTGTCGGGCGTACTTGAATAGTTTCAAGGACACCAATCGCTGCCACCATACACACACACACAGGACCAGACATACTATATATATATATGCATATACAAATCTGGCCATCTGTATGTGTGCATGTGTGTGTGTGTGTGTGTCAGCTCATAAATATAAATCAGCTGTTGTCCATGATTCATTGAGTAAAATGTTGTCGACTCTGGCCCAGTACAATTTTATCCGTTTCCGTTTCCCCCTTTGCGCCTTTCATTTTCCTTTGACCGTGTTCATGGAACTGTGTTAATATGCGTGAATATGCGTTGTTGGCCTTTTGTAGTGCCCCCGGCTTTCAATTCCATTAGGGCACAATGTCCCCATTTTGACAGTCCGTTCTGTTGCTGCTGTAGCTGTTGTTGTTGCTGTTGCTGTTGCTGTTGCCTTGGCTCTGTGCCAGTACAATTCAGTTGTTATTCATTAAATTTTCTTGCCTTCTGAATGATTTAGGCAAGATTTTGGTGGTAAAAACTTTAATAATTTTAACTCTTCTTTGGAACATGCTTTAATTCAGTTTCCTTTCCCAAAGCAATTTATGAATTATTAGACACTTGCTCGCTTTTTTGGTCCTAACTATCTGTAAATGAAATATACGAATTGCTGTCCACGACACTAACTGCATGGGAGGAAAGTTTCTAATACAGCCGTTTGCCACATTAAGGCACACTTGCGATCCAATTATAGGCCGTTTCGCTGCTCATCTCACTGACCCACATAAATAATGCATAAGCCATAATCTACGACATAATGCGTTGCCAAATTGCCCCAGGCAAGGGCAACTTGTTCTTGGCCCAGGACATGGTAACCGGCACTTGTCTAAATTTTTTATCAACGAGACGAGGCGTTGGTGTGGCAGACAACGAAAAGGAGAAAACAATTCTGTAAATCAAAAAGAATAGTCGACATTAAGATACCCTAGAAAAACGATACAAAGTAAACTTAAATGTCCTCTCTCTCTCCCTTTTTTGCTTTCCACCAACTTTATAACAATTTCTTTTACTGAAACATTTGACTTTGAACTTTTACTGACAACTGATAAACACTAATATACCCAATCTAAAGATATATTAATGGGTATCTAAAGATTAAAAAGCATCAAGGAACAGTACAAGTGTCGGCTACGGTGCTATCAGTAAGCCAAAGGCAATTTTGGTAATAAAAGAAACCCAGCAAGGAATAAAATTACACTACGTGCTGCTGCTGCTGTTGGTCCGAGAGTATATCCTTCTTATATTCCTTCCATGTAGTTGACAATCAGAAGGTTTCAGCTTTGATTTGTTTTTTTTCTCTCTCTCTCTTGCTCTCTCTTTCTCTCTCTTTTGCTGCAGACGCGGTCAACACGTGACACTTTGCGGCTTTCCCATTTCTGACCTTTAAATTTATTGCAATAGTTGACCAAATCCGACAATCTCTGGAGTCACCACAATGACCATCCTGCTCACTTGGGTTGCTCTGTTAACGCCTGGCTGATTTTTAATCACACAATTCCCTGTGCCCACCAAGTGTTGGCCATATAAAGGAATCTGAATCCGAACTTTGGAAGCACTTTATGTGCATTTACTACTAACCTTAGTCCTTTACTCACAAGGATATTGTAAAGTTGAAGGCCATTTAAATTAATTAAACGTAATTCACGGGCCACGCACACGATGTATAAGTGATTCTTTTTATTATACATACATCATACATACATACATATAGACATACATACATACATACAGACATACATACATACATATATTACATATGTTTTCATATTCCTTCACCGACATTTTGCTGTCGTGCCTTGTTCCCATAGTTTCAGTAGTTTCTTTGGCTATTCCTTTTAATTAGCGCGTGCGGTTTTTGCACACCTGCCGCTGCCAAAGAAATGCCAAACAAACTACAAATTAAAAAAGAGAAACCAAAAGGAAGAAGGAAAACCAACAAAAAATAAAAATATATATATATATATATATATATGGCTTACTCTTTTTGCCCAGTTTTGGCATTTGGAATTTTTATGAAAAGCGTTTTATGCTAATGTTTGTTTGCTTGTTTTTTTTTTTTTTTTTTTGTGTCCTAAGCGGCACATTAAAATATAAGAATATATGAGAATATTAAATGCAAAAAAAAAAAGAAGAAGAAAAATAAAATATAAAACCAAAACGAAAGTCGTCTAAATATATGTTCATGTGAATCCATGTATTCAGGGGAGGAGCATAAATAACAAAGAGTCAGCAACTAAGTGAATGGGCGTGAATCCCATTCAAATTTGTTGGTCAACATTTTTGTGGTGCCCTCAACAACAGCAGCAACAACAACAACAACAAAAAGTACCAAAAAAATTATAAAAATAAACAGGCAACCAACTACAACAACAACAATAACAAAAACAACTTTGGACATCGCATGCAAATTTTTGGCGGCATTTTTCAGGGGCTCGTTGGCTTTTTGGTTGTTTTTCCTGGTAGGACCATAAATTGTTAGCCATGTAAGAGAAAAGTTAACGAAAAAAATAAAAAAATCAATAAAATTGCCATCAAGCGGAGATTAAAACTACTCCCAAAAGGCAATCCAATGAATATATAATAAAAAAGAAAACTAAAAGAATGTTGTAATTTTTGAACATAGCGAAGTTTAAATACCCTTACAAACTGTCTATTTCCATCATATAAAAATTACCAGAATCACAAGGAAGTATATAAAACAAGTCAAATCCCAATGGCTTAAAAAAAAAAAGTTTTTCATAAAAAAAAATGTTCTATAGTCCGATGGATCCTACGAAAGCTGTAGCATATAGTCAACCGATTCTGTTGAAACTTAACAGATACATTTCTATATATACCAAACTTACAAATACCAAATTTCAGAAAAGCTACTTATAAAATAACCAAGATATTCACCGGATATAGTCAACCGATCAGGATAATACTTGAGTTGAAATGTAAATAAAACCCATAAACACCGTTTCTCGTGATATTCGTTTGGAAAACAACCAGATTACTAAGGTTAAACCTTATTATCGACCGATTGTTTCGATGACAGCTATATGATACAGTCATCCGATCGAGATGATTCCGATTTATACAATGGGTTTAAGCAAAAAAACAGATTCTTGAAAAAGGTCGTCTTGAGTCAGGTAGAAGGACAGTTAGACATGACTATATCAACTCAGCTCATCGTGCTGATCAAGAATATATATACTTTATATAAGCGTTGCAAGCTTCTGACCAATATCAATATACTCTTTTTGCAAGCGAAATTAAATGAACTATATTAAAAAGTTAAACGAATTCGTTCATATGACAGGGAGCTATAAATCTATTGAGTAGTTATTTCTAAATGGAAACATTATCCGAATAGTGATGACTCTTTGAAACGAATCTTTTAGTTCTTTACTTTGGTATTATCACCACGAATTGGATTAGTTAGAGAAAATAAACTGTTTTGTTAGTCATAAGAAATTGATTGTAGGATTTTCTTGATATTGGATAATATAATTATTGGATATTCATATTGGATATTATATATAAACTACTGTTTTTTAAACATCTTCTTATAAACTCTGTCTAAAGCTTTATAAATTTCTACATCGTTTTCTAGCGAATTTTCATTATACTGATTAAATCTCCAGCATCATTTAAGGAAACGTCATTTAATACCGTTACATAGAATAATCCCAAAAAAACCTAGTTTACTTCTTGTTTTTGTTTTTAGATTTCAAAAAGAAACCAAAGACTGTTACAATTGTGTTATACCCATTTTGGAAAGTGTAAAATTGTGTCACACATTTCAAAGGCAAATGGCTCGAGTTCCTTTGATTGCAATTTCCGTATGCTTAAAAACTTTGTCTGCATTTTTATAAAAGTTTTGTAATTTTGTTCACATTTTATTTTAAAAAGAAAACACGTATTTTTTTTAAGGACTAATCAAGCGAGCATTTTGCATGATGACTAATGTTAGCCTTCTCCTTTATTTACTTAGCTAGAGCAAGCAATAACGTTTTCCATTTCGTCCTTTTGCCTATCCCCTTTCCCTTTTTGTCCTTGGCCTTAATTTACTCTCCCTCACTCATTTACTCAGTTAGTTCACTTTACTTTAGAGAAAAATAAAAGCAAGTACAAATGAATAAGAACATCGCTTAGAGCAGTTCATTTGACTTAAATTGCCTGGTAATTGCGCTCAAATGTTTTGTAAATTTGTTCATTTAGTGCAACACAAATTTTCTTCCTTCTGTGTGTAGTTCATTTCTGTCAGCAAATTGAGTTGAGGACTTTAAATTTGGCACTTTAATCACTTCCACTGGTCATTTGGTAGTTGTATCTGTGCTGTCAATAAGCAGCCAAAAGTGGCCAACCGCAGTGGCCATAATGCTCACACACACACACAGACAGGCATACAGATACACGGAAAGAGCAACTAAAAGTCACAAAATGGTATGCCAGACAGGACCCAGGATCCAAAGTGAAAGGCCCAAAGAGTCCTATGTCAATTTACATAAGGCCAACGTCATGATTACATCATAATTGCCATACATCACTGACAGCGGCAAAAACGAAGCGCAGAAAAACCAAAGGGTCGCCCTCTATATCCTTTACACTCTGTTCTGTATACCCTTTCGAAAGTCATATAACACATATTCATACATAAAACTGATAATTTCCATGTACCATGAGAGTAGCTCAAAAACTATTTCATCGACCTTCCATTCGTGGAAGAAACTCAGACATGTATACCCTTTTTTTAGAGATAGTGGGATGGGATGGTGTGGCATGTGGTGTAAAAACCAATAACAACTAAATCGGTAATTGCCAGTGCTTAACATGTCCAATATAAGCGAATCAATGAGCCAGCAATCAGAACATGTCATTGTATTTGGTTGATTATAATTTGATGTATTTGAAAATTATTGCCCAATTTTACAGGCAATCGAATTTCACATTAACTGACCAAACTGCATTTAACACTAAAAATAAATTGAAATTGCCATTGGCATTGGCATTGGCCCTAAGAGGGTGGGATTAGTGGGTTTGGCCTGTTCAATTATAAATGTCCATTTAGAATGTTGATCAAATGACAGAGAAATTGCATATACAATAAATGTATATATATATATATACCATATTCAATGTATAAGTTCAATGCCACTCACACACACACTCACTCTCACACCCATACAAACAATGGTGGGCGTGGCACAATATGCATAGTTTCTTTATATGAACTTCTGTCACGCAACCTTGTAAGTGTTAGTCGGGTTGTACCTGTATTTCAACATTTTTTGCTTTCACCATTTCTTTTTTTTTGGTTTTTTTATTTCGTTCATCATTAGTTGTGATTAAATTTGACATTCAACACAATGTTGCAAGTGGCCTCACCCACACAGACACACACATGGACACACACAGGGACATGCAATATTGTGTATCGATAATTTGACATGAAAGTTATTATTTAGCCAGAAGCAACAATATTCTCTATTTATGTATCACAAATTTGGAACCAAATTATAACCGAAGGTCATTTGATATAAAAGAACATTCAAATTGTTTTAACCTATTGAATATCTATCCTTTTTTTTAAGGAACATCAAGGATTCACTATAAATAAAAATAACATTATAGTTTAATGATGTTATTCTTTAATATTTATAATAATTGCAGCAACTTTAAATTTGTTTTTTATATTACCTTAGCAAATTAAATGTAAAATGTGTCATTGGACCAACACAAATATATGTATATACAAATTAGATATTTAATAACTGTTTATGTAAAAGTATTCACTAGTAGTCACTAAAGCTTAAGTAGTTTATTTCATATTCAGACACATATTCATAGAACTTTATTTGCAAACAAATCTAAAAGTAACCAAGACAAATGTAGGTGAATTTGTAATCAACTGTTGGTCCATTTTTATTTTCTGTGGCAAATTTATAAGCTCCTTTATCATTATTCATTGGTTTTTGGTACCAGTTTGCCCTTTTGCCTGCTGCAAGGGCATTTCTTTGAAAATAAAATCTTCCAAAAATTAAAGTTAAAGCTTTATTTGATTTTAGGTTGCTTTAACTTTTTTAAAAATAAAGCTAAAAGTTTAACTTTTACTATAATACTATTATACTATAATGGAAGCAAAAACAAACACACTTTATATTGCACTTTCGAACACTTTTATTATTGCTTTTGTTTTGGTTCTAAAGCACCGTAATGAATGTCTGTCAGCTAGATCGCGTTCCCATATCACCTCTATCTCTCTGTGGCTCTCTTCTAGCACGAGCCAATGCATAAGAGGTAGTAAGCGGTATAAGAGCTGCTGCAAGGTGACCACCAGTGTTGCCAATTCAGCTTTTTTCCTGCCAGTTCTGGAGTTTTTCGATTAGTAAAAGCGGGTAAGTTTCTGAAATAGCGGGTGGCAGGAAATCTGGCTTTTTTAATAATTGAAATATCTTTATACAAACTTTTTCAAATTTTTTATCAACGCTTTGAAATATTACAACTACCATCACTTTTAATCGATATCAGCTCTAAAAATAAAAAAAAGCAACCAATTATTGATATATTAGAGCACTTTAAACTCCCAATAGCTCAAATTGAAGGGATCCTCGGACAATACAACAACATTCAAAATGTGAAGTGGCAAAATACTGAGAGTAATACTCAATTTCGGGCTGAAGTCTACGATTATGTAGATGCGGGAGGCAACAAGTGGTTTTTGGAACTGACTTCATTTGCGCTAAGTCTTTTATCTCTTCCCTGGTCAAACGCTGCGGTAGAACGTTGCTTTAGTCAAATGAACATTATAAAGACAAAATGGAGAAACAAAATGCACATTGAAACATTAAATTCAATATTACACATCAGGTGACTTTCGTTACTTTCAAATATTTTTTAAAATTTTTTTTTTTGTTGTAGATATGGGCTGCAAAGGGCAAACAAATGTTGTCATAACTTTGAAGTGCCTGCTAAGTTCCTCAATTTAATTGGTACGAACAAATCGTACGATGAAGAGGAATGTGTCGAACTTGACAATTGTATTTTGTTATTAGACTAACAATATAAAACAGAAAAACGTAAACAGCTTTTTATCTAAACGTTTTTTAAAATTTTTCAGCTTTTTCTAGCTTTTTTGAAATGTTAATATAGCTTTTATAGGCCCAGAAGAGTTGGCATCACTGGTGACCACACGTTATATAGACGAATAAACAAATTAACAGTTAATTATTTTCTACAGCTAGGAACCGTATGATAAAGAATTGTTTTCAACTGTTTAAACTAGTTTGAGCTTTTAGGAATGATTCTTATTAATAATATTTATTATTAAAAAAACCTATGTGGGTGCACAATTTCAACTCTGTAGCATTTAAGTTCTTGGAAATGATCATCTTGATCCATACATATGCAGAGACGGATGATCACGAATATATATACTTTATATAGTCGAATTTTTTGTGCAATATAAGTTGAAAATGGAACCCACTATAAGAATTATGCATATACAAATTAAATAGTTTTTTATCCTCCCCCCTACCCTTACAACTATTAAATTATGTGTAAATTATTATTAAGGCATTTACCTAAACAAGATTCGCGTTAATTCATAAACTTAATTCCATATGCAGTGGGCAAGTAACATTAATTTCCCCCACTTTGCGTGCCTTTTGATTTAATTTTTTCATTACGTTCCGTCTGCCATTCCTTACGTGTTTAGCATGCAATGGCCCCCAATGGCAAGTTGTGGATACTCTCCCGGGCACGACAATACAATTAATGGCTATCAGGAGGCTCGACGGAACGATGTTGATTTGTGCCTTTTGCTGTTGGCTAAGCAAACGGCACACGAAACTGATTTCTGCAGAAGGGGCGGCTAATGGAATTGAAGAAATATTTATAACACAATCGCCGGTCAGCTGATTGCGCACCATCCGTTCATCGGTCCGTCTGTCTCCTCGCCCTTCTATCTATCAGTCAGTCTCTATGCCTGTCACTCACATGACAGGCAAGGAAATGCCAGTATGGCTGCCAACTAAACTACCGTAGTTGAAAACAATTTCCTTGCGCTCATTCAAGGGCATCCAATGGCGCCATTTTATTGATATCCATTGACATTGACTGCTTATGGCCCTTCCCCATGTCCCTTGACTGTATACTGAACGATTAGTTCCATTGCTAGCTACCATTTACTATATATAGTTATTTTTGTGGCATTATAATTGAATTACAGCAAACACACGTTTGCAAAGCTTTATCTACCAAATAAATGCGGGCTCCACACAATGTTTTGCCTAATTGACAGTAATTAAACAAATTCCAAAAGGAGAAGACAATCCATTCTCAGACCAATGTTTGCAATTTCAGCTAAAATGTCGTACCAAAATTGATGAATGATAGCCAGTAAGCCAGTCATGCGTGCGAATTGAGATTTAGCATACAAAATTCTGCAGAGTCATTCGCAGCAATACAGCAGTGTTGCATACTATAAGGGGCGTAGACATAAGAACCAGTTGTACAATGGAGCCACGTCATTTACAAGGACATCCGAGACGAGAACAATAGTAAAAGCAATGTGTTGAAGCAACGCCATAATGCCAAGGGGAGCAACAAAATCGCATGACAATGTCAGTGCCATTGCCAAAAAAAACCAAAAAAAAAGAAAAAAAAATTCGATTTTCACTTGATTTTTCGGTTGCCTTTTGTCTGTATGTTGACCTTGCAGTTGGCCCAAAGTCACGGCTATATAAATATGTGTATGTGTGGTATGTGTGTGTATGGTGTGTGTGTGTGTAAGTTTGGTCTAATGTGGCGGCTGCTGCATTTGCAATTTGTAAAATTTCCAGGCCTCAACGACAGCAAAAACTTTGTTGATTCAACTTTCATCAGAGTTAGCTGAAGGCGACAGCTTTACGGTCTACCGGAACTTGGCTTTTTGACTCTTTGATTCTTTGGTATTTTAGGACTTTTTGGCGGCCGGTAACTTAGCCAGGAGATTTGCCATTTTAATTTTTGACATTTGCACGGAAATGCACTCAAAGAATCTGAACGAAAATTCCTTGATGCGTCAACGAAATTGCAAATGAGAAACCTATATTACTGGTTTCTTGAAATGTAAATATACAGAAAGGAAGAAAAAATGAACTTAATTTCGGCGGAAATCACAAGTTTTTTTTTATTAAAAGCCTCTCTAAGGATTCGCTAAATTCCACAGAATTCGACAGAAACTTTTTAATGAGTTTCTGCTGCTCTGATCCTTATACGCCCTCGGCCATTTAATAATTGTTTTTTCGTTTACATTTACAACAAGACTACAATATATAGTTCTCGAGTCGAGAATCTTAAACAACATCTTTGTTTAATTAGAGCAAACTTCTGAGAGCATACAAATCTGAATCCAAAGACCAATGAAATTAGCATTAAAACCAGTCGGGCGAAGCAAACAATGGAAAATGGTGGAGGGGCGGGGGAGAATGGGCTTATCAATGGCATGACATCAAGGTAGATTGACTGGACTAAGATGCCACTAATTAATATTTGATACTCCATTCATGATAAGCAGTCAGTTTGCTGTTGTTGTTGTTATTGTAGTCAGTCAGTTGACATTATGCAGGTACACAAATACATCAAAGTGGCCGCAAATCTCAAAGCCAATTTAAGGACCTTTTTTTTTGTTGGATTTTACCCCAGTCGTTCATTTACACTCACTCACTCACACTCACCTCGGTTCTCCTTTCTTTGCGGTCTGAGTGAAATTTGATTAAGTGAGTGCCAGGCAAATGTGGCCATCAATTTAAATCAAAGTTGGTTAAATACAATAAATAAGGGTTTGCAGTTGTCGGTCTTTTGGTAGCCCTCCAATATTAGTGAACATTTTTAACAATTCTCTGTAATGGTTGGGTTCTTGGGTAAGGGGTATACGTTTTGCCCAAGGAAAACTGAATGCAAAATGTATGTTTAACTTTGTCTGGCGTCATTTAATCAGGCAAAGTGATTTCGCCTCTCACCTTTTTCTCAAGCAACTTATCATTTTGCATATGCCTGTGTGTGTGTGTGTGTGTGAGAAAGAAAGAAGGGAAACACGTAGACAGGAAGCCGTCTCAGTGCCAGCTGATGTTAAGTTAGTTTAACTTTACGCAACGACCCAACTGTAAATTTACCCGCTGCCAAGATGCTGTCACGCCAAATTTCTGCTCTGCCGGCGCTACTGCTGCGTCTCTGCTTTGCCTACTGCTTCTACTGCTGCTGCTGCTGCTACTGCTGCTGTGCGTGTCTAGATCGCGATTCTTTTGCCTTAACTTACCTAAGCAGGAAAGAGAAGGCGTAACGAAATTTATTACCATTTTGCAGTTATAATGTTTCAATATCTCGTTTTCGTTCCCTTTTCTATTCCCTTTCTGCTTTTCCTTTACGTGAGAGTGCTTGATGTGGCCATTAGCACAATTTAAGTACGATTTCGATTGATATGGCTACCTAACTGTTCATGTGTCTCACTATATATGTATGTATGTATATACACACTCGTTTATCCTGGCTTGTCTACGTGATGTCTGCATCATTTGTCATGCATCCAGTTTTAGTTTGTGCTTAAGTTTGAGTTTGGGACCCTTCTGCATAATGTTTGTTAACCTTTTACCAATTGGAGCCTATAATTGGACTTGGCATAAACTGTTACTGGGATTGCTGCTGACATTGGCATTGGCACTGGCAATGGCACTGGCACTGGCATTGGCAATGGCTTTGGCACTGGAAATGACTCCTGGCAGTGACATGCTTGGTTGCTCTTGAGCCATCTAATTGGCACGTGCGGAGTTTCTAATGAGTTGCTAAAAGTTTGTTCTTACTGCAATTAGGCAGCGGAAAAACTAGCTGCGTCAGCAACATTTCTAAATACTTTCTATTATTAAAAGGCAACGAATGACTTTTGCATTTATCAATTTTCATTTAAGCCAAGCAAGAAAAGCAATGAAAATGTCAAGCAGTAATTGCCAATTAAATCAGATTTAAGGATTAATTTAAAAAAGATTATAAATGACATTGTGCTTTATAATTAAATTAAGATAAGTCCTTCCGTTGCATATTTTCTGTCTTCTTTAAATCTCATTAAATATAAGGACCAACAATTTTGGTTGCCATTTTCACTGATCTTTTAACCTGTTAGGGTTAATGGGGTAATACAAATTGAACGGAGTCTGAACTTTAAAGAATAAAATCGAATCACATACATATGAAACATGTATATGAATGTATATGCATATGTACATATTTATATTTCATGTGAAAGCTCTTGTTTCAATTTGAATGCAACCTTTTCAAAAAACAAAGACTTATAAAGCCAATTTTTGTTGTTTAAAACAAAAAACGAGTTAATAAAAACATTTTACCTAAAAAAGCATCAAAAAATTTTACAACAAAGGTAAAAAGTCACGGATTAAATGTGTTTATATGAACAACAAAAACTTTTTATACCTTTGCAAAAAAGGTATATTAATTTTGGTCAGAAGTTTGCAACGCATAGAAGGAAGCATCTCCGACTATATAAAGTATATATATTCTTGATCAGCACGATGAGCTGAGTTCATTTAGCCCTGTCCCACTGTCCGTCAACGCAATGAAATTTTGCACCTAGGCTTCTTTTTGCTGCAGGCATTGTATATCTCGGAATCATCCCGATCGGATGACTATATCATATAGCTCCCATAGGAACGATCGGTCGTGAATAAGCTTTAACCGCAATAACTTTGTTGTTTTCCAACGAAATATCACGAAAGTGATCACGGCATTTGTGAGTTTTATATGCTTCTCAACATATCCACCAACTTTTATGAAAATCGGTTGACTATATCATATAGCTCCCATAGGATCGATCGGTCATGAATATGGATTTCGAGCAATAACTTGATTGTTTTAAAAGCGATTATCACTAAAATTGGTATTTATAAGTTTTATATACTTTCTAATATATCTGTAAAGTTTTATCAGAATCGGGGCACTATATTATATAGCTTCCATTGGAACGTTCGGCCAAATAATTGGTTTTAGATGAATATCTTGGTTATTTTAACAGCGATTCACTCGAAATTTGGTATATGTAAGTTTTGTATATATAAAAATGTGTCTGTTGAGTTTTAATAGAATCGGCCGACTATATGATATAGCTCCTATAGGAACAATCGGTCCAAAAAAAAATTTTTTTTTACTTGTAAGTTTTTTTTGGAGCCACGGGCATGATTAGCTTTATATACTTTCTTATGATTCTGGTTATTTATATGTAATTGAAAAAGACAGCTTGCAAAGGTATCCGAACTACGGCGTGGCCGAAGTTAGCCCATCCTTCTAGTTTTGATATTAAATATAAATTCTATATATGTTTCCCTCGCTAAATTAGTTAAACTTTGACTATTTTTAAAACCTTGCAAAAAGGATATATTAATTTTGATCAGAAAAGCATACAAGTAAGCAACTCCGACTTATAAAGAATATATATGTATGTATATTCCTGATCAGTCGGTCCATATAGCCATTTTCGTCAATCTTTATGTCTGGATCAATAGAATCTCCTCCTCTCCTAAAACTACAGATGCAACAAAGCTGCAGGAATTGTGTATCTCGGAATCATTTTAATCAGATTACATTGAATTTTTAAGATTTAACCTCAATGACATTGTTGTTTCCCAAACGAATATCACGAAGTTTAGTCTTTGATATACATCAAATATATCCACTTAGTTTTATCAGAATCAGCTTACTATATAATATAGCTACTATGGAACGAACGGTCAAGAATATAGTTTTAGATCAATAACTTGGTTGTTTCAAAGTGATATTCATGGTATTTGTAAGTTTGGTCTTATTAAACCGGTTTCTATTGTATTTCAGTAGAATCAGCCAACTAAATGCTATAGCACCCTTAGGAACAAACATGACAAGCCACGAAGGTGTGACTAATTTTATATACGTTTATATAAATTTAAAGTGGTTTTGCTAATTTATGTGTAAATAAAATTGACAGTTTAGAAGGATATTCGAACTTCGTCACGGCCTTCATACTAGTTTCTTAACACAATGAAACAAAAAGTGATTTAACCAATTTTCTCAAACAATTTGCTACAAATAATCTTCCGATTTAGATAGCAAATATGAGAACAGAGTTGTCAAATATCAATGTTACCTTTTTATCTATTCAAAAAATTTGCTCCATTTCTGAATAAATTCTTAATGAATTATTAACCAAAAGTGAATCGGAAAAGCAATATTGTGAGAATCGGAAAAGCAATATTGTGAGACATTCTTTTATGTTGAAATATTAGAAATATTTGGTGCTGCAGCCCTGTTAATTTTAAAATCTCTTTATCGATTGTAAGAAACTTGATTGTATCAATAATACATCATATGAAAATCTTCTCCGTGTAAATGAACCTCCTTTACATGAGTAGTAATGGCTCTTAAAATTTATTCATAATGTAAATAATGTACATATATCCTAAAAAAAGTGATGTATATCCTCCCATGGGTGGACATCTCTTTTGAGCGAACCAAAAACCGCCAATATTGTGTCTATAATTTATGATCCAACTTATTTTATAGAGTTTTTCGTTTAAGAGAGTTTTTCCTTACATAGTTCATAAAAAGTATCTGCAGCTGGGTAAGAAGTTTGTCCCATCTATCACAGGAGAATTGACAGTCGCCGTTTAATAGTCTGCTGATAAGATGTCTTGGACCAATAGATGTATTTAGAAGTGTTAGAGTATTCACTATATATGCCTATATTCTGGATCTGCATCAACAATTAACAGATTTTAGAAATTAAGCTGCCAATAAATAATATGTATAAAGGTTGATGAATTTCAGTATCTATAAACATATTCAATTTTTGAATCAAATCGGACAGTTATTACCAATATAAATCAATAAAATAATAATAGTATATTTTGTGTTTTTTTAAATTTACTACTTACTTTTACAGCAATTAAATTTAATTTCTTTTAAAATATTTAATTTTTTTAAGTTCAAACCGTCAAGACGGAAAAAGCAATTGAAAAGTGAAGAACTGAAAGGGTACACAAATAGCTAAAGTTGGCTTCTTTACTACTATTTCAATACACATACATATATATACTTATATATATACTATTTAACACAGTTTTCTGTTTCTTTTAACATATAAAATTCGATATATGATTGCAATCTTGGCTATGAAAATTGCATTGTCATTTTCTTATTTGATTCTGATGCAATCGTTAGAGAGATAAATAATCTCCATGTTTAATGTAATTTCAGTTAAATATCATACGATGACCATGGAAAAGGAATAATAATCATCATGAATAAATAATTTACAGATATTCTGACCAATTTAATAATGTTTACCAAGAGCAGTGCAAATGATAGTAGTTAGTGAATATTTAATAAATTTAATTTAAACAATTGTTAAATACATTTTTAATAAATAGTTACAAGAAAATGCGTGTATTATTTCCATTATTCATGCCAAACAATAAGTTCCAGCTAAAACCATGTTGACGTTGGCCATGTTATATTGTTAAAATCAATTACAACAATGGTTTAAGCGAGAAAATAAAGGCCAGAAAACATTCTCTGACCTTTCACAATGAAGCGTTGCCATGTTGCTATCACTACTCCCCCCCCCTTTTCTCTTGCTGCCATCAAAATCAACTGGTAGATGAAAATTCTCTGTTGAAATTGTTGAGAAAACATTTTTATGCTTCATCATGCTGAATGAAACCAAAAGCTTTTGGCCAACGCAAGTGGAAAACGAGAGCTCACAACTGCAGCCAGCACTTCCATTCCAACCAACTATGGTTATGCATGATATGTACGGTAGGCACTCCGTCACGTCGTTCACGTCCTTCCATCCATGTATGGTATATAGAAGCTACCGCCGTACAATTCTCAATTTACGCATATTATCATGGCTTATGAAAATTTCATTAATTTGATTTTGCAACAAATGAGAAAAATATTCGTCCACATACCTCAGAAAGAGAGACAGAGAGAGAGAGGGAGAGAGACAGAAAGAGAGAGAACTTGGGCGCAATAAATCTACCGTAATCTTTGCCATTTTTGGTTTATTTGGTTGCATGTTCAATATGTGGGGCTACATAAATATACATATATGTATGTATATACAAGATATTATATATATGTATATGTACTATATATATACATGATTAGATAGTCCTAAAAAATATTATATTTATAACTAGTTATAGAATAAGCATATGCGTTGCCTCGTGTCGCCTTTTTTCTGCTCAAGTGTTTTTGTGGAGGGTTGGGGGGGCGGGGTAGTTTGTAATGACCATGCGTCCTCAACCTTGTTCTAAGGCTTGGACTCTCATCGTGGTCGTGTCCTTGCCGTGACTCAGTCGTCGCCGCACATAAGAGCACGTTTACCCAGGCGAGGCTTGAATGGCACCGATTTCTTTATCATGCGCGACATGAACTGGCCACCGCTGGCCTCATCTGCACCACCACCACCTACTCCGCCTCCCTCGCCAAGCAATTGCTGAAAGTCAATGCTACGGCCAAGGCGTGGCGTGCGCACGCGATAGGCAGGTTCGCCATTGCTTTGCACTAGAAAGACAATCGAGATAATCGAAAAATAGAAAGAAAAAAAAAGAGGGAATATAAAACGAGAATGAAGAGAAAGACGAAAACGAAGATGATGACGTGAACGTGATTTGGTTTGACTTGGCCAAGACACTGTGAACTTACATTGCCTAAGCTTTTGCAGCAGCAGGTAGTAGGTCAATGGCGGCATGTTATCCAAGTCGAATTCCTGCGTTTGTGGCAGAGGCGCAGACACGCTAGCTTTCTGGGCCAAACTATTTTCCTCCAGCTCGTCAATAATGTCAACTAGCTCTTTATATTCGCCCATGGCCCTTTTCTGGCGTATTTCCTTAGACTCGGGCGCTAAAGCTGCTCCTGCTCCCACTGCTGCTGCTGCTGCTGCTGCCGGTGATCTTCCTGCTCCATTGATGCGATTTGGTAAATCCAGTTTGTTTGCACCCTGTGCACACAACAACAGGAACAGGAAAAGAAACAAAGTATAAAAGAAATAAAGGCATGAAAATATATATTTGAAATAAGAGTGTTTATTTCACCATGGGGGCGGCTTGGGGGGAGGCTTTCAATATCTGGTTTGGCGGCTTTCAAACTGTCGACACGTGTTAAGTTATTTTTACGCTGTCTATTTATGCGTATACGTGAGCTTCACACACACACACACACCTACACACACATAAACAAAGTGTGTGGGTGTGAGATGGTTGGGAATGTGCGAGTCAAGCACTTTATTGTTTCAATTTACAGCCTGGCTGGCAGCATGTACCGCTTGATTAGACAACTCAATGTAGATTGAAATACCAACAGCTTAAATCGACTTGTAAATCGCACTTGTCCCATAAACGCTCCCACTCAACAGGATCTAGATATGTGTGTGTGTGTGTATGTGTGTGCCTCCAAGCTACTACTCAAGAATTTCACAAATTTAATAAATTTAATATAAAGATAAATCAAATTGGATTTACCTTTGATTTTTTCTTTTTCATGCCACCCACGGAAATTTAACCAAGAAAACGTCTCAGTTTGTTTTACCCTATATAAATATTTAACACGTTCTCTATTGAGTTACACTTTGATAACAAAGGTAATAAAATACTATTACTAATAAACTTTATGCTCCATTGAAGAACTGTTTTTTATGCATCATGAATAATATAAGGAATTGGTTTATATCCTTAACATATCTTCCTAACTGAAAAAATATCATAGAAGTTAAGTTTACTTTGGCCTTGCCAAAGTTTGTATACCCTTCCCTTTGTAGTTCTAGGCTACTTAACGATTTATTTCGACACATCGGTTTAAAAATGCAAAATTTTAAATGAAAAATATTTTTTTTCAATTCTTTCACTCAGAATTGAACCCGGGAATTTGGCGTTCACGAGTCTAATCTCTACTTTCTACACCACCAAACAAACAAACTCGTCACAAAGCTCCCAATTTGCCATGTATAGCATTTATATTGCTTTAGTAAAACGACGAAAGAGATTTAGAAGAGCGAGATGCCTGGTCTAGTATCTCGCTCTTTTAAATTTCGTTCGCTGCAAGAACACAATTCAAATGCTTCTTGTCTCTTTCACACCCCGAATGTTGATGTATTTTGTATTTTTTAATAAGTTTCTTAATTGGTTTTACTTTTGACTTCTTTTATTGATAATAATATTAATAAATATCTTATCTGATTGAAGCTTGGTGTACGGTGTAGATGTACATATTAAAACGAAAAAAGAAAAGAAATTGTAAAGTAAGAAAAATTTGTATTAAATTGTTTTTTGGTTCAGGGAGTGGTTAAACCTGCATCTTTTGTGCTTTTTGAGCTGCAGTCAATTAACTATATCTTATTATTTTCCAAACCGACTAATTTTTATACTTTATCATCATAGACACCTAAAAAGCTTATCTAACAAGTTTTAACCAAATATCTTAACATTGAAGGTCTAAAAAGTATGAAGAAACAGACAGATGGACAGACGGATATGGATATATCGTCTCGGCTATTGATGCTGATCAAGAATATATATTCCCATAAATTCGGAAACGTATATTTCTATGCGTTAAGAACATGTGACTAATTTGATTATACCCTCTGGAAGGGTATTTCTACGAAATATAAAACCGGGAAATATTAATCTTTAATACAAACTTTAGGAATAGAGTAAATTTTGGATATAATAAACTAGCAAATTTCAAAATTAATACAGAGACTTTTGACATACACAATCGTGTTCTAATGAAGTGAACTCCTTTGATTAACTGTTTCTTGTAAGAAACTTTTAAACGCTTTCGGCTTGTTAATTAAGTTTGGCAAAAAGCTTTCGGCAAAGGAGTCAATATTATTTTGTAAGGAAATGTTAAGTTACAAACAACTGTGTTTCAGAGTCCTTATAAAGTGTTTTGATTGAGAATTCAAATTAAATACAATGAGTTTAGTTCCCCGTACGCCATTTTAATACTGAATTGCATATTCTATTAACAATTCTATTAAATAGAATTGTTTTTATAACTTGGCTCAGTTGCAAGAGTTGTGAAAAGAAAACAAAATGTTTGCCCTATAGCTAAATATAATACTTAAAACCGATTTAATTTAGATATATAGCCTTAGGGAATCTCGATTTTGTAGCCGTTTCCGTGTTTCAAATTTACATAGATTTTACCTTGGTAATTTCATTCAATCAAATCAAATATATTAAAGTTTCTATGGGTTTATTCTTTGACAGAAGAATAGATAAGACAGTAATTTAAAAAGATTTTAGTTAGATAGTTTGCTTTATTTGTAAATATTCTAACTTAGACAGTACTAGTTACAAACTCATATACTAAATGCATATGTAATCAACTCATTAAGAACATTTCCACGAGTGCAAATGAATTTACTTTACCAATACGAATTGGCAATGACAGGCGGGAAATTGCAAAGAAGACAAACCTACAGATTGCTTAAGAGTTCCCAGGATTGCATTGCAAACTTTTGGCAAATTGTCGCTAAGAAGGAAAGGAACTAAAGCTACCGGCATAAATTATACACTCCTCGAGTTGGCTTGGCAAATAAAACTAATTATCTGGGGTTTGGTTGTTTTGCTTTTGCACTTCCTTTAAACTATGGTTATTACCTGCATGGCCTTGGCATTGCTCCCGATGAAGGCGTAACAGGATGCCACTATTAGCAGGAATGTGCATAGACTTGGTCTGCACATAACTGGGCTAGGCGAATGAAGATGACTTTTACGATGGAGCGCGACTGGATATAATGTCTTACTCGAGCAAGGAGCGCGATGAGTGCAGAGGCTATCAAACAACTGATGCGAGCAATGGGACGAACAGAATTTTTATAGCCAAGATTGGCTTGAGCTCACATGGCGAGCATGATTAGGCCATTGAATGACAGGCGCTAAGTGATTTGTTATGCACTCTAACTCCAGCAGCAACAGGCGGCTTGTAGCTGGTCTTCTGTAAACAACTGGACAACTGGGCAACTGGCCAAAGCCGAAACGGAAGTGCCAACAATTTGTCCTGCTCCCAGCACAGTGTGAAACATCCCAAATCAGTTGCCTAGTTGCCATCCTGTTTTATGCAAATCAAAGCGCGTGAGAAATCTGGCAGGACCCAGACGCCAACGTCAATGCCAATACCATCCCCAACCCCCATGCCAATCGATCAATCTTATTTAAATGTTGACAGTTGTCGTCACATTGTGACTTAGCTGGAGCTTGTTATTGGAAAGGCTTCATGCCTAGGGCCTTATGTTCGGCCTGACTACCATCCCCATCCGTTTCCCCTTTTCATTTCGATTCTTGGCTTATTTAAATGTCGCTGCCATTTCAAAGCCGCATTAACTTCAATTTGTTGTGCAAACAGCTGTGCACCCTGCATCCTCTTTTCGGTCCCCAGATCAAAAAGTTTGTCTATTTGAGTATCGGCTGTCAGGCACCTTCGAATTCAAGCCGATTGTCAAATGATTTGCTGAACAAGGAGGGGGCGGGGGGGAGTCCCAACATCATCGACGGTGAAAAGCGGAAACAGAAAAACTTTTTGACATTAAAATGAGGACCAAAGTAATACGAGAAAAGGTGTTAACTGATAAAGCACCGAGTTTTATTTGTCACAACTTTAATATTGAAATATTTCTCATATTTACATAGATCAAATGTAATATCAAGTGTCTCCCAAAATTCTCGGAATTTCTTAAGAGTTGTCTAATTGAAAACTATCCCAAATCTATAATATATCTGCTACCCCACATAAGATTTATTAGATTTTCTTCTCCCCCTTCCCGAATTGCCTGTTTTATAAGGCATATAACGCGAGAAAGGATATACAGATGTATGCATAGGTATATGTATGTATGTACTTACATCTTTTTTATTAGGGTTGCCAGCATTATTATTATATGCTCGGTTTTATAGTGCAGCAGCATATAAAGTTATTTACCAACACTACACACCTGATAAACTAAACGGTTATTTATTTATTTTCGAGAATATTTGGACGGTTCTAAAAAGAAATATTTAAGCTGAATGAAGCAAGCACGTTGGCCCTATCGATTCAAGTAAAGGAACTTTGTAAAATGAAACAAAATTCCGAAACAAAACGGTACACTCAGCAACGCATGCTGTCCCGCTCACTTTAATCAACCAAATAATGCTTCACATTTCAGTACAAAAAAAAACCTTGTAATTTGCCCGATTTAGAGGAAAATTTGTCGGCTGAAAACTTTTGGCCATATTCATTAAGAATGCGATATATATAAAATAAAAAAAATTTAAAATAATTTCTAATGTTAAAACGTTCTGTTTTGAATTGTAGATTTCTTTCCAATGAGTATTTATTTACAAT
The DNA here is from genome assembly GCA_018903615.1 of Drosophila neocordata. Taxonomy (NCBI): domain Eukaryota; kingdom Metazoa; phylum Arthropoda; class Insecta; order Diptera; family Drosophilidae; genus Drosophila; species Drosophila neocordata. Next base: position 1,318,965 of record JAEIGI010000018.1, read on the forward strand.
GTTAAAAAATTATATGAAATTTTAAATGCAAAATTGTACTTTGAAATTTTATCAGGATTTTATCATAATTACAAACTTTGAAAGTTAGAAAACCATTGAATTTTTATGGTAACTTATAGAGAAAACTTTAAAGCGGAAAATAGGTTTTGTTTTCACGAACTTTTCAAATTTTGATTAAAATATAATAGCCACATATATATGAGTTTTGTAAAAACATTTAGAAACTCCCCAACTAAGTTTTTGTTATAGTTCGGCTGAAAATTAGATGAGATATTAAAGAGAGAGAAAGAGAGATTTATATTATTTGAAAAATATTTCTTAAAATATTAAAATACCAAAATTTGTGATTAGCTTGCAGTAATAATACGAATGGATAGAAGAAGCTCTACCCCATGGCGGAACACCAGAAATGACATATTTTGTGTTCTATGTAAACTATAATTAGCCACAGATAAAATTGAAAATGTTTATTTTTAAATGTACCACAAAATGATTGCAAATCAGCAGCAGATTTTTAATTAAAGGTACTAAATCCAGCAACAAATATCTCATACTCTTGTCAATCCATCAATATCAAAGTGAGGCCATCCACATGACTCCGACCTTACACAAACATGACCCGCATGTTGTCAAGGATGAAGGGTCCGGACTGGCGGTCCCCATAAAACGGCCATTTATTTGTTTAGTAACTTAATATAGTTAAGAGTGGGACAGCATGAGAGGGGAATTAGAGCTAAGGGAAGAAGGGCAGAAATCGGATTGCATACTTGAGGGACTTATTTATTTATTTACATAGTCCTGCTAAATTTAGTTACACTATAAAGTCATTAAATATGTCAAGAGTGAAAAATGACCAAGCTTTAGATTTTTAAATGAATGTCTCTTGCAACAAAGGTTACATTACTATTCGCAAGGACTTGTCAATTCATCGATTCTTTTAAGTAAAATCGTTTAAAAATTGTTTAATTAAACAGTTTAATTTAAAATTTTAATTCTTACCCAATAATCTTCATATATGAATCGAATTTTCAGAGCATTTTATTTATGTAAAAATATTTTTTCTCAGATTTAGGATTTTAAATATTTCTATTTCCTAAATCTATCTTTTATAGTTCAAGACCATAGATATATATCGTTTTTAAGATTACCTTTTGGACAGTCTAAGACAGGCGGTTTAGAGTTTGCTTGACTTGGAGACTTCTTAGTTAGTTGGCTTACTGTGGCATTTACCTTTAGTTGGATCCCAATAAAAGTTGCCTTAAAAATAGCAAATTTATAGTTCAGAATGAGGCCACTGCGATGGATAAAATGCCGGTGGATCTTCTGGGATGGGTTGTCAGTGTAAAGTCATGTGTCGCCCATGTCAGCCTTTTAGCCAGAGTTAAAACAAATTATGTGCCCACCCCCTTGTTGGTGGAATTATGTCGCTAGCAAGGAAGACCTCCAGGCAGTTTTACCTTTACAGGAGTAAATGCCAACAGCATAACTTTTGGACTCACATGTAATTCTTGACAGAATAATGGTGGTTAACAGTATGTATGAAATCGGGACAAGGGTTTTGCCTTTTAGAGGCATTGACATTCTTGTTTCTACGAAAAAGAGAAGCTCCAAATTCCAAAGGTCATTTCCACCATATAAAATTCAAGCACGGGATAAATTTACTGTGTCAGACACAGTCAAAGGTGGTTTTTTTAATTAAGACAACTTTTGCATTCGTTCAGGACATCAGGAAGGACTTTAATCTATGTTGATACAGAAAAGTAATGAAAAATGTTAAGAAATGCGTTATTTAGTTGCAATTATTGAACTACAAAATGATCAAATGTATATAAATTATATTATAAACTGTATAATAAATAATGTCCTTTGCATATATAAGCCACATTTTCTCATAGTTGATTTCTTAGGCTCAATGAATTATCCTTATATCTTTGTTTAATCATTATAAAGGTCAAAGTTTCCATAGATTAAATGATTAATGTGAATATCTAAACTAAGAAGAAACTTCACTTTTATTAATAAAAAATTTCAAACCAACAATGTGTCAGACTTTATCTGAATTTGATTGCCTTTTGTTATAATATTTAAAAGATTAACTTCTCAGTTGATTAATTGTCAATTATATTTTGTAATTAAATATATTTGCTTGTGCATTTAAAGGACAAAGTTGGCTAATTCGATTAAGAAGTAAATACAATTGAAACAATGAAATCCTTTCAAATGCAAATTGTATTTATTTAATTATTTTGCTATTTACACCTTTCACAATTGACATTAAGTCTGAACTGAATGCCGATTGTAATCAATAATCTTTAATATTTAATTATTTGGAATCAAGTTGAAGACGTGGCCGATGGCAGTTAACATTTTGACATGGCAAACAACTAAGTAAGCCAAAGCCAACAATGTTTACATTTAACATTTGTTCAATTATTTGCTCTCGTGCACTTTATCAGTTAGCTAATCCTGGCCATGTTAAGCGAACAAGTGACGTTCTGCTAATGCCCTTCAACGCCCACTCAATGGGCCAGGGACCTTCGCCCTGGCTCAGTGACCTAGCGAAAGGATTTAATTGAATTAGTCGTGTCCGTGTACGCAGTGCCGCTTTGAAGTTTTGCACTTGACAAACCGCCCACCGCCCAGTTAAGGCGATGAGAAAGAGGATGAAGATGACGATGTAGATGGAGAAGAGGGCAGGGTTTGAGATGGAGATGGTGATGGTGAGTTGTGCTACCCATAACCCCAGAGCACTTGGTGTTGACCCACGATGCAAGCTGGCGGCAAGCTTGATGTTTGCGCCCAGGGCGGAACTCGACTGCCGGAAAGACCACGGCTTTTATTGAGTTTCCGGCAACGGGCGCCATTCGCAAGTTGCTTACCAAACGAGCAACTCAGAGACATTAATTATGCCGCAAAGCAGGAATTGAAGTGGAGCGTAGTGAAGTGAAGGATTTAGCCAGTCAAGCGACCAATAAATAATAGGGCTTGAAAATTATAAGTCTCAGCCATATTAATGCTGCTTTAAAACAAAGAAAGAAGCATGTGCCCGTTATCCTGACTAAAACCCAAAAGCATTAAAACGGTAACTTGCCAAACAGAAGGAGATGATGCCATTTGGCTGAACTGAGTAAACAAGCCGAAGGACGACTTAGTCTGCAAGGATAATAGTGAAGGGCACAGAAAAAAGAAACATATATACAAAAGCTCTCAAAAAAAAATATTGAAATATCTAAACCGCTCAAGTGATTATTTTGTTCTCCTGATAAGGAACAGAAAAATAACTTGAAGCTGAAAAATTTATGGGACTGACAAGGACAATTTCATGTCAAATCAATAAACAGAAGAGGGAGTATGTGAAGGCATAACATTTACTTGGTTTTTTATCTTCCCCCCCCGTCGCGTTTTGTTTCGAAATAAAATTTCTTTTGCTCTATTTATATTTAATCTGAACTTTTTAAGAATAAAATTGTAGATTTTCCCATCATCTACTAACAAATGCGAAACACTTGACAGTGCTACGTCTATCTGTCTATCTGTCGGACTGTCTGAATGTCTGACTGTCTACATGTCCTGTCACTGGAGAAATGTGGATGCGATGTTGCTTTGCATTCAAATAAAATGCATGCCAAGTGCTCACATCGTGTATATGTAAAACAAATATAAATATATATATATACCCTATACAAAGAGGTAGATTAACTCTGGTGGAAAAGATATAAATTTATCTATTTACTTATCAAAGTCAGTCAATGTCCTGGCTTTTAAAGTGAAAGTTGTTACAGTTCATCAAGTTGAAAAAAAAACTTCATAAAATGAAATCCAGCATAATTGTAATTTAGATTATCTGATTAGTTCAACAAGATTTGAGAACTTAAAGCATTAAATATAATTATTATTAAATAATAGTTAGTTTCGTTTTCAGGTCTTGATTGTGTATCATTCTACCCAAGGAGTGGTAGAGAGATAAATATTCAATCGGCTGGCTCTACAGTGCCATATCCTTTATGTTAATGATTGTTAATAATAGTTATTTTATAGTTCCCTAGAGGAAAGTTGTTTTTAACTTATCAAAAGCGATTTAATATTTAACATTTCGAGTCAGCAAAGTATGTAAATACTTTTAATAATCACTGTTACCTTGAGCTATTGCAACATTTACAAAGTAAGCCTGATTAAATGTCAATAAAAAGAGTATGCAAATGTCGGCTTACAGTTAACGAGTTGTTCTGTTTTCCCTGTTTTTTTATTTATTTTGTTATTCTACTGCTCCATTCGATGAAAGAATTTTGCAAAGCAATCAATAAAGAATTTTTCACATCATCACAAATTTTCACACAACTTGCATTGAAACCTGGCAGTTTTCGTTTATTTCATAAAGTATTCATTTATTCATTTGCAGCTGTCCGTGTTGGAGGAGCAGGAGCATTGAGTCGCAGCTCAGGAGACACTTTTCAGAAAGAGAAGCGAGCGAAAGGTCTCCCCCTTTTCACAAAAAAGAGAGTGAAAGAGGTGAGGTGAAGAGCCGTCATGAGATGGAGTTTTGGCCAAACACTCAAAGTCAATGCTGTTGATGCCGGTGTGCCCACAGTGTTGAATCAGTTGATCAGGATGCCTGCTGGAAAAGATGAATCATGGGTCAGAACTTGTTTGCCTTGTAAATTGCAATTACGGGCTTTTTAAATTGCAAGCCCTGGCCAGAAGTGAGTGAAACTGCAGCCATAAATTGAAAAGGAAAAGATGACCTTACTTCAGAATTCTGGTAACTTGTTAAGCTATACAACAATGGCATTAGTCGTTACCGTAACTGCATCAGCAAAATCCACAATAAGCAAAGGCAAATCGATTGCAACATTTGCCGCAAGTAGCACAGTTTTAAGCTCCACAGATACTATAGTCACTAGCAGCAGCAGCATCGACAGCAGTAGCAGTGGCCTACTGTTGTCAACAGCAACTCTGACATCAACAACCTCAACGTTGGCCAAGTCAACGGCAACAGCAACAGCAACTACAATAACAGCTAGAACAACATCAACTTTGCCTACAACATTGCAATTTGTTGATGCCTCATTGAGTTCACTTTCAATAACTTCAACATCATCCCCAACGTCCTACGAGTCCTCTTTAGCCTCCCATGAGCTTTTCTCAACAGTTGCCACAAACATAACACCGAATGCCAATACCACCAACATACTTATTGAACCCGATCCCCAAGACAGTTGGATGGATATGTCATTACTAATACTCAAGGGATTTATCTTTTCGTCAATTATCTTGGCCGCCGTATTAGGCAATGCATTGGTCATCATCTCTGTACAACGGAATCGGAAACTTCGGTAAGTGTTTCAACTTGTCATACACATTGTATATAGCGGGTTAACCTCCCTTTGTATTAAATAAAGAATCAAGAGCATATTTAGAGCAACAGCAGCAGCAAAGTGAAGGTAGATCGATATACTACTATATGGCAGCAGGCAACGATATAAATTTAATTCATAAAGCACAATATGAAGTTAAATGTGACACACTAACGTTGCACAAGCAATGACAGCAACGTTGCATGTAGCTGATAGGACACCCCAGAGTGCCGTGCAAATAACTGTAGCATAGAATTCAGCGCCAGCATTTTTTATTCGACGCAGCACTGCAGCGAAGGGATGGATGAAGCTTGTAAACAGTCTGGAAGGATAAACAATTTCTTTAATATTCTAGCAGAATGTACACTAAATTTCAACTTAAACTTGAGTTATTGCATAGCTGATATAAAACTACAACATTTTGTAATATTTCCATTAAATTTTCTTTAAACTGAAACAAAACTTAAACATTGCCAAGCAAACAATTGTTAAAACTGTGTCTATACAGCATTGTGTGGCAACTTAATCTGATTGGAATTTTAAAGGAAAAAAATGAAATGACTAGAAACACACAGTACGATATTCAAAATTCCCCAAAAAAAATAGTTTTGTAAACAATTGGTAAAACCAACGAAAAATTGTTATTCGATTTATATTTTTCTTTTTGTTTAAAAATGAAAATGCTTTTTTTATTCAGGAACCTAGCCAGTTTTTCTTTTAAGCAACTATTAAATTGAGTAATTTTTATTTATCTGCATACTGTTTTATATATTATGCCTTATCCATATATCCTTAAGACTAAACGAGCATATGTTTGATCCACCTGTCTAGAAGCTGTCACCTTTTACCAATTCTTTTTTATTTTGGCAATGAATTAAAGTTAACTTAAGACGAATACATTTCAAGTTTGTACTTGAGTATGATTGCATTTCCACTGCATAAGTAAAAGGAAAGTAATTGAAGGAAAAGTAGTTCAGATGGCAGGTGCCAAGCAAACCATATGACTTATGACAACCAAGGAAATTGCTGTATAAGAACCAGTACAATGTATAGTGCCAGGCGCGGGAAATGGAAGAAAGGGCTGAGCCTTTACTCCTGTGAAAAGTAAATAAGCGAAACGAAACGATAGCTACTGCATCTGTTTACCAGATGCAGTATCATTCTATTCGCTTCCAACACACAGTAGTGCGGTAGATGAGGGTTGGTGGTTTAGCGGTTGCAATACCACGAAGAGGAGACACACAAACACATACATATATACTTACATATACCTATAGCTAATATTGGTTTCTATTTTTGTTGTGTTTCATTCACAGTGTAATAACAAATTACTTTGTTGTTTCGCTGGCAATGGCAGACATGTTGGTGGCCCTTTGTGCCATGACGTTCAACGCATCTATGGAGTTGTCCGGCGGCAAGTGGATGTTTGGCCCATTCATGTGCAACGTGTACAATAGTCTGGATGTATATTTTTCAACGGCTAGCATATTGCATTTATGCTGCATATCAGTCGATAGGTGAGTAAGCCACAAACAATGTTTCACATATTTGCACTCAAATTGCTTAGAATGTATTGAAGTGGCAGCTTGTCTTTAAATAAAACTCCCATTAATCTTGCCCAGGGATGCTGGCTGACGCCAAATCACTTTCAATACAAAACCCTGCGCGCATAGCGAATGAGAAACAATTAATTACTGTGAAAGGCGCGCTCATATCAAAAGCAAACATTAGGCCGCCCAGTAGGTATTGGTCTGGTATGGGCATTGCTCTGGGTATGATGAATGTGGCCCAAATGATTTGCAGCTGGACGACCCCTCCCCAAAGACAAATTCCCCCATCTAAAACCCATGCTTCGGGCTGTTAATTGGTGCTATGCCTGAACGGAAGCACCAACAGCTGCGATGCCTACACAAGAATATACAATGGTCAACGGAAAATGGAGGTGGTGCTACATCTGGGTCCTTTGTCTGTTTTAATTAATTTGTATTTCTCTTACCTTTCGATGAGAAGAAAAAACCAAAGGGAAAAACCAACAAAATTCAATGAAAATTAGAGAATTAATGATTTGCCTTGATACAACCGAGATATACTTTGTAAATTGAAAGGATTTCACAGGCAATTTAATTGAAATTTACCCATTAACATATCTGATCAAATTCTTCATATATAAATGTTACAAATACTTTTTTTCATCTTCCCTTTTAATATTTTCTGTGAGGTATTGGAAATATCTAAAGTGAAACTTGATCTTTAATATAATACTAATAGGTTTAAGGCGATATCTAACAGATATTGTACTAATTTGCTTAACTTTTGCTCATGGTACATCCTTTTCTTTATTAACTAATTATATAAACGATATTTAAATCTTTCTATTTTCGGCAAATGGCAATCTTTGCTCTGCGTGGTTCTTCTATAATTTTAAAAGTAAATGAAGCAAGCAAGTCGCCCCTGCCTGCTTTGAGTACATCCTGTACCCGATCCATTTATATAGATATATCTTCGATATTTATTGTCCAAATTCTATAAAATTCCCATAGGTAACATCTTTTGACCATTTCTAGATTTTCGTGGCCAGTCCTAGATATTAGTTTTTTTCTATAATTCGGTGGCTTTGAAAGAAACTTGATCTGCGTAGACACAATACGAAAACTCAACACAAATTTGGTTGGTCTAGCTCCTACAGTTTCTGTTCATAAGGACGAACGAATAGACGGAGAAATCTTAATCGACTTGGCTGTTGATGCTGAACAAGAATATATATACTTAATGGGGTAAAAAATGATTCCTTCTCCCCGTTACATACATTTTAGGGACTTTAATACACCCTTTTGCAAATACAGTTTCCATACAACTCCGATAAATATGTTAACTGGTGGATTTTAATTCCACCTGGCATAAAAAAATAAATATAACTAAGACAAATTAATTAAAAAAAATGTAAATATATTACTTTTATAAAACAAATGATTCACATTCTGCTGAATTTACAGAAGCCAAAAATTTTTATTATAGTAAACGAAGTTTGAAAGGAGAAAAGGAAAATTGGCCACAGACTTATTTAAATTTTCATAGTTAGCCTAAAATCAAAATCTTTATAAATGTGTTGCATTAGGAATATAAATAAGACCAGTATCCTTAAGTAGTATTTTTTTTTTAAATTAGATAATTATATATTATTCTCCGATGCCCTTTCTAATGTCCCATAAAACGACATTAAGAAAACATAGATTTCCGGTTTCAAGTACACTTCGAGTTTCCTTCCGGGTTAGTATAAACATAATACACAAGAAGTATAAGTATATATAGTCAATTGCTTTAAATCAATATACAAAAAATATCTTGTGCCAACAGTTCACACACAAACTGTTGCAAAAAATGGTTTTAACAAACCGATTCTTAATACACTTATATTTAATTTCGTATTCCAGTACAAGAAACGAATTCCAAGATGAATTAAGTAAATTTGATTTAAGTATTATTGATTAACTAATTATTTTTATTTCCATCATTCAGATACTATGCCATTGTTCGACCTTTGGAGTATCCATTAAACATGACACACAAAACGGTTTGCTTCATGCTTGCCAATGTCTGGATATTGCCCGCCCTTATCTCGTTTACGCCCATATTCCTGGGATGGTATACCACAGCTGAACATCTACGTGAAGTATCCCTTCATCCGGACCAATGTTCATTTGTGGTCAACAAGGCATATGCTCTCATCTCCAGTTCAGTAAGCTTCTGGATACCAGGAATTGTGATGTTAGTGATGTACTGGCGCATTTTCAAGTGAGTATCTAAAAAACAACGTTTGGAAAAGATTCTGATCTAATTACTTTACTCTCTATCTTTGTGTGTCTGTGGATATTTAGGGAAGCTGTGCGCCAGCGCAAGGCATTGAGTCGGACCAGCTCCAACATTTTGCTAAACAGTGTTCACATGGGCCACACCCAACAGCCCACAAGTCTGAGCTATCTGCATCCCAGTGACTGTGATCTAAATGCCACATCTACACGTGAGGAGACGCATAGTGCATTGAGCAATTTGGAGGTGAGTTTTAATTAAACCATGTACAATACCATATCGACAAGTGGTTATGGTTGGGGAGGTTGGGAAGCTCCTTTGTTGACTTTAAAGCTTGAACATGACTGTGTTACAAAAACTATGTGTTTATCCTTGCAACTTGACAGGACATGCTACAGCCGGCCACAGACGAAGACGATGACAAGGACGAGTGCGATGAATTGCGCGTGCCATCGCCGCCTCCTCGACGTCTCAGCCGCAGTAGCATCGATCTACGTGACCTGGAACAAGAGCGATACGAAAAGGTCACCCATACAGACAGTGCACCATCTATGATGGCGTTACAACAACCAACTCACACTCACAATCAGTTGCAACCTCCTGCGCCAGTGTTTAATCCACAAATATGGACAGAGACTCTGCCGACAACGAAAATGCCACAACAACAAAAACAGCAAGAGCAGCAACAGGAGGAGGAGCAGTATGAACAACAACAACAACAGGCGGGACCAATCCAGCAGCAACTGAGTCTAACAAGCGGGAGTGGGAATAGCGAACAGGAACCAGAATCAACTGCCTACCGAGTTTTCGGTCGCAACAGCGACGAGAGCGAGACTACAGACCATTATGACACACACTTGCCCCTGGCCGAGGACAACAAGGAACTGAAGCGGCTCATTGAGGACAACTACTTGTATTTCAAAAAGCAAACAGCCGGAGAAGTGAGTCTGGGAGTCGGAAGTGGCAGCAAATACGCCGCTCTCAGCGAGTCGGATTTCATAAGGCTCAAGGCGGGAGCAGCAGTCAGTGGCCGCAAGACATTTGCAGCTAGTGACTCTGAATTTTTGCGCACAATCAGCGAGTCCAAGGCTGCGGATCCAAATCCTGGTAAGGAAAAAGGATTCAATATTCGTACTCTACTCGCCAAAACCAAACGGTCAAGCGGAGAAAACTTTGCTTTGGAAAAGAAAAGACAACAAGCCAATTCTGAAGGCTCAAGCTTCTTTCGTCGAGCCCGGAACCGTAAATTGTCTCACAGTTATAATGGAAGTGCTGGTGGTGGCAGGGAACGAAAACTAGAAAAACGTGCCCGACAGCACAGTGATACGGACTCCACCCCCAACAAGCCAGATATTCTACTAGACATTAATGTGCTCAGTGAGCAAACCGGGACAAGTATCATTCAGCAGTTCAGTGACGGAGTACAGCTGATTGATTTTAGCAGTGATGTAGGTGAAGGAGTTGCAGACGATCTAGCCCAATTGGCCGACTGTTTCGGAGAATCGCCCAAGCAACCTGCCACACCTCCTCCTTCGCTTTCGCCGCCTGAACTGCCCGAACAGAATAGTCTCCTTATAGCTAGTAGTTCCGAATTGGCCGAAATCTTTCGCTCCCTCAGTTTTCCACTGGGTGACCACACTGGCAGGAGCCACCGGACGGATCCACAACGCATGAGCACACTCAGTGATCAGGTGTGTGCCAATTATCTTATGTCTCCACCGAATACTCCGGCAGCAGCCCAAACTGTGCCAGTCACGGGCTGCTCCACTTCGCAGACGGCGTCTATTAATGTGTACTTCCTGTCACCACCGCCCCACACCGCTGGCCCTGGTTATACACCGAGTGACACCTCCACAGTATCCCTGGACGTGGTCACCACATTGCCGGTGCTTCAAACGCAGTCACAGACTGCGTCGCAGCAACCGACAGCACCCAACATATCACCCAAGCCCGAAATCATTCTCGACTCCACCCTGTCGCCCGTCGAAGGCGAGCACAAGGACATCACATCACCGCTATTCAAGCGCAAAGATAGCAGCCTTGGCGTTGGAGACACGGATATAAGTGTTTCCGGAGGCAGACAACGTAGCAGCATCCTTGCCGGCTATGATGGCATTCAAACAGTGCGCAAACGACAAGCCTCTGTGGTTACCTACGATGTGAATGTCATCAATTTTTCGCAGGAGCATAGCGACAGCCGTAGCTACATTCCAATGGGACGCGTCTCCACCAGCTCTGCAAGTATGTAAAACATTACAGAAAATGATTTTTTCAAATTATATGTAGAGTAGTGAAAAAGGTCTAAGCGAAACATGGATTTTGGGATTATAGTAGGATTCCCAATAGTAAGTAAGGTGACTAAATGCGCCGTTAGTTAGTTAATTGTTTGTAGCATACTTTAAGGAACTCCAAAATAAGATTACCTATCTGAGTAATGATGAAATTTGAAACATTTCAAATGCGCAGCTAGTTAACTTATTGAATTTGGAAACTATTTTAAAAATAGAAAGAGAAACTGAATATTCCACCCAAAAATGTTTCGCCTAGACTTCATCTAACAATAAATTAGTAAGTGTTATTAAGGCATTGGCAAAATTATAATCAGAAAATGCCAAAACTGCTTTGTCTATATGTTAAATGCACCAAAAGTAGTAGAAAAGTAATCCACACAGTAATCCAAGTAAATGAGAGAAGCTAGAGCGGATGCAGTGCAATCTATGTTTTTTGGTTAAAATCTTTAGATATTATTTAAAGATATTCTTCCTATATACATATATACTTCCTGTTCTCGTCCAGTGTCAAGTGCATGATCCGCATGCGGTTCTGTCCCAAGTCCAAGTTCCCTTTATGTATGCAAAGTGTGTTAGTCTACGTCTCTACTTATGTATCTGTCTCTTTCTTTCTCTCTTTTATCTTTATCTTTATCTTTAACTGTATAACTCTCTCTTCTTAACAATCTATCTATCTATCCTTGTCTGTGCGTGTGTAAATGTTAATCAAATCATCAAAATTATGTCCAACCAAAAACCAAATACTTCTACTCCAATCAAAACCAAACCGAAAAACCAAAAACCAAAAAAAAATCCAATAAACTCCAAGCAGAGCACGAATTTTCCAATAAATCCTCGCTTATTCGACGCGGTGGCATCTGCATATTTGTGGATGAAGATGAGGCCGAGATCATTGAGCAGAAGCCACGTGGCATTAGCTTTGCCCCGGTGCCCAACAGCCCGCTACCCAAGTGTCCGCTCTGCGGTGCCGACATCACCACCACCAATGACACCAACACGACCAGCACTGACACCGCCACAGCCACAGCCACCACAGTCAATGCAAGTAGTAAACGTAGTAGTCACGCCCACGAGGGGCGCACATGCTTCTGGCACAAACGTAAGGCAGCGGTCACAGCTTGTTGGCAGCAGAGCAAGAAACGAAGGCAGCGCTTTAAAACCGGATGTAGTCAGTGTGGCGCAACCGGTGAGTTTTGTTGTCTCCACCACCTACTTGATAGTACCTCCTTTCCCTCTACACATTCCTTCTCTCTCTATATCTCTCAACCATGCTCCTCTCTGTTACTATCTCATTCTCTCTTTCTACCCTTATCTACTATCGCCCACGTCAAGTCTGTTTCCAACCATCTACTTACATACCACATTTCTAATCACATCACAAAATTTCTTTACTTTTCACATAAAAACGCACTTTTTGGCATTTATGTATTCAAACCCATACACATTTGCATATGTAGATATACATACACAATGTATAAATCCAAATCAATCATGAATATTCAAAATCCATAATGACATTGGTTAATTTGCACAAAAACAAACAAATTTTATAATAAATTTAAGCATAGAATTGATGGGATAACTGATTCTTTTTATAGTATTGCATTTTATTTATCGATATTTTCTCTGTAAGTTCCCATTCGAGTTCGTTAACTTTACGTAAAAACTTTTTGGCGTATGGTCACTCTGATTACACATTATATGAGCAATTCGTTCTACAACAATTGCCTATAGAAGATGTGAAAGTTTAACTTTCCCACGTGGAGGAATCATTTTCTACAAGTATGATCATACGTCCGAAACATAACAAGAATGTAGTTTACATGTATTCCAAGATAGACCAAATACAACAAAAGTCTTCTATGCAGAAAACGAAGTCCATCAAATGGCAGCCTGTGATTATTTCAGTTTAATGGTAAAATCACAACCTTATTTCGTCACTAGTCATTGCAGTACAAATTGTCCATACATAGATATATCTTCGATATTTATTATCCGACTTTAACAAATGATTTTGATACCTTTTTGGACATATTATTAGTAGAAAGCACGTACATTTTAACGGCTTTAATAAACCCCTATACCCCATGGGTATATAGAAATTAGACTCTGCACCTAACGAATTTGATTAATTTTCCTGTCTGATTGCGTCTGTTTAATATGGATTTATTGTATCCAAATAAGAATACCTTCAGAAAGAGTTAAAAAATGTTCGCGTATTATAAATGCATTTTGTTTTATAACTAGTTCAGATTGATTAATTTCAGTCTAATTAGCAGTCTGATTTGAATTTTTTAAATGAAATTGTAAATTAAACTAATGGCTTATCTATTGACCATTATGTAATTAAGTTTATATCTACAAAAGTGTTAAGTAATAATCAGCTTCTTGTGAATACAACAAAAAAGGCAGGTTTCATTAATCAAATTATTTTATATTAAGGTCGTTTCCTTTACTGCTCATCAGAATCGAAAATGTTTCTTTTATCAATTGTGCCACCAAAGTGCACATTATCAAAGGTTATAGCTTGATGTTCAAATGGTCTATATTTAGGACAAAATACAAAATTCTCTAATACTAAATTAATTAATGTTTGAAAGTCCGGACAGCTGGCCAATAAAAAACAATTCACGAATCAGATTTTCTTTCAATAAGAAATTAAAAAGGTTACGGAAACTTTCCCCTGTCCTTGTTCAAGGCAGTCAAACGATTTCGATAAAAAAAAATTTCCATAAAAATGTATAGCAACGTGACAAACACTTAAGAATAAAAGGCAAAACAAACAAAAACTAGAAGAAAAACAGTAACGAGAAAGGATCAAAACATCTTTTTAACCAATGTCATTATTAGGATTGGATTAATCTTATAGGGATTATATATAAGCTACACCCATAAATAAATCCTTGAGCAAATACAAGCCAAAAACTTGACCTTAACTTAACCGTCTTGATTGGCACACAGTTTCCAACACAAAGTCCAGGGAGAGGGCTAAGAACCAAAAAAAAAAAAAACAAAGAAACTCTTCCCAATTTGGTCAACCTTGCGCCTATATTCGCTTTCGCTTACGCTTTCTCCTTTTTGCTCTGTCATGCTGTACATAATTGCTTCCGTTTTGCACGTGCGTTTGTTTTTTTGTTTTGTACCTTTTTTTCTTTGCGCCCTTTTTGCATTATGATTTCTTACTCAGGTGGTTGTGGGAGCGCTCCTGCCAATCTCTTACTCCCCAGGACAAACTTGTTCGCCACTTCCTGTTGCTTACTGTTTGTTTGTTGTCTGTCTGATTTGTTTTTTCTGTACTTTCACTTTCCCACTGATGTTTATGTTTTTGTCCGGGCTATGCGGGTCTTTCTGTGTGTGTGTGTGTGTGTATGTGTCTTTGTGATAACAAGTGTCCTGTGTAAATATTTTCAATTGTTTGCTTCGTTTTTATTATTTCAACCCGGCCCTCCCCCCCCACACACACACACACACACCGGCGTACATAAATATATACGTATACACACACACAGAGACACAAAATGACACAAGTAGTTAAATGACAACGACCCAAATAGGGGTTGGGATTAAGCGGGAGGGCGGAATGGATGTTCGGAATCGGGTGAAGTACTTGCCATCGATTCAACAACAAATGCCATATTAATGTCAAAGTTAAACATGGCAGGACATGACCCGTAACACATAGCGTATACACAACATCCCATTCTCTCTGTCTGTCTCTCTCACACACAAACACACACAAAAACGAGCCAGAATGGAGTATCTCCAACTGACCAGCCAGCAAGCAAAACAATCTTTTTTGAATCCACACTAAAGACAGATAACTGAAACCGTAAATTACATTGGATAAATGAAAACTTTCTCAAGATTGGAATTGACTAGAACAAATCAAAACAAAATTAATCAGCCAAACGCTTTTGATCCTTCAAGAAAAGAAAATTTCGTTGATTTTGTTTATCTATGTACACATCCATCTACAGGCGGATCAGTGCGTCCGGCAAAGGGTTGGAAGGCTGAGCATAAGGCCGCACGAACGCTAGGCATCATCATGGGTGTCTTTCTGCTCTGCTGGTTGCCCTTTTTTCTTTGGTAAGTTGGTATTGAGCCGTTGTCAGCTAATTCTCATCTATTGGGGGGCTTCTTTGGGATTGCTTACCCGTTTTTCAGGTATGTCATCACCTCGCTTTGTGGCTCTGCCTGTCCGTGTCCCGATGTTCTCGTAGTGGTACTCTTCTGGATTGGCTATTTCAACTCAACACTGAATCCGCTTATCTATGCCTACTTTAATCGCGATTTTCGTGAGGCCTTCCGCAATACGCTTGAGTGTGTGCTGCCATGTCTGGAGAAGCGAAATCCCTATAATGCTTACTATGTCTAAAAGTGAATGAAATCCCACTTGAAAGTTAGAATAATGCCCCTGTAAGTGATATTTAATACTCGTAATACCAAACATAAAAAAAGGAGAAATAAACAAAATACCAAAAAAAAAAAAAAAATAAAACAAAAATTAAATTATGCAGAATGTTAATGCTATAAACTAGCTAGTAAAAATGTTTCCAATCTAAGCAATATATATATATATTCATTTTCAACGTGTGTTTATGTAACTATCGTGATGTATACATACATACATATGCATATGCACATGTTTATGTATGTTTGTTCGTATGTATGTATACGTGTGTAGGGAATTTAAATATTAAAATTCAAATTACTATACTAAGCCCAACTAATTATTAACTTATAAATGTTGTTTGTGTATGGGTTATAAATATACATAGATACATACATTAAAATACTATATACGTAAAATCTACTTACAAATCATCCAAAAAACATTAAGCATACGAATCATAGAGAACATGTTTTAGTCTTTATAATATTGTGTCTTCGGTATATCGAAGAATTGCAAAAGCACTTGCCAAGCTAAGTCAACTTAGTTGCTATTCAATTGGAATTCTTTGATCGGATATTCTACATTCAAGAATCTTAATCTTAGATATTGAGATAAAAATATGTTTTTCCTCTCTTTTTGTTTCACCTTAAGTTATGAAGTTTCCAATAGAATTGAATATGGATTTGAAAACCTGAATCCTAAAGTATCTTAGCTAAACTTTATAAGGATATTATATATTATACAAATGTATACACTAAATAGTTAATAAAATTAAATGTAATGCAACATAAAAAAGAAAACTTAAGTTTGTTGTCCGAATCTGCGATCTAGCAGTTTATCAACATACATATATGTAGATATTAACGGTAACTTTTCAGATGTGGTAATAGTTTTTAAGAAAAAGACGTGGCTATCATATCACATTGCTTCATAATAATCATCCTGGTTATAGGTAGAGTTTAAGTAGATATCCTCTGTCTCTGTATGGAGTCCAATTTTATTTTCTTTGACTCGGTTTTCAAAAATACTTTACTGAAATATAAGTTGAAATGCATTTCGTTAATTATATCCAAGTACAGTAATTATACGACAAATGTGCTCATAAGCATACGAGAAAACTGTTAAGAATATTGCTTTAAATTAAAATTAATTTTTTATAATTAAAGAATAATTGATGATGCGCATTGCCAAGAAATTTTAAAAGAGAATATTGACAATCTTATTACAAAACAAAAATATACGAAATAAAAAGCGTTTGAAATAAAACTGGCATAACTCTAGATAATATAACAATTCGCCTGAGTTCAAAATAGCTTCACATTTTTTTGAGTCTTATTATTTTCTTCTTATTTTATTGTTACCCTAGTTTGGGATACTTTTGTGATAGTCAAGGATATTGATTGTACTTTCTAGTTGAATTTAGTTAACTTTGTATAAGACATAAGAGTTAATGCTATGTAAATTTCTATGTATGTATTTGCTGATGAAACAACAACTAAAGTGTTTTAAAAAAAAAAACCAGTGTGTGCTTACTTATTTGGCAGCCTGTATTTATATTTAGAACCCAAGAGAAAGAGAACTGTTGTACGATATGTGCAGAGTGTCTATATACATACACATACATATGTATATGCTCATCAATATGTACAGCTGCTGATGACGATGGGGGAAATGTTTGAGATTGGGCAGTAGTCTTGACACGCTCGCCAAATGCCCAACATCGAGCACACATCTTCGGAAGCTCATGAAGGTGATGCCACTTGTTTGGCCTACCACAATCATCACCTATTCTCTGGCGGCGCCGATGGCAAAATCCGAGTATGTATTGGGCTGTATAAACTAATTAAAAGTGTGATTTGTTAAATTTGTGGGATCCTGTTGATTTGCAGATATGGTCAGAGTCACTTCAATTGCTGGGTTCGGTAGATGCTCACAATGGCTACTATATCTATTGCATGGCTATAAATGATCAGGGCAAGCTTTATACGAGCAGTTGCGATGGTCAGGTCAAGTTTATGGTGCCTCCTTATGGTAATGGATTGGTGGAAGACCTCTTCCGCTGCGATGATGCCATTCAGGCCATGTACTGTGATGGTTCTGTGCTCTACACAGGCGATGACAAGGGCGTTGTAACCACTTGGACAAATGATCGCATGCTCTTTAAGTACAATCTTGTCGAAGAAGTAAAATCATTGGCTGGGGAACAAAAGCTAATTTACACAGTAAGAGATTTGGATGTGGTCGTATCCCTAGTGGTAGAGGGAAAATCCGGAAAATACAGCAACAAGGCGGTGCTGCCTGGTAAATCACCACTTACACTGTTGGGACCGTTGGTTGAAGGCAAACGGAGCTATCTAGCCTTTGCTGATCGAACAGGCATGGGCCTTCAGCTGGTCAACAATCTCCCACATGAAAAGTTTGTCCACATTTGGCAATTGCCGGTAAGTACTTTCAGTCTGGTACCTAATTAAAAATTACAGATTGATTACGTTGCAGGAATGTCATGACTGGATTGTTAACAGCATTTGTGGTGACGAACAGTACTTATACTCCGCCGGCTACGACAAAAAGGTCAAAGGGTGGTCCGATCTAGACTCTCCTCAACCGCGTTCTCTGGGTGAAGTGGAAGTTGGGAGTGTTGTTAACTGCATATGCTGTGGCGATAATAACATGGTATATATAGCAAGCAGCGACGGATTTATCCGTGCGGCTAAATTTGATTAATTTAAAGCGCCAATTTAATTTGGCACTGCCAACACAAATAAAACGCACCTCCCCGTATTTTTGTTTAATAAATAAGAAATATCAGCTGTGGCGTTGCCGGACTGTCCATAAAGTTAAATAAACTATTCGTTTTTTTTTACCAACAACCGCTTAATTTGAATTCAACTATTAAATATATAATATTGGGGGTATGAATATGCTGGATTGTTGTATTGGTAAACGGATCTACTTTAAAAACGCAGAACAACAGATAAAGCTGGGGGTCAAAATTACTGTTTAATATATGTATCTATATCTATTACTTAAATGCGACACATTCCAGAGGCTGATACTAAAACATTATAATACATATAATATGGCTGGGTCGAAAATACTTTTTTTTATGTTAGTTGTCCATTGTTGTTATCCAGTAATTTTACAAATATACTATTTTTAATTCATTCAGTAATTACATTGTTGCAACTGCAAAAAAAAAACAGAAATTTGAAAAATCTAAAAATTAAAAATTGTTCTTTGTTTGCGGTTAAAAGTTAAGTTCGCTCCAATACGGAGCAATACGGCAATTTAATGAAGATTTTCCGGAATACTGGACTCAACTTTGCTGTAGAAAGTTTGCTCGTTCTATGTTTTTTGCAATATTTTTACCCCCTAGCTAACTATTCGTAGTATATTTTTAAGAAGAGCTTTACACTTTTAACATTAATAATCAATAATCAGGAAAAATTTAAGCTTAACGAGGCAGACACAAAAAAAATATCCAATTTTCTTTGAAACAAGGGAAAATAAGGAAAAAATTACACAGTTAACCACAATCAAATTGTTCCCGAAGTAGAAAAACAAAAATCTTAAGAGAAGTTTCTAATTGCGTCTTTTTTGTTGGCTTCATGTGATGCAACTTGTGTTAGGTGAAAAAATCCCCTTTGAAAATAGAAAGTTCATAACAGATATAGAATTCTCAGATTTGAAGAAAACGTTTCGAGTTCCTCAACTCTTTGACTTAGTATAATAATATAATAAATTAAATACAATATTTGCTATTACTGGCAGTTAATATTTATCGGAAACTAAACGAATTTGTAAAGCCCCAGTAAATATTATTAAGTTTATCCCATACCAATATCAATTAATTCCACATTGCTATCAACTGGGATCCAGATTGTTTATTATAAACTGTATTAAAGCCTTTGGTTTGCAAACAATTCTAATTTTCTAATATTTAAGCAGTGTGACCAACATTGTTGTGCCTTATTAACACTTCAGGGCTGCATTACTTTTGCGGTTTAGAACGCGTAAATTATTGTATGCATGGGAATTACGAATAAGACTTAGATTATTCCCCATTTTTATTTATTGTCGATGACACTGGCAAAAAAAAACAGGACTTTGGACTTCAACAGGCCTTCCAGTGAAAATTAGACACAGAATATCTTCGTAGTGTTAACCCGAATCCTTTTTGGAACGCCACCTGATATTCTTAGGAACCCTAAAAAGAAATGTAAAAAGAGTGGCTCCCAATCAAAACATCAGAGGCGATGGCTGCCGGTCCATTGAAGAAAATGCTAAGGAATTTGCCCATCACGTTCAATCAGCTTACTGGTCATACTCTCCAAAGGACTACCTACACATCAATTTGCATTCAGAGTGCATCATAGTAGAGCTAGGGATCCATCGGTGTTAAAACCATTGATACTATTCATGGTACCACCAAAAATTTACAGGGGCGTTTTTTACCATTGTAATATGTAACTATTTAAAAATTGTTGACCAAAACCTTGATGGTGGACGTTTTCCGCCTTAAAACTTTCAAAAATTTTTTCCAGTACTTTTGAGTGCATTAGTTTTAGCGCAACTACTAAGCTATCTCGATCTAATAAGACTATGGTGCTAAAGTTAAAGTTTTTTTTGCAGCTGACTAGCTGAACCACTCTCAGAATTTGATTGAAGCTGTAAGGAAGTTTTCTAGCCGGGGTACACATCTCAATCTCCCCAGGGCCCTTAGTTACAGAAAATTTGTAAATAAATCTCAAGGCCTCTGGACTTTAAATAAGTTGAGGCAAATGTCGAAAATAATCATTTAATTTGACGCGGCAAAAGAGGTGAACAATTATCTACAACAAAATTACTATGCACTACAGTGGATACAGTGGAATAACTAACACGAGACACGAAATTAAACAACTACTATTAGAGACGCTTATTTGGGGTGAACACTGTACAATGCGAGAGATAGATAACATATATACAATGGCATGTACATTTAATATTATTTCGGTTAGGGTATTACCCGGACACCAAAATAAATATTAAATGACACTGAGTGGTCGGATGTACAATTGGTATTATTTCAGTTAGGGTATTACCCGGACACTGAAATACTAACCAATTGACATCATGACCACTGTACATATACATACATTGAACTACATTACAGTGGTTCCATGTTCATGCGCATTTAATATTGCTTCGACTAGGGTATTACCCGGATGTCGAATAATATTAAATGGCACTAAGCCGGCACATGTACGACCAGCACCATTTCAGTTAGGGTATCAGCCGGACACTGAAACAGGCACTAGACGTGGAAATGTAGGCCATTGTACCACTGTCACTGAGTCTTTTATTTCTATGCGTTCACTAGTTTTTTATGGCGGTTGGTGCGTCGGCGTCGCTGGCTATTGGAATGCGAAAGAGAAAAAAGGGAAATAGAAAACAATTGCTTTGTCGCTAGAAACGGTAACCTAATGATGAACTAATCCCCTTCAATTAATAGAGCCTATTAAATTGCTTAGTGCGATATATATATTAATAAATGAAAAAAAAAAACAACAAGAATTTGTGATTCCTCACAAAGCTGAGTTTTTTCTAAGCATACATATTAAGTAATTAGATATTGACAAAATGATTAATTGGCAAATAGGCCCTAAAATGTTTAACTATGTAAGCAATTCTTAGACTAATTGGTATATTAAAATCCAAGCTAAAAATAAATTTTCAGAATTTAAGCCACAATGGGCAGGGATCGCGATTGTCTGTCATTATATTCCTACAATAAACTTTGCCACACTATTTTAATACACAAAGGCTTCAATTTCTTCGCATATGCTGATGATGTTACAATAGTCAAAAGAATAAAAAAACTGGAAGGATGGGCTAACTTCGGCCATGCCGAAGTTCGGATACCATTGCAAACTGTTCTTTTCAATTACATATAAGTTACCAGAATTATAAGAAAGTAAATAAAACTAATCATGCCCGTGGCTCCAAGAAAAAAACTTACGAGTAAAAAAATTTTTTTGTTTTGTTCCGATTGTTCCTATAGATGCTATATCATATAGTCGGCCGATTCTGTTAAAACTCAACAGACACATTTTTATATATACCAAACTTAAATATACCAAATTTCGAGTGAATCGCTGTTAAAATAACCAAGATTTTCATCTAAAACCAATTATTTGGCCGAACGTTCCTATGGAAGCTATATGATATAGTGCCCCGATTCTGATAAAACTACAGATATATTAGAAAGTATATAAAACTTATAAATACCAATTTTAGTGATAATCGCTTTTAAAACAATCAAGTTATTGCTCGAAATCCATATTCATGACCGATCGTTCCTATGGGAGCTATATGATATAGTCAACCGATTTTGATAAAACTTGGTGGATATGGTTAGAAGAATAAAACTCACAAATACCGGCTTTTTGCTTTATGATATAGTCATCCGATCGAAATGATTCCGAGATATACAATGCCTGCAGCAAAAAAAGCCTAAGTGCAAAATTTCAGCTCTGTAGCTTTATGGGTCTCGCAGGAGATTGCGTTGATCCAGACAGACGTACAGGGTTAAATGAACTCAGCTCATCGTGATGATCAAGAATATATATACTTTATATAGTCGGAGATGCTTCCTTCTATGCGTTTCAAACTTCTGACCAAAATTAATATACCTTTTTTGCAAAGGTATACATTTTAAAACTATTTACCATGCTGCATTAAAAAAAAACATCATACGAAGCAAATCTTGTGCCAATTGAGTCGAGATCGTCTCTTACAACAGCAAAGTAATTCAAAACTCTAATACTCGCATAAAATACTCCTCCTCAACAGATATTTAAAATAATATATTACCATCAACTTTACATAACACTTTAAGTTTCTGTTAATACAACGACTTAATGTTTACCTCAATAAAAAGAAGAAAAATATTAAAACCGCCTTGGTCGATCGTTAAGGAATCAGTGAACCTCACGACTAAACACTCCACATCTTCCGTAGTATTTCAAACAAATTTTCTTAGCCTGAAAGAAAAATATGATATGTATAATTTTATTTATACAGAAGGATCAAAGTCAACCCAGGAAGTCTCATACAGCATCAAAACAGAGTCAATAATAATTAAAACGGCCTTGCTCCCAGAATACTTCTATGATTACGCAGCCATACTTACAGCCTGTGTACATGCACAAATAAAAAAACGACGTTTCGCAATCTGCTTAGACTCACTATCAGCGATAAAGGCAGTAACACAGATCAATAACGAAAAACCACGCACCAATTATACAAGAGATATCTTAAGCCACAAAGGCACAATTAAGTGCATAAAGGACAACCTTCCAAAAGTTTTCAAAAGTAGAGTTTGAAGGAATTCTTCAGTTCTCTACAGGATTGTTAATATAAATCAAAATTCGTTAAAAGACTTGCAAATAAAAATAGACAATAACATTAAACGAACCGACGTAGTAAAATTTCAACAGACAGACAAAACTTACCTACGAGTTCATATACAATAAACAATCCTCTCTATAGAAACAAAAAAGCAAAATTCTACACATACTGACAGGAACGCACACAATATAATGAGCGGAAAAAAAGTATTGTCCCTTATGTAACCTTATCCCCAAAATACCCTTACAACGCTCAATTTATTTTTATTAAAATCAAACTGTACCACTTTTTATACCTTTGCAAAAAAGGTATATTAATTTTGGTCAGAAGTTTGCAACGCATAGAAGGAAGCATCCGACTATATAAAGTATATATATTCTTGATCAGCACGATGAGCTGAGTTGAAATATGCTTGTCCGTCTGTCTGTCTATTCGTCTGTCTGTCGGTCCGTCTGTCTGGATCAACGCAATCTCCTCCGAGGCCCTTAAAGCTACAGAGCTGAAATTTTGCACCTAGGCTTCTTTTTGCTGCAGGCATTATATATCTCGGAATCATTCCAATCGGATGACTATATCATATAGCTCCCATTGGAACAATCGGTCAGGAATAAGCTTTATCCTTAATAACTTTGTTGTTTTTCTATGAAATATCACAAAAGCCGGTATTTGTGAGTTTTATATATATATTATATTTTATATTATATATTAGAAATATAGTTATAAGTTTTAGTCTGTACAAGTTTGGTATATATACAAAAGTGTGTTTACAGAGTTTCACTAAAATCGGCCGAGTATATGCTTCATTTCAATTTTAATCCCAAAATTCTGTCTTGCTATCTCGTAATTACCAACTACAAATTAAATGTTACGCTTAAAAAAAAACCCAAAGCAAAGACACAACTCTGCCGGAAAGAGTTGACAAAAACGCAACGACCGCTTAAACGGGATTAATGCAAGCTATAGCTAGGTTAATGCAAGTTAGCCTATGGCTTAAAGTGTAACAACAGCTGTTGCGTTGACATGCAAGCAAATTTTCAGATGATGTCTGCGTATGTTAAGCAACCACCAAATACGGTACTTTTTTATCACTTGTTATGCTGAGCATTCACGAACAAATGTTAATTACTTTTATCCAACCTTTTTTAGGTGAGTATTTGTGGTTTGGACGGATAAATTAAATAAGTTTAAATATTAATTACAGTAGTAATATTGTAAGTAACTTAATTTACCCTTTTATTATTTTTTTTTTTTTTTTGTTATTATAGTACAGAGAATGGAAATGTAATAATAATAATACTGATCTACAAGTTTTATTCGTCCAATCTGTTTTCGAGCTAACTGGTGTGGACAAGGAACGATGGTTACCATTGACGGTTCCACCTTGTGGCTTTAATCTTAACTTGGAACGTTATAAAATATTTGGAAAATATTTTTAACAGATTCATAAATAAATGAAATATACTCTCAAATAGCATTAATTTATAACTAGGTTAGTGAAGTTATCCAAATCGGATTAGCTTAACAGCTGATTTGGAAGAGTCTTTGGTCTGTCCCAATTTTGTAATTTTCGCTTTTTGTTTTAGTCGCCAAATGAATATGAAAATTTCTATATTTGCTGCGCCATAAATTTGGATTTGTCGCAGAAGATAAAGCTGCAGGACTTCTCCTCCAAACTTTTCTTCTGTGGGCTGTGAAAGACTGGTATTAGTAATATATCCAGGCAACTAATCCTTTGCAAACAAACAACAAACTCAAGGCGAAATAGGTAACTTCGATCGCAGCATCTTCTTCATAAGGCTTTCGAACAAAAAAAAATTTCTCTAACCGTGCCGATTCGGTGCTTGGCCAAGTTGATTTGATCCTAGTATTTGGTTGTCTACCACTTCTTAGCAAAAGGCCCTTACATATGCAAATTGGAGGTAATCGGACTCGATTCTACTCCAAAGGACCTCCGTTTGCTCTAAGTGCATTTTTAAGGAGAACAACGGTACGTCCCCTTTGATGAAGCCCATTGTGTTGACCTCAAAGACGGTCAGGCTGTCGCAAGCGCAGATGAAGTGGGTCACGGAACGAAACGGCAAGGCATCGCAAGACGATCAGACTTGTGGTTGCTTTTAGCAGGATAGATGGGCATAGTTGGACCTATTAATCATAGTATTAATAAATACAAGAAAATAGTGAAAGTATAGAGCATCCATACTCAAACGGGAAACTTTACCATTACTCGATAGTTTAAAAGACAAATTCACTAAGATGTGTGAAAAGTATATCATTGATTTAAGTGACAGATCTAAGGATCTTTCATTCTCTTGTAACTGGAGAAATTAATAGATTACATAAAATATTTGCATCAGTCGAATAGACATAAGCAGGGGAAAATTATTTTTTAGTCCCAATTTCAATTTGGCTGAAGTAGAATAATACTACTAAATTTCTGTTGATTTACATCGCGATTTACATAATTACCCCATCTGACAAATAACATTATCCAAAAAAATATTCTTCGAAGTCTCAAAATAGTAGACGAATTAGGCAGCTGATATACATACAGTCAGTCAAAAAAGTTTAAGTAAGATTCATACATCAATATTATTTCGTTAAATACCTTTTAAATGATATAAAAATTAATGAAATAAGATTAGATTATATAAGAGACAAGCAAGATTCTATCAAATACAACAGTTATAATGCATTGGAATTTTATTTGTGTCATAATCGCGAGAGGACAAGGTCGAAATGGGTCGAGGAAAGCAAATCCCAATAGAAACGCGTCATATAAAACTATACCTAGAGGGAAAAGGAACATCAGAAATAGGAAAAATTATTGGACGTGCACCTACAAGTGTTCAATCCAACATAAAATCGTTCGGGGAAACAGCTACACTTGCTGTTCAGCCCAGATCCGGCCGGCCATCAAAATTAAGTGAGAGGGATAAGCGACAAATCCTGGCCACAATAAAGAAGGATCCAAAGAAATCTGCCCCAAAAATACAGGAGGAGCTACATCAGACCTCTGGAGTTGTGGTTAATCCGCAAACTGTGCGAAATGTGCTCCACAAGGAGGGGTACAATGCTCGAAATCGCCGTAGAAAACCTCTTATATCTGAGGTCAACAAAATGAAGCGACTAGATTTCGCTGAAAAATATATAAACGAGTCGGATTCCTTTTTGGGATAACGTTATTTCGAGTGATGAGTCGAAATTTAATATTTTTGGATCGGATGGGTCCCAAAAAGTATGGAGAAAACCCAATGAAGCTCTCCAGTCAAAAAATTTAACTCCAACTGTGAAGCACGGAGGCGGAAACATCATGGTTTGGGGGTGTATGGCCACGTCTGGTGTTGGGAACCTGGTTTTTATAGACACCAAAATGGATAAACATCACTATCTTAAAATTTTGAAGGATAATCTAAAAGAGAGCGCGAATCAGCTGCAACTTAGTGAGGGAACCTCCTTTTTTCAACAGGACAATGACCCAAAACACACGTCCTATCTAGTGAAGGAGTGGCTATTGTACAACACCAAACAGTTGCACACACCACCCCAATCTCCAGATCTCAATCCAATTGAGCATGTTGGAATTTATTGGACCAAAGGATTCGGAAGCACCAAATAAACCCGAAAGCTTTCCTTAGGGCGGTTTTGCGTTCGGAGTGGGTGAAAATTACCCAAAATGATACCAAATCTTTAGTACACAGCATGAAGCAACGACTACTTGCAGTAATTGCTGCAAAAGGAGGCCCTGCAAAGTAATTATAAAAAATGCTGACATTTTTTTACGAGTTTACTTAAACTTTTTTGACATGATTTTCTTAGCTTTTTCCTTATAATTGGATCTCATTTTTATGTTTTTTATTTAAATAAATTTTGGAAAGGACTTTTATGTTACCAAACATTAAAAAAAAACACATTTAATCATCTTCGTCTTAATAACAATTGTTTTTAATACCCTTTAATCAAATTAGATTGAAAAACCTACGTTTACTTAAACTTTTTTGCTGACTATATCCCTTATGAGGTCGGAAACGTTTCTATCTATGCGTTATCTAAATATCTAACCCACAATACGCAAACGTATACCTTTTACTGTTACATTCGGCATTTACATATGTGTATGTATTTGTGTACATTTATCTCCGATATTCATTATCCGATTTTGACAATATTTGGTCACCTGTTGCATTTTGGTAGTATATTTTAGTAGCTATAGCTCTTATAGTTACAGAGACTTGTTAATGCTGATCAAGAATATCCATATATAATCTATATGTTTAAGAAATCATCCCGTTCTGACAACATTATACCTCTCATATGAACAGAGCTTCATATTATTAATAGTTGTATATCTCAATATACCATTTCTAAGTAACGGGTACCAAACTAAGAGCTTACTAGCTTTCCGGCATTCTAGCCTTTGTAAAAAAAAAAACAAAACGTTTCTTTGCAATTATTTGACGAATTTTTGAGTACCACACTACTTTTATTCTGTTAAAAAATATAAGTTTCAAGTTTTAGGCCGATATCCCAAACAGTTAAAAATGTATAGCCACTGTGCTTGATATTCTTGTTTTTCATTTAAAAAATGAAATAGGAAAGAAAACCCACGCCACGCTTGGACGGTCTTCTCACCCTGTGCGGTCCTCTCTAAATGATTGGCAATTGGCGATTGGCTTTTGTCACAATTCGATTGTTTGCTTAAATGCAAGATTACCTTGAAATTTACTGAATTTAATTCTAGCTTTAAATTGAAAGGTTTAACCATATATGAAGAAACTTTTTGCAATTTTTTATTTAGACTACTGCACCAACTGTTGCACTTGTCTATTTTCCAGCCACTCAAAGGACACCTGAGCCTCAAGCCACCTTGCAACTGTTAGTAACAACTGTTCATTAAGACTTTTGCTCATTAATTGCATGCTGAGCGGTAGTCCGGCTTTGGAAAGACGCACGGGAATCGAAATAGCTGGAATGCCAGCCATATTGGCGGGTTGGGTGCAAAAATCCTGCACAGCACATTGATCACTATTGGTCAGTTTTGAAAAGTCCCGGAACAATGGAGCCTCTGTCAGTGTGGTGGGAGTTAGAAGTATATCGACAATCTGGTTATTTGTCGCAAACACTTTTGAGAAATCCTCGGCAATCAAGCGACGCACTTGTAAAGCCTTTTCAAAATACTTTTCGTAGTTCTTGCGCAAGAGGAAATAGTTGCCGGTGAGTATACGTGTTTTCACAACGTGATTAAAGCCCTCGGCACGGGTTGTAGCATATAACTGCTCCGTGCTTCGCTCATCCAACGCCCGGTGTCCATACTCTATGCCATCATATCGAGCCATATTACTAGCCACCTCACATTGATTAAGAATCGAATAGACAAATATACTGGCTGCAGTATGTGGGAGGGAAACTTGTTCTACTTGGGCTCCCGCACATTCCAGAATATCTGCGACTTTTGTCCAAGTCTCCAGCATTTCAGGAGACAGACCTGCACAGTGGTATTCCTTTGGTATGCCGATACGTACAGAGGTTAAATCAATTTGGTCTACTTCGGGAAGTTGGAGTTTTGTAAACGGTCTCCGAATGGTTGTGGAATCCTTTGGATCCGGACCAGCAATCACATTAAGCACCTTAACGCAGTCGTTCACAGAACGAGTTAAAATGCCGGGCACATCCATAGAATTAACCAACGGTATAAGTCCATGACGCGAGACCAGACCATAGGTAGGTTTTAGACCCACCACACCGCAGTAAGAAGCAGGATTGCGCGTAGAACCTCCTGTGTCGGATCCTATAGCACTGCAAGAAATAAAAAAAGTATTTTTTCAAACCATTTAACAAACAACTTTTGAAATACGATTAACGATTAATAGCTAAAATGTGTGACCTAACTTTAACTTTTGGTGTGATTTTTAATAAGTTATAGCTAAATTCGCAGCACTCGTGTCTGAAAATGGTGTTGCCAGAACGAAAGAAAAACTCAATCTGGGTACTTTAATATTGTGGGACGACTCTTAACGGCGAAGTAAATTGCAAACAAGTTGGTGCATTCTTTGGCCATGTCTGCGCTTTTTCGTCTTACCAGTCGCGCTGTTGCGCTCCAGCGTTCTCTGGTCTTAAACCAGGCATCTAGCACATTGCACGCCTGTCGCAGCATTAAGACGTCCCCAAAGAAGGATGAGACAATCGCCGCACCAACCAGCGTAACGACCGAGGATTTTGCCAATCCTAGCCCCAAAAACTGGGTGAGCTATGGTTTCGAATACAAAACAGAAGCCGAAGATCGCAAGGCCACCAAATCTACATTCTTTTTTGCGGTCACACTGTGTCTAGTGTGGGGCACTTTCTACTGGGCATATTTGCCCGATACGCAAATCCGCAATTGGGCTCAGCGTGAAGGTTTCTTGGAGCTTCGTCGTCGTGAGCAAGCAGGAGTAGACCTGGTTAGTCCCAATTACGTGGACCCGGCCAACATTGTGCTGCCCTCGGACGAGGATCTTGGCAATACGGAAATTATCATTTAAACAATTTTAGTTTAGTTTGTTATGTAATTGAGGCCCGCCAGTTATGTGGCCACTGCGAACGAGTTGCCTGGCGTTCTGTCTAATAAAAGTGCATATTTCGATGTGAGTTGAAAATGTGACTAACAAAGTATTGAACCAAATTAAAGGTAAATGCGACAGAAAGCAGGAAATTTCTTTGGAGGTTATGGTGAGAGTTTAAAATGTAAACAAAAACCAATTGTTACTCACGCATAACAAAGACCAGCTGCGACAGCTGAAGCCGAGCCACCAGAGCTGCCGCCGGCTATGCGCCATTTGTCCTGGCTGAGATCTTCGCTCCAAATGTTTTTGGTGGGTCCAAATATAGAATCAACGGTCCCAGCACCCATGGCAAACTGATCCATATTGGATTTACCCAGTAAAACAGTGCCGGCTTTACGCAGGCGAGAACTGACTGTTGCATCATAAGGGGGAGTGAAGTCCTGCAGCATACTAAAAAAAAATATTTAATATGGTTTAATTATATATTTTTTATCCTTTTGAGATGTCTGCAACGCACCGTGAGGCACATGTCGTAGGTACATTGGCCGTGCAAAAGTTGTCTTTTATAGCTACGGGGATGCCATCCAAATCGCTCTTTGGCTGCTTTCTCTGATAACGCTGCTCCGATTCCTTGGCCTGTTGTAAAGCTAACTCAGGAGTCAGACGAATAAAAGCATTTAAAGTCTTTAACCTCTCTGCATCTTCAAGAGCCTGTTCGGTCACCAGGTAAGGAGACAACCGTCCATCTAAGTAACCGGCATGCACCTGCTTAATGCCCAATCGAAGGTGTCGTCGCATATTTCTCGCCCGACCGTCTATAATTTAAACATCTTGATTCAAAACACAATTTTACAGCATAACCAAAAGAGGTGAGAGAATAAAAACGGTGTAGATAACTATTTACGCGGAAAGAGTTCAATATTTTTATTCTTTTGGTATACGGTCACTCTGCCAACCATGGGCATAGCCACAAAACACAGAGGGTTCCATAAAATAAATTTAACATGTAATAGCATATTAAGCACAAATGTAAAAAACTCTTTACTATTTAAATCCTTTAATTTAGGTGTTTCTTTTTGTTTTACATGCACAATAAACATCATTAATGCTATTAACAAAATATGCTAACATAATAATTGATTCTATACACACAGATTTGGAATGACGCCTCTGAAATTCGGCAGCTGTTATTGATTTGAAACAAGAGAAAATCAAATTGTTATTGTATTAACACTTGGCTAACCGGCAAAGCGTGAGATTCCACGCAAACATCATAAAGTTAGATAACGTCAGCAAGCTATTGAATTACATTCTTAAGTGTCTTGTACTGAAATTCGTTTTCGTTTGTACCATACTCAAGCTAAAAATGGCTAAACTGGACGAACGAATTGGTTTTATTGGTGGTGGAAACATGGCTTTTGCCATTGGCTCTGGTCTCATTCGTGGAGGAATTGTGAAGCCAACCCAGGTCCTTGTATCAGGTCCCCACATTGAAAATCTCGCACGCTGGCGTGATGTGGGAGCAGTTACCACAGATGAGAATTATGAAGTCTTGGAGCATACGGATATTGTTTTCATCTGTGTCAAGCCCCATATGCTTGCTCCTTGCGCTTCCCAGCTCAAGTACAAGCATGTGCCGTCAGCTAAAGATGCCAACAAACTTATTGTCTCTGTGTTGGCGGGCACAAGTATTCAGACCCTCGAAGAAAAGTTCGATTTTATAGAGAGTTCTGGGTTAAAAGTGATTCGAACTATGCCTAATACATCGATGCAAGTGGGCGAGGGATGTACTGTTTACACAGGCAACTCGAGGGTCACACATCAGGATCTCGAAAAGGTGCATTTGATGTTAAACTCCTTGGGATTGGCTCAGCAGGTGCCAGAATCTATGATTGATTCTGTCACTGGAGTGGCTGGTTGTGGGCCAGCCTTTGTATACACCATGATCGAGGCCATGGCGGATGGTGGTGTCAAAATGGGTGTGCCCAGGCAAATGGCTATACAATTCGCTGCTCAAACAATGCTGGGAGCTGCCAAGACAGTGCTGATGACTGGGAAGCATCCTGCTGTACTACGTGATGAGGTCTGCTCTCCGGGAGGAGCCACTATAGTTGGAGTACATGAGCTGGAGAAAGGAAATCTCAGGGCTACACTTATAAATGCTGTGGAGAAATCGTCCCAACGTTCGTCAGAGCTGGGAAAGAAATGAATTAACAAATGTCTTGGTGGCCCACAAGAGCTCTCTACTTAACTATATATATTCTGTTCCATTAAAGTTACAAACTTGCTCATTATACTGATATTATGACATTTAAAAACTAGATATTAAAACGGATTGTTGCCGATTTCGGTTCGTAAGTTTATCCAAATGTGAAAGGTTTGAGAAATGTTTGCTTTGGCACTGCAAAACGATTTGGAAAACAATCTCAATAAAATTTCAACTTATTCACGATCTTTTTTGCTAACATATTCCACACACTTGGAGGGGTCAGTGGGAAAGTATTCTTGGCATTTCGTCATCAGCCGTTTTAGACCTTGTATATATTTTCGTTGTGTTTCATCGTTCATTACATGCGCCACGTTCTTGGAGAAAATCTTCTCTCGACCTGTTCGCGCATGAATACCCACCATAGTTACACCAATGGGCCATGGCGCATTACCAATTGCCATTTCCAGATAAGCATCACTTGCGGATATATAATTTCGATTCAATAAGTGTTTGCAAATATCGCGCAGACTGTCAAGAATGTCCTCAGGAAGCGTGTGATGTTTAAGCTTGCGAAACAGTGGTTTGACATACTCCTTAGTTTGGGTGTATATTACCCGCGTCATTTTCACCTTAGTCGACATCTTTTCGTGCTTGCTGTAATTGGCAATTTGATCATTCCAAAGTTTCAGCAAAAACATCAGCAGGGTGATGATGACATCCATGTCGTAGTCCTTGTTGCGCCCCATTTTTTGAGCCATTATTTCTATGCTTTCCCACGAAATGGATTCGTCCAATTCGGTCAAGTCCGATTTCTTGTCCTCTTTTGAAGTGGGTGCGTTGGCAAACATCTCCTGCAGATACGCTGCATCTACTTGCTCCAAAGCCTCTTGGAAATCATTGCGGAAGCCACGGTTGGCCTCTGGCTGGGAGATTTCACACTGACGCAATCTCTCAAAAGCGTCGGGTTCGCTTTCCCCAAATATTAAAATGGGCTCGCCTCGTTCACGCAGCCTGCGTATAACTTCATTGCGGGGCAATATATTCTGTCCATCGGCCACAAAGCTATATGCGCCCTCAGTGGTCTGACCGTGAGCTTCGACTGACTCTTGCTTCTTGTAACCGACTTTTTCCAGGATTTCTTCTGTGTCCTTGGCATTAAGATCCCCACGCTTAAAAAACTTTTTCTTGTTGTCTACCAGCTGCTTCTGTTCGAGTAGCTTTCGTTTACGTGCAATTTCTGCCTTTAGAATGTCCATCTTCAATAATATTTAAGACACTCTGGGTTCTGATTTGTTTTGGTTTGTTATGTTTTGCTCTCTTTCCACTTTCGTCAGCTGTGCGATATCGATTAACCTTACCACACTTTTTACTAGTGTTGAAAACTAACTCAAAAAAAAGTTAAAATGAGTAAAACAAATTATAAACAATTGAAGGAAAAAGCTACTTGATTATTTGCCATTGATTAAATATATACATTAGTATTAATATCTAATACACACAAATAATATATTCTAATATATTTTGCGTTGCTAAATCACGGTGGCTGCACTGAAGTAATGTATCGATTCAGTCTTGGAGACCTGGTCGATATTTCTCATCTGGCTATCGAATAAATCGCTAAATCAGAATCAGGTTGTTGACGAAATTTATTCCTGCAGACACACAAAATGCCAAAGAAAATGGGTATCAACTCCAAAGCCGTAGAGGCACGCGAGCGTAAAGAAAAGGAAAAGAAAGCTACCCAAGAAAAAAAGGCTAAGGAGGCGGAAGATCGTCTGTGGCAGGACAATGATAAGAGCTTGGCCAAGAAACAGCAACGTCGCGACGAAGAAGAAAAAAGAAAGGCTGAAGCACAACGCCGCAAGGCAGAGTCAAAGGCACTGCTAGACCAGGAGATGAGTGCGATTACCACTCAAAGAAAGCAACCGCTTGCAAAAATCAATCGTCAACAAATCATCGAAGAGATAGAGAAAAAGCAGCGGGTCATTGATGCTATCAACGAAGCAAACAAGCCGTCTGGTACAAGAATCGTTGTCCAACCAGAAATCATTGAGGAGAATATAAATCGGTCATTGGCTGATACTGAGGTCGCCACCAACATTGACCAGGCATTAAATGTCCTGAGGTAAGTGCAAGTTTTTAAGGTCATGACTACTGTGCTTGTCACGTCCATATGTTATCTCTTATTCTAGTGTATCTGAAGGCGACGAGGATAAACATCCAGAGAAGCGAATGCGTGCCGCATACAAAACCTTTGAAACCAACAATCTGCCCCGCATTAAAGCTGAGAATCCTTCGCTGCGGATGTCGCAGTGGAAACAGTTACTGATGAAGGAATGGAACAAATCTCCTGAAAATCCTTTCAACCAAGGCCGTTAAGATTGTCCAATACTTTTATTTAATTTCCCCATTTTAAGGCGAGTGTGTGTGCGTATTCTAGTGTCTGTTTAGCCGCTTAGCAGCTGGCAGAAATTAATTAAGAATCAGCATTCAGTATGCCAGTGAATTTAGTTCGGAACAGTAAAACAAATTTTTATTTATTAAATATATAATCGTATCTGATACTATCATTAATTAAATAACTAAAACAAAATCGAAGATTAAAATTTATTTTAAATATTCAAGTTTAAATGAATGTTTCAGTCAAATGATTTCTGTTCTGTTTTGCACCCAAAGGAAATGTAAAATTTTATATGTATTTTGATTGGCTTCTGCAACTATGAATCTCTGACCCTTATCCAATTCCGGTTGCGTTTAATTTGGTCGTTTCTATGAATGAAGTAATTATATTTTGGTATGTATGTACCGACTTGATTGCTCTGTTGTCGTTCAAACTTTTTGATCATTATGTAGGTTTTTTATTTTTTTTTCTCTGTCGTGCAAAATAGAGAATAATAAGTGCTTCCGCTTTCACTGTTTACTACTTGGGAGTCCAACAGCGTTTTTGTGTATAAAAAAGAAAGACAACTACAACAAATGTACGTAACATCAGAAAATTTAAGTATGCTTAACGTAATTAGCTACATACTTGCGTTTATTCCCTTTTTATAATGCACATTTTGTATATTAAATTTAATATATTTTTCTGTGTTTATATAACTAGGAGATGGTTTCTGAAGCATCAGTATTGTCAATAGATTCGCATAAGCCTAAATCTTAATTGGGGAATGTTATAATATGAGATCTTTAATGGCCCTTGAACACCCTAATGAAGGCATTTATTCATCCTCAAACCGTTAATAGCCTTATCACTTGTACACTTAACTTGGATTGCATATGAATATCAAATTAAAATGTTCCATTGCAGTGGATCTTTGATTGCGACTCTTAACAGTGGCTTGTTATGTTAACCGTTTTGCCAGTGTCTTTCTCTGTTATATCTGTTTAGAGCTGCGCTTGTGCTTTCTTTTTAATAAAAATTTCTTTTGTCGTGGCTCGCAAGTTCATTCAGTGCGAGACGGTCGAGAGCAGCGGACGCGTCGTGAGTGAAACGTGAATGCAACAAAAGCTGCAATATACAATATTCGAATGATACAATAATACATGAAACAAAAGAAAGATAGAGAGAGAGAAAGAATAAATAAAAGTGTAAAGACGTGTGAGGAAAATTGAATTGAACGGAAATCACAAAACGGTAAAATCGTTAGTTGTGTTTTGTGTGCAACTTTAAGTTTTTTTCAGGTGTGTGAAATAACTAAGCCATTCAACGGTTGAGGGTTAAAAAAAACATATCGATTCAAAAGGATATCAGCTAGTCAGACATAAATATCGGGTAAGAAGCGGATAGCATGCGGCATATATATATATACATACAGTTGCTACTAATTAACAAAAAAAAAACCGTCTTTACCTGATGATGATGATCAGTAGTCACTGACAACTGGGAAATCAGGGCAACCGGCATAGTGCCCACTAGCAGCAGTCCGTCCAACTGAATGCATTAAAAGGTCTTGGCCAAGTTTGTGCCTTAAGTCTTTTGTTTTCTTCAAGTTGACATTGCACAGTTTTTTTTCCTGTTTTTTGTTTAATTTAAGTATACGTCTCGTTCATTTATGCCAATGTGAGCATAACTACGTACATATAGATGAGTGAGTGCAGTGTTGTACCCCAGATCTGCTTGAAATTTACTTTTCACATCTCTCCCATTAAATTTGCCTGACCCAAATATATGCATATTCATATGTATATGTGATACCATAACATGTTAATTGATGAAACATTCATTTGGCCAGATTCGATGACCATTGAAGGCATTGTAAGATTTAATTCATACTTTGCATGTCCCACGATTGCTTGCGTGGTATCCTCCGTCTCTCATTCTCTAGCTCGCTTGCTCCGATCGCTTGATATTATGCATTTGGATTATTTAATAGAAAGATTAATTGTTAACTAACTGTTAACTAAACTAAGAAATGAAATTTATTACTTTCACAAAAAGAGGCCAATCTCAATTGGCAATTGTTCAGCCTAAGTGAACCCAATCGCAATGCGATTTCAAGCAGAACTTGGAGCCAGCCAACCCATTTATTCTATTGGCACGCGTTCCATGGCCGTGGCAGTGGCAATGCAATGGAAATGGCAATTGCCGTTGCGCCAAAAAGCCAAGTGACCATAAACGAGCTCAACAACAAGGCCAACGTCAACCAAATTTCTCAAAGGAGATCTAAATGATACTTCAGCCATATATAGTCTTATCTTGTTTAACAAAGTGGTCCTGAAACACAAAATGTGTGTTTCCTTGTCATTTTTAAAGGAAGACATATGTCAACACCAAAAACGAATTGACAGCCATGAGATATTTCTGGTATAAGCCACTTGAAAATAAGACGTAATGGGAATTGATAAAAAAATGAGCAATTGTATTGAAAAGGAAAACAAAGTGGAATATCCTCAAGATGAAACATGAAAACATAAGCAGAAAAAACTTTATAAATTTCTAATATTTCCCTATGTTTGTCTGTCTATCATTAAAAGCAAAAACTATGTATCGAAACTTAGAGAATAAGTTGTGTTAGGAAATGATGATGAAATATTTCAGCAATTTTACTTAAATCAATTTTGATAGTTTTTTTAAAACCAAAGATTCTTTTTTATGTTCAGCGGGTCATCTTAAGTTTGATTAGTCTAAAGAAATTATATATATAATTCAGCACTGATGAATTGGAAGAAAGTTTAGAAGCATCTTCTTTTACTTTTAATAAAACCTTTTGACGCCTCAGTCAAAGTTTCAGGACTTTTAGATCCAGGTTCCTGTATGTAGTATGCTAGATTAAACTCGACTTTATATTACATATACCATATATATTATATAGATACAGATATTTCCATTTTATGGCCATAAACTTAAAACCAAAATGATTTAAATCCATTTTATAGAAGTTCATTATCTTTTTCTAACAATAAATGAAATGAATTTTTTTATTTTTACATATTTGCCATTTATGTTCAACACTTTCATTTTTATTTCAACCATAGCTCGTGGAGCTTGTGATTTTATTGTTGTTGTTGTTGTTGTTGTTGTTGGTGATGGTGGTGGTGGTGCCGCCAACAGTTGTTAGTTTAGTTGTTGTTGTGCTTGTCATTCATTTCCACTTTTCTTTCCAGCAGATCTTTCAGCATTTTCCATACAATTTATGTATATATATATGTGTGACTGTGTGTGTGTATGTGTTTCGCTTTGTGTAAAGTATAATTTTCCGGCTTTGTTCCATAAAATGTTGTTAAATTGTATTGTTTGTATTAACTTCATTAAAACTAATAAAAAAATCAAGTTTAACTGAGTGTGTGTGTGTGTGTGTGTGTGTGTGTGTCTATAAAGTGAGACTTGCTTGAACTTCACACTTTTTGCTAAAACTGAAATTTCACAATTTCTCTTGTTCTGCTCTTCTTCTTCTTCTACTTGGCGATTGCCGTTAAATAGTTGGCATTATAATTAAAAATTTCAGGCACGTACACATTACTTTCATAGCCATTTCTAATGCATTCAAAAACTATATTTCAAATGTATATTTTAGTATTAGTTTGTTTTGGAAATGGAACTTTACTAGCGACCGATTTAGTTAATGGGGTTATACATTTCTATATGCAAATTCCATTGAAATATTTGGCATGTAGGTGTTACTTTCTTTCTTTCTTTCTGACCATATTTAATATCATTTTTTGTTGCCAGAGCGGAAATCCGATTGGTCATTGCGGATTTCCTAAAGCCTAGCCCCCAGTTGTAGTGTATGGGAGCAGGGGGAGTGGGGAATTCATACGAAATTTCTTTGCTATTGCAACACTCGAATGATTCAGAGATCCCCAAAGGTGTTTGCCACAACGGCAACAAGCCGAAGAGATCAGCTTTTTAGTGGTCAAGACCGATTACGCACCTTAAAAAGTGAAATTTCGGTTTCTGCCTGTTTCTGTTGTTTTGTTTCACTTTTTTTTTTCTTGCTTCTTCTTCTCCGGTTTCGTTTTTTTTAATTGTTTATTTTTGATTTTTGCCAAGAAAGAAATGCAAATGCAAATTAATTTGAATGACTAAGATTATGTAGATTTGGTTGACTTTAATTTTTTTTCGGCTGCCAAGGAAAATGTTTTGGAATTCCATTTTAATTTAAAGACCAACTAAACGAAGCCAGGGAGCGGGAACTGAATACGCATCCACATTCCAGACGAGCCGTGTTAGAGCGCACTCGCCATTGCCATTGACAGTGTTTGCCCAATGATCGTTAACGGGGTCAACTGGGGTTTGGTCTGTGTTGAGTATGTTTTAAAAGCAACAAAATAATGCCAGCTACAAAATCCAAACGTGACTCCGTCGTCACAACCAAGAGCAGCTGCAGCAGGTAACTCTGGATAACAGACCTGGCCTCAGACTGCTGTATGAAAACAAATTTCACTGATTTTAATTATTTTGGTTTTGGTTTTTTGTATTTCGTTTTGCGTCCTACCGTTCTGGTTTGTCTACTCTTATTCAGATTTAAAGTTGGACTTGGTCTCGGACTCCAATTTCAATCCGGGCTTGAAGTCGAACTCTGCTTGAGCAGACTGTATGACTTGTGGCTATTGCATCGAGTTACTTGTTTGTATTTTTCGTGGTTAAAGTTGAGACATACGATAAATTCGTTAAGCCATAAATAATTCTCTCTTGTGAACTGGCTTCTCGTCAGAAGCTGAGCGAGAAATTTTTGGCTGCCAAAAGTGAAAGTTGCAGCTGGCTTTGGTTTTGACTGAGACTCTGACTGTGGCTCTGCCGGCCGAGGCCATTGAAAGAAATGTATGAAAGCGGTAGCTTGAGCTTTGGCTAACTAGAGGCCGATAAATCAGCTATGTTTTAAACCAAGTCTTGCTCTTGGTCTTAATGACTTTGTCAACTTTTGTACTTCCATTGGGCGATTTTTTTTATTATTACTTTTTTTTTTCGTTTTGTTGCCGTTGTAATTATGTTTACCACGCTTTTCATTGTTATAACATTACCTTCCTTTCTTCCCCTTTACTAACCGAAAAGAAACAACTAATACCACCACTACTAATTGCGGTAGCTTGTAATAAACGTGAGACTTTTCGGGTGACCAAAGTAATAAGCCAATGTTTATGCACTTGTCTTAATTGTGGGAATCGGATAAATAAGTTAATCAGTTGTGTAACATAGAAAGTAAAAAATTACCAAACAAATGGATGGAAATAATTCAATTAGTTCTACAACAGCCATAAAGGGAATTGAGGCCAATAGAGTTCATTCCACTCACATTGGATTGAATTAGCACTTTCTACTCACTTACTCACTCACTTACTTACTTACTTACCTGACAACTTCAATGCTCTTTGGCTTATTTCGAACTCATATTCATATTGAATAATAATTACCAACTGTTAGCATATTAACCCCAATACTTAAATTATGAGAAAAAAAGAAAGAAGGAAAATATCAAAACAAAACCAAGCCCAGAAATGCCTTTCGATCAATTGGTAGAATGGCACAAATGTGCAGTCAAAATCATGTACTACAAATATTCAAAGACAAGTTTGTTGCTTCAGTCTTTCGATATGTACGCACATTAAATGATTGGCGCGTGCGAGTTTAGTG
This sequence comes from Drosophila neocordata, assembly GCA_018903615.1. Lineage (NCBI taxonomy): Eukaryota > Metazoa > Arthropoda > Insecta > Diptera > Drosophilidae > Drosophila > Drosophila neocordata. The sequence goes on from JAEIGI010000018.1 coordinate 1,359,021, forward strand.
ACAGGTTTTTCTTTTAGCTTCGCTACGGTTATCCAAACAGGATGATGATGATGATGATGATCATGCTCAAGATGATCATGATGTTAGTAGTGGTTTGCTGTTACTACTATGTTACTCTTCCCTGGTTGTTCTTTTTATTAGCATACTGATAAAAGCGAACGTGTCGTCAGCATCAACATCAACATCCACATTCACATCGACATCGACATTAAATTATGGAAAAAGCAAACAAGTTTCCTAAATTGTGACCCAATTACCCAGTTAGCTAGACTTCTTCTTCTTCTTCTTTTGCTTCTAGTTTTGCTTCCCTTCCTTCTTTTCAGTTGTTTATCTTGTTGCTTGAATGGGCAAGTAATTATATTTGTAAGGAAGAGGAATGCGTTAGCTTACTTTTGTAACATTTGCATAACACTTTTATTTGTCTGTCTGTGGCTTCTATATTAGAACCTAAGAAAGTTCGATAATTTGCAATTTGTTTTGACAATTGGAATGAAAGTTGTCCACAACTGACTCAACTACTGTGAGTAAACATCACAAAACGGGTTATCGGCTAAATGGCCATGGCATAGCAGAGCTCTTACTCTGCCGGTTAGCCACAATTGCTTTTTGGTTTTTACTCTCAGATTGCAGCAATTGTGAGCAAATCTAGAGTAATAAGTGCAAAACAATTGGACACAGACAAACACACACAGAGACACACACAAGCACGCAGTGGGAAAATGGAAAATGTGGTAAATTGCACTTTCGTTTGAAATTCTGAATCAGAGAACTCGGTATAATTTGCAAATTATATATTTATGTATGTCTAAAAGAAAGAAAAAAGAGAAAATTGTAATGCTTAAGGAGACACGGAATATCTTAAAAAACAAAATTTACAATTTTTTTTAAAGAGAAAATATCTTAATTTATGTAGTTTGTTTATATATATATATAATTTATATAAAGTCCTTTTAACTTAGCCCTTCTCCATGCTCTTTCCATCTTACACCTGGCTAACAATCAGTTTCTTGCCTTGAATTAATTTTTTTGTCTAATGATTGACAGACAGCCCACTGCGATTAAGTTGGCTCTTTTACTTTTCCGACTCAGTATGCTCGAAGAGATCTGGTGAGTCAGTCATAATTAACGTCGGTATTTTCGGTTTAAAAGAAACATTTTTTGTGACATTATCGATGTATGTTTGTGATTTTGATTGAATGAAAGTTGAACTGTCTGTTGTGTCGGTTTATGAAAGTGAATTTTTTGTCATTATGGTAAACGAAAGCATTGTCAATTAGCCCCCCCTCCTCCCAGATACCCCTACCTACTCATCTACCTCTTGGCAGTTGAATTTTAAATTGCCATTGGGCAGAATTTAACTTAATCTAAGAAAATCCAACATAATATTGAAAATCATTTGACTGGTATTAAAGTTACTTTGGCATTTGCCTTGTTTGACATAATACAACTCCAACTACAAATAACAACTACTACAACAATAATAACAACAACAACAACAACTGAAGAAAGAGCAAACAACAACTACAATTTATACTAGTTTTATAGAGTGCAAAAACTTGCTACTCACATTTGGTAAAATTTCACTTTTTCCTTTGTTTGTTGATGATATCTTAGGAAAACACTACGCAACACTAACACATACATAATATGAATGAATATAATGAAAATATATATATATATATATAGATATCTATATGTATTTATATACATTAGAAATCCCAAAAGAAAATATTTCTTTTAAAGTTCCCCAAAAAGAAGTGAATACCATTTAAAATGTACTTATAAGACAAGTAATAAGAGTGAACAAATGGAAAGACACTTTACGCTCTGTTATAGCCAAGTTAAGACATTTATATATGCTTGTGCAAGTTGTAGTACATTCATGCCACTCAATTTTATCATGCCAAATTTGGCTTAAACCAGTTGTCTTTAGTTGTAAGCCAGTTAGGGTAATCATAACTGAAGGACTTGCTGTTATTGGCATTTGTTTTGGCTATTTTCGTTTGGATAAACACTTCTCAATGATAGAAACAACCGAAACCCATGTCTCAATTAAACCAAAACCTACACAGGCAGGTGATTTAACACGAAGGCTGCTGACAAATTGCTCATCGGTTGCAACAATGACAACTGGCTGCATTTCCAGTACCATAAATGGGGGACATGGGGGCCGGAGCAAGTCACCTTGTGCAGATTTTGAAAACGAGAGTGTACTCACAACTGGTGTCTGGGCGGAAGGTTGAATCAATCGCAAACCGTTAAATACAACATGATTACAAAGACACCCACATGAATAGATAAATTAAAGTTGGTATTATGCAAAACCTATTGCTTATTATTATAAACTTTTTTAATTTGTTTAAAGTTTTGATTGATTACGACAGCAGATTGTCCTCTCATTAAAAGACTTTGTTTTCGTTCGTAGGAATGGCGATCCATTTCTGTACCTTTTTAACTGTTTGAGAATTACAACTAAGTGCTTGATGGTATATAGAGATTTATCATGGATCTTTCTCTTAAGTACAAAACAGCTGAGCATTTTGTGTTTTTCTGTTTAAGCTAATATAACATAAAGGACATTTTATAGTCACATTTATAACCGTTCGTATCTTTTGTTTCATTTATAGCCACTGCGGTAATTGCCGACATGAGGAGCCGCCACTATGCCACTTGGCTAATTCAGCTATTTCTGTATCAGTTAATTGCGGCCCAAACCACAGATCTTCCATCAGCTCTGCTGCCAGTTGAGGCTCGGAGTGCAGATATTTCTGGCGAAGAGGACATTATCTCAACCAGCTACGTACTACCCAATCAGATCTTTAATGAAGGCAAACCTTATTACGCCAGACAAGATCCTGTTTCAGGACAATTGGATTTTAGTGCCAAGAAACCAGCGGGTATAGAGCCGGAAGCCAATGAAGTACTCGATCCCAATGAGAAGATAGTTATTAGTGGGGCGCCATCGCCCAATATACACGATTTTCTTAATCTGCCTGTGAAATACTCGTCCTCAAAGTTCGTATATCCTCTGGTATCTAGTTCATATGCAAACCTGAAATATCAAGGTAGCAACAAGAACTACATTACGAATAAGAAACCAACATCGGTGATAGCACCAGTCACTCCCCCACCACCAATTAACTATCACAGTTCCAACTACTTCACTGTCCCGACAACAAAACTTACTGCAGTGACACCAACTGAGGCGGGATATTTTCCCACCACTACAAGTACCACTACAACAAAAGCGACTACGACCACAACAAAAACAACGACAACAACATCCAAGAGACCCATCCCTACTCCAAAACCAACGATAACAACGACTAGATACACTTCCACTTCCCGTCGACCCTTACCTGGTCCAACCACTCCGTTGCCTCCTCGTACGAGTACAACACGCAAGAAGTTTATACCGACCAAGAAATATAGTCCTGCCACCTCTACAACAAAGACAACGGAGACGACAACCACAGCCGTACCCAAGCCAACTGTCAGTAGCAGTGATGTGGCCTTCACTACACACCATGCCACTCCCCAAGCAGCTATTTTCCCCACGGACCCCACAACAACTACGAAAATGTATACCACGACAAGTACCAGCCCACCAGTGGTCTTTACTGATGATTCTACAAAGCCTCCTGCATTCAATGCCATTCCTGGAACTAATTTACCCAATCTAGATCCAGCTGATGTTTATCATACACTGGGACAGAAGAACAATCAGGCTCAGCAACAGCAGGAGCAACAGGAACAACAAGCACAGCAGCAACAACTGTTTCAACTGCAGCAGCAACAACAGCAGCAGCAACAACAACAGCAGCAACAGCTGGAGCAGCAACAATTGATTCAACAACAACAGCAACAACTTCATCAGCAACAACAACAGCAATCTCCTTCGAAGCCGCCACCCATGACACTAAGTGAGATTTTTAATAGTTTAGCAGAAGAGGAATCCGCTGTGGCCACAAACTATCAACAGAACCAAGGTTTTGATGCTCAGGGTAATCTTATTGAGCCAATCGCTCCATCCCGTCCATCGCCATTTGCCATGCAGAACCAGCCCCAGTTAAGTTCCAAGAGTCCCTCACCCACTGCAAGGCCTGGGTCTGGCCACCAGGACACTAAAGTCATTTCTGGAAGTCAGGAGAACTATAGCAATGAATATGTCTCTTATCAAGTACAGCAGCCAAATGTCATGCAATATCGACCAGTTCCGGGTCAGATTAACAATGTGGTTATCTCTCCGGGACAGCAATCAGCAACCTTTGTGTTGGGTAGTCAAGTTCAGCAGGTGGGAGTGGGGCAACAAATAGGAGGTCAATACGGTGGCCATGGTGAGAAGCCACTCTTTGCCAAAGAAACAATTGGCCCAGTGCAATATGGTCAAGTGATCAATGAGGACATAGCCAATGTGAACACCAAGCATAAATTTCCGGCTGTTCAGGACCAAGTGAAAATGCCTACATCACCAAATGGTTACCAGCAGATGCCCAATATCCAGCAGAACTCGAATTTCCATCAGAATGCTCAGACGACTCCACAAACAAGTGGAACTTTCCAAGAACCACCACCAGAGGCTCCTTCGCCTTATCAGCAATTACCGCTAATTGGTTCCAACAAGGCCTCTTCCAAGACACCCACATCAGCTAAACCCATGACAACGTTACCAACTGTTAGCCAAATGCAAGATGTTAAGGAACTTCTTGTTTCGACCAACATTCGGTTTCCAGCAAACGATGGAGACTCCAATGAGTTTTCACCAGCACCCATAGCTCCTGGACCTCCGGCAGGTCCTCACATAAATGGACATGCCCAGCCGTTGAGTCTTCAGCAGCTTCAGAATGCTAATCCAGTCGTCTTTCCCAAAATCAAAGATGATGACGGAGTGCAAATACAACAACATGCGGTCGTAAATCTCCACAAGCCGCAACAAGAGCAGCAACTTCCATTGGTAAGCCCTAATCTAAGATATTGTGATTTAAGCTAATTTAATTTCTCCCTACAGACATTCCCTGCTTCTCAACAACAAGCACAACAACCTCAGGGCGATCTTCCTTCGCGAGATATGGAGCCACCGCCACGTTATCCAACCACCAATATGCCCGTGCAACGGCCCCCGCCTTTTTACAACGAATATACCCGCAAGCCACAAGCAGGTGGTCCAGGTCCCAGACCTAGCCTAAATTTACCCAATATTTTGCCACAGTTCCGTCCCAACGCAAAATTATCTGCCGGCCATCCGCCCAATTTAAAGCAGGAGCCAGGCAACATACGCTTACCCAGTCAAGTGATGAAACGGCCGTATAATCCTTCAGTGCCACCACAATTTGCCCATCGTCATCATGTTTTGCAGCAACAACAACAACAACCACATCCTCAACAGATTATGCAGAAACGTTATCCTATGAACCGCATTTCAGAATACCCAGTTGGTCCTCCAGGTGCCGGTGCTGGTGATATGAATAGACGCATTTATCGCTTACCACCATACGGGGGACATAATCACGCCTATTTACACGATCATTTGTATGGTCGTCGACCCAATGGACCTGGACCTTTGCGTCCTGCTGATGCTTATCCTGTGGAACGACATGCCCCATCCGCTGTCGAGCCCTATAAGACGATCAATGATGATAGTTTGGCAAATATTGAGGAGGAAGATTTGGTTATTAATGATCCACCTCAACCCGTGACGCCTAGCAAGGATCAGTTGAATGCGGACAATATCAAATTGGAACCGGTTGTCACCTTGCAAATGCTGCAGTCGCAGAAGAATGCAGTAAGTTTACCCGGGGATGACACGGGAGACGGCGAGATTCAGGTGACAGCCGATAATGATCCCCAAGAAGCAGAAGCCAGCAAATTGACCCAACAGAAACTGGATCAAAACGGTCTTTATGTGGTCTTTCCCATGAAGGCGACTGAAGAGAAACAGGCTAGCGAAGCGCCTTCTGCTCCAGCTGAGTATCAGAACACTCCTTTCTCAGTGATTCGGGATCAACCGCAGGAGCCCATATTGAAGAATAAAAAACCCCAATCCTTGCAGCAACAAACAAAAGTTCAGCCAATGCCAAAGGAAAAGTTTCCCTACCCCATTGAAAAGCCTGATCCATCGTATACGGAACTGAATGCCAACTCGGTGCCCGGTGTTCTGATTGCCCCTCGCATCATTAACGGGGCATACGGAAGTGGCACTGAGGCACCCATTGCTATAGCCTACACACCCACAGAGCCGAGTCCATATGTTCGAACAGGAGGTCAACATAACAAGAAGTTCTCCAACATTAACTTGGCCACGACCGTGGTCAATGAGATTCGTTCACACGATACTCAAACGGAGGAGGGTCTAAACAGTGATTTTGATTTGCGTGGCCAAAGTCTCGAGAAAGATTTTATGGCCCCCTTTTTCCCAAGTGTTAGTTTGGGTGCTGCATCTGGACCAGCTGCTGGTGTAACTAATCCCAACTGGAATATTGTGCCCTCTACAACGGATAAGGCAATTTATGAAAAGAATAATATCAATCGGGCTGATATCGATCCCATCGAGGAGGGCAAAAAAGATTTAAGTGTTAATCATTCATCCGAACTGATATCAGAGAAATCTGAACTAGACAATTTCCAGCCTCAGTTGCAAGGCGGATTCAAACCCATCTATCCACCAGGCTATAAACATGTCGAGCAGGAGGAGCAAGACCAGAAGCAAACAATAGAAAACAGTAACAAGCCATTGGCATTGCCACTTGTGTCTCAAAGGTCTCCGACAACAACAACAACATCAACCAGCACTAGTACAACAAAGAAACCAACAACAACAGCTAGCAGCAATAGAATTAACAGTAGCAGCAGCAGTTCAACATCATCAACGACCATTAGTACCACTAAAGCAGCAGCCACCGCCGGGCCAGCATCATTATCACCATCATCATCTTCGACAACAACAACAATAGGAACAACAACCAAAGTGCCCGCACAACGTAAAAAATCCACATTCGAGACAAGTCTAGCAGCTTTACTCTTCGGCGACGATGAAGAATTCGAGGAAGGCCGCAAGTCCATGGAGTTAACAAAAGTTCAAGCTTCGTCCCAACCCCAGACTGGGCCACGGAATGTCCCACGCATGGGCCCACGGAGTCTATCGTTCAGCTAAAACTGCCGGATATGCTCCACTTTTAGGAAGTTAGATTAGACGAATTTTAGTTTAAATTAATTTATTCAAAGTTTATGTGGTAATCTAGTTTTTGTTTTTACAGCTTATTTTAAGTCATAATAAGCTTATTGGCCTCTACACCCCTTCCCCGCTAAAGCCACCAACTTGGGACATTTTGCGAGTCTGATTTGAAATGTATGTAATTTTGTATAAAACAAAAAGTTTCTTATTGGACTCTCGAATTGTCACAATCGATCACAAGCACAAAATATAATTGAAATTTTTACAATATGGAAAAATAAAATAAAATTTTTATATAATTAACGAAAATGTGGAATGCATCTCTAAATCAAAAAACAAAACTGTTAACTGAAAGACTGTCAGAAAGAAAATATTGTTGCATAGTTTTGGGCGCAGCCAATATACTAATGGTATGCAATATGTAGATAAGTCTATGGTATTAGGTAGATAAGTCTATAGTGTAGCATAGCGATGGCTATTGCAGGGGAAGACCAACTAACTAATTATACGGTTTACTTAATATTTAATTATATTTCTATTGTTACATGAGTATATTTCAGTTCGTTCGTTAAACCATCACCATTTTCTTGCATCTTTTTCATTGTTTGTTATTGGGATGGATTTTTGATTGATTTTAGTTCGTTATGAATATAATTAGATGTATGTATGTATTTATATATGTATGTACGTACGCTTTTAAATTGATTGGCAACCGGAATCGAATTTGAAATTCATGCTCATAAACATTTGGCATTACATGGATTTTAACAGAATAAGTGCAATATGATTGTTAGTTTGAATACAAGTTTAAATATAAACATGAGTATGAGGTGATCGTGTGCTCAAATGGACGACTTGAATTTCATTAAATATATTATTTATACATATTAAATGTACACATTTCTTACATATGTATCTTTATTTATACATATGCATATATATATATTCTTTTGTAGATATTTACAGCTGGGTTCGCATGTCACACGCTGTTTTTAGTCTGTGTATCAACAAGATGATTACCAATTTATGTATTTATTGAACTATAATTGGAAACTATCGTAGAAACTACAGCAAATTGGTAAATTTTGTGGCTCAGTCTTTGCTTTGCCTTTGCCATATGTATTTAGATATTTAGTGGCTTTTATTAAAAGCCTAATTGCAATCCATTTTGCATGTTTCAACAAATAAGTGAGAGGAAAGGAGTGCTCTCGATGATAATATTCTGTATTACAAGTAAAACTGTCTGTAATGATAACAATTGCCCAATATCATTTATTATGTATTTATGTATGTATATTTATGTAAAATGTTTGAATGTAGATAACCACACACTTTGATCATAAGAAATCAAGTAATATAGTATAGTATATGTATATAGTGTCTATGTGATAATTAAGCTCTTGCAACTTAAATTATCGCACATATCATATGTATGTATGTATTAGGGGAAACATCTGTACAGGTTTCGATTAATATTGGCCAACTTCATCTTATTATTTCTAACACCCACAGGTGGTAAAGTATACAATATATAATTTGACATCTTACACTAATACGACTGCTAATTACAGGCTAAATTTTAATATATATATATATTGCAAGTCGCTTTCCATATGTACGCATGTGAAAGCAGCATTTGTTTAAACATATGCGTTTTATACAATTAATCAAAGAAAAAATATAATAAATAGATAATTACAAATTGATAAGGTAAACACATTCTATATACTTATAAAGAGTAGCTCGGCCATTGGATTGAATTATACCAGTGACAGGTTTTCACATAATTAGAATAAATACTTTTATCGATTGGTTGCTTACTTCTTCGTATTTTTTTTGTGTTGTAAATGTATTAACTAATTTAGCATAAATGTAAAATTGAAGGACTAGGAACGAGTACGATATGTGTATATGGGAAACAGTTTTGCATCTTTCGATTTTTGAAATCTAGATTGATCTGATTTGATTTTAATTGCAGCTCGAAACATTTGAAAAATTGTATTGCAATATGTTTATACAATTTTAAACAATATTGATGATACAATTTACCATTTAACATTATTTTGTAGTCGATTAACATTTAAGACGACTGTTCCATTAAAGAAATTGTTTACCCATATGTTTGTGTATGTGTGTGTGTGTGTGTATAACAGACAAAACATTCAATTAATAATGTTTGTTGAAAAAATAAATATTGTTGAAATTATAGAGGGACTCTAAGGTAACCATTTAGTAGAATATTTTGGCTTGATTGCAGTTGCACTTCCTATACAGACAGATGCCGATATGAAAGGTAGCACTAAACTAATCAGTATACAAAGTATTTTATTTATATTGTCCTTCCTCTGATTAATGTATGTATATACAAATAAATATATATATATACATATTCTCATGAAGCGGAGCCAAAATGCGTTAGAAAAGATCAAAAAATACCAATCGAATCATTATAAATTGTTCACCTAACCTCCCAGGCTACTGTTGCAGTTCATTTGTTGGTGTGGAGTCACTTGTTGTTGTTTCTTTTTGTCAAATATGGGAAGCTTGGACTTGACTGCTCCCTCACACACCATCATGCGCTGTTGTGCTGGTTTTTTGTCCAGATCAAAGCACAATGTGTCCGTATTTAGATGTCTCTTGAAATCGGAATATCTTCGTGGCTCATATGAAAGGTAGTTGGAACCTAGAGCGGATGCGGCAACAGCCGCAGCAACTGTTCCGTTGCCATTTCTATGATGTAGATGAATTAACGGTGGCGACGAGTCCTGTCGCTTGCGTTCAAAATACTCCACAATCTTAGCTATTTGGGCTGACCGTGTACTGGGCAATGCTGTAAAGGAGCGGTCGTCCCATAGCAATGATTCAGAACCAGCTAGACTACTTATGTCATCTGAGCTGTCTGTGTATATGGATGAGGTGCGATTCTTGCAGTATAGCAATTGATTTGTGGTGAACGGGTGGCGGTGCAGCAACGGGTGGATCTCCGAATCCAGGGCCAGACGATTGATAAGTCCTGAAGTTGCCGACATCTGTGGATCGCTGGTATTGCCATTGAGCAGAGCATGATGACAGGTGTAGCGGCGGTGGTGTGTTCTCGAGACAACGAACTCTGCATCTAAATCATCCATTGAATCCAATCCTGTTGAGGACGATGTATTGCCACCCATAATGCCAGCATCATTTTCAATAAGCAGAACCGACGATGAGGTCGATGAGGTGTCATTCAGTCGCTGTTGTTGTTGGGCAGCTGCTGCCGCCGTAACGGCAGCATTTGAAGTGGAGGTCGCATAGTAGCAGCAACGACACAAGCTCGCCAGTTTATCGCTGCAGAAATAAAACAAAGTTATCAATAACTAAATCAAAGATAACCATACTGCAAGAAAACTTACTTCAGTTCACTTCCAGCGCCGCCCGATCCGCCTGTGTCGAGGCATAGTTGTGCCTTCAATTGTTCATAACAACAGGTGTTACCACTGGCCCCGCCGCCACCGCCTCCTCCGCAACCAATTCCCAATGGTCCAAGTTGACGACTGTAGCTTGTTTGTGTTATTGCCGCATCCGACTCTTCGTTAAAGCAGGAAAAGAAGCCGCTCTCAATGGAGTCGCGTCGCGTGAGGTTGGTTTTTAGCGCCACCTGCTCACAAGGGTTCTTCAATTCATCAAGATCAAAGCAATTCAATACCTCCAATTCGAAATCGCTAAAGCGTGAATTTTTCACTGGTGTTTCCTCCAATAATGTTGTGGTTGTGGGTGGGGTCGAAACCAAAGTCGTGGCTGACACATTACAGCTGGCTTGTTCTTTGGATTTGTCCTCCTCACCCAGATTAACATCAATAGTGGTAAGTGGGGCTGTTAAAGTAATAGTTGAGGCGCTGGCTTTCAGTGGTGTTGTGGAGGCGTCCAATAGGTCACTAGAGATGCTTTTCACACTGGCGCCGCTGTTTCCTCGATATAATGGAAGAAAGTACAAAGAGTTTGCCCGATACTTGCGAGCCGTTGGCACAGTAGAGGGCCGCACGGCACTATCGTCACTGCTTGACTCGGCATCAGCACAATTGCCACCTCCATCGGGGTCCGGATCTTCCGCATCTGAGGTGCACTCATCGCAATCGTCCTCTTCGGCGGCAGGCACAATGGCTGTTGCATTGCTAACCCTTTGCGGTAGCTTCAATTCAATAGCGCTGTATTTCCGTGTTAGTTGTGGTGAGACGGGCAGGCTCTTTGGTTCACTTAATGGGGGGGCTGTTGCCGTTGCCTTGCCCTCAGTCTCACTGCTCTGAGCCGCCGCCGCCGCCTTGCTCTGCATGGCAACTAACTCCTTGAAAAATGGTGCAGACATCTCAAAGCAGGAGCTAAACAGATCGCCAACACCCGCCGCATAGGTTTTTGGATTGGCACCCAAAATCTTCTTCACACCCCGAAGTTGGGCGAGAGCTGTAAACGGATTTGGCTTGGTGCCATTGTGATCCTTACTCGTTGTTGGCTTGTACTGCGGATCTTTGAGGCACATCGTCTCGCCCACTTTGCGTAACGTCAGCACCGCTGACACTGGCGGGGGAAGAGGTGGTGGCTCTGGTACAGCCTTGACAGGCGTTAGGCCGAAAGGAATTTTTGAATCGCTGGCCAGCTGCCGTGGTGGAGTCGGCGAATGAGTGGAGGAGCGCTGCCTCTGCATCTGATGGCAACGGGCCTTGTCACTAGGTGTCGTATGCAATGGAAAGTGTATGATGTTCTCGCTCAACGACCGGCGGTGAAGCAGAATCTCGGCCTCCAGTTTCTGTGTTGCACGACGAACACGACTCTTAAGGACATGATCGTTGTATTCATTGCTGCCCGCTGATCCATTTGGTGTGCCAGGCAATGCAGCTGATGCAGACTTGACTGTTGTGATGGTGTTGCTATTTGGAAACCGAAAACCATCCTCATTTACTTCAGAGAGATGCCGGGGCGTCAGGACGCCTGCTGGGGCAGTGCAAATGGTAGCGACTGTTGCAGCTGGTGTAGTAGTTGCCATGATATTTTCTGTATCGCTGCCACCAGGTGAAGAATTAATCAACTCGAGGGAACTAAGTGGACTGGTTCCTGTCGATGATTCATGCTCATATTTCTCCAGCAACAGTGCCAATTTCTTTGAAGCATCATGAAAAGTGGGCCGGCTCTTTGGGTCATACTGCAAGAGGAGAAAGATAATAAAACATATTGTCACCTCTTCATTTTAAGAGATTGGTTAATTCCTTACCAGACAACAGTAGAAAGCCAGTCTTAGGAAAACGGGTGGTGTATCCATGGGACACAGTTCGACAAATGTCAAATAGTCTAGGCCAAATGATTGTGTACGTGGCATCATATCCGGATCGGCCTCAATACGTGCTATGATCTCACACTGGATGATACCAAACGAGAAGACATCACTGGTCTGATCATACCATTGACCCTTTAAGCACTCGGGGCTGACCCAATACGGGGAACCGACAGTTTCCAACCGAGATTTCCCACTGCAAGCAAAGTGATCAATCATTAGAATTAACATTCTCTTCGAGGAGTTGAAAAGTGACTTACGATTTGATGGGTATCTTTGCAGCTAAACCAAAATCACCGACAACTGCTTCATATTGATCATTGGCCAGATTGCGAATCAGGACATTCTGTAATAGATAGATTTGATTTATTTTAAAGTCAACTGACCCGATTCTATAACCATATATTACCTTGCTTGTTAGATCTCTGTGAAAGATGCCGGAATCATGGACATAAGCCATGCCGCGCGCTATACCCAGCGCCAGTCTTATTTTCTGTGTGGCGCCGAGCACCACCTCCTTGTTGGCCAACAGTTGCTCCAGTGAGCCTCCATTTATGTACTCAGTCAGTGCGTGCAATTGGCCCTCTTGTACACAGACGCCCATAAAGCTATAAAACAAAACAGAAACAGGAAAAATGGAAAAACTTTTGATAAATTGGGTTGACTTTTCGCTGCATTGAAATTTAGGTGGCATAAATAAGTTTCCCTTTCAGCCGCAACTTGACAAGCTCCGCATTGCATTGGCAATGGCAAAGAATGACTAACTTTATTTTTTGCGAATGGCCAATTGACATGCAAATGTTAACCGAAAGATACTTTGAAATTTGATTCCCTTGATACACCACCAACTAATCAGTTGAACCATCGCACGCAATAAAAAGTGAAAGCTTTCATTTGATTTGATCCTTAGACTTCATATTCACACACACACACACAGACACAATCAACTATCAATTCTGTGGAAAGTTATGCAAATGGCAGTACACCACAATCTCTACCCACTCTTGGGGGAGGAAATGGCAATGTCAATGACTTTTAACTGAAGGATAAGCATGAAGCCATCCTTCTACCGGAATTATAAGCCTTTTAAGAAAAATGCTCAAGTGGAAAGTGTCAGACATGGAAGCAGCAGTCAGTCAGTCAAGTAGAAAAGGTCAACTGCAGTCACACGGCAATGAACTTTGCTGTGAACGCTTGTTTGCTGTTGCATCATCATCATCATCCTCACTGTCATTGGCACATGTGATTCGAGTTCCGCGTGCAGGTGTCCATCAAGTCGTTAGTGAAAATATCCATCATTTGCAGCGATAACAGTTTTTGCCATTTCCACAATAGCTAAAAAATGTTTATTTTCGAGTGTTCGTAGCTGAACAAGTGAGAAAGATAAGCATAATCAGAAGGCAGCTGAGGTGTGGGGACTGGATTAGTCATTGTCATGGTTTTAGAACACTTAAACTTAATTGAATTGAATTGAAGCTAAAAGAGATAACCACAAAACTTGCACTCAAGTTGCTCAATATAAATTGTAATTGTTTTAAGCACGCACATGCCAAAAACCTGTCAATATGCCACCACATATCACACACAGGTGGCACCCACCTTCCAACCACCACACCCTATGGATGGATCTGGTCACCCCTTTAGAATGAATATAATTATATTACCCATATGCAAAAGAGAGGGTTGGGTTAACTTTAACCAAACAATCCACCTGTTGGTCATTTCTCTCTTTTTTTATGATTGACTTGGCGTGCCATGAGGCTATAGAGTCATCTCAACACAATTCAAATCTTAATTGGAATATGGTCGTGCAGGGATTTCAAGAGAAAGAGAAAAAAGAGAGAGAGAAAGGGAGACTGAGAATATAACCATCAATCCAAAGAGAATTTCTAATAAACAAAACTCGTTCAGTGTGATGAAGAGGGCCATAACCTTTACAGATTTCGATTCAGATTCCTATTTAAAGGGTGTGAGTGTGCATGTGTGTGTGTGTGTGTATGTGTCAGACATATGTCAGACAGACATAATGATGATGACGCGGCGCCCGCCCATATGAAAAGTAGAGGGGATTTGGTATAGGGTTAGCAGGCAAGTCGTCGTCTAATCTGTAAAATGAAGTTATCTGCTTCCAGGTGTGTGTGAGTTGTGATTGTATTTATGTGTGTGTGTATGTGTGACTGTTGACAGACCGAACATTGCTTGCAGGCAGTTGTGTCTGCATATCCCGGCACACCTTCTTTCACGGCTCTGGCATTTAGTCACGTGATTCGTGACCATTACCATAGCAATCTGAATGGGATATACGGTTCTATTTGAATTTATCTGCACGATTAACGCCTTAAGTGCCCCCCATTGATGCTGTTAGATTAAGCGGCTTACAGTTTAAGCTTGGCCAGTTGGAAAAGTGTCTCATATTGCAATCAATAAAACAAACAAAACTCATAAAGTAAAAAGGAATCAACAGATTTATTTGGCATTAATCAAAGTAAAAGGAATTAAAAGGTGCATTAATCTTGTAGGAAAAAATGAGCCTGGAAAGGTGTCTATTCCAAGCTCTTCTCGCATGAATGTGTGTTTGTGTGTGCTTACAGGAAATGAATACACGTTTAAGTGTCTAAGCAATTGCAGTGTCTCTCATCAAGCTTTAAGGAGAGAGATATACGGGACAGACTGCAGGTAGACAGGAAGAAGGATGGTTGGTTGAAGGGAAGGGAAAGAGGATTCATTCAAGTGTTTGTGTAAACCTTTTGCCAGACTTCATTTTCTTTGTTCTTTCAATTTTCCAGTGTTTCTCTATTCATGATGATGATGATGATCATTGTGTCTGTGTGTGTGTGTTAGCTAGTTTTTCGTTTCGTTTTCTTTTTGTTATTATTATTGTTGTGGTTGTTTTTGCTGTCGTACCGGGTTAAATTCACTGGAATTGTTAGCCGGCATTTCTCTTGGCAATGGTAAACCATAAATTGACACGTTTGCACGTTTCTCTCTCAATTGATGCTGCAACTTCTCCCGTTGCCGAAGGAGCTAACTAACTACATAATACCGCTAAAGCTCATTAATGAAATGCAGAGACCGACTCTCCCACCCCTGCAAATAATTGCCCCCTCTCTCTCTCTCACTCTCTCTCTATATTGTATGATCAGCATTCAATTACAGCATTTAGATTGAGGAGAATCGTAATTGGAGTATAAAGCATTTGCTGCTTAATTGAAAAATATTACCACAATTTGGTTGCAGTTGTGGGGCAAGAGATTTTCAAGCGGCACGATCTTTGGCTGGAGGTTAAAAGGTTCCACAAACAACAGAGCTTGAAAATGACAGCGTCAGCTAACAGAGTAATATATAGGCGTGGCTTTGGGCGGTTTAAGTACTGTTTAAACGTTTTACAAAATGCTCGCAAAACCAAAGATAATAAAATTCACAACTGCAATTACTATTCAATATGCTGATCAATGCAACAGCTACAGCAACTGCAACAACAATATTTCGAAATCAAAATGAAAATTTTTGGTTTCAACTAGAAAGATATATACATACATATATAAAGTATGTGTGTGTATCTGTGTGTGTATATATAGAAAACGTGATGCGAATATTATGCAGATTGCAACAGTAGCAGACAACATTGCAAGCATTCAAGCACTTCCTATTTTTCTCATATTCCTTCTTCTCTCTCTCTCTCTTCCTGACCGATATCCGAGGTTAACCCCCGCCCCCTTTGAGTCAAAAAGAAAGTCATTGCAGTTGAGCCACATCTATCAGTTGTTTGTGTGTGTTTGTTTGTGTGTGTGTGCTCTTTTATTGTGTATTGCATAAATTTGAATATCTAATACTTGAAATTTGTTGTGTATTGTGTGTGTGTGTGTGTGTGTGTTGTGCAAATTGATTGAAATATGTGTATTGAAATTGATTGAAAGTTGATGACATAATTTCTCATAGTTTAGTTTTTACACAAAACAAATGCAAAACGCGAAATGCCAAACGCAAATTGAAAGTGAATGTTGCTTGGCCAGAGAAATGTCCATTTTATGGCACTTGCAAGCATTCCATAAGGAAGTAGTCACCCCCCCTCCCTCTCCATTAACTTGAACAAAGTTTATATATCGTAAGTACATTGCATGTAAGTTGTAGAGTAAGTATATATCGGCCATATTGTTATACAAAGAGATTGGTATGTAGTTCATTATATTCATATAAATCTGAACAGACGGCGTATTACTCATTGCTCCACCCGCTTTACATATGTTTCTCCTTCCCCCTTTCATCACAATACCCACTTACAGACACAATGTAAGTTTTTTGTGAGTTCAATGACTGGCAATTTACGTTAAAACAGGCCACATATAATCCATTACCACCTCTCTACCAGACAAAATAAAGAAAAACGAAAATATATATGGGCCTCAAATTTTTGGGTCATTGAGTATTTGCCAGATTTACGCGCGATTTGTGTACAAAATTCATTAAGGTGCCAAATTTGGCCCAAATATGTGAATGTACTCGTATATATGTGCGCGTGTGTGTGTGTTAGTGTGGGTGCATAGGGATGAAAATTGCAAACATTATGAATTAATAATTTGTTTATGTATTTAGCCAAGCTAAATATAAAATTCCAAAAATAGATTCAAGAAAATTATAATAATTTTTTTGAATCATTGATATAAACCAACGAAAATACAAGGCTACAAAAGATATTTGAAATGCAACAGAGAAGAAGAAGAAGACACAATCGATCGAACCTGATTGAGAGACAGACAAGACAAGGCAAGGCAACAAGTTACTCCGAAATGAAATTGTGTGTGCCATGTTGGTCATCAATCAGAAATTAACCCAATTTAGCTTGTAGTAGTGTAATGGCGCATCTATGCCACACGGCAGCTTCAATTATAGATAGCACCAGCGGCAGCAACAACAGAGACAGATACAGAGTCAGAGACAACAACAACATGCAAGAGAGACAATCGGCCACATCGATAGACGAACCAAGTTGGCAACAAACAACTAAACAAACATGATATGATGATGCACTGATTAAAGTGTTCCACAGACCCGACCAGCTCCAACTCCAACTCCAACTCTAACTATCCAACTCGATTCAACAACAGGCGTCTCCTCAACTGATTTCATGAGGCGGCGGCCGCCTTCCATCTATCCAAGCCAGCCAAGTCCATTAAGCAATAAAAACAAATGTCTAATATGGCCGTAATCATGACACGCTCTCTTTTTGTCAGTTAACATCTGGTTTTAACTGTACATACCAACACAATACACACACACACACACACACCGAATACAAATGAAGGAGTCATTTTAAAGTCTTTCTACTAATTTTAATGCTCTTTTCTGCAAATCCTAAATTAAATGTCAAATTTATTTGTTCTTTAAATAGTCATGCCAATCATTTTAACCAAAAACTAATGCCATGAATATGCAACGGATGTTGGAATTTGGTATTTCAAGGTTAAAGATTTATTGGCAAACATTTTACAAACAAATGAGGATATAAGAAGGGGTTAGGGGTGGGGGATAGGGCGTAAAGAACGCCAACACTGTTTGTTATATCAGCTGCAAAATATGAATAACGCAATTGTTATTGCCAAGATAGAACCAACAGTTGCCCTCCTGAATGACTAAGTGACTACTGCAGTTGTCATTGATTAAACTTGGCCTTCACTTTTAATGTTTTCAAAAGCATAAAGTTATATAAATTACTAAATGATATGTCGATGACAGTATGCTATAAAAATCTCTCTCTTCCGCTTAGGAACATAACTCGATTGCCAACATCCTCCTCCCTTCTAACACTTGATGAAATCAGAAGACAACAAAGAAAGATTAAATTTAAGAAACAAATCAATTAAAAAAGAATTTATAAATTTTCTTTCTAACTTGATTTCATATTTTATTTCCTATTGCTAACAGTATTTCAGATAGTTAGTCACCTGCTTGGAGGTAAAAAATGAAAAAAAGAAAGAAAACTACGAAGAAACTAAAGAAAAGTAAAGTCAAGCAAATGCAAAAAAAAAAACATACAAACACAAGTTAAATGTATTAACTTAATCGGATTGTTGGCCAAAAGTAATTAAATTTGCTTTAAAATTGTTGAAATATTTAAAAAACCTAACGATTTATGGGGAGTAAAGTTATTAAAAATTAATTTTTTGTATGGAAAATTTAACAATATAATTAATAGTTTATTTTTTTATGGTTAAATATGCAATAATTAATAATTAAGATTATATACCCTCATTTACATTGGATGTGCATTAAAGCAAATCCAAGTTTATGGGCAAACACTCGACAAATCTACCAATCAAATTTGGATCTACAAATCCAAAATAAAAGTTTACATATAATCTTTAAGATTTCGGGGTTCTGATTAAGAATATATAATTTAGATGTTTGCGAAAATGTTATCTTCTGTCTGTTACATATATTTTAGGGACTTTCTTATACCCACCCGCTTTACCCTATGATTGCAGTGCAATCCTGTGGCAAAACACTAGAATACTAGAATTATTATACTAGAACTAAGATACTAAAACAGATGTCCTATGTGACAGGTATATCTATCTAGATCCTCAGATTTATAATGTTTCATTTTCTTTGACATTTCTTTGAGTGGAATGTTGGCTAAGCTTCCAAAATGAAACATTTTAGATCTCAAGATCGAGATAGATTTTTTTGGTAACTGTAATCAATTGCGTCATTAGGGCCTTATCTATAACTGGCGTTCATTTTCTTTTTATTTGTACAATAATTAATTTCCTTTTAGCCAAAACAAAACAATACAAAGAATAACTGTTTGCTTTAAGTAAAAGTGCAAACTAACTCAAATTGGGATAATTATACCCTGTACCCATACGGTAAAAGGGGTATACAGGCGGAAGAAAGCATTTGCGACCCCATAAACTAGATAGGTATATTCTTGATCAGCATCAACAGCCGAATCGATTGAGACATGTCCGTCTGTCCGCCCGTCTGCACGTCCTTCTGCCCATCTGTCCGTCCGTCCGTATGAACACGGGGATCTCAGAAACTACAAGAGCTAGAGCAACCAAATTTGGTATCAGCATTCGTGTAGTGTCTACGCAGATCAAGTTTGTTTCAAATTTTTGCCACGATCACTTTCGCAATTTAGGAAAACCGAATAACTAGAGTTACATAAAAGAAATATCAAAGATATATCAATCTACAATTTGTACTTAAAAGCCAAGTGCGACATTGCGAGACAA
Source organism: Drosophila neocordata (assembly GCA_018903615.1). Taxonomy (NCBI): domain Eukaryota; kingdom Metazoa; phylum Arthropoda; class Insecta; order Diptera; family Drosophilidae; genus Drosophila; species Drosophila neocordata. The sequence continues at coordinate 1,378,726 of JAEIGI010000018.1, forward strand.
AATTTAGTTTAAATTAATGGCGAATTCAAAGGAGTTTGATTTTATAAAGTTCCTCTAATTGGTACAGGGTATACTAAAGGTCGGCAGGGACGACTTGCCTACTTTATTTTCAAACAAATTCCGAGTTTTGCTTTTGATATGGGGTTTCCGATAGCAAAAACTCATTGGAGTTCAACTGAAGCATTACACTTAGTTAAGTGATTGTTCAGTTAAACCGTAACGAACACGTGGGTGATAATTTTAAACAGGGGAAGAAACAACAATAATAAAACAAAATTAAAAAGCGTCAACAACTAAACTGTTCAGTTAATTAACTGAGACTTAAAATGAAAAACAAAAAAGAAAATCAGTTTAAATGTTAATTGCGATAAAATTGAATTACCGGCCAATAACTAATTGCATAGTTGCTTATCAGTCTGACTTTTGGCCAAAAAGGTTGAGGGCAATTGCTGCAAAGTCATTAACCTTTTTGTGATCTGTGCTCACATTTGCGTGCCAAACAATTTGTCAACATTTGCACACAATTTATCACCTGCTTAGCATCAGCGCCATCCACATCCAAATCCACATCAGCAGCAACAACAACAACAACAATAAACATCGGCTTGGGATCGGCAGCAGCATTTGCCATTGTTTGTGCCCGTAATAAGCAACACCAGGCCAAGAACTGTAACCTGGCTGAGTCGTAAATGAGCGTTTAAATGGGCTTTAAGCCCATCAACATTCACTGTTGTTTTGTTGACTTGCCGGCGCTTTATTTGCACTGACGCGGCAGAGAAGAAAAGAGTGTGGAAAGGTGGCCGGGAGGTGGATGAATTAATATACATACATATAAAGAACTTTACGTACTATGTGCGTGTGTGTGTGTACATTTTGAGAGCTGCATTCAATCCAAACTCAAACAGGGCCGCCGCCGCAACAGACAGAGGACAATACAATTGGATTTGTGAGCTATGCAGGAGGGGGATGAAACGAAATCTTGCCGGAACGACAAGAGTGAGTAATGTTGAGTTGCTGTTGTTGTTGCTGTTGGGTGTGTCAGTGAGTGGGTGGGTGGCCGCAATGCAATTCGTCAATTGCCAGTGCGACATTCCACTTACAACAGAGTCGCATGATAAGACTCATAAAATATGTACAACGAATGCGAGTTTCAGTTTCAATTTTATGGCCAATAACTCACACCACTACCCACCCTGCTGACTGTGAGTGGGCAAAAATGGCTGAGAGCACACAAGGTATTTGACATGTGTTAGAAAGGTGGTCTCAATTACCTCAGCTGGTTCTATTGATACTTGTTGCATTTGCATTAAGTCCCGAGCAGTAGCAGAACATCTCAGAGATCCGCCCGCCACCACCTCGAGGCCCATTAATCAATAGACTTCATTAGAGCTAAATAAGAGATAGAGAGAGAGAGAGAGAGACGCCATGGGAGGCGTTAGTTGGAATCGAGAAGCGGTTCAGCCCGCATGGATATGCTCGCTCAGTGGTATAGCTGTTAAATTTTGACAGTTAGCCGACAGCTGCGATCGTTAAGCATCATTAAACATGCTGCCTAACTAACTAACCAGCCAAGGAGTGGAGTGCCTAGCGATCCACATCACTGATAAACGCACACACACACACACAACACTATATATCTCAGCAAATAGACATCAAGATCTATTTACACAAACAGTCCGTCCGTCCATCCGGCCGAATAGAACAATTTTTCTATCTTTTTATAAATTGTGCAGAGGATTTTTAGTTAACTATATTTCGATACGCCAACTATTTTTTCAACCGTTGAAAATTCACTGCGTGTGACTGCATCTAATAACATTATTTGGATTAGGCGGAAGGGCTTATTGCATTGCTGTACCACATTCAAGAAATTTTCATATAAAGGAAATTTTGGTAGCTCAACCAACATACCATACATATGTGTTCCGGTGACCCAAATAAATTGTTTCTTTTAGCAGATAATACATATTACACAGGAAATATATTGGTCAGGGCAAACATTAAATTATTAAGAATCTGTTGTAGTAAATACTCTTTTTGTTGCTTGTGGCACGTTTCACTCGTCTTTCATACCAGATTAACAGTAAGGAAGGGAGAGAGAGATGTTGGAATTTTAGGTGCTATTGATTCCCGGAAGTTAATTTCGGTTAGAATACTAACTAAAGATTTATCGGTTCTCTATCAAAAGTACGTTGAAAAATAAGCCTCAGCAATCCTGAATATTACCGAAATTGTTATTCCTAAAAAAATGTAACTGCTATTCTCTGTAGTTCGATCGCATTAATTTCTACAAATAGAAAGAGATTATGCTTTATCAAAAGCTCTATTTAGATATAGATAGATATAGTTATACGGCCAAATAAAGATATAGAGAAAAACATATTGAGACATGATTCTCCCTCTTTGGGTAACTAACATCCTGAGAAAGGTAAAAAATCACCCTATAAAATCCTTTGCAAAATAAAAATAAATATGCATGGCTACTTTATTGGACTTGCAATTAAAAACCTGGCTTTAAAAAATAGTTCTAAATCATCAAATTCATATTCATGAATTCCAAGTTTACGGAAAATTTTAATGGATGTAGGAAAAATAGCCATTGGAAATTGCATACAATTGAAATTTGTTTTAAATTGCGTGCAGTCACGTGAAGTACAAAGCAATGCAAAGAAGGAAATTTCCAACGGTTAACGATTTCGAAATACCCTATCTATATCAAGCATACTCTAAGAATAAACTGAACCTTCATCTATTCTAATTAATTGTTTACTTTAATAAAAAAAAATTGTGTTTAAATGATCATATCCACTTCTAGATAATAAAGTCAAAGTCCGCTAGAGACTATTCTTAATTTGTATAACTTTATTCTACCTATTAGACACTTTAGCATACCCTTTCACCTCATAGTACAGGGTATAAAAACAAAAAGCAAAGTGACTAAATTACGCAGATTGGCAATTAAATCTAGTCAAGCCAGACGACCGTCTACAATGTCATGTCTATTTAATGTGCCTTCCCGCCGGAGCTTAGTCATATAGGCAATTACATCGTTGAGCGTTGAGTTATACGCTATGTAAAGTGTACATTGGCAATTCAAACTGGTTTAAGAGATCGCAAACAGTAAAATAAATCTACCAAACCCATAGAAAATACTCTTAATGGGAACGATAATAAGCATTTTCTATAGAAATGCCTAAAATCAAGGGTATACAAAATTCTGTGTGCGTGTAAGTGATTGACTGATGACCGTGTGGTGACCTGGGTCCAAAACACTCACCCAGTCATTGCCAAGGCAAGCTCTAGCATTGAATAAGAGTGAGGAGGACAGCAATTGCACTTGAACTTGACCTTTTTGTTGGCCTGGCTAAATTATTTGTTTGCTTTCAGTCTTTGCAAAATACATAACTAAATTATGAATCACTTTTTGTTTATATAAACTAATTTTTTATCATATTATTGTAAAAAATTACAGCAATTGATGTTGTTGTAAAACAACTACACAAAATAAATAACTTAATCAAATGAAATAAATGCAAATGATGTCAGTTAGGAAAATTGTGACCCACTGCCATTTAGCATTGTCCCATTGGTTCCCATTGTCATGACTCAGTCATACATACATGAGAGTGAATTTGTAGATATATATCTATAATATAATACATATGTATATACATATGTAGTATATAATTCTCGTAAGTTAGGTCAGTGTTGGTTTTTTTTTTATGTTTTTGAGTTTTTGTGGTCAACAATGAGGCTTTTAGTATGTGCGTTGGGGTCTCATAAAATCAATTTGGCAGTGAACCAAATATAAACAAAATCTCCCCCCTTTTTATTTGTTATAAACTACATACATACATATACATATACTTATATACTATATAGGTTTACGTAATTGATTCCACACACCACAAAAAGGTGTCTTTGATGGTTCATCATCAAATCCCATATGATACTAATTACTAAACAAACACTATAAGAGTAGTCATAAGACGTAGAACTGGTGTATAATCTCATTATATGCTTTCCACATTTTGTTGAACATTCCAAGTAAACTATTTCCCTTTCATATCAACAACTCTAGTCTAGAGTTCACTTTAGATTGTGTCAGCAAGAGAAGCAAGATGCAATATTGAGTTGATGACTCAACTGGCTCAAGGCATGGCATCCAGAGATGGCATTGACCCATAAGCCGAGCTCCGACAAGATTGTTTGCTCCAGGCAAATGATTAGAATAGCATCTCGAAAGTATTTCTATTTTTAGCTGTCTTTGTTTGCAAAGCGTCAAATTTATGAATTGTGTTTAGAATTAGAAACTTACCTCAATATATTTGCATGGGACAATTTATTCAGCAGTTGGACTTCTCTTAGCATATTTGGTCGATTGGCACGTAACTGATTCATTTTCAGCACCATCACCTGGCCAGTTGTCCGATGTGTGACCTTTAAATACAAAATAAACAAATAAATATGAAATTAAATGATATTTTTACTACATTTAAAGTAAGCAAATAAATCAAACTGACTGCAATGACAAAACTCAAGTGAAAACACGGGAGGACGAACTGAGAGCTGTATGCTGTGACTTTGTCCGTTCCAGGGTCAAGTTCACTACAAGTGTAGAAAGTAGTTGTTAGCCAGTGTTAAATAAATATGGCTGAGACGATTGTTAAACAGAGTGTAAAATGGATTTCATGGACCGCAGCTTACTCGCAACAGATAGATACGACACAAATGTCATGGAGCTAAAAAAAAATATTAAACAGGACAACTTAATTGTGGCACACCGAAATCTATGTACCCTGAAACTACTTATATTTGTTTTTCATCTTAGTAAATAAACGGAAATCCATCGATTTAACAATCAAAAGTAATCCAAACTTGAGCAAATGTACCGACAACTTTATTCCCAGTTGAAACGAAGGATCCAAGGCGCAAAGACTTACAGAGTTATATCTTTATCTCTACTGCTAAAAGTTCATGAATAGTCATCAAACTGTTACATATAAAGTGTAGTTTGTGAAATTCCCCCAACTTAAAATGAGTGTACACTTTTTGCAGGGGATAAAAATCAATAAACTCGTCTGTGTTTGCTATTGCCAATGCAATTGATGGCCAACAGCATTGTTTTAGTCATTTTTTTTTTTTGTTTGTTGTTGTGTCTGAGCCAAATCGAAAAATGGCGACAGCAATTAAAACAGTAAATTGGTTTTTATTCCAATTGCAATACCAGAATGCGAAAACAATCAACAAAATCAAGGACTCCAGTAAGATCTATAGATACTAAAATGCAATGTCAGCAAATGATCCAGATCTTTACAGAGGTATAAAAGTATCAGAGAGAGGTATAGACGTGGTAAATTTTAAATATATTGAGTTGAGACATTCAAGTTTTTATTTTTAAATATTATTTCTGAATTTATAAAATTCCCAAAACTATTTTCGAAAGAAATGTCACAATCCGAAGGGTTAAACCTATTCGATATGTACCTATGTACATACATCAATCCATTAAACTAAATGATGACCACTTTCAAATTATACCAAAATTTAACCGATTTCTGTGCAGATAACAATATATAGCCCTAGTTTTGACTAGATATACTCTGACTACGATCCAATCAATACCCCTCCGTTTGTAGCCTTAAATGAAAGTAAAAGGAGGTTTTTACCGAATATATATGACAATAAAATTTCTTCCTTTAGCTAAAACTGTTGTTAAAATTAGTCAAAATGTTTTGCAAGTATCTGCATCTGAGATGAATAGAAATTCATATACATTATAATTTCTTAATGGGTTAATTTTTCTTACTGGCTTTCTTTCTTAGGTTAGGATCTGCTATAACCTATAAAGTAACCTTCCTTTTTAGGTTAACATATTTGTAAGCTAAAATTAAACGAAATTATTCGATTAAATATTACAATCAGAAGTTCGCAAAGAGACAATTTCAATAAGATTTTAATATCTAAAGGTTTCTTATAAGTTTACAGGACGTTTACAGGAACTTTACATTTGACTTCTTAGTAAAACATTTGACAGAAAGATAGTTTTTTTGCTACAAGAATTACAAATTCTCAACAATTCGAAACTCTTAAAGAGAGTCCGGATCTTTGACTTTTGAAAACTTTTCTTTAATGAGGGATTTGGCCCTGTTTACCGATCCCCAATGAATAATAGGATGTGTTTGCAATTGCCACATGGCGCCATAAGACATTCTTTACATTACTTTTACTTATACTTATACAATGGCTATGTACTTCAGGCCAAGGCGAAAATGGCAACTGGTTGTGTTAATTCTATTATTGGCATAGCAAGACAAACATATTCTATGCCTTCTGGGCAAATGAAGTTTCATTCTTTCCTCTAGACGGCGCTCTTTCTCAGAGACCCATGAAGACCTGAGTAGCATACCAACAAACTTGGTCTGTAGGTGAGTAAGAATATATATATTTAGCTACATATACAAATGTATATATATATATATATTATATATGAGAATGGAACTCGAGACCGGGACACGTGTGCGTGGGTGACACACTCGATGCCGACGACAATAACAACAATAAAAATAACTACATAAACTAAGTCTCTTTTTATACCCTTACAAAGGTGGCATATTAATGGATACAAAAAGGTAAATATTAATAGAAGTAAGCAAATGAAACTAATTTAAAATTCGAAAAACCTTTTCTGATGTTTATATTCTAACAACAGGCACTTTGTATCCCTTTCGATTGTTAGAAAATCGAATCACACAGTCGTAAACACCTTTTTGAACTTCAAAATTTTACTTTTTTCATATTTCAATATCTCCTCCTTCAAAAATATTACTAGCAAGAGTGTACATTTGTCGTCATATCGACATAGATTAGGCCTGGTCTATGGGTTTTATTGTCCTGTTGCGCCTTTTTGCTTTACCCTCCGACTGTGTTGAGTTGGTCGCTTTCGCGTCGGTGTTAACAAATTTATGAGTTGATGTTTATGTACATATTTGCGCCCCCGAAAGGCCAAAGTCCAATTTCATGGCGGTCGTCTTATACATACATATACCGATTGTCTATAAATCTATCTGAATATGTCTGGCAACATGTTGCCAAGGCACTTATGTTACTAAGATACTCTGCAAAGTCAGTTGAAAAGTTGATTTCCGCTTTATGTCATTTGATTTTGATATTTTCATATTCATTTGTTTTTGCCTCTCCTCATTTGCTTATCTGCCGCCCCACACACCACTCAAAGCGTTTTTATAACTTTTGCGATAAAACACACAAATATATACATACATACATATATAAAAAGGGAAAAAATACAATAATAAAAAAAAACTCTTCTTTTTATCGACACACCCAAAAAAGAATTTGTGTAAGATGACGTGTGTTAATTTTGTTGTATATTTAAATTAACGAAATTATATTGAATCAAGGGAATTATTCCTGTCAATATTTATCCAGTTAATGGCTGGCAAAATTTGATTGTTCATTCAAATCAAAGTGCGTGACAAGTTTGCTAAAATATATCGCCGGAAATTCAATTAAGAATTGCCGCTCCCTTTTCGCTTCATTTGACCAATTAAATCATTAAGCCGCAGCATTGTTAAAACATTTTAGAAACGTTTGCGTTAAAACATTAAACGCATTTCATACAAAATGCATCGAACGTGAATTCATCGAAAGAATGTCCAAAACGATCGTGCAGCAAACAAAGCCGACAATGGACCAAAAGTGGCACGTCCAGATGCAGACGCCGAGACAGAGTCTACAAGCGGGGGGGCAAAAAACAGACTTAGACTGCAGCAACTGTGCTAAAATAAAAAAAAATAAAAAACTAAAAGGCGGCTTGCTTCAAAGTCGCCTGTTTTGTATGTTTATAGCTTGTGCTCTTGCATAGGGTAAATGGGTATAATGCAATCGACACAGTCTATGCAACAGACCGAAGAAACAGTTGCAACCATAAAAGATTTTACACTCATTCAACTTTAACAACCTCTAAAAAGTACTCACTAGTATAGTATATTTGATTCTCCAGTATGAACACTAACTATGAATTAACTTATATCTAAGAACTTACTAAAATATATATCTTAACTAATGCAGGGTATCGCTTAGTCGTGTTGTTTGTCGTATGATCGCTTTTCCTAGAAAAGCATTTAAGCAATGACGTGAGAAAAGAAATCAATACACACACACAACACACACTCACATGAAAGCACTCGATGGGCATCAAATATAATCAATTACTGATGGGAAACAAAAGGTGTTCCATAGGTGGAAAAAGATTCATTCAGCTTTTTGAGTTACCATGAAAGAACGTCGTGTGTGGGAAAGTTATAGTTCGTTCTTATTTGATGGCCCAGTTATGTATGTGTATGATCTCAAAGCTTTTTCTCTTTGTGCAGTTAATTCGAGGTTTTCGAGGTTTGTAAAAGAAGAATAGGTAAATTACATTGAACAATTCTTCTGAACTACTGAAAAGAAAGTCGTAATATTTTCCATAAAGAAGAAGAAGAAGAAGGTAAGCCCATTTGAGTGTGTTTGATTAAATTTTTAGTTTTTTTTTTTTTTTTTGGGTCAGTACTGACCAAAATTATAATGAGTTCATATTTATTCCATTAGATTACACATACATATGTAATAACACGATCACTATATGGAATATAACAGGATTCCAACATGTCGTGATTTAGGATTGTTGAAAAGAAATTTTAACTCTGTGTTAATTTATCTATATGTCACGTAGAACAACTGCGAATAGTTTTTGAATTAATATTCTTTAAAAATAACAATCGTTTTTGTACCTAAAAAATATAATGATTTCATCTTAGAGGTATTTAACAATAAAAACTTTCTTTTTACTAAGGTATAAATAAAGAAGTTTATAAAACGAGTAAAAATTGTTTCTATGGGTGTTATAGCATATAGTTAGCCGATTCTATTGAAAATATATAAAAACATTTCTATAAACACCAAATTTACACATACCAAATTTGGTAAAAATCGCTTTTAAAATAAAGTTTTTCACCTAAAACCAAATGGTAAAGTATTACGGGTAAGTAAAACAGTATATAAAATTCACAAGCGTCGATTTTCGATTGAAAACAAAAAGATTTTGAGCTTAAACCCTATTACTTGACCGATCATTTCTATGGCAGCTATAAAAGGTAGTCATCTGATCGGGATGATTTCGAGACACACAATGCCTGGAGCAAAAAGAAGATAAGATGCAAAATTTCAGCTTGTGTGATCAGATCGTATGGATCCAAACAGACGGACAAGAATATATATACTTTATACAGTGAGAGATACTTTCTTCTAAGTTTTGCAAACTTCTAACCAAACCTTTATAGCTTATCTAACCTGTACATCCTTTAGGGTATAATAATCATGTCTTTCATATACCGATTCTGTATACTTACAAAATCTGTAAGTGGTAATGAATATTTAAGTGATTATTGGAGTTTCTGGATGAATTTTTAGTAATCCAAAGACCTTTGTCTTACTTGACTTCACAGGGGTTTGTTGTTCTCTGGCTTTAGCAATACTAGAAGATGCCATTTGACTCAGTAGCCTTAACTAATTAATCTTTTTGGATCTTCATAATGCGACGATTAACATTTGTAAGACAGAGAAGTGGAAGAGAAAACAAAAACAGCTTAGAACAATTTCTTTGAGTTTAATTCTATTATTAAAATCGTGATTTATTGTAATCAAATATTTTTAAATCAACTTTGTTTATATACTATATAAGTATCACAGTTCATTCCTAACAAATTAATATATGTATATATATAAATTTTACTGCTCTAGAATAATTATTTAAGTTTTGAGGCTAAAGGCCGTCTGACGTGATCTGAGTCAATCACATTTGCGTCTTACCGCTAATGATTGGTAAACAATATAATAAAAGCTACTGCAAAAAGTCAAAAAAATCATTTAAATGAACTTTATTATTCGATTATGGTTTGTTTATTTAATAAATAAATGAGCAAGAAAAAGCTTTCAACTTTTGTTTACAATTCCTAATGTGAGGGGTTCGGGTCGTGGAATGAGCCATGCCTTCCTACCTAAATTAAGTGATTGAGAAGATTTGCTTACAGAACTGAAAAAGAATTCAAATTCAATGACATTGAGTCAGTACTTTTTAACCAGTTTACATCACACAGCAGCCACCGAAAGAAAACGCTTGCCATCGATGGTTATGTCAACACTTTGGTTGGTATCCAAAACCGAACGAATGGACAAGTCGTTGCCGTTGCTTTGCTGTTGTGAATACTTGTATTTTCACTTTCAGCCAAAAAAACCACAAAATGAAAATCAAAAGGCTGTTGCGGAAACAAAACAACAACGAAAGTTGCACCGCCACCAACTATAAAAAAAAACACAACAACACAGAAAAAGCCAACCATCCTTTTGGACCAAAACGCACAAAAATAAAAAAAAGAAAGACACAAAGGCCAGCAGCCTGACCAAAAACCAGTCGAAGTCTATTTGAAGCATCGCGCGCCGCTGACATTTCAACCGGCAACAACAACGAATGTCTGGTCTCCTTTGAAAAGAAACGCGTTTTGCGGGAAGGCGCACCATGCTTGACATTCGATCTGTGGGGGCCCGGGCCTCCAGGTAGGCCTAATGACGATGCACTTGCTCCGCTGCCGTCACTGCTCCCCGCCACAGAGAAAATATTTCAACTATTTCCACATAAAAGTTGCGTTGCGTTTCATTTCGTTTCGTTTCATTTTGCTGTTAACAAATATTTAATGCGATTTACAGTTGGGTTTTCTGGTCGCCCCTTGCTGGTCTGGTCAATCATCTTTCACATACGTTGGCGCTGACTCCGACTCCGACGCAGATCTGGCAACACCATTAACAACTTAGCGGTACAATGTCATACACAAAACGTGTTCTGTCTCTGCTGGCACGCTTGCGCGCGTTTTTCACGCGGTTGTGCGAACACCAACAAGAAAATCCACGCACGACAAATGTCGGCTAAAACGATGTAAGACAAATATTAGGCTAGAGGTGTTGTTTAAGAAGCTGGTTCTGATGCCAAGTTCTGGTCATTTACTATGAGTGTTTGTCTCTGTGTGTGTCATGCCCATTTCTAGCTGTAGAGAAGCAGAACAAGCCGTTGTCTTTTGACGTAGTCGTTGTCGTTGTTTGGCCGGCTTTGAATGGAATTTAACCTAGTTTGCTTTCTTTTCTTTTCGGTCGAGTCGATTCGGTCTTCATTCATTTCTAGACAACTTGCTTTCAGTTAGTAATTTTGGATACGCTACACTCTTTGTTTTCCCGCAACTCATCATGTCAGAATCTGCTCCAAAAAAAGTTCTTTTATTGCTTTGGTCAGTTATGTATACAAAAAGATGCTGTGAGAATGATGGGAGTTTTTTTTTTTTTGCCGGTGAAGGTGTCCATTGAATCTAGCGAATGTTTGCATATTTTTGATTTGATTAGTAATTCATTTTAGGTGATTATTATAAACAAATTCAGGTTTTCTGTTTCTATTAGAAGACACAAGGGAATGTTATTTTGTTTCCTTTTAGTTTTCTTTTATTTACTTTGCTTTTAACTAGTTTATGTTGTCTATTTTCAATGTATTTTGTAAGGAATTTTTTAATTATTATTATTTTTTTATATTATTCGTGTTGATTTTCTTTTTATGCTTAAATTTATTTATACTCTTTTCTTTCTTTCCCTATAATGTGTCCTTATTCTCCTCTTGTTAATACTTTCCTTTCTCTATGTGACTTCTCTGTGTGCTTTACTTTCCTTTATTTTCATTGTTCTACTTGTCTTGTTCTTTCTCTTTTCTTTCTTATGTTTGCCTTTGTTTATTTATTAATATGTTATTCCCCTCTTTTTTTTTTGTTTCATCATTTTCTTTTAGGCCAAACAATTTCTTTTTTTTTTTAAATTTAAACTTTACTTCGCTTTTATATTTGCACATGGCATTTCCTTTTCCCCCTGCCATGAATATGAAATCTCATCGTTACCATTATAAATATGAATATATGAATGCATATATTCACATTGAACAGATATGAAAAATTATTTGGATTATAATTTAACTCCTAATCTTATCGCTGAGAAAGGAAAAAAAAGTCGAGACACGCAAAATCTTATCTCTATTGAATATGGCCCACCACAATTGGTAATGGGAAAGTACAAAGAGGCGGACGAAATTATGAAAGGGCCATAAAAGAGGAGCTGCAAATGTTGTATCAAGGATGGTGTTTGTGTTGTTGCTTTTCCATGGATACGAATTAATTAGCAAAAACGAAATAAAATGCGTGCATCAATTATCATAAACATTTATAATCTTCCAAATAACGAAACACAATTGCAGATAAAACTCTCGAAACAGAGAAAAACAAAGCTGTAAAACTAAAAAAAAAATCAATTTGTTTCAAAGAAGTTTGTATACCCTTACAATTCAACTGAACAAACAATCCTTTGTAAAGGAATCAATTCTTAAATACAAGGAATAAACAAAAGGAATTGGTTTCATTAATAGATAATCAATTACATTTATTTTGTTAAATTTCAATTATTATTTAATTACTGCAAATATCTAACAAAAGCAAACATATAAATTTTATAGATCGTTCAGATATTAACAACAGATCCCTTTCAGGTATACACTTTGTACAATCAGGAAGAAGATTTCCAAAAATTGAAAATCTCAAATTCAATTACATTTTTTCTCTTAATGTGAAGGCGGTCGATTGCCCAGGTGGAAATACCATTTATTGAGAGTTCACTGCACATAGACCAGGAAATCTAAAAGCCATGTGCATTGGCTATTATGAGGAGAAACAAATTATATATGCTGAGAAATGGCCGTTGGCTGATCGGTAAAGCCGAACCAAATGAAGATGTTATTAAAGACCTGAATAGAGAGTAGGAGGAGGAAGGGGAGGAGTAGACAGAGGAGGCGTAAAGACAAGTTGCTGCTGGTGATGAAGTGGTCGCAACCTTTTATTGAACTTGGATTACGTATTAATATGATATTTTTGTTATTTTTTAAGTTTTTGATAATTATTATTATTGTTTCTTTTAGGCCTGTTGCAATTTAATTGTTAACGGAAGTCTCTTACTCTCTGGCAGTAGAGTTATGCAAATATTTAACTGTTGTTTCACCTTTCTTTTCTGCCACACAACAAAACACACAAGCAACATAACATGGTTTAACAAAATTTTATATCGTGTTAAGCAAATAATTTAACAAGAAAAATGTTGCTGCTGCATGTTGTTGTTGTTGCCGCCTAAAGTTGCTGTTGTTGTCTGTTGCTGTTGTTGTTTGTTGCTGTTGCTGTTGTTGGTGGTGGTTAAAGGCAGGAAGCAACAGCTGTACACCAGGCAAAAAGACAGCCACAACTCACGCATATTGCACAACACTTTGTGGGAGGATGAAAATTGCAGTTAGAGACAAAAAGAGGGAGGGAGGGTGGTGGTTGGAAAGTGCAAGAAGGAGTAGCAAGTTGTGGGGGAAAATTACTGTCTAACAACAAGCAATTATTAGCTGTTAACCTAATGGAAATTCAATATGAAAAACTTAAAGGGGAAAGCAAATCAAAACTGAGAAACGGGAAGAAATAATTAAAAAGTATTAAATGCAAAATAGAAAAACAACAAAAAAAAAAAAACTTTATATTATTGCATAATTGATTAAATGAAATACATTTTTGTTCCTATCAGAGCCTTCAAATTGTGATTACCTTGGCAAGTTCATTGCACGTACTCAACTAGCAATGATTGAGTGGGCTATAAGAGGGGCAGGAGCAGGGCCAAGCTTATCTCCAGCAACTATAAAAGTTGACTATATATACATATACATATACATATATATATGTTATGTCATTTTAATTAATGCCATTCTCACGACTTCTCTCTCTCTTTCTCTCTCTTGACTAGCTTTTTATTTACATTTTTAATTCAAACACGTTCTACATATTGAATTTCTCACATATCATTCCGGGACACGAACTTGGAATGACTTTGCCGGTTTTAAGGCATGCCCTGCATATGAAGTTATTACCAAAAGGAATTGCCCTTGCCTGTATCTAACGACAATTGTCGTGAATAAACCCTTAAAACATTTTAAAACAAATAGATACAAACGTGCTCTTGCCATTGAACTATTAGCAAAACCAATACTATATACATACATACATATATCAATTGAGGAGGAAGATCTTTCTAGTATATACTTTATTTTTGTACACAGCCTACCACCCGCTGTTGAGTTATGTACATTTAGTTTCTTTTCATCTGAAGGCCACATGCATATTTTTTTCCTCTTTTTTTTTTTTGCAATAAATACTCTAAACAGAAATATGTATATATATATACCTTTTTATATATGTCTTGTGTATAATAATGAAATAATAATTGTTGCCGGTTATATTTTAAAAGCCGCTTAACTTGTTTACTTTCGTATCAATGGCATGAAACGGCATGATGACAGCAATACAACACCAAATGTATGTATGTATGATGTATAGAGTAAGTACTGGGTACACCCCATGAAATGGGTTAAATACACAAAACAACAACTGGAGAGAGAACCCCCTACACCTCTACCCCACCAACCAACGGACCAAACCAGCAAAATGTTTGTCATTAACTGCTGTCGACAAAAAGACGTTAAGTATAATCTTAGCTTAAATGTAGAGGTAGCAATGGCATAAGTAAATAACAGTTGATACCCCCCTCTTTCTTGAAAAAAGTTACTGATATGAACAGATATCGAAAGGTATATCTATTTAGTATTTAAAGTATGCACTATAATAATGTTTTATATCTTTAATTACTTTTATTAATGAATTATTAAATTGATATTTCTTTATAAAAGGTATCTTCAAGTCGTTCCTCAGACTTGATTTGACAATTCGTTTTGGTTTTTTTTTTTATTTTTTTATTTTTTTGCATTGTTTTGAAACAATTTCAAGGTATTTCCGCAAACCTGGAATTAACCTTTAAAATATATAGAACTAAATGGCAAATTGCTAGCCAATTTTCATTATTTCAGCAAATAGAAATTATTTGTATTAAGTAAACCCTTGTCAGTCAGTCAATCAAGGAAGACAACGGCAACATTATTATCATCTGGCGACACAAAACTGTGCCAAATACCACAAAAGAACCAGCAAAAGCTGTTAATTGGATGTGGCGACTGCAAATCGATAGATATATATATAGATAGCCCACAAAAGAAATGTGTTTTATAAGTATATAAACCTACATATATGTACCTATATATAATGTATACTGCGTAAAATTTCCTACTGTGGTCTAATCTTACAATTAACAGAATAAATATTTATTGGTAAAGAAAAGTTACCGTGTTCTTCTTTTTTTTGTAGTTGTAGTGTGTCGCCAGGGATTAACAACAAGAAGCGATATATTCTGTGACCTTAGTACCCAAGCGAATGCCATTGATCGAATTGTAAACCAAGTATATCTACTATATATACATGTATGTAGTATATAGAATTTTATTGATTAATTGAGTCTTACAGTTTGTGGTTGTTAAAAACAAGGGGACAGTGAAAAGGGAGTGTGTGTGTGTGAAAGGGTGAGTGTGTAGTGTTTTTCTTGATCAAATATGCAGTACATCAAGTAAGTCATAGAGTACTTAATTGCTTTTATCACACGCCTTAAATCGCCATGCGGCGACATTGGCGGCGTCTGCATTGTCAATTAAATTAGAAATCTATGGGACGACACGCGTCTACTCTGGTCAATGTCCAGAAGTCTGTTGGTTTCACTTATAGAGACGGCATTTGGACAGTTGTGACACGTCTGTGTGATTAAAATCAACATTAAGCAGCACACCCCCTCCCTCCTCACAACCCCCAGCACTAGATCTACCCATACGTTGCATCCATTTACAATAAGCTAGCACTTCCGTTGCCTTTAAGTGAAGATGCAGCAAATGCAACAACAACAACAAACTTAACTACATACATACATACATATGCAATGGATGTTGTCGCTGTCACTTCTCTTGACATTGTCTAGCCGCCGATCCGTTCTCGTGTTTGCTCTGCATGCCGCAGCAAATCGTTTGCCCTTAAAAGGGTCAAAGTCGTACAACAACAACAACAACAGAGAAGGAAAAACTAACTTTCAGGTTGGTTATTTCATTTAAATGAACTTGTCCACAATTCACAAATATTTTTAAATATTTCTTCTTTTTTTTTGGTCAGAAGAATTGTTTGGATGTCTTCTGTAATAGTCGCAACAACAATTCGTTTTGCCCACTCAATGGCAATCAATCAATTGGCGCGTTTTGTATTAGAGTATACATGTTGCATGCGGTGGCGACATTTGTTGTCGCCAGACTCACAGACATACGTACATACATACATACATACATACATACATACATACATACATACATACATGCATACATACATACATACATACATATATGTAATTTATACATATTTATGTACAATGCCAAGACATAGACTCATTTCTAGTCATCTTAAACTTGGCGTCTCTGCAACATTGCGCTGCAATTTAAACTTGACTCTCTCTACTGAGAGTCCAGTCCCTCAGTCTAGTCTGGTTACACGTGTCCGTAACTGGTTCTAATCAATCCATACCTTAAGAAACCAGTTCAACTGGCTCCCCATAGTTATCCTCATGGTGGCGTTTTAAACTTAAGTCCATCAATCAATGGCATCTTTGGATCTTGAGTATTTTGCTCAATGACTTTTTCATTTGTCGCAAAATATTAAATACCAAAAAAAAAATTCCCACGCATTCGTGCAACAATAAATAAACCTAAAATTGAGAAATTATCTACTTTTAACTAAAATAAAAATAGTAATAATATTCTATTTATTATTCTAATAAATTACTCAAGATTATTTAAGGGAAGAGACGCTCTTAATTCAATCAAATTTCAAAATAATCAATAGATCATATCTCTTACATTTTTAGTTATGAACGATATTTATATTATAGATGATATTGTTGGATAAAAAAAAACTCTATTTGTTGCTTCTTTTATAATAAAAATTTTAATATTTAGTACGTTCTGCTTACTTGGGAAAGTTCTTCTGGTAAATTGATAATATACAAGATTCTTTTAAGGGAAGTTTTGCTTTCCATTTAATTCACAATAATGTATAGATCATTAATCTTAAATGATTATTAACTTTAGTTCATATTCTGCTTACTTGAAGAGTTTTTTCTCATTAATTGATATCACAGAGATTCATCACATGGCTTACCTGGAAAAATAGAAAAAAAAGTAGAGAAAATATATTTAATAATCTGTGAATTTAATATATTAGACATGGACAATGACCTTAAAGAAAAATTTGGTTTATTTGTTAACAATTAAAAAGTGCGCATAAATAATTGTACAAAAGCTGAATTTTGTTTTGCGAATCTAATATAAAGAAAGCAAAGCAAACAAAAGACAATCGAACAAACAAACAAACAACTTGAAATAAGAGGGAAAGAAAAAAAAGAAACACAATAAACAATTTAATTACGCATCGTTTGTGTGTGTGTGTGTGTGTGTGTGTGTATATAAAAAACAAGGCACAAAAGTGAAATGCAAGTTATAAAAATAACATAAATAATTGTATTTCTTTTTGTTAAAACTGTTTTTGTTGTTGTTGCTTGAGTGCACATTGCCCACCGCCAACTAAGTACAAAAGTTTGCAGCGTGAACTTGGCTAAGCTTAGCGTAACAAACTCAAGAGTACTCTATCCCACCACCCTGTATACCCTTACACAGGGTAATCCTACAAATGGATTAAAATAATGTTTATCTACTACGGGAAACAATGCATTGCCTAACAAATTAATAAAAATAAATGTCCTTTTAATCGTTTAATATGAACAACAACACTCAACACTCATCTTTTATGTATCTTGCATTATTCAACACTGGCTATTTTTCTTCTTGTTATCTATATTTTTTAAATAAACATTAATAGTTCTCTTAAATCATGACTATATTACGATGATACTTTGTACAGGGTATCTAAAAGTCGTTGGCCTGTTGTTACTTGCCTTTGATTCACTTCAATTTCATATTTTAAGTGTGAGAAAATTTACAAAAGTTTCTTCTTGAGAGTGCTGGTTAATGTTATACGTATTTTTTAGCTATAATTCATAAACACGACAGCAATAATGAATAATTTTATATTAAAGAAAAACCATAGGCACATACACACACACACACATGCACACACTATGCACACCTATCGCAGCGATACATTTTTCAAGTGTTTTGTGTCGCGTGTAGTTGAAATAGAAAGTTTGAATTATAATTGCTTTGTTTCATTGTTGCAAGCCAAAAATACATACTTCAACTATATTAAAGAGAGATAGAGAGAAAAAAGGAGCAGTTACTTTATAATAAATCAAATAATTTTGTATTGAAATAAAGTTATTTAAAATATTGTAAAGGAGCTCTTTAGTTAGACAATCAGAAACGAGGCAAAAATCTCCTCTTATGTACTTCTACTCAACAGATGACAATGAAGTGGCCATGGATATAGGGATGGGAGTAGTTGCAGCTGGGGCAACAACATCAGCATCTGTGGCACTTTTCATTATTATTGCTTCATTTTAGTGTCAGAGAGTGTGTGGAGGGGGGTGGACAACTCTCAATGCTAATGGCAAAGTATGCGACATTTCAACTAGTTTCAAGGCTAAATCGGAGAGACAGTCGCTCACATGTCAACAATGCCTTATACATATTTGTCTACCCACCAACAACAACAACATTTCCCCTACATCTTTGGAGCCAGTTCGTTGAACTGCCCGAAGGGGCATATGAGAATAAACGAACATAAAAAAGACAAAAAGGAAATGCATTTGCCTGTCATTTTTGTTAATTGCATGACAATAAACAAACAAACCAATGTACATACATACATATCAGAGGAAGCACTAATTGAAAGTCCTTTATATTTGTTGATACACAAATACATACAAAGATGGCAAACCCCCACAAATACCCCCGAATCCAAGCAACACGAATCCAATGCAAATTGCAATTTGGAGTACAAATATTTTTGAAACATCGAGACTGACAAATGATTATTAACAAACTTGTTCTCTTCTCTCTGATGTTGCCAGATTTTTGTGTAATTCCAAGTTGCACAACATTACACAACACTGGCATCTTATTTTACAACACTCTTCCCATGTTTTCTGGGGACAGTTAGATGCGTTATTGCCTCACCTTTTTGGCTTTTGGTTTACTTGGTTTGGAAATGCAGCCAAAATTAGTTGTTGTTGTTGTTGTTGGCGTCAATAGCAACGCTGCGACAAATTTAAATGGGGACAACAGAAACTGACAGTATTTGGGTGCAGCAAGACAACAAACAAACAGACAGACTTTAGATAAAGTTTATATATATATCGACTTTTAGATACCCTTGCAAATACACGCTTTATCAGCAAAGAGCTATTATGAGTAATTTAATAAAGTTCGAAAAGGCTTCGTAAGCTGCTTTTCATTTATTCATAAATAACATAAATAAATTTTGATCAAGTCGATCAAAGCAATAAACAAAACTTTTGGTAGACAAAAAGGCATTTTCCCACCGATCGGTGGAATCATTCGATTCCGATCAATTTACGTGAGTAAATGACTCCTTCCCTCTCCCAATTAAAATGTTACAAACATTTGGCAAAGTAAATATACTCTCAATGTTGATAATATGGTATATTTTCTGCTACGAATCCAAATGAATCAATGCTAAACTATGAAATGCATATCAAAACAACTGCAACAACAACGACAACATTGATGTTGACATGCGTTGCCTCTGGGCAACGCCACATGAATCAACAGCAATTGGCCGGAGGAGAGGCCTGACACACTCAAGGCCTCGTGTCAGAATATTATTTTCTTTTGTTGAATGAATGAATGAGTTTAATATACATATGTAAGTGAATATGATCAATGAATGAATGCGCTGTTTAAAATGCACTCGTAAAACAACAAAATTTTATTCGTTCACATTATAAACTTGTTAATTTTCACATTGTTTTTGTGCGCAATGCGATTCGTGTTGATAAAAATTGAGTGCATTGAACTTACTCCAATAAAAAAAAAAACAAAAAAACAGGCAAGAGAAAAACACAAATGGACAAACAGTTGGTGTAACCAGTCGTCAAATGAATCCAACAAGCAACTGGCAACTG